>CM060898.1:14490037-15690037 GCA_030762935.1 Hymenopus coronatus | reverse complement strand
CCTTGTCAGTAGAAGCGCAATAAGGGAGTACCATAGGTTAAAGTCACAGCTGGTTGCTATGTGACTGAAATTCCTTTGTTTGTATGCAAAGCAGTTGACAAATTCCTGTATGAGAAAAGTACACATTTTTCAAAGCTGAAACCAATAACAAGGAATATCTCAAAAACGATCAACTCCACGAAAAAAATTAATATAACATAAATAGTGTGTTTTAACGAGCTCTACAATGTTTGTGTAGTAAGCATTTGTCTATCTCTCACGGTTTACCAGTTACGAAAAATTCAATAAAAATCTCCAGAATAAAGAGGTCTTTAGAGACTATTCACAAAAAATTGAAGATATACACTTTATTTGTCATGTAAATATCTTTCTTGAAAATATTTGTGTGGTATCCTTGGAAGATACTGAACTTAAATACCACGTATGGTAATTTAACAGACAGCATAGCTCAGATTTGACTATAGCTATAACCTAGTGAATTCCTAATTTTCCTTCTACTTACAAGGAAGCAAGTGATAAGACAATTTTCGCTAATGTTTGGCGAATGTTTATTAAAGAATACTCTTTCGCAAGAATAGTTTGAATGTAGAAAATCTAACGAAGCCATGTGAATGGGTCACATCAGATGTTAATAGAATTTTCCCTTGAAACTGGCTCCTTCAGATCACTCAGGCTTTTGGCTCCACAGATTTTTCGGCTAATTTCCCCGTCTCTCCGCAGGCTCCACTGCTCCACTTATAGTCATTGCAAATCGCTTCTTTGCTTGGCCAGGAATAGACCAAAAGAAAAACGGACACTTCCTATCTGAGAAAAGTGTAACTACTCACAACTGAAATCAGAAACAAGGAATATCTCGGAAACGGTTACCTTAACAACAAAACTGTAAAGGACATATATTGTGTGTTTTGATCAGATCAACATTTTCTGTGTAATAAGTTTTTGTCTATCTCTTACCGCTTAGCAGTTAAGCAACATTTAGCAAAATTCATCCAGAATAAAGAGCTCTTCAGAGGCTATTCCCAGAAAACTTCCAAGATATACATTTTATTTGGTATGTAAATATCTTTAATATACGGGATTTTAATCACAATCGTTCGAACCATTTTTTAGAAAATCAAAATTTTCGAAAATTTTCCCATGTAAACGGTAGTTGGGAGTGGGCGTCGTGTCGCGTCCTCGGAAGATACCACACTTAAATACCAAGTTCGGTATTTAACGGTATTTTTGCTTTTGAGCTATGAGGTACACACACACACGGACCTTTTTCTGAGAATGCTTTTTTTTTATTCAGGGGGTCATAAAACATGTATTTCTGGTGAAATATCGGTATCGAATTTTTTGGTGGAACACAATACTTCCTCTACACTCTATGTAGATGTACGTGTACAGAAAGTATTACTTTTTTTTCAGACTCAGGGTAGGTACATCAAAATATATATCTCCGGTGAAATCTCGACACAGAATTTTTGAGTGGGACACAATACCTTCTCTACTTACTATATACGTGCTAGAGAAAATAAAAACGTACTTCTAATAGCTTTACGACAGAGGTCTCAAAGTGTGCTTAGTGCACCCTCTTGGGTCTTTGTTGCTGATATGTCTACCGAATATGTTAGTCTTATGCTGGCAGCATTAGTAGAACCAGTGCCATCTCAAGGGAAAGTGCGTGCGGCGAAATAATGACCGTACATGGAAAAAACTCGTGTGCTACATTCAATAACTTTCTCTTACTTTGCTGCAAGAATCTGTTCTTGCAAAAGCTTACTCTTCTATCTACTTTATGTTTGTCAAGATAAACGCTAGCAGAAATTGTTTTATTACAAATTAGTTTCTTGTAAAAGAGGACTGGGGATATACAATACGCTAAAGCTATAGTCAAATCTTTTAAATTCCGCTCGCTTTGTAATGGTTTTGAAAAGTCGTAGATACCCTTGCAAGGCCAGGAGAGAGAGAGAGAGAAAAAAAAACGAACAACAACATTCCATTTGGAAAAAAGTATTGCAAAAATGAAATCAATAGCAAATAATATCTCAGAAATGGTTAAAAAAAGAAAAAGCTCATGTGTTCCATTCACATGACTCTCCCTACATCTCTGCAACAAATTATTGTTAAAAATCTTATGCTTCTATTTATAGCCTCTGAACACTACTATATTCCGGATGAATTTTGCGGAATTTTGCATAACTGCTAAACCGTAAGAGACGGACTAAAACTTACCAAACAAAATATGTAGAGCTCGTTAAAACACACAATTTATGTTACATACACTTTTTTTGTGGAGTTTATCGTTTTTTTTTTAGATATTCCTTGTTATTGGTTTCAGCGTTAAAAAAACTTATACTTTTCTATACAGGAATTTGTTAACTCCTGTCCATACAAACAAAGGAACTTCAGTCACATAGCAACCAGCTTTTGACTATCACTCTAACCAATGGTTCTCCCTTATATGGCTTCTACTTACAAGGAAGCAAGTAATAAGATTATTTCTGCTAATTTTTACTCAATTAGCATGAAGTAAATAGAAGCATAAGCTTTCTAACAATAATTTGTTGCAGAGATGTAGAGAAGGTCATGTGAATGGAACACATCAGATTTTTATTCGACTTTTGCGTTATTTATAGAATCTACCTTGTAAATTGGTTTAATTAGATCTACTTTGTGGAGCAACATTTTATTCCAACCAATTCTGCTAATGTTTATCTATATTAGCATGACGTAGGTAAAAAATTAGGTCTTTTGTAAGAAACTGTTGTTTGTAGAACAGCTAGAGAGAGTTATGTGAATGGAACACATCAGTTTTACTTTCTCTACACATACTATGTGCATAGTGTATAGAGAAGGTATTGTATTCCACCCAAAAATTCAATACCGAGATTTCACCGGAATGGTTCCCTGTATCCAAAAAAAGTATTTTAAGAAAACGTCCGTGTGTCTGTGAACACAATAACTCAAAAACGAAAAGTCGGTAAAATATCGAACTTGGTATTTAAGTTTAATATTTTCTAGGGGTGCGACACGAAGATTCTGAGAAAAATGCTCTCCAATTTAAAATAGCCTTTACATGGAAAAAAATCGAAAATTTTGATTTTCTCAATTTTGATTAAAATACCGTATATTAAATACATTTATATGTCAAATAAAATGTATATCTTGTTTTATGGGAATAGTCTCTAAAGAACCCTTTATTCTAGCTGAGTTTTGTAGAATTTTGCAAACGGTTTATACAAGAACTAAACTAATGCACAACAAATCTAGATCTCGTTAAAAGACATGATTTATGTCATACATTTTTCTTGTAGAGTTGAGTATTTTCGAGATATTCCTTTTTATTGATTTCAATTGTAAACTATGCATCTTCTCAAAGGGGTCACCCTTCGGTTCTTCTCCTTTGTTTTTCTGGAAATGCGAACTTCAATTGTTCACATATTGATCGGAAAGTAAAAGATTTGTCTATCGCTTTAACCTGATAAGTTCGCTTATTTTCCTTCTGCTTATAAGAAACTATGTAGTAAGACCAATTATGTTAATATTTATCTCGTTTAGAATAATATAGATAGAAGAATAATATTTTGTAACAATTGTTTGTTTGCAGAACAGGTAGACGGAGTCATGTGAATGCAACACATCAAATGTTTTCTTCTAGAGTTGACCGTTTTCGAGATATTCGTTGTTATTGGTTTCAGTTTTAAACTAACCTTTCTTAAACGGGATCATGCAAAGCGATCCGAAGTTCAATTGTTGCACATAGCGACCAGCTATTAAAAGATTGATGATCGCTTAGGTCTAGTGTATTCTCTTATTTACCTTCTACTTCTAAGGAAGCTAGTAATAAGGGAAATTCTGCTAATGTTTATCTAGATTAGCTTGATGTAGATCAGGGCCAGTAAGATAAGCAACCGCAGAGTGAAATATTCTCCCCTTCCTTTTTCTTTTCACCTGGCAGAGAAGCGGAGAGGTTACGTGAGCGACAGTGCCGGTTGTTTAGGATTTGGATGATTCATCTTTTGTGCCGTAACCAAATACATATTTTGAAATCAAGCGTTTGTTAAGAAAGCATAAAGATAGGTAATGTCAATCAGAGAATATGGATGAAAGAGAATTTTGAAGAACAAAAAAACACTTGTTAAACATTCGCCGTTTACTCATATTGCGCATGTAAGCCACCACTGCACTGATACAGGTCTAATACCGGAATGAACCGGTTTCCTTGGCTCTACGTGACTGTTGAAAGAAAGTAGTGGGGGCGAGAGGGAGGGTAAGTTCACACCTCTAAATTCGATGTCCGACGGTCAAAATTTGGTCCAAATGTTTTTATACAACGTTGTGTACAATTTCTGCATTCCATTCCCACGGGAGTGTGTATTGGTCCAAATATTTCTCGCATGCACATAAACAGCTGATAGAAAATGGTGGAGGTTGCTGATCCACAATTATTTACGTTCGCTGTTGCAAGCTTATTTTATGTATCCATTGCAAGAGCATATTATAATAGAAAGAACAACTCAATAAAGAGGCGTTGGTGGACTAGACCATGGCTGGAACGTAGGAATGCAGGCCAAGGAAGAGGTGAACTACATATGCTGCAAAATTAACTCCTTTCTAAATTATTTTAACTTCCTTAGAATGGACGAAAATTTGTTTGGAACGTTGCTCTCCTTAGTTGAGGCAAAAATCACTCGCCAAGACACAAATATGAGGCAGTCCATACTAGCAAATCAAAGACAATACCACGTTTTTATTTTTATTGAGAAAAGAAAGTTAGGTACAAATGGATCCGATAAAATACATTTGCAGGGGTTATAAATACCCGAGTCATTATTTCATAAATCTCTGACGCACAAAAAAAAAAAAAAAAAAGCTCAGCTACTATAACCCTATTATTTAGGACAAAGTCTACAAGATACAGTAAAGTTTCACTCAAACAATCGCGTTGGCGGGAAGGAAGACCCAGCGCTGTCATCTTACTACGTCATTACCACTGGTTGATTTCATACGTTTGGACCAAAACTTAGATACCGTTGTATCCTGTTGCAGCTAACTGGAATTGGACCCAAAAAAATCTGATGTGTTCCATTCACATTACTTTCTCTACTTCTGTGTAACAAATTATTGTTAATAAGCTTATTCTATTTATTTCTAGCTAATCGAGAAAAAATTAGCAGAAATAGTCTTATTACTTGCTTCCTTGTAAGTAGAAGCGAAATATGGGAGTATCATAGGTTAAAGTGAAGTCAAAAGCTGGTTACTAGGTGACTGAAGTTCCTTTGTTTGTATGGACACGAATTGACATTTCAAAGCTGAAACCAAAAACAAGGAATATCTCAAAAACGACCAACTCCTCGAAAAAAAACATATGACATAAATTGTGTGTTTTAATGTGCTCTACATTTTTGGTGTGGTAGGTTTTTGTCCATTTCTTACGGTTTAGCAGTTATACAAAATTCCTTCAGAATAAAGTAGTCTTCAGAGGCTATTCCCAGAAAATTCAAGATATACACATTATTCGTCAGGTAAATATTTTTAATGTACGATATTTTAATCAAAATCGTTAGAGCCATTTTTGAGAAAATCAAAATTTTCGAAAAAAGTTCCATGTAAAGGGTTGTTGGGGGTGGGGGGATTTTCTTGCAAATCTTCGTGTCGCATCCTTGGAAGATACAAAACTTAAACACCACGTTTGGTATTTAACGGTCTTTTCGTTTTTGAGTTATGCTGTCCACAGACAAACACACGGACCTTTTTGCAAAAATGATTTTTTTTTATTCAGGAGGACCCACAACGTGTATTTCTGGCGAAATCCCGGTATCGAATTTTAGGGTGGAATACAACACCTTCTCTATACACTAAGTGTATAGTACGTGTAGAGAAAGTAATAGGACGGAAATTGTATACAATGAAATTATCCGATGTCCCACGATCCAATTTGTAGATTGAAGAGTATTGGACCAAACTGTTTGAACGTGGGACATCGGCTTACTGCTTTGCCTGCCAAGCCTGATGTAGACACAAGAATATTCTTTTGTAAGAATATTTGCATATGGAACAGCTGGAGAAAGTCATATGAATAGAACAAATCAGAGTTTTAATATTTTATTGAGTCCATTTTCAAAACTCGACCTTTGTAGTTTCTCTGCGCAGGCGTTTGCACCATAAACAAGCAATTGTTTCCATTGCTCAGGATTGCATGCGAATATACGCCAAGTGCAGTGCTCATCAAAAGTCGTTAACGAATTCAATACGCTGTTGTCCGCCCATAAGGCAGTTGAGGATAATCGTTGTAAAACCATGAAAGGAGAGATTTGAAGCAAATTGTTTTCGAGGTGCTGCTCCTCCTCCAGAGAGAGAACAACTTTGGAGTGTTGCGCGTTCATTAGTGAAATAAAACGCTTCATTAATCGAGAAGGACGGGGCCATCAGAGACTCTGGGTTCGCAATTACGACCCAGCGAGGGAACTGTGATCTTTGTCTTACTGGGGCCTTACGACCATTATAGTCGTGAACCAGACTAACTGAAACCGCCATCGATATGATCTGTTCCATTCACATATCCTTCTCTGCATCTCTGTAACAAATTATTGTTGATAAACTATCTACTTCATGTTAATGGAGATAAACGTTAGCATAAATGGTCTTTTTGCTTACTTCCGTGTAAGTAGAGGGAAAATAAGGAAATGCATTAGGCTAAACCGACGGTTAAATGTTTTAAAATGCGGTTGCTATGTGACTGAAATGTGATCTGTGTCTAGATTTCTTGGTTCTCATAAATCGAAGTCGCAGAGAGATAATTCTTAGTTCATTAAATATGTAGCTTTATCACTTTCTGAAGTCTCTATGCTTGTATTATTTTCAATAATTTCGAATGAACAATTATTGTGACGACACTGCCGCGAGCGTCAACTGTTAGTATGTCGTGTATTTATTTGTAAAAGATTGAGTGAATTTTCTTATGTGGTATTTAAGGTTATGTTATTCAGTTTGTAACTTGGAAGATACTCGCATGTAACTTACAGATCTAGAAACCTGTGACAACTTCTTGTGAATGGTGTGTCCTTGCGTCTGCGCTTGCCTCTCATAAGAAGAAGCGAGAGGCGATCTTGTGTATAAACTTGTGAACTGGAAGGAGACTGAATTCTTGATGTAGCTGCTGGTTCCTGATAAACCAAGGAGCGTTGGTAGCGATCCTCGGGAATCATTTTGGAGTATCTGTAAACGGCCTATGTGAGGCCCCAGACTTGAGAGGCATGTGTAAGGATAGGTCGAACAAGAGATTTATGAAGAAGAAGGGAGCACTCAAAACCAAGAGTTGTGTGTTTATGAAATAGTGGATAGAGTTTAGAAAGTCTTCAGGATGTCAATGAAATAGGGCGATTGATATGGACAAGCCAAGTGAGTTTGGTGTCCAGGATCTGATTCTACCTATCCAATCACTGACACAAGGCGGTTCATCTGTCCCTTATTCCGCAGATTACAGTCTAACCTGAAAGCATTGAGTTCCAACATACTCGATTCAGGTTCGAATCTTAACAAAAAGTTGACAATTTTTCCCCCCCGCTTTCTTTCTTCCTGATTTGGCACAAAGCTAGATGGGATATCAAATAATTTGTTAGCTTTATTTGTTCTTTTTATTGCTGTTCTCTTTATTTAAGTTTATTCTAACGTTATCAGTCCAGTATTATTTAAATTCTTAGTGAAGTTTCTTTTTCAAAACAATTAGAATGAAAATTAAGGATCAAAAACTGAAGAACACGTAAAATGAACTGCCGTTTTCTCTCATTACTTTCTTTACACGTACTATGTACATAGTGTATAGAGAAAGTATTGCATTCCACCCAAGAATTCGATACCGAGATTTCACCGGAAATACATGTTTTGGTACCTGAATCAAAAAAAAAATTTTGGAAAAAGGTCCATGTGTGTGCGTGTGTGTGTTGTCTGTGGACAGCACAACTCAAAAACGAAAGGCCGTTAAATACCAGACCTGGTATTTAAGTTTGGTATCTTCCAAGGATGCGACACGAAGATTTTCAAGAAAATCACCCCACTCCCAACTACCCTTTACATGGAACTTTTTTTCGAAAATTTTGATTTTCTTAAAAATGGATCTAACGATTTTGATTAAAATCCCGTATATTAAAGCTACTTATATCCGAAATAAAATGTGTATCTCGAATTTTTTCGGAATAGCCTGTGAAAACCTCTTTATTCTGGATCAATTTTGCAGAATTTTGCTTAACTGCTGAACCGTAAGAGATAGAAAAAAACGTACTACACAAAAAATGTACCTCATGACAAAACACACAGTTTTTGTCCTTTACGTTTTTGTTGTGGAGGTAACCATTTTCGAGATATTCCTTGTTATTGGTTTCAATTGTGAAGTACTTAAACTTTTCTCACACAGGAAGTGTGTTTTTCTTTTGTTCTACTCCTGGCCAAGCAAAGAAGTGATTTGCAATGACAATCGCACAACGATAGCTTTTAAAACATTTGACAATCACTTTAGCATAGTGCATTCCCTTATTCCCTTCTTCTTATAAGGAACTAAGTAATAACATTCTGCTAACATTTATCTTGATTAGCATTGTGTACAAAGAAGAATAATCTTTTGTAGGAGTTTTGTAGAGCAGCTAGAGAAAGTCATGTGAGTGTAACACATCCGATTTTTCTTCATTCGTATAGCTTTTTTGTTTCCACATAAAACTATTAATGTGACAAACACTGAACTAACTTTGCACCTTATGGATAATACATAAAGAAGAAAATTAGTGCACGCAGACTGTGGGACTCGAACCCCTGACACGCTGGAGGTGATGAGGGAACGTGAAATTAACCAGTTGAGCTACAATCATTGCAGCCGCTTACTCTGCTAAAACTTGTAGGTATAGTGTCCCACATGTCTCCCTCTCCGCTTCTGATCTCTTTATAACTGCCGTGTAATTCCTTTTTGTAGCTTAAGCCGTTCGTTTAACCTCCATATGTTATAATTTACGTTGCAGAACATATGACAGCGACCCTATTGATATAACATGAACTGTAACAGGAGTTATTAAGCGCATGCTTTTGGAATGGACGTAACTATTGCTGCTAAGGTCTATTTTCCTATGAAAACAGGCTAGATTTGCATGGTTACCAAATTGGTCGACAAGCACGGTAATTTCGACCTTATTGCTTTCAGGATATGAAGTGTTGCCTATCTCCAAAAATAATAAGGAACAGGTGAACCACCTGGTATTGTCTAATGATACCCCAAGAGATGATCCCAGCATACGCCACTGGACTTCAAGCTCTTCTCAGAAGTCATGTGAACATCTTCTACACCTACGCATGTTAATCAAACTCACAAAAAATCCCGTCATGCAACCGGTGTAGAGATTTGAACCGTGACCCGCCGAGCACGAGCAAGAGCTTTTACGACGCAGCCACTTTTAATGCGAGCTTTGATTCAAGTCACGCGATATTTGATTTCCAAGCGCCTCCACCATTCTGCAACATACATAACTGTCAGACGCATGCCACCAGAGATTTAAAATACGAAACAAGTGCCACCGTGCGGTATTACAGTGTAATAAAAATCTCCCCCCCCCCCCAACATTACGTCACTATCCACACCACGTTATCCCAGGTCAGGCAACAGGCTTGATGCACGCGCGGACAGTGCGGCTAAGCAAAACGAGAATATAAACGCGACGTAATACGTCAGTGGCCATCAGCAAATTTAGGTTGGTGGGGCACAACGTTTACAAAATATCTCGTGTTCCATTCACATGACTTTCTCTACACGTACTATGTACGAGGGTAGGCTGATACGTCCCCGGTCGCCCTCCATGGTGTAATGGTTACCATGCTAACTTCATGCACCCAAG
Source organism: Hymenopus coronatus (assembly GCA_030762935.1). Classification (NCBI taxonomy): domain Eukaryota; kingdom Metazoa; phylum Arthropoda; class Insecta; order Mantodea; family Hymenopodidae; genus Hymenopus; species Hymenopus coronatus. The sequence continues at coordinate 15,680,177 of CM060898.1, read as the reverse complement.
GTCGCGGGTTCAAACCCGGAGGACGATGGATTTTTCGGGTGTAAAAATGCTTAGAATGGCTTCCCTCGGAAGGGAAGTAAAGCCGTTGGCCCCATTGTCGTAGATTTACGGCACGTAAAAGAATCTCAAGCCTGATAGAGAGGCCTCTGAGCAAAATTAAGCGGTCTTTCACGCCCAATGTACAATGGAACGCTGAGAACCACAGTAGTTAACGTCATTTACATTTTGATAAGTCCCGAGCCTCACACAGATATGATGCCACTAGGCCAGTTAGACTGTAGCATCGTATAATTTAACTCTAGACTAGCTTGCATCCATAGTTACAGGTCAATAGCTTGTTCAGTTTTCGAATGACAGCATTTTAAAACAAGACAACTTTAGAGCTTTCGCGAAAATGGAGGATTTGGAAAAACGAGCAGTGATTAAATATTTCCTTTTGAAAGGCTTAACGCCAAAAGAAATCAAGGAGAAAGTGGACAGTACATTGAAAGACTCTGCCCCTTCATATTCAATGATTAAAAGGTGAGTTGCAGAGTTTAAAATGACTGGTGATGAGCCTCGCTCTGGACGTCCTGTAGAAGTGACAACTCCAGAGATCATTGGAAAAATTAATCCTTTAGTACTGGATGACCGCAGAAAAAAGTTCAGATAAATCACAGTCAAAACAAGATTCATTCTGCTTATGATTATCTTGATTTGCGTGATGTAGACAACAGATTACTCTTTTGAATAAAAGGTTTGTTTACCGAACAGCTAGAGAACATCATGTGAATGGAACATATTAGATGTTTTTCCTCTCTGCTTACAAGGGACCAAATAATGACAATAACTGCAAACGTTTACCTCGATTAGCATGAGGTAGATAAGAGAATAAGCTTTTTAACAATCATTTGTTACAGCTATGTAGAGAAAGTCATGTGAATGGAATAAATCAGATTTTTTAAATGTGTTCATTTTTACTTTCTCTATAAGTACTATGTACACAGTGTATAGAGAAGGTATTGCACTCCACATAAAAATTCGATACCGAGATTTCACCGGAAATATATGCTTTAGGGTCCCCTGTATCCAAGAAAAGTATTTTCAGAAAAAGGTCTGTGTGTGTGTGTGTGTCTGTGTGTGTGAACACGATAACTCAAAAACGAAAAGTCGGTAAAATACCAAACTTGGTATTTAACTTTAGTATCTTCCAGGGATACGACACGAAGATTTTGAGAAAAATCCCCCCACCCCCAACTACCCTTTACATGGTATGCACATAGTGTATACGGAAGGTGTTGCACTCCACATACAAATTCGATACCGAGATTTCACCGGAAATATATGCTTTAGGGTCCCCTGTATCCAAGAAAAGTATTTTCAGAAAAAGGTCTGTGTGGGAGTGTGAATACGATAACTCAAAAACGAAAAGTCGGTAAAATACCAAACTTGGTATTTAAGTTTAGTATCTTCCAGGGATGCGACACAAATATGTTTATAAAAATCCCCCCATCCCCAACTACCCTTTACATGGAACTTTTTTCGAAAATTTTGATATTCTAAAAAATGGCTTTAACGATTTTGATTGAAATATCGTATATTAAAGATATTTACCTGACAAATAAAATGTATATTCTGAATTTTCTGGGAATAGCCTCTGAAGAGTAGTTTATTCTGGATGAATTTTACTGAATTTTGAATAACTGCTAAACCGTAAGAGATGGACAAAAGCTTACCACACAACAAATGTAGAGCACTTTAAAACACACAATTTATGTTATATACATTCTTATCGTGGAGTTCGTCGTTTTGGAGACATTCCTTGTTTTTGGTTTCTGCTATGAAAAACGTATACTTTTCTCATACAGGACTTTGTGAACTCGTGTCCTTACAAACAAAGGAACTTCAGTCACATAACAACCAGCTTTTGACTATTACTTTAACCTACGGTACTCCCTTATTTCGCTTCTACTAACAAGGAAGCAAGTAATAAGACTATTTCTGCTAATTTTTTCTCGATTAGATGAAGTAAATAGAATAATTTGTTGCAGAGATGTAGAAAAAGTCATGTGAATGTAACACATCAGATTTTTATTACTTGCTTCCTTGTAAGTAGAAAGGAAATAAGGGAGAACCATAGGCTAAAGCGTTAGTCAAATCGTTTAAAAGCTGGTTGCCATGTGGTTTAAATCCATTCCTATACATGGGCAGGAGTTCACAAATTTTCGTATGATAAAAGTTTCAAGTATTTAAAATCTGAAACAAATGACAAGAAATATCTCAGAAATGTAAATTCCACGAATATTACATAAATAATTGTTATTTTAACAAGATCTACATTTGTTGTCCAGTAAGTTTTTGTCTACCTCTTACGGTTTACCAGTTATGCAAAATCCATCCAGAATAAAGAAGTATTTAGAGGCTATTCCCAAAAAAATCAAGATAAACAATTTAACTGTCATTTTAATGTATAGTATTTTAATAAAAATCGTTAAATTCAAAAAAATTTCCGTGTAAAGTTTAGTTTGGGGTTGCGGGATTTTTCTCAAAACCTGCATGTCGCATCCCTGGAACATAGTAACTTTAAATGCCAGGTTTAGTATTTTACCGACTTTTCGTTTTTCAGTTAGTGTTCGCAGACACACGCGAGGGCCTTTTTCTAAAAATGTTTTTTTTTTTTTTTTTAATACATAGGACCCTAATACAGGTATTTCCAGTGAAATCTCGGTATCGAGTTTTTGGGTGGAAAACAATAGGTACCTTTTCTATATACTATGTACATAGTACGTGCAGAGAAAGTAAAAAAAGTATAGCATAAATTGTGCCTTTTAATGAGACATAAGTTTTTTTGTGCTGTAAGTTTTTATCTGTTTCTCACGGTTTACCATTTATATAAATTTCAGAAAAATTAATCCAGAATAAAGAAGTCTCATAGATTATTTCCAGAAATATCAAAACACATTTTATTTATCGTGGAACTATTTTATTATACGGTATTTTAATCAAAATCGTTAGAACCACTTTTGAGAAAACTATAATTTTCGAAAGGTTAATTTGGGGAGAGGGAATTTTTCTCAAAATCTGTCTCGCATTCCTGAACAAACTAACCTTAAATACCGGGTTTATTATTTTACCGACTTTTCGTTTTTGAGTTATCGTGTTCACAGACACACGGATACACTCGGACCTTTTTCTAAAAATACTTTTTTGGATACAGAGAACCCTAAAAGGTCTATTTACGGTTAAATCTAGGTATCGAATTTTGGGTGGAATACAATACCTTCTCTATACACTGTACATATAGAGAAAGTAAAAAGTGACAAAGAAAATTCCGTGTTAAAACTCATGTTGAAAGAAATAATAAAAATATATTTTGGAAGGAATACTTTATAATTATTTGTTTAAGTGAAATAAAGGGCACAAAACCACTATTGTAGTACTTATAGTAGTAAAGTTGTAGGAAAAAGAGATTATGGCACAATTACCCAGCGGGGAAAAAAAAAAAAATATCTTACCCATGGTTTAGCTCATCGTAACAAAAGTGTAACAAAAATCTGATGTGTTCCATTCACTCGACTTTCTCTATATCTTCGCAACAAATTATTGTTAAAAAGCTTATGCTTCTATATACTTCATGCTAATCGAGAAAAATTAGCAGACATAGTCTTATTACTTGCTTCGTTGCAAGTAGAAGCGAAATAAGGGAGTACCATAGGTTAAAGTGATAGTAAAAAGCTGGTTGTTATGTGACTGAAGTTTTTTTTGTTTGTATGGACAGGAGTTGATAAATTCCTGAATGAGAGAAATCAATAACAATGAACAAAAGCAAAAGCAATCATCTCCACGAAAAAAATGTATATTGTATAAATTGGGTGTTTTAACGCGCTCTACATTTTTTGTATGGCAATTTTTTTCCATCTCTTGCGGTTTAGCAGTTATGCAAAATTCCGTAAAATTCATCCGGAACAAAGTAGTCTTCAGAGGCTATTCCCAAAAAATTCAAGATATACATTTTATTTCTCTGGTAAATATCTTTAATATACGATATTTTAATCAACATTTTCGAAAAAAAGTTCCATGTAAAGGGTAGTTCAGGGTGGGGGGATTTTCTTGAAAGTCTTCGTGTCGCACCCTTGCAAGATAAAAAACCTAAATACCAAGTTTGGTTTTAAACGGTCTTTTCGTTTTTGAGCTATGCTGGCCACACACACACACACACACACACACACACGCGGACATTTTTCTAAAAAGGCTTTTTTTGGATTCAGGGGAACCCAAAACATGTATTTCGGGTGAAATCTCGGTATCGAATTTTTGGGTGCGTTACAATACCTTCTCTATACACTATGTACATAGTACGTGTAGAGAATGTAAAAAATAAGAATAGCTTGCTGAAGACTAGGTAGAGAAAGCAATGTGAATGTAACGCGCAAGATTCTTATAGAATAGAGGGTAGAGAAAACCATGTGTATATGTATTTTCATCGAAGGAATGTATACCTATATGTGCGTGTGTGCCCTTAATGCTATCGAATGCGCGAAATTACGACGCGTGGAACGGAGGAAATGTAAATTTGCTCGACTTGATTTTACATGGAAGAGATAGGAGAGGGATTTTTTTTTTACACAGACAATATGGTGATTGTTAAAAATGAAAGGCTCATTTATCACAGTATCTGAATAGAGAGGGGAATGATTGTTTGTGGTTATGTTGCGGGCCGTTATTGACTTCCGGTTACAGGATAATAAATTCACTCAAATTCTGTTGTGCGTGTTGCTGGAACGGGCTTCCGCGTGCTTCTGCGCAGAGGTCGCCTGCCTGCCTTCTTAACAAATCGCAAACACGTTTTCTGTAATTGCAGAGTAACCATACAGCGTGGTATTCTGCTTCAACTTTACTCTAGTTCCAGAGCAATTTTTACTTTCTCTATTCGTACTATCTGCATAGTGTATAGAGAAGGTATTGCACTGAACCCAAAAATTCGATGCCAAGATTTCACCGGAAATATAGGTTTTAGAGTCCCCTTTATCTTAAAAAAACTGATGCGTACCATTCACATGACTTTCTCCATATCCCTGCAACAAATAATTCTTAAACAGCTTATACTTCTATTTACTTTATGCTAATCAGAAAAAATTAGCAGAAATAGTCTTATTACTCGCATCCTTGTAAGTAGAAGCGAAATAAGGGACAACCATAGGTTAAAGTGATAGTCAAAAGCTGGTTGCTATGTCAATGAAGTTCCTTTGTTTATATGGATAGGAGTTGACAAGTTCCAGTATGAGAAAAGTACACGTTTTTCATAGCAGAAACCAAAAATAAGGAATGTCACAAAAACGACGAACTCCACGAAAAAAATGTATATAACATAAATTGTGTGTTTTAATGTGCTCTATATTTTTTGTGCAGTAAGTTTTTGTCCATCTCTTACGGTTTAGCAGTTATTCAAAATTTAGTAAAATTCATCCAGAATAAACTACTCTTCAGAGGCTATTCCCAGAAAATTCTAGATATACATTTCATTTGTCAGGTAAATATGTTTAATATCCGAAATTTTAATCAAAATCGTTAGAGCCATTTTTGAGAAAATCAAAATTTTCGAAAAAAGTTCCATGTAAAGGGTAGTTAGGGGTGGGGGGATTTTTCTCAAAATCTTCGTGTCGCATCCCTGGAAGATACTAAACTTAAATACCAAGTTTGGTATTTTACCGACTTTTCGTTTTTGAGTTATCGTGTTCACAGACACACGGACACACGGACAGACACACACACACGGACCTTTTTGTGAAAATGCTTTTTTTGGATATTGGGGACCTTAAGACATATATTTCCGGTGAAATCTCGGTATCGAATTTTTGGTGGAGTGCAATACTTTCTCTATACACTATGTACATAGTGCGTATGGAGAAAGTAAAAAGCATTTTCGGAAAAAGGTCCGTGTGTCTGTGAACACGATAACTCAAAAACGAAAAGTCGGTAAAATACCAAACTTGGTATTTAAGTTTAATATCTTCCAGGAATGCGACACCAAGATTTTGAGAAAAATCCCTCCACCCGCAACTACCCTTTACTTGGAACTTTTTTCGAAAATTTTGATTTTCTCAAAAATGGCTAACGATTTTTATTAAAATATCGTATATTAAAGCTATTTACCTGACAAATAAAATGCATATCTTGAACTTTCTGGGAATAGCCTCTGAAGAGTACTTTATTCTGGATGAATTTTACGGAATTTTGAATAACTCTAAACCGTAAGATGGTAAAAAAACTACCTATATGAAAAATGTAGATCACTTTAAAACATGCAATTTAAGTTATATACATGTTTTTGGTGGAGTTCATCGTTTTTGAGACTTTCGGTGTTTTTGGTTTCTGCTTTGAAAAACTTCTACTTTTTTCATACAGGAAATTGTCAACTGCTGTCCACACAAACAAAAGAACTTCAGTGACATAGCAACCAGCTTTTGACTATCACTTTAACCTATGGTACTCCCTTATTTCGCTTCTACTTACAAGGAAGCAAGTAATAAGACTATTCCTGATATTTTTTGTGATTAGCATGAAGTAAATAAAAGTTTACGCTTCTTTAAGGATAATTTGTTGCAGAGCTGTAGAGAAAGTCATGTGAATGATATACATCAGATTTTTATTTTCTCTACACGTACTGTGTACATAGTGTATAGAGAAGGTATTGTCTTGCACCCAAATATTCGATACCGAGATTTCACCGAAAATACATGTTTTTGGACCCCTTAGATATAAATAAAAAAAAAAAAAAAAAAAAAAAAACTGATGTGTTACATTCACATGACTTTCTCCATATCTCTGCAACAAATTGTTGATACTCGAGATAAACATTAATAGAAATTATCGTATTACTTGGATCCTTGTAAGTAGAAGGGAAAACATCTAATGTGTTCCATTCGCATGATGTCCTCAATGTGTTCGGTAAACAAACCTTTTATTCAAAACACTGATCTGTTTTCTATATCATGCTAATTAAGATAAACATTAGCAGCATTAGTCTTGTAACTAACTGCCTTGTAAGTAGAAGGGAAATAAGAAAATGCACGGGCTAAAGTGATAGTCTCGTCCTATAAAAGCTAGTCGCTACGTGGAACAATTGAAATTCCAATCTCTTTGCTTGTCAGGAATAAACAAACGAGAAACGAGAAGAAAGATGTCTTTTCATTTGAGAAAAGTTAGTGACTTAAAATTGAAACCAATAATCTGGAATATCTCGAAAACAGTTACTCTACACAAACAAAAACTCAAAACAAACAAAAAAAAGTCATAAATTGTGTGTTTTAATGAGATCTACATTTTTAGGAGTAAGTTTTTGTATACCTTTTACGGTTTGCGAGTTAAATAAAAGTCATCCAGAATGAATATGTCGTTAGAGGCTATTCCCAGAAAATTCGATATATATATATAAATATTATTTGTCATGTAAATATCTTACATATAAGAGATTTTAATCAAAATCGCTAGAGCAGTTTTTGAGAAAATCAAAATTTTCAATTTTTTTTTTCCAAGTTTTTGGGGTGGGAGAATTTTATTGAAAAGCTTCGTGTCGCATCCTTGGAAGATACCAAACTTAAATACTATGTTATGTATTAAACGATGTTGTTTTGTTTTGTTTTTTGTTTTTGAGCTATACATATAGACTTTTTTCAAAAAATGTCTTTTTTGGATTCAGGGGGACCCAAAACATTTATTACCGGTAAAAGCTCGGTATAGCATTTTTGGGTGCAATACAATACCTTCTCTCTATACTCTATGTACACAGAACGTGTAGAGAAAGTAATAAGACTATTTATTTCTGTTAATGTTATCGCGATTAGTATGATGTAGATAAAAGAATAATATTTTGAAAGAATAGTTTGTTAGCAGAAAATCATGAGAATTGAAGCGATCGGATTTTTTTTTTTTTTTACTTTCTCTATGCGCACTATGTACATAGTGTATAGAGAAGGTATTGCACTCCACCAAAAAATTCGATACCTAGATTTCACTAGAAATATGTTTTAGGGTCCCCTGTAACCAAAAAAAAGTATTTTCAGAAAAAGGTCCGTGTGTGTGTGTCCGTGTGTCTGTAAACACGATAACTCAAAAACGAAAAGTCGGTAAAATACCAAACTTGGTATTTAAGTTTAGTATCTTCCAGGGATGCGACACTAAGATTTTGAGGAAAATCCCCCACCCCAAACTACCCTTTACATGAAACTTTTTTCGAAAATTTTGATTTTCTAAAAAATGGCTAACGATTTTGATTAAAATGTCGTATATTAAAGATATTTACCTGACAAATAAAATGTATATTTTGAATTTTCTGGGAATAGCCTCTGAAGACTACTTTATTCTGGGTCAATTTTACGGAATTTTGCATAACTGCTAAACCGTAAGAGATGGACAAAAACTTACCACACAACAAATGTAGTGCTCTTTAAAACACACAATTTATGTTATACACATTTTTTTCGTGGAGTCGATTGTTTTTTAGATATTCTTTGTTTCTGGTTTCAGCTATAAAAAACATACTTTTCTCATACAGGACTTTGTGAACTCGTGTCCATTCAAACAAAGGAACTTCAGTCACATAGCAACCAGCTTTTGACTATCACTTTAACCTATGGTACTCCCTTATTTCGCTTCTACTTACAAGGAAGCAAGTAATAAGACTATTTCTGCTAATTTTTTCTCGATTAGCATGAAGTAAATAGAAAAGCCTGAGCATAGAATGGGACTGTTTTTCAGACCACATTGCAGCTTAGAGGGCATCAAGACAAATGCACCGATTCCCTTGCTAATGCTTTTCAAGTGTATGTATACCCCCAGAGTTTTAATTTGTGTTGAGACTAAAAACCACAAAATGTAATTAACTTTCAGACGGTGAACTCTTTGTTTAAACTGCAGGCCGCATCAAAAGCAGCTTTATGTGGTTTTCAGCGAGTAATTTAATGGCCTGCCACTTGTTGCGCTTAAGGCCGAAATTATGTCCTCTAATTTTTTCTTTGCTACGCCCCTTCTTCGATAAATCCTTATCGTGGACGCATTAAGGCGTGCAATATAGTCATCCAGAGGGTAGAGGCCGCCATTTAGTTTCTCTCAAGTGGGTACAGTCTGGCCCCCAGCTGAAGGACGCACTCTGGTCATGATATGGAAATGCCTTTCTACGAGAGCCATCCAGTGACAGACCATTTGGCATAACTAAACAATAACCAAGCTATCAACAATAGTACCTTACTCTATTTTTACTTTCTCTACACATACTATGTACATAGTGTACAGAAAAGGTATTGCACTCCACCCAAAACTCGATACCGTCATTTCACCGGAAATGCATGTTATAAAAAAAACATTTTCAGAAAAAGGTTCGTGTGTGTGTCCCTGTGTCTGTGAACACGATAACTCAAAAATAAAAAGTCGGTAAAATACCAAACTTGGTATTCTAGTTTAGTATCTTCCAGGGATGCGACATGAAGATTTTGAGAAAATTCTCCCACCCCAAACTACTCATTACATGGAACTTTTTTCGAAAGTTTTTATCTTTTTCAAAAATAGCTCTAGCGATTTTGATTAGAATGTCGTATATTAAAGATATTTACCTGACAAATAAAATGTATATCTTGAATTTTCTGGGTATAACCTCTGAAGACTATTTTATTCTGGAGAATTTTGCGGAATTTTGCATATCTGCTAAACAGTAATAAATGGACAAAAACTTAACACACAAAACATATAGAGCACGTTAAAACACACAATTTATGTCATAATTTTTTTTAGTGAAGTTCACCCTTTTCGAGTTATTCCGTGTTCTTGGTTTCAGCTTTAAAAAAAAATACTTTGCTCATACGGGAATTTGTCAACATAGCAACCAGCTTTTGACTGTCACTTTAACCTATGGTATTCCCTTATTTTGCTTCTACTTACAAGGAAGCAGGTAATTTCACTACTTCTGCTATTTTTACTTTCTCTATACGTACTATGTACATAGTTTATAGAGAAGGTATTGCATTCTACCCAAAAATTCGATACCGAGATTTCACCGGAAATACATGTTTTGAAACCACCTGAATCCAAAAAAAGCATTTTTAGAAAAATGTCCGTGTGTGTGTGTCTGTGTGCAGCATAGCTCAAAAACGAAGAGACCGTTAAATACCAAACTTGATATTTAAGTTCAGTATCTTCCAAGGATGGGACACGAAGATTTTCAAGAAAATTCCTCCACCCCAACTATCCTTCACATGGAAAAATTTTCGAACATTTTGATTTTCTAAAAAATGGCTCTAACGATTTTGATTAAAATATCATATATTACAGATATATACTTGACAAATATAATGTATATATCTGATAGAGAGGCCTCTGAGCAAAATTAAGCGGTCTTTCACGCCCAATATAGAATGGGTCGCTGAGAACAACAGTAGTTATAGAGCGTCCATAAATAATATGCAATTTTTTCTGAGCGAGTTGACTTATGTTCATTGTCTTTAGGTTTATCGCTTTCTGTAGTCTATGCTTACATTATTTTCAATATTTTTTAATGAACAATTATTGTGGCGTCACTATCGCGAGCTTTGCAATTGTTATAGTCTATTCATTTGTAAAAGATTCAGTAAATTTTCTTATATGATAGTGTTGGTTATGTTATTCAATTTGAAACTTGTGGAGCGCTTGGAAGATATCCGCATGTAATTTACAGATCTAGAAACCCGATACAATTTCTTACATTACGGTTACGACTGCAATTTGAATGATCTCTCCTCGCGCTTGCATTTATGTTGAGTTACGTCAGCGCTTCCACCTCAATGGATGTAGCTTAAGTCACTTTGACTACTAGAGGAGGTGCCGCTCTCTCCTGCTCTCCAATATATTTTACGCACTCTTCAGCAGATCCCCAGAGCAATTCAACTGCGACAGAAATTCGCTCTATAATTGTAACATTAATTGATACTTGTCGTGGTAAAATACAAATCAATTTGAGCACACGATATGCGGAAGCAATGTATTTGTGAGGCATACCCAAAAACACTGGGAACGAGATTTTCTAATTCAAGGGCGGTTCTAAAGATATTATTTATGAATTATTTCTCCAGCAATAAATAAATAAAACGGTAGGATTAAATCACAAGAACCATATACACACTAATTATGTTTCATTTACATTAATTATTAAGATTGTGGTGACATTTAAAGCGGTAATGATAAGGAACGAAGAATTTCCCAAACTGGAGAATATCACACAGGTTCAGTATTTATGGACTGGCCAGCTACTCTTGCGTGAGATACTTGGACATCAAGATAACTGAATACACTAGAATCATATCCGAAATTACAGACACGCGAAAAATGCACCACCGTCAATTAAGTACCTACATTAAATGGTTTCTCTGAAATATTAGCAGCAGTTAAATCAAATTAGCGTGAAGTTATTGCCCTATGAGAAGAAAAACACTCTCCAGTGGCCTTTTAGCTTTGCTACTAGCACCACCTTTCTTATTTCCTCTACCAAGTTCATAGTAGGTACTGAAGATTTTGCATTCCACCCAAAAATCAATATTTCAGTGGCAATAAACGTTTTGGGCTCCCCTGGTGAGTGTCTGCGAACAGGGTGACTCAAGGATTTCAAAGAAAACCCCTCCCAGACAAAACTATCCTTTGTACTTCATAGTAAAATAGGTAGATAAGGTATTGCATTCCACCAAAAATTCCATACCGCGATTTCACTGGAAATACACGTTTTAGGGTTCCGTGTATCCATAAAAGGCATTTTTAGAAAAGGTCCCTGTATGTACAGTCATGGAAAAAAGTATTCATACACCAGTGTTTATGTAGAAAAACTTAATTTATTATAACTAAAGTTAACAACCAGAGAGGTTATATGGTAAACTAACAACAGTATGTTATTTCCTCCTGAATCTATACATATAAACGCATGACCTAAATCACTCCTCTTCAAAAAGTAAATAAAACTTTTGTACACTCAAAAGAAAATGATAGTTTAAATGCAATACAATAACAAAAGTAATACTTTGCAGGCATTCCCGTTCTACGTATTACTCCTGTTAACCTCTTTGGCAAGGAATGAACCAGGTTTTTTGTAGTCTCTAGGCAATATTTTACCATTCTTGCTGAAGACATTGTTTCAGAGCTGCCTTACTTCGTATGTCATGCTTTCGGAGGGTATCCCAAGATGTTCAATTGGAGTAAGGTCTGCACTCTGTGCTGGAAACTTGAGAACGTAGGGAGTATGGTACAACAACCACAAACGAACAGTTTCCGCCGTATGCTTAGGATCATTGTCTTGTTGAAAGTAGTAATCTGTGCCTAAACTCAATTTGTCAACACTCTTTTGCAGATTATTCTTTAGGATATTTAAATATTGAAATCTATCCATGTTACCTTCAACAAAAACAAGTTCCCCAACACCAGATGTAGCCATACAGCCAGCATTGGGGTATCGTTTATTTCCTTGAGGTACGTTTGTTTAATACTCAAATCTTTGTTACCATGACACCGTTTATTTAATGGGGTGGCTTCCTACACAGATTCGTAGCGCTGTCATTTAATTTAATATGGAAATATCAGTGGTCAATTTCAATTGCAGTACTGTATGAATACTTATTTCCATGACTGTATATATGTGAACAGCATAGCTCAAAAATGAAAAGCGTTTAAATACCAAACTAGATAATTAAGTTCAGTATCTTCCAAGGATGAGACACAACCCTATTCAAGAAAATCTCCCCAAAGCTACCGTTCATAAAGAAACTTTTTGAGGGCTTTTGATTTTCTCAAAAATGGCTCTTAACGATTTGGATTAAAATTCCATATATTGAAGGTAATATATATATACTTTGTTTAACTGGTAGAGATAGACGAAAACTTACTGCATTAAAATAATCTATTATATACTTTTTTGTGGCCATTTCTTAGATATTCCTTGTTATTTGACATCAACTTTAAAATATTTTTCTCATATGGAAATTTTAATTCCTGCTTTTGATATACTCCTAAAGGTGCAAAGAAAACGAATTTGGATCACATAGCGACAGCTTTTAAAGGATCTGACTATCGTTTTAACCTTATGGTACCAACTTATTTCCCCTCTACTTACAAAGAAGCAAGTAATAAGACCATTTCTGACAATGTTTTCTCGATTAGTATATAGTAATTAGAAGAATAAACTCTTTAACAATAATTTATTGCAGGAATTAGAGAAAGTTATGTGAATGGAACAATCAGATTTCTTTCCAGCTTAATACATCAATTGTAACCAAGTTTAGTTGCAGCGTTTTCCCGTAAGTCGTTAGAATATTACGTTACAGTTGTGTATCACTTCTACTCGCGAACAGTTACTTTGGAACGGTTACTTGAAAACTAGTATTTTATTGGACTGCTGTACTACTTCAACGCAGAAACAGAAACATGAGAATAATTTATAAAACATCTGTCATTTCTGCTTCTGTGTACCAATGTTCCGGTAAGGTGAGGCATCTAACCTCGCATTTAAAAATATCATTTGTCAAGAACTGGCGCGCGACCTGTACCAATACTGCTCTCGAACTGTTACTTCTAACCTCGCATTTAAAAACATGATTCGTCAAGAACTGGCGCGCGACCTGTACCAATACTGCTCTCAAACTGTTACTTTGGAACGGTTACGTGAAAACTAGTATTTTCTGGAACGGGAATGGCTAGAACAAGAATTATTCCAACATGATAGAAATAATGGCAGTATCACTGGTGGCAGTCTGACGATGGCCAAACATACCCGTCTGTCTCCCTTCCAGAGCTACTTAGGAGCCTGCGGATTCAAGCAACTCTCTCGTCGGCCGGTGTGTACGTGATGCTGCAGTCATTTGTTATCTTGCCTCAATATGCTGTCGTAACCCCTCGAAACTGCGTTATATCACAGCAGTGAATGGACGAGGGTGGTTATCGCCTTGACCTCTGAGCCTCTTACTCAGCTGGGCGGAAAAGTAACTACATATATCGCTCATTACTAATTTGGGAGGCAAGTTCCAAATGTGACAGTATACAGCAAGGGTCGATTCCGTTATTTCTCGATACTTCATACCGATACTATTACTTTCTCAATACGTACCATATACATAGAGTACAGCGAAGGTATTGTATTGCACCCAAAAATTCGGTACCGAGATTTCACCGGAAATACATGTTTTGATGCCACCTGAATCCAAAAAAAAGCACTTTTAGAAAAATGTCCGTGTGTGTGTGTCATTTTTTTTCGTGGAGTTGATGGTTTTTGAGACATCCCTTATTTTTTATTTCATCTTTGAAAAACTTATACTTTTTCCAGGAATTTGTCAACTCCTGTACATACAAACAAAGGAACTTCAGTCACATAGCAACCAGCTTTTGACTATCTCTTTAACCTATGGTACTCCCTTATTTCGCTTCTAGTTACAAGGAAGCAAGTAATAAGACTATTTCTGCTATTTTTTCTCGATAAGCAAGAAATAAATAGAAGCATAAGCTTATTAACAATAATTTGTTGCAGAGATGTAGAGAAAGTCATGTGAATGGAACACATCAGATTTTTTAATTGCAAATTGTTCACTGGAGAAGATGGTGTAAGATTCCGGTAATTTGTATATCATTGTGCGTTCTGGAAATACAACAGCGCATGTGTTTCTATACTTAGACTGGGAACCGTCAGTGTAGATTTCTATGCAGCCTTGGTTGTGTATATTTATCTCTTTGAAAAGTTTTTGTTGTGTGATTCTATGAACTTCTGAAACATTTTTGCTGTGGATCTAACCGTCCGAGGTATTCCTTGTTATTGGTTTCAATTTTAAAATGTCAACTTTTCTCAAACAGGAAGTCGTCCTTGTTTCTTCTCTTTTACTCCTGGCCATGCAAAGAAGCCACATTCGAAAACACTCGTATAACGACATTAGACTGCCGGTTTAACCTTGTGTATTCCGTTACTTCCGTTTTACTTATAAGGAAAGAAGTAATTTGAACGCGTTTATCTCGATCAGCATGGAGTAGAAAAAGAATAATCCCTTGTAAAAAGTTTGTTTATAGAACAGCTAGAGAAAATCATGTGAATAAAACACATCACTTTTTTTTTCTCTTGGTTATGCAAAGAGAACCGAATTTTCCTGCTATACTATAGTGACCATCTCTTAAAAGATTTGACTACGCTACAGCCTATTGTATTTCCTGGTACCTATACATTATAGAATATGTAATTAAACCAATTTGTCTCAATTAGCACGAAATAGATTGAACAATAAGCTTTTCTATGATTTTTATCCCCCAGAATAATTAGAGAAGGTGATGTGAATGTTGCACATCAGTTTTTTCTTTCATTTGTATTACATATTTCAAACTGCTTCATTAGTAGTGTTCGCACCTGCTGTAATGTTGCTGTCATTATTGGAAAATCTCTATTTTAATTATGTTATGATAATTACTAAATAATTAAATACTTTGCTTACCCAAAATGGACACTCAAATAGTAAATACCTATCATGCGAGGTGAATTATATGGGCAACCACTTTGGGATTACGTACGCATTTGCTGACATAATTAGATATTGATGCTCGAGTTTGTCTAAATAATGCATTACTTTGTCTGACTTTTAAATGTTTACCGTTTACCAACAGTGGCGGCTAGTGATAATCCGCAAAAGCATGTGACTTATCATCATAACGGTAAAACCTGTCTAAATATTCCTCTTCACCTAGTAAGACTTAAATCAACAGCAGTTTTCTTTGGAGCCATTGCATTTTCGCAAATGGAATGTGTTAACAAGTGGAGCTCGGTTTTGGGTTCCGAAGCGCACAAAGTTACGAACACACACAGCAGTCACAGGTGTATAGAGGGGGAAGTGGGGAGGGGTTTGTAGCGTAAACGTACACGCGCTGAGGTATAATCCGTTCTAAAAGTAGCTCATTAAATGTATTGACCTATCCGGGCATGGCATTTTGTGCTGACCTACATTTGCTTCCTTTTCATAATAAAGCAATAAATTATAATTATTTTCGCCATGTTTTCGGGACAATAATTATCGTAAGCAATACCACGAGTGTTTTCATCTTGTCGATAATTATCCTAAGAGATGAAAGCACGAGTTGTATTTGATAAGACAATTCAGCGAAATAGACTATTAACTTATAATATATAGGAAGAGATATTTTATCAGGTTATGATTGAAATACTTACACTAGTTCTCAAATGGTAGATGACGCATTTGACCAAGTTTATTTACCGATTTTTTTCTTCTTTTTCTTCACTGCCTCCTAAAATTAGATATGGCCGACCGTGTCTTCACCAACGTACGAATATTGATAGCAACAATAGAAACAGGGAACAATTATTTCATTTCAGCTTTTAGTAACTAATTCATGAAATGGAAACAAACGTTATTTTATTAGAGGTTATTGCACTCATCTCGTACATAAGAAATACAAATAATGATTATTTTTACTCCTTTTTTTAACTAAATGAACTGGATAAAACTTTAAATAAACATTGTAACTGAATTAATTGAAAGTACAGTTATGGAACTGACAGTTATTACAAGTAAAGTTTGGCTGACTGGATTGTCACCTTGTTAAAAATAACCAAGACAAACGAACGTCAGATGCGGCAAGATTTCAACGAAATGAACATCAGCTGCGATAAGATGTTTCGACAATATCGCTCCAGTCTGATGACCGCTATTGGTTGAAATTGCCTAATCTCGGTCATTCCATTGGCGCTTTAATAGTTCAGCTGAATTGTCATTGTTATATGTGTTATACATAGCTTTATATGTTAAGTGACATGTTTGAGAATCTAGCTTGGATGTAAATAATTGCTACAATTCATAAAGTAAAACAATAAAACAATTATTTCATAAAATGATTAGTAAATAAAAACACACTGTACTTTTACAAATAAAAGTGCAAATCTTGATACAAAAAATCTTATGTGTTCCATTCACATGACTTTCTCTACATCTCTGTAACAAATTATTGTTAAAAAGCGTATGATTATATTTACTTCATGCTCATCGAGAAAAAATTAGCAGATATAGTCTTATTACTAGCTTCCTTGTAAGTAGAAGCAAAATAAGGGAGTAACATAGGTTACAGCGATAGTCAAAAGATGGTTGCTATGTGAATGAAGTTCTTTTGTTTCTATGGACAAGACTTGACAAATCCCTGTATGATAAAAGTTTTTCAAAGCTGAAACCAAAAACAAGGAATATCTAAAAAACGAAAAACTCCACGAAAAAAACGTGCACGTGTTTTAACGTGCTCTACATTTTTTGTGTGTTAAGTTTTTGTCCATCTCTTCCGGTTTAGCAGTTATGCAAAATTCCGTAAAATTCATCCAGAATAAAGTAATCTTCAGAGGCTATTCCTAGATAATTCAAGATATAAATTTTATTTGTCAGATAAACATCTTTTATATACGATATTTTATTCAAAATCGTTAGAGCCATTTTTGATAAAACAAAAAATTTCGAAAAAGGTTCCATGTAAAAGGTAGTTGGGGATAGGGGGAGTTTTTTGAAAATCTTCGTGTCGCATCCTTGGAAGATACGAAACTTAAATACCAAGTTTGGTATTCAACGGTCTTTGCGTTTTTGAGCTATGCTGTCCACAGACACTCACTCACACACACACACAAACACGGACCTTTTTGTAAAAATGCCTTTTTTGTATTCAGGGGGTCCTAAAATATGTATTTCCGGTGAAATCTCGGTATCGAATTTTTGGGTGTAATACAATGCTTCCTCTATACACTATGTACATAGTACGTGTAGAGAAAGTAAGAATTCAGATAGGGGAAGGCCGTGTAATTTGGAGCAGAGTTATTTTGAACCGATGTCGGTTTAGTAAAATGAATACCGTTGGGAGCACCAACAATACGGGTATCTTGAGCAGCATTTGTCGTAAGCGTTCCCTCCAATTTTCCGCATTCTGTTGTCAATAACCTGATCTTTGTTGAGAGCGTTTTCGTTTTAATTTGGCCCACTTTTGGTATCGTGGTTTCTTCCACCTAAGATCTTCCTTTGGAAACCAAACTAAAACGACGGTACATCAATATATTAAGGTAAGTAGTTTAGGATTATAAGAAATGTAATACTCATAAAGTTGTCGAATAATTTGGACCGCGCCAAATTACACGGAATATTCGGGTATTACATTCCAAATGAGCATGTATATATTTATTTATTTGAAGTCACCCGTTTTATTTACTTTAGTAATTTATTTAGATATGTACATATTACTGTTACATATTATACAAGTTGCGTAGACTACCAGATGACAACAAGAGAAGCCTGCAAATCTAAGGGCCTAACTGTAAATGGAGAAAGGAAGGTCTGAGAAAGATGAAAATAAAAATTCAGAAGAGACTTTTTGCTGTATGAGAGAATCTCACGAAGATGACTGGATTCAGAGCAATAAATGCAAAGGAAGGGCTCATGAAGACATTACTGGCATAACTTATTCAATTTGTTACTTTTGTGACAGATGCATTGTGCGTGAACAGTGAAATCCTTATTTAATTTGGAACAAAGCCCTGAAAATATTAACAGTGTTCACAAAATCTTGGATGAAATTGATGTAAGGTGTAAGTTGATATGCTTCACTGGGACATTTTGAACAAATAATAATATACATGATGATTATTCCAGGTCTAGATTAATTGCTATTGTGAATTTCAATCTTTAAAAGTGAATATAAAGGTATACGAATCGATTATAAATGTATTATATAATATTCCAATTTACGCACCCTCTCAGACCAAAATACACGCCTTAGGAAAAATACTATAATTATAATTTACACATTATGTGTCTGGAACTAAACCTTGAAAATTCTCATAATGGTATAAGTTCATCTCATTAACACGCTAAAGCAAGTTGTGGACTTAGACGAAGCTTTTCTGTCCAGATATTAGCACTTAAAATTAAATGGTCCAAATTACACGGACTTCCCCTAATAATGCGCAGGGCTTTGAAAAGACAATGAACATAAATCAACCATACCCACCCAGAATTCATCGCAGTGAATTAAAAGATACCTCTTTACTGTATCAAAATATGTTTTGAATCATCCACAAGTTTGTTCAGCGTCGAACGCCTACCCTTTGGTATTTTAGACAGTTTTCAATCTGTGCTCTCTTTCAGTGTTCACTTGTTTATCTACTAGCAGGAGCTGAACGAGACCAGGCAGTGAGCAATGCTAGACAGTGTAACGTTTGGAAACGGACTGAGGAGACCACGCCTACTCCATCACTTCATAGTCATATTCGGTGGGTGCCGAACCACAATCCGGTAATTTCGTGAATCCGGACCGAGTTCTAGTGATGACGTCACATGACATCTGCTAACCTACATTTTCCTCCTTTTCATGCCAAAGCAATTAATAATAATTATTTTCACCCGTTTTCGGAGCAATAATTAACATTGTTATAAGCGTTATACATAGCTTTACATGTTAAGTGACATATTTTAGAATTTGATTTGGATGTAAATCACGTTATATGGCATAGGGATTTAGATACAGTAAATAGAATGTGTGTATTTGTGTGGTGCGTTTTCATCTATCGTTCAACTTATTTTATTGGTATCAAACACATATTTAACATTGCGGTGTACAGAAAAGGAGTTGAAGTGCAGTACACATCAGCAGACCTTTATGTGAAATGTTTGTGAATTATGATGTCAAAGTCCATGGTTTCTTTAATGGACAGTTGTGCAATTGCTGTTAACAGACGTTTCTTCTCCTCTTCAGCCATAAATCCTTGAATTGGTTTGCAGCCAATCTCAGTTCTGATCTTTCTGCCTTTTCAACTTCTCATATGTTCTGCACGCCATGTTCGTAAATGTCCGTGCATTTCTTTCTTATATAGGTAGAGAAGGCATTGAATTCCAACCAAAAAGTCGATGTCAGGATTTCATCGAAAATGCGCATTTCAGAGTCCTCTACATCAAAAAATGCTTGTGTTACTCTCACATGACTTTCTCTACATCTCTGCAACAAATTATTATTAAAAAGCTTATGCTTCTATTTACTTCATGCTAATCGAGAAAAAATTATCAGAAATTGTTATTATTTGCTTCCTTGTAAGTAGAAGCCAACTAGGTTAAAGTGATAGTCAAAAACTGATTGCTATGTGACTGAAGTTCCTTTATATGTATGGACAGGAGTTGACAAATTTCTGTATGAGAAACATAAGTTTTTTAAAGCTGAAACCAATAGCAAGGAATATCTCAAAAACGATCAACACCACGAAAAAAATGTATATGGCATACATTGTGGGTCTTATCGTGATCTACATTTTTGGTGTGGTAAGTTTTTGTCCATCTCTTACGGTTTACCAGTTATGCAAAAGTCCGTAAAATTCATCCAGAATTAAGTAATCTTCAGAGGCTATTCCCAGAAAGTTCAAGATGTACATTGTATTTGTCAGGTAAATGTCATTAATATAGGATATTTTAATAAAAATCCCTAGAGCAATTTTTAAAAAATCAAAATTTTCGAAAAAAAATCCATGTAAAGGGCAGCTGGGGGTGGGAGTATTTTCTTGAGAATCTTCGTGTCGCATCCTTGGAAGATACCAAACTTAAATACCAACAGGGTGCATTACAACACTTTCTTTATACACTTTGTACGTAGTACGTATAGAGAAAGTAAAAAAAAAGATCCTTTACAATAATGTAATTGAAATTCATGTATACAATCTATGTTCTAGATATAGTTTAGGAGAAGACAAATAAAAGTGAATACAATACATCAGATTTTTATACGGCTATGATCGCTATACTTCCACAGTTTTTTCTCTCCCCCATGAACCCAAGCTCCCTTCACCCCTTAGTTGGCTAACAATTAAGTAATGCGTGCTCTATATCTTCACACTCCCCTCTTACAAACAACGCCAAGCTCCCCTCTCCCCTTACACGAAAATAATCCGCGATTATCACGCATTTACTGGAAGCTGCATTACAGTACGATGACACAGACTACGGCTTAAATCTGAAAAATCTCATGTGTTCCATTCACATGACTTTCTCTATCTCTCTGTAACAAATTATTTATTTCATGCTAATCGAGGAAAATTGGCAGAAAAAGTCTTATTTCTTGCTTTATTGTAAATACAAGCGAAATAAGGGACTACCATAGTTTAAAGTGAAAGCCAAAAGCTGGTTGCTATATGACTGAAGTTCCTTTGTTTGTATGGACAGGAGTTGACAAATTCCTGTATGAGAAAAGTATAAGTTTTTCAAAGCTGAAACGAAGAAAAAGGAATATCTCAAAAACGATCAACTCCACGAAAAAAAATGTATATAACATAATTTATGCGTTTTAACGTGCTCTACATTTTTGTATAGGAAGTTTTTGTCTATCTCTCACGGTTTACCAGTTATACAAAATTCCGCAAAATTCATCCAAAATAAATATGTCTTGAGAGGCTATTCCCAGAATAATCAAGATATACATTTTAGTTGTCATGTAAATATCCTAAATATACGAGAATTTAATCAAAATCCTTAGAGTCAGTTTTGAGAAAACAAAATGTTCTAACATATTTCCATGTAAAGAGTAGCTGGTGTTGGGGGGATTTTCTTGAAAATCTTCGTGTTGCATCCTTGGAAGATACCAGACTTAAATACCTTTGATCTATGCTGCCCATAGATAGACGCGCGCGCATGCACACAGATATTTTTCTAAAAAGGTTTTTTTTATTCAGGGGTTCTCAAAACATGTATTTCCGGTGAACTCTGGTATCGAATTTTTTGGTGGTATGCAATACCTTCTCTACACTATGTACATAGTACGTGTAGAGAAAGTAAAAAAACGTTCATACCTTCTCTAGTTCGTACATATATACAGGTAGAGAAGCTGTTGCACTCAACACACAAATCCTATCGTTTGTTTTATTGAAAAGAATCGATTAACGCTCTCCTGAATAAAGCAATAAAATCTGATTTGTTGCGTTCACATGGCTTTCTGTAGCTGTTCAGCAAACAAACTTGTTTGAAAAATTTAGTATTTCATCTACACCATGATAAACATTAGTAGATTGTCTTAGTCTTGTTTCGTTGTAAGTAGAAGAGATATGAGGGAATGCACTAGCCTAAAACGACAGTCAAATATTTTATAAGACGGTCGCTACATGAAACAACTGAAATTAGGTCTATTTGCTTGCTAGGAATAAACAAAAGAGAGACCAAAAGAAAGATGACTTCGCCCTGAGAAAAGTTTTAGTAGCTTAAAAGATTTACATGTTTTGTACAGCAAGTTATCGTTTAGCTGTTACGGTTCACCAGTTATAAAAAAAGTCATCCAGGATGAAGAAGTCTTTACAGGCTATTTCCAGAAAATTCAAGATATACTTTTCGATTGACATAAATATATATTAAACATATGGTGTTTTAATCAAAATCGTTATAGCCATTTTTGAGAAAAGCAACATTTTCGAAAAAAAATTCAATCTAAAATGAAGTTGGGGTGCAGGGATTTTCTTGAAAAACTTCATGTTGCATCCTTGGAAGATAATGAACTTAAAATACCAATTTTGGTATTTGGACATTTCGTATTTTACTTTCTCTAGCCCGTACATACAATGTATATATGTATAGAGAAGGTATTGTATTGCAACCAAAAATTTGATGTAAGATTTAAAATGCTTTGAAATACATGTTTTGAAGTCCACTGAGTCCGAAAAAATTATTTATAGAAAAAGGTCCCTATGTGAGGGTATCTGTGGCAGCATAGCTCAATAACGAAAATACTGTTAAAAATCGTACTTGGTACTGGTATTTAGGATGCAACACGACAATTTTCAAAGAAATCCCCCCACCACTAACTACCCTTTAAATGTTTTTCTCAAAAATGGCTCTAACGAATTTGGTTACAACAGTGCATATTAAAGACATTTACAACACAAATAAAATGTATATCTTGAATGTTCTGAAAATAGCTTCTGAAGACCTATTTATTCTGGAGAGTTTTGCTAAATTTTGCACAACTAGTAAACCGTAAGAG
Source organism: Hymenopus coronatus (assembly GCA_030762935.1). Lineage (NCBI taxonomy): Eukaryota > Metazoa > Arthropoda > Insecta > Mantodea > Hymenopodidae > Hymenopus > Hymenopus coronatus. Next base: position 15,657,173 of record CM060898.1, on the reverse strand, counting down.
ATACACAAAATCTTAAACCAAAAAAAAAAATCAGATCAGTTAAAACACACAATTTGTTTTTTATTTTGTTAGAGAATTGGCCGTTTCCGAGATATTCCTTGTTATTGGTTTCAATTTTAAATTACGCATCTTCTCAAACGGGTCATCTTGCATTTCATCTCTTTTGTTTTTCTGGAAATGCAAAGCAAACCGAAATTCAATTGTTCACATATCGATAGGCTTTTAAAAGGTTTGACTGTCGTTTTAGCCTGTTTTCCCTTCTGCTTATAAGCAACTAAGTGCTAAGACCAATGTTTATCTCGTTTGATGTGATATAGATACAAGGATAATCTTTTGTAATGCAGAACAGGAACAGAAAGTCACGCGACGCAACACACTAAACTTTTTAAGGAACCGACATAAATAATATAAAGAAAATTCACCATCTAAAAGCTTGTTTTTTGTAGCTTGAGGTACTTTAAACTGGATGGTCATATCGGACTATCAATGAAATTGGTGAAATGATACTCAAATAATCTCGGGGTCCATGGAGCTTAAAAGTTACTCGAAATTCATCTTCTCAGAATATGGGAAAGACCTGGGGAGGAGGGGGGGGGGGAACTTATCTGGGTAACTCACCCTAAGTGAGATTCGAACTCAAGACTTTTAGAATATAAGATAGACACGCTACCACCACGCTTCCCAGGCGGGTTAAACTATCCTTTAAATGGACTACTTTTCCCAAATAACGGCAATAACACTTTTGATTAAAATACCGTTTACTAATCTTATTTATATATAAATGAATCGCCGAAATATATGTCGCGTATCACTTCCGAACGACTGTACCAAAATGAACAATTTTTTGTTTGTTGTGTTCGTTGTTGTCAGGAAAAGGTTTGGGGAAAAGAAAATGTTTAAAAATAGTACGGGGAAGTTTTTAAAATCTCATAATATGAATAAAAAGAGAGCCAAGGGAACACATTTCGATTAATAGTCGCCAGATGGCAGTGGTACCACAGTTATTTGTTGCTGAATGGTCGTAGTACTGCTATATTCTCCCTCCCCATTCAATGTAGGTAACGCCCCAGTTTATCGACACAATGACGCAATGCAACAGTAAAATTCAAATACATTCTTATATATTAACTGTCCTTTCCTTACTCTTTTTGTTTAAAATAAAGAAGCAAAGAAGCTTTCCTGGCGTCCTACACCTAGAGTAAGTATTTATTTGCCGGTAGATGACCGAAGTAATATTTTTCCTCCTTATTCAATGTTAAGGTAGCGCAACAGATTATCGAGATGACACAACGCAGGAGTGAAATTCAAATACATTTTTATGTGTTAACTGTCCTTTCCTTAGTCCTATTGTTTAAAATAAAGAAGCAAAGAAGCTTTCCTGGTGACCTACACCTAGAGTAAGCACTTATTTGTTTGCCGCTAGAGGCCTTAGTAGTATTTTTCCTCCCCATCCAATGTTAAGGTAATGCAACAGTTTATCGAGATGAGACAACGCAGCAGTGAAATTCAAATATAGTTTTATGTATTAACTGTCCTTTCCTTACTACTATCGTTTAAAATAAAGAAGCAAAGAAGCTTTCCTGGTGACGAACACCTAAAATATGTATTTATTTGCCACCAGTTGGCCTTAGTGCCCAATGCTCTATTTTTCTTATCCATTCAATGCTAACGGAATGAACCCGGATATGGAGACAATGACGCAAGATAATTGTGAAAATCAAATATATTTCTTATGCATTAACTATCGTTCCCTTGGTCACATTTTAAATAAAGAAATAAGTATATTTACCTACTTTCCTTTTGAACTTGAGTGCGTTCAGTTTCCGGCGCGCATTGCATTTGCAATGACAATAAATCCCAAGGTCAATCGTTAGAAGTGTGTGGAATATACCTTGAATTGTCGTGGTTTTCGCATTATTAGTAGTACGTTGCGTGCTCGAGAGTCGGCAAATCATCAGCGCTATTTGTTCTCTCCGGAAGGATAATTGTATATTACAAGGTATTACAATCAAGTATTGTCAAATTATTTAATTGTAATTTTCTTTCATTGCATGGTCGTACTGTCTGAGTCTGTTTTCTTTAGGTACACCACCCATGCGAAGTCGGGGAGGCCAGCTAGAATACTAATACTATTTACATAACAAATGTAAAATATATATCTGTAATTTCCTTGGAAAAGGTTCTGAAGCCCTCTGTACTCTGAGTAACTTTTGCGCAACTGGTAAACCGTAAGAGTTAGCCAAAAATGTACTGTACAAAAAATGCATATCTCGTTAGAACACACGATTTATTTCATATAAGTTTTTCTTGTAGAGTGGACCGTTTTCGAGATATTCTTTGTTATTTGTTTCAATTTTAACCTATGTAGTTTTTCTCAAACGGGAAGACACCTTTCGTTCCGTCTCTCTTCTTTCACTGCTGACCATGCAAAGCGAACCGAACTTCAATTGTTTCTCACTATCGTTTTAGCTTACAAAGAACCACAAATTCTGCTAGTTTATTTTGATTAGCATGATGTAGACAAATAGAATAGTCTTTTGTAAGAATAGTTTGTTTGCGGAACAGCTAGAGAAAGTCATGTGAATGGAATACTCCAGATTTTGTTTTAATTGTTCCGTTTATAGCCCGGCTTTAACTGCATGTCCTATTGATGGCATTTGTCTTTCGGCAATGGTGTTAACTCATGAATTGATTAATGTCTTTGGGTTAAATTTGTATCATTAGATATATATCTCTCTTTCCCTCTCTCTCTGTCTCTCTCACACACAAACAAACATATTCATACTTCCAGACTCTGGGGAGAACAGGGAAAAATCCCTCCCCGAGCCAGGGATCGAACCCGGGACCCCTAGCACAGCAGGCAGGTGTCCTACTACCGACTGAGCTACAGGCCAGCCTACGCATTTTATTGTAGGCATGAGAAGAATGTAGTGGCTAAACTACTTTTTTACGCGGATCGTTATGTAATAGATTTAACTGAAATTTTTAGAAAGAGATGTTCATACTCTTCCATATTTAAATATGCTCGTAGGCTTTCACGGCCGGTGTTAATAGTGCAATATAATATGTGCGGGCCTGTAGGCCGTGGTCGAATAATAACATTATTAAACTTTTACGTTTCGTCCTTATTTGTGGAGAACATCCTCAGAAAGAAAGTTGGGCAGGAACAGTTGGCAATTTACACTTCAAAGGACTGCAATTTACACTGTTGGAGTAGTGGGAGGAGTTGTAATTTTTTGCTGTGTTCAAAAATGTTATATATTACTCTTCCACGTTTATTTACAAAGTTGATTTTAATAGTTATTCAAAATAATTACTTTGCACATAAGTAATATAAAAAGTTTAACTAAGCGAAAACTATTTACAGCAGGAGGGTTCAATATTTGTATATATATATATATTTAAACTTAAAAAATAATGTTCATAGGGGAAGTGAACGTTGCTCCTGCCCCTCTCGCCGAATCTCTTCCCACGTTCTGTCCACCAACCAGTTACTCATCATTAACATCAATTATGGTCACTGTAGCGGAAATGTGCGCACTGTTCATGCGCGCGCGTGTAGTGTAGTAAGAAGGTGCGTGGTGGGGGAAACGTTCTCCCTAACTACCGGCGCGCTTGCGTAGAAAACACTCTTTCCTCCGTTGTACACCTATTCAATTGTAGTAATAATCAGGAAAATATATAATTTGGGAAAGAACAGCCAAGATAAATGCACCTTCTCTTTCCGTTTTATGGGGGGAGGCAGACAAAGCAATAAGTACCACTTGCAGATAAAGTATATCGCCAATATATCAGCTTGGGCCAATTCAATTGTTGGCGCTAATGTTTATTCTTTTATTTTATTTTTCTAACAGGAAATGAAAAATTTTAAATAAATTAAAACACAAAATTACGTTACTTTTGCTTAGCATAATTATCAACGGTTGACAACGCTGCGTATTGAATGAAACTATAAGAAAACAAATTTAAAGGTGCTATACAAATGTACACCCCCCTCCGTGGTGTGGTGGTTAACATGCTAGCCTTTAAAACCCAAGATTGCATGTTCAAGCCTGGAGGAGAGTGGCGGATTCTTTTTTCAGGCGCAAAAATCCTTAGCATGGCTTCCTTCAGAAGTAAAGCCAGTGGTCCCGTGTAGTCTTTATTTGCTCGTAAAAGAACCCTAAACCTTGAAAGAAGAAGGTTCCTGGGCAAAATTATGTTATTTCGCGTCCGCAGACCGTGATGTTGTCCTATAGTGCCAACTGTAATGCTCCACTTATTAACAAATCAAATGTAAAATATAAAAAATGTTAACTATCCTGACAGAAAGCACACAGGTATTTTATACATTGTTGTATTTTTCCCCGCGCCGAAGGAAAAGACTTGGAGTTTCGGCGCGAGTTGCTGCCATTGGTTAATCTGATTTGCATTCCCGCCACTCCTCTACTAAATTGTCTCTTAGCGTCACGGACGTTACGTCATCAAAGACTGGTGAAAAGAGCGTGGACGGAATAAAATTGCCACGTAAACACGTCACTTTAAATGAAGCCTGGCCGTTTTAAAAGTAGTGCCGGGGCAAGTTCTGTATGGTAGGTAATGAATAAGTCAACTCTTTAACCTTGGGTGATTTCAGAACCGGTCCCGGGGCCGAAGGTGCATAACGCTCGCCCAAATGAGACAATAACCTCACTAATTCAATGTAAAACGTTAATTCAAGGCTGTCTCGTACGCCAGTAGTCAAACATTTTGCTCTTAATAAACACGCTCGACTAAAAACTTGTACTGGTCTTCTTTGTCTCTCTTAGGGCAATCAATCACACTGTACCGTTTAACTAACAAAAACTCTGATGTGTTTCATTCGCATGACTTTCTCTAGATCTCTGCAACAAATTATTCTATTTACTTCATCTAATCGAGAAAAAAATTAGCAGAAATTCTTATTACTTGCTACCTTGTTAGTAGAAGCGAACTAAGGGAGTAACATAGGTTAAAGTGATAGTCAAAAGCTGGTTACTATGTCACTGAAGTTCCTTTGTATGGACAGGAGTTGGCAAATTCCTGTATGAGAAAAGTATATTTTTCAAAGCTGAAACCAAAAACAAGGGATATCTCAAAAACGATCAATTCCAAGAAAAAATGTATTTAACATAAATTGTGTGTTTTAACGTGCTCTACATTTTTTCGTCCATCTCTTGCGGTTTACCAGTTATGCAAAATTTCGCAAAATGCATCCAGAATAAAGTAGCCTTCAGAGGTTATTCCCAGGAAATTCAAGATATACATTTTGTTTGTCAGGTAAATATATTTAATATACGATATTTTAATCAAAATCGTTAGCCATTTTTAAGAAATTCAAAATTTTCGAAACTTTTTCCATGTAAAGGGTAGTTTGGGGTGGGGGGATTTTTATGAAAAGCTTCGTGTCGCATCCTTGAACGATACCAAAGTTAAATACCAAGTTTGGTATTTAACGGTATTTTCGTTTTTGAGCTATGCTGTCCAAAGACACACTCACATTTTACTAAAAATGCTTTTTTTTTTTTTTTTTCAGGGAGTCTCAAAACATATATTTCCGGTGAAATCTGGAAGCGAATTTTGGGTGCATTACAATACCTTCTATATACACTATGTATATAGTACGTGTGGAAAAAGTAGAAAGTGGTGCATTCCATTCACATGGCTTATTCTTCTATCTACTTCACGTTAATCTAGTAAATATTGTCAAAAGGATTATTGCTAGCTTTCTTGTAAGTAAAAGAGAAATAAGGGAATACACTTGGCTAAAACGATAGTCAAATATTTTAAAAGCTGGTTGATATCCGTTTCTACGGAGCGACAGGAGTTGACAACTTTCCGTGTGAGAAAAGTTGAAGTATTTTAAATGAAACCAATAACAATGAATATCTCAAAAACGATCAACTCCAGGAAAAGAATGTATATGACATAAATTGTGTGTTTTAAAGAGATCTACATTTTCTATCCAGTAAGTTTTTGTCTATCTCTTAGGGTTTACCAGATAGGCAAAATTCAGCAAAATTCATCCACATTAAAATCTTAGATTGAATAGGTCGCAAGTTAGAATCTCGGTTATCCGGATAAGGTTTTTTTTGGGGGGAGGGAGGGAGTTGCCTTATCCTGAGAAGACAATGTCCTGCAATTTTAAGCTCCATGGGCCCAGAGATCATTTGAGCATCTTTTCACTGATTTTATACATCGTCCGATATGACCAACCAGGTTAAAGGAAAATAATAATTAAAAGAAAGTAGGTAATTTAAGCTTAGATTGTAAGTGATGTTTTCTTTTTACAGTCGAAGCTTTTTATGCCTTCGAAGCTCTGGTGTGTATATTCAAGGATGAAATGTGTGCTGAAATTGAAAGAAAATGTCGATTTTCAACTTTTGGTAAAGTTTTTGATTTCTTGAAGTTCTCAGTGGGATTTAAGGTCCCCCCCCCAAAATATCAAATGTGGTTTTTTTACGACCTTTAACCTGGCTGGTCAAATGGGACGATGAATGAAATTACTGAAATGATGCTCAAATGATCTCGGGGTGCAAGGAGCTTAAAATTACTCGACATTAGTCTTCGCAGGATAAGGAAAAACCCCGAAAAATACCTTATCCGGGTAACTCACCCTAAGCGAGATTCGAACTTACGACCTTTTGAATGTGAAGCAGACACGCTACCACCGCACTACCCAGGCGGGCTACCTATTTTTTGTTGAAGCTCCTTGTTGAAGTGTTTTTTACCGGCACATTGAGGAAAATTATGTTATGGCGGTGATGTTATTGCTGTCTTGTTACTATGGTAATTACGTCATTCATTTTCTGGCACTGGTGCCAGAAATGGGGTAATTTATGCCGTCATAATAAGCATTTTAATGCTAGGATTGCATAAAATAAATTTTTATAAATAATAAAATGTACCGATATGAATATTTTTTCGTAGTCGGCTTACCCTGGCACACTCTATTTTTGATAGTGTTTAATGTCCGCTTTTACTACTTGTGGCACCGCAGGTGAATACTCCCTTAGGATTTGCAAGCTGATGGCTAGGAGTCAGAAGAAGTCGGGGAGCCAACGGCATGAAACCATAGAATAGAGAACCTGAAATGAGTGGTCAGACCGTAGCCAGGCATGGGCGTGAGGGGGTGCATGATAAGAAATGTGATGATGGAGCAATTGCTGGAATTAGTGGCGGATGAAACCGGAGAAAACCCGCCCAGACCCCGCTTAGTCCACCACAAATCCTACATGCGGGTGTTTGGGATCGAACTCGGACCACTTTGGTGGGAGGCGAGCGATCTAACCACACCTATATGAAATTAAAGAGCAAATTGTAGTAAGTTACAAAATTAAGTAAATACGCAAATAAAAAAACTAAAAAATTACAAAAAATAAATAGGTACTACATTTTTACGGCAATTTCCGCTTTTTAACATTTTCTCAAGGGATTAAAAACCTAAGCTGACTGCCTCCGTGGTCGAGTGGCCAGCGAGCAGATTTCTCATCCGGAGGTCCCGGGTTCGATTCCCGGCTGGATAGGGAAAGTTGTCTTTAGCCAGAATTATTCCCTATCCTCCGCTGAGTCTGGAAGTAAATATATGTGAGAATGAATGTGTATGTGTGTGTGTGTTTGAGGAAAATAAAATTCTTTAAACCACAGACGAGTTGTTTCAAGTGCAAAGCCCCCGATATGACAAATGTTAAAGGGGGGGGGGGGCTATATACGTAAATGAAAAAAAAAAAAAAAAATATCTGATGTGTACCATTCACATGACTTTCTCCATATCCCTGCAACAAATTATTCTTAAAAAGCTTATACTTTTATTTACTTTCTGGTAATCAGAAAAAAATAGCAGAAATAGTCTAATTACTCGCCTCCTTGTAAGTAGAAGCGAAATAAGGGACAACTGTAGGTTAAAGTGATAGTCAAAAGCTGGTTACTATGTCAATGAAGTTCCTTTGTCTATATGGCTAGGAGTTGACAAGTTCCTGTATGAGAAAAGTATACGTTTTTCATAGCAGAAACCAAAAATAAGGAATGTCACAAAAACGACGAACTCCACGAAAAAATGTATATAACATAAATTGTGTGTTTTAATGTGCTCTACATTTTTTGTGTAGTAAGTTTTTGTCCATCTCTTACGGTTTAGCAGTTATTCAAAATTTAGTAAAATTCATTCAGAATAAACTACTCTTCAGAGGCTATTCCCAGAAAATTCAAGATATACATTTTATTTTTCAGGTAAATATGTTTAATATACGAAATTTTAATCAAAATCGTTAGAGCCATTTTTGAGAAAATCAAAATTCTCGAAAATAGTTCCATGTAAAGGGTAGTTGGGGGTGGGGGGGATTTTTCTCAAAATCTTCGTGTCGCATCCCTGGAAGATACTAAACTTAAATACCAAGTTTGGTATTTTACCGACTTTTCGTTTTTGAGTTATCGTGTTCACAGACACACGCACGCGCACACACACACACACACACACACACGGACCTTTTTGTGAAAATGCTTTTTTTTGGATATTGGGGACCCTAAAACATATATTTCCGGTGAAATCTCGGTATCTAATTTTTGGTGGAGTGCTATACTTTCTCTATACACTATGTACATAGTGCGTATGGAGAAAATAAAAAAAAACAACAAAAAAAAAGTTACGTTTTCGTTTTCCTGCTGCTCTATTAACCGTGCCTACTGCACCACGAGGAAATTAACGTTAGAAAAGCTGTTGAAAGTAGACATTAATAAAGTAAATGTTTACCTGTAACGTAATTAAGTAAGAAAGTAATTAAAACATTTGCAGTATTACTCACCTCATAGTTGAGTGTGTGACTGCGCGCACCAGAGGCCGGAAGGCTCCGTTAGCTGTCTGGGTTATCGCCCCTCGGCACAATACAACTGCAAACACAACACAAACCTGGTTCACTTCATAACTCACACTGCCTTTTCACATGTGAATTTGTGTGTGGCTGCCAGTTAACTCTGTACCAAACCATTCCAACAAAAACCCACTTTACCTCTCCACAGGCGTATGCTGCAGTCACTTCTGGGCTATCTCTATTGCATTCCGCCCAAAAATTAAATATAGGCATTTCAGTGGAAATACACGTTTCAGGGTCCCCTGAATTCATGAAAGAGAATTCTTAGAAAAAGTTTTGCGCGCGCGATTGTGTGAGCCCGTGTGTTTCTGAACATTAACTAAAAAATCTTATGTGTTACACTCACATGACTTTCTCTAGCTACTATTAAAACAAACTTCTTATGAAATATAATTCTTCTTTCAACACCACGTTAATCGAGATAAACATTAGCAGAATGTTATTACTTAGTTCCTTATAAGTACAATGGAACTAAGGGAATGCACTAGGCTAAAGTGATAGTCAAATGTTCTAAAAGCTGTCGTTATGCGATTGTCATTGGAAAGAAAAACGGACACTTCCGTCTGAGAAATGTATAAATACTTTACAATTGAAACTAATAACAAGGAATACCTCGAAAACGGCAAGCTCTACAAAGAAAATGTTTGACATAGTTTGTGTATTTTAACAAGATCTACGCTTTTTGTATGGTAAATTTTTGTCTATCTCTTACGGTTTACTAGTTAAACCAAATTAAGCAAAATTCATCCAGAATAAACAGGTCTTTACAAGCTATTCCCAGAAAATTCAAGATATACCTTCTATTTGTGATAGAAATGGCTTTAATATGTGGGATTTTAATCAAAATTGTTACAACCATTTTTAAGAAAAACAAAATTTTGGAAAATGTTTCTATGTAAAGGGTAGTGAGGGGTGGGGGGATTTTCTTGAAAATCTTCGTGTCGCTTCTTCGGAAGAGACCAAGCTTAAATACCAAGTTTGGTATTTAACTGTGTTGTTGTTTTTTAGCTATGCTGAACACAGCTCCCTCCCCCCCACACACACACACGGACCTGTTTCTGAAAATGCTTTTTTTTTCTTAATTTATTTATCCAGGGGGTCCTAAAATATGTATTTTCGGTGAAAATTCGACATTGGATTTTTGGGTCGAATACAATACTTCTCTATCCCTATATACATTGTACATACAGGGCTAGAGAAAGTAAAATCTTATGTGACCATTCATATGACTTTCTTTGCCTGTTCTGCAAACAGATTATTATTATTATTATTATTATTATTCTTACATAAGATTATTCCTGTACCTGTATCATGCTAATCGAAATAAACATTATCAGAAATTGTTTTATTACTTGTTTTCTTTAAGCAGAAGGGGAATAAGTTTAATACACTAGACTAAAGGAATATTCAAATATTTTAAAATCCGGTCGTATGTGAACAATTGAAGTTCGCTTCGCTTTGCATTTCCAGAAAAATACAAAACATAAAGGAAATGATAGGTGACCCCGTCTGAGAAGGCACCTACTTTAAAATTGAAACCAATAAGAAGAAATATCTCGGAAATGGTCCACTCTACAACAAAAATGTATAAATTGTGTATGTTAACGAGATTTACATTTTGACTTTCCCTAGCCTATGTACATACAATATAGATAGTAACTAGAGAAGGTATTGTATTCCACCCAAAAAATCGATGTCGAGAATTCACCGCAAATATATGTTTGGGGCCCCTGAGTCCGATAAAAGCATTTTTAGAAATTGTGTGTGTGGACAGCATAGCTCAAAAACGAAAAGTCTGTAAAATACCAAACTAGGTATATGGATGAAACACGAAGATTGAGGAAAATCCCCCCACCCCAAACTACTGTTACATATATTTAAAAAAATCGAAAATATTTATTTTCTCAAAAATGGCTGTAACGATTTCGATTAAAATACTGTATAAGGATATTTACTTTACAAATAAAACGTATATCTTGAATTTTTGGGCATATTCTCTGAAGACCTCTTCATTGTGGATGAATTTTTGCTGAATTTTGTATAACAGATAAACCGTAAGAGATAGACAAAAACATACTTTACAAAAGATGTAATCTCACTCAATTTATGTCATATACAGAGTATGTTCCATGTACATAGTATAGAAAAGGTATTGTATTCCATCCAAAGATTCGATACCGAAATGTCACTGGAAATTCACATTTTGAGACCTCTGAATAAAAAATTAGAAAATGCCCGTGCGTTTGTGTCTATGTGTGTCCGTGGGTAGCATAGTTCAAAAACGAAAAGTCAGCAAAACACCATATTTGGTAATTAAGTTTACTAACTTCCAAAGATGCGACACGAAAGTTTTCAGTAAAATCCCTCGCCCCTATCTACAACTTACATGGAACATTTTCCGAAAACTTTAATTCTCTCAAAAGTGGCTATGACGATTTTCATTAAAATATGTATGTTTAAGACATTTTCATGGCAAACGCAATGTATATCTTGATTTTTTGAGGGGAATAGCCGCTGAAAAGCTCTTCATTCTTGCTGACTTTCGTGTAACTGGGTAAACTGTAAGAGACAAAAACTTGCTACACAACCGTGATGGAGTGGTCAGCGAGCTGACTTTTCACCCGGAGGTCCCTTGTTTGATTCCCGGCTGGGGCGGGGAATTTTTGTTTAACCAGAATTATTACCTATTCCCCGTGTGTTTAATGACAAAAAGAATAACCTATTGTCAACAACCCACAGTTATTATAGAGTTGTTTCACAAGTTAAAAGTTGCAACTAAGAGTTCAAGAGGGCTATACAAAAGATTTTTATAATGTATTTTATATATATAACCTTCTCCCAGATATTCCTGTTTATTGGTTGCTGTTTTAAACTACTTATACTTTTCTCAAACTTTTCTCGTTTCAATTTTATTACTTCCGAGTATATAAAGAGAACCGATTTGTTATTGTTTGACATAGGGACCAGTTTTTTAAACTGAAAATGATTTGACTGTTGCTGTAGCCTCGTGTATTTCTTTATTTCCTTTCTACTTATAAGTTAGTTACTTTCTCTGTTAGTGAAGCATAGGGCATCGTTAGGATGTTTCCGCGATCGTATTTTGAATTTCTAGTTCGTGAAATCGCCGTTATACGCTATGGTGACGAGGGGTCAGCTCATTCCCTCAGATGGCACTATAGGGCGAAATCACGACTTGCGGACGCGAAATGGTTGAATTTTGCACAGGAACCTTCTTCTTCCAAGGTATGGTGTTATTTTAATTATAAATATACATTACATGGGACCACCGGCATTACTTCCTTTCCGAAGGAAGCAATGCTGAGGATTTTTGCGTCAATGCCATCTTTGGTATGGTAATCACTACAACACGGAGGGCGACTCCACATATAAAGAACTAAGTAATAACACTATTTTTGATCATCTTTATCTCGATTAGCATAAGTACACAAGCGAATTTTTCTTTAACCAGAATTATTCCCTATCACCCAGAGAGTTTGGAAATGTGTGTTATTTATGGGCGCTCTTTAACTACTATGGTTCTCAGCGTCCCATTCTAAATTGGGCGTGAAAGATCTCTCTATCAGGCTTGATGTTCTTTTACGTGCCGTAAATCTAAGACACGGGACCATCGGTTTTATTTCCCTTCCGAAGGAAGCCATGCTAAGAATTAAACACCAGAAAAAATCCGTTGACTACCGCCGGGTTTGAACCCGCGACCTTGATAACCATTACACCACGGAGGGCGACAGAGAATCTGGAAGTATGCATGTGGGAATATACATGTGTTTAATGACATAAAATGATAAATAAATGACAATAAACTGCTGTGATCAGATGAGTTGTTTCACAAGTTAAAGCCCCCGATATCACCATAGAAGTTAAAGGGGGATATACAAATGTTAAACAAAAGAAAAAAAATCTGATGTGTTCCATGTTTGATTTTCTTAAAAATGGCTCTAACGATTTTGATTAAAATATGATATATTAAGGATATTTAACTGCAAAAAAAAAAAAAAAAAAAAAAAAAAAAAAAAAAAAAAAAAATGTATATCTTGCATTTTCTGGGAATAGCCTCTGAAGACCTCTTTATTCTGGATGAATTTTACGGAATTTCGCATAACTGCTAAACCGTAAGAGATGGAGAAAAACTTACTACACAGAAAATGTAGAACATATTAAAACACACAATTTATGTTACATATATATTTTTTTCGTGGAGTTGGTCGTTTTTAAGCTATCCCTTGTTTTTGGTTTCAGCTTTGAAAAACTTATACTTTTCTCATACTTTTCTCGTGTCCATACAAACAAAGGAACTTCAGTCACATAGCAACCAGCTTTTGGCTTTCACTTTAACCTATGGTACTCCCTTATTTCGCTTCTACTTACAAGGAAGCAAGCAATAAGACTATTTCTGCTAACTTTTTCTCGACACAACAGATTTTTTTAGATTGTTTATTTATAATTTGTCTGCTTTACTCTGTGCTTGTTGGCAGACCATAAATATGGGGAGCTGTTATTGTTTCAATAAATAAATATAAGTACATATTTAATAATGTCTCCAGGCTACTAATAACCTTGAGTAACGTTTTAGTAAGAGAGTCAGTTAATCAGCTGCCTAGAGACGTGCGTGTGTTACCCATTTAAAGTCTTAGTGTTGTCACTTTCAAGGACACATCGCGGTGTAAACAAGTGCTTTTGGTCTTAAGGACATTCCATTTAGTGCATGTTGCCGTGCTAATAACATCCTCCTGAACATTACTGCACCTAGAAATTTCAGGTGCAAAATATTGGTCCATTACAGTAAAATGATTTATTCAAGTTCAACCTACTACCGTTAGAGCCAAAATGTATGTATTTTGGCTTATATGCCATTTTTTTCTTTAAAAAAAAAAACAGATGTGTTCCATTCACTCAACTTTCTCTATCTGTTGCATGTATAAAGTATTCTTAAAAAAGATTATTATTTTATCTACGTCAAGCTAATCGAGATAAACCTTAGCAGAATTGCTCTTATTACTTGCTTCCTTGGGAATACATTAGCCTAAAGTGATAGTCAAATCCTTTAAAAGCTCGTCGCTATAAGAAAAAATTGCGGTATGGTCCCGTTTGAGAAAAGTGTCAGTATTTTAAAGTTGAAACCAATAACAAGAAATATCTCAGAAGCGGTAAGTTTAATTAAAAAAACACAACTCATGCGACAAATTCTGTGTTTTAACGAGATCTACATTTTTGTGGTAAGTTTTTTCTAACTCTTACGGTTTACCAGTAATGCAAAATTCATCCAGAATAAAGAGGCCTTCGGAGGCTAATTCAGGATAATGATGTAAATAGTTTTACTATATATTATTTTAATCAAAATAGTTAAAGCTATTTTTGAGAAAAACATTTCAAAATTGTTACCATTTAATTACAAAGTTTGGTATTTAATTGTCATTTAACACACACACCTAATTTTTTTTTTTTTTTTGTGGATTCAGTGGGTCTCAAAATATGTTTTTCTGGTGAAATCTCGATATGGAATTTCTGGGTGCAATACAATACCTTCTCTATATACTGTGCACATAGCATGTGTAGAGAAAGTAAAAAATAGGCTGTCTACTTTCGTTATAGTGGATGTCCACAAGCCATGCGAGAAGCCTGGTGCTGCCTAAAGCGGCGTTCTGTGGATATATTTTAATTTAAATAAATGTATGTACATGGCATTCAAAATAACATTGAGACGAGGTAAACCCTATGAGTCCCTCATAAAAGGTCACATTATAAAAGGTATTGTTTTGAAAACTGGTCCATTGGTAGACAACTCATGATGCAAGTTGGCTAGCTGGAATTTTTGCCACGAGAGAAATAAACAGCTCCAGGGACGCTCGATAGGTTGCTGTAGAATTGCTCTACTTGTGAAGACATTTTTAAGAAAATAAAAAAGTTCAAAAATGTTCCACGTAAAGGGTAGTTGGTGATAGGTGAACTTTTTTGAAAATCTTGGAGTCCCGTCCTTGGTAAATACTAAACTTAAATACCGAGTTTAGTATTTAACAGACTTTTCGTTTTTGAGTTATGATGCCCTCAGACATATGCACACACACACACACACAAACGGACTGTTTCTAAAAATCTGTTGTGTTCCATTAACATAAGTTTCTCTAGCTGTCCCATATACAAACTATTCACACAAAATATTTTCTTTTATCTACATCATGCTAATCTAGATAAACATTATCAAAATTGGTCTTTTTTTTTTTTTTTAAGTTTAACGTCCTTTAACCTGGTTGGTTGGTCATATCGGACGATGAATGAAATTGGTGAAACGATGCTCAAATGATTTCGGGGTCCAGGGAGCTTAAAGTTACTCGACATTCATCTTCGCAGGATAAGCGAAAACCCCGAAAAATACCGTATCCGGGCAACTCACCCTAAGCGAGATTCGATCTCACGACCTTTTGAATGTGAAGCAGACACGCTACCACCACACTACCCAGGCGGGCATTTGGTCTTATTATTGCTTCTTTGTAACGAGATGGGAAACAAGGTA
This sequence comes from Hymenopus coronatus, assembly GCA_030762935.1. Lineage (NCBI taxonomy): Eukaryota > Metazoa > Arthropoda > Insecta > Mantodea > Hymenopodidae > Hymenopus > Hymenopus coronatus. Next base: position 15,641,780 of record CM060898.1, on the reverse strand, counting down.
ATACTTCGGCTAAAATAATAGTAAGATGTTCTAAAATCGGTCGCTAAAACAATCAAATTTCGCTTCTCTTTGCTTGCAAGGAGTTTGAAAGAAGTCTAAGTAGCTTAAAGCTGAAACCAAATTACTCAGAATATCTCGAAAACGGCTAACTCTCGCCTGCGGTGCCACAAGTTGTTAAAGCGGGCGTTAAACCCTACCAAAAGACAGAAAGAAAGGAAAAAAAAAAAAAATAAAAAGAGGCTAACCCTACAAAATAAAAAATAGATAAAAAATAAAAAATGTACATTCAAAAGTGTGTGTTTTAAAGAGATCTAATTTTTATGTAGTACGTTTATGTGTATCTCTTACAGTTTACCAGTAATACAAAAGTCATCCAGAATGAAAAGTCTATTCCCAGAAAATTCAAGATATACATTTCGTTTGTCATGAAAATATCAAACATGTGGCTTTTTACTCAAAATCGTGAGTCATTTTTGAGAAATCAAAATTCTCGAAAAATGTCCCATGTAAAGAGTAGACACACACACATGCGCAAGCGCGGAGACATTTTCTAACAATGTTTTTTTTTTTTTTATTCAGGTGGTCTCAAAACATTTATTTCTGGTGAAATCTTCAGTATCGAATTTTGAGTGGAATATAACACCTTCTCTATCCAGTACATATGTGCTAGATAAAGTAAAATATAAAATGAATAATAAATATTATTGGGGATGCAACATATCAATTGAATCAGTGATAGAATCGTTACTGGTTACTTTCTCTACACGTACTATGCACATAGTGTACAGAGAAATTATTGTATTGTACCCAAAAATTCGATACCGAGATTTCATCGGAAATATAGATTTTAGGGTCGCTCCAAAAAAAAAAAAAAAAAGCATTTATAAAAAAGATCCGTATGTGTCTATGTCCATGTCTGTGAACACGATAACTCAAGAACGAAACGTTGGTTAAATACCAAACATGGTATTTAAGTTTAGTATCTTTCAGGGATGCGAAACGAAGATTTTGAGAAAAAATCCTCCACCGCAAACTACCCTAAATTGGAAAAAAAAATTCGAACATTTTGATTTTCTCAAAATTGGTATTCTAAAGAGTTTTATATTGCAAATAATATGTATGCCTCGAAATTTTCTGGGATTAGCCTCTAAAGACCTCTTTATTCTAATGAATTTTGCGTAACTGGCAAACCTTAAGAGATAGACAAAAAAATGTAGATCTCGTTTAAACACACAATTTATGTCATATACAATTTTTTCGTGGAATTGACCATTTCTGAGATATTACTTGTTATTTGTTTCAGATTTAAACTACTTAAAACTTTTCTCACACCGCTGGCACTGCATAGAAACGGCAACCAGCTTATAAAAGAGTTGACTATCGATTTAGCCTAGTGCATTCCCTATTTCCATTTCACTTAAAAGGAAGCAAGTAATTAAAACAATTTCTGCTAATGCTTATCCCGACTATCACAAAATAGATAGAAGAATATACTTTTTATCAATAATTTGTTACAGCGATGTAGAGAAAGCCATGTGAATGGGACACATCAGATTTAAAAGGCTACTTTCTTTCCCTGAGAATTAAATCCAAAATCACGAAATAATTGTGCAGAGTTTGTAGCAAACATTTAAACAGCAAAAGAAATCCTCCAAAACAAGAATTCAAAAGCTTTCATACAGTTTCCAACGCAAGCCAGAAGCCAGAAAGCCATTGCAGATTTGTGTAACGATGCTTTGTTGTTTTCTGCTTACGTAACAAACGCCATTTTCTGGCTGCGAATTGAGCAAGGCGTATATTGCGTTTAAATACGCATTAAATACGTGCCTCATACACAACGAAAACATTTTCGCCAACTTTTTGCTTGCGAAAATCTGCTCCCAACGCAAATATTTGCACAGTGCCGGTATCGTGAAACGTTATTATGTTATAAAGTTAAATACGTGCCGAGAATTTAATGTTTTTTGATCTGGAGAGGAGTTTAAAATAAACAGTTAGCAGATACTTTATTATAGCTAGGATTTTATACCCTGCGTTTGTTTAATGCCGCTTTGCTTCAATGGCGAACCTCTGCCACACTGTTTTGTGGAATTCTGCGTAAAAACACGACACACATGTACAAAATTAACTTTGATAACGGAGTTCAAAAACTGCTGCATTGGAATATCAAAGTGTTAGCACCGCAACGTTTTTGGGCGCGGTTGTTAATTCAATTATATAATGAAGCTAATATATTTTCTCTAGTAAAAGTAGCATAAAAGATAGTTGGCTGAAGCGATAAAAATTCTTGTATTCCATTCACATGACTTTTTCTACCTGTTACACAAACAAAATATTCTTACAAAAGATTATTTCTTTACCTACATGTTTGTCAGTAACGTTTATCTGATAAGCATTCTGTAGATAAAAAGAATATGTTTAAGAATTGGAATTCAATGCCATAATCGATTTGAACCACGAATCTCCCGGTCTCTAGCCGGTTGTTCTACCACTGAGCTACCATGGCAACATGCCGGCAGAGCGTTGAATTTCTCAACTGACTCGTATGTTTCTCGGTAAACCACAAGGTGATCTCAAATTATTTTAAGATTTCAACCCCAATGGCGATTAACAATGTTGTAAGAACTTTAGACCCAGGATTCATAGTACAGCCAATATAATGGTCAATTGGTATTGGATTAATAGCTTTTTACGTTCTCTACACGTACTATGTACATAGTGTACAGAGAAGGTATTGCATTCCATCCAAAAATTCAATACCAAGATTTCACCGGAAATACATGTTTTGGGTCCCCCTGAATCAAAAAAAAAAAAAAAAGCATTTACAGAAAAAGGTCAATGTGTGTGAGATTGTGGACAGCATAGCTCAAAAAGCAAAAGACCGTTGAATACCAAACTTGGTATTTAAGTTTGGTATCTTCCAAGGATGCGACACGAAGATTTTCAAGAAAATTCCCCCACCCCAACTACCCTTAACATGGAAATTTTTTCGAAATTTTTGATATTCTCAAAAATAGCTCTAACGATTTCGATTAAAATATCGTATATTAAAGATATTTACCTGACAATTAAAATGTATATCTTGAATTTTCTGAGAATAGCCTCTGAAGACCACTTCATTCTGGATGAATTTTACGAATTTTACATAATTGCTAAACCGTAAGGGATGGACAAAAACTTACCACACAAAAAATGTAGAGCACGTTAAAACATACAACTTATGTAAGATAATTTTTTTTCGTAGAGTTGATCGTCTTTTAGATATTCATTGTTTTTGGTTTCAGCTTTGAAAAACGTATACTTTTCTCATGCAGGAATTTGTCAACTCCTGTCCATACAAAGGAACTTCAGTCACATAGCAACCAGCTTTTGACTGTCACTTTAACTATGGTACTCCCTTATTTCGCTTTTACTTACAAGGAAGCAAGTAATAAGACTATTTCTGCTAATTTTTTTCTCGAGTAGCATGAAGTAAATAGAAGCATAAGCTTTTTAACAATAATTTGTTACAGAGATGTAGAGAAAGCCATGTGAATGGAACACAGATGTTTTCACATAAGCCGTGTGTAGGATAGGAGTTGGATAGGTACATTTCTGTAACATTCTGCTAATGTTTATCTGTATTGACATGAAATAGTTGGAAGAATAATCTTTTGTTAAAGCAAATCATGGCGTACATCAGATTCGTCACTGAAATTTAACGTCAGATGTATATTTAGCTCGAGTTTTGTAACGATATACAACGATCATAAACAATTGCATACTTCAAACCGTAAATTTATGCCAGTATTCTTAGTTTGACTTTTATCGCTGTTGAGCGCATGCGCCTGACATTCATTAATACTTCCTGAGCTTTCGTATTTCTTAAATTACTTGGAAGACATAACTCAGCAAGAGATGGCAGATACATCGTATTTTGCAAATGTTTCCGGCGTTTACTGCTGTTTACTCATTCTGTGCAATCGCAAGCCGCTATTTAACTTGACAATCACTCCCGTAACTGTGGGCATGTGTCGCCATGACGTCAGGATTCATTGTCCTCCCCGCCTGGGCTTCAGAAGACGGAAGTACCAACAGAACGTATTCGTCTCCGCTCTGTAACAAATTATTGCTGAAAAGCTCATTCATATTTTATAACAATCGAGATAACACTTACTACTTGCCTCTTTGTAAGTAGAAACGAAATAAGGGAATACATTATCGAGCCAGGTGGCTCAGACGTTTCGCCTGGGACTGGCTTTGGGAGGTCCGGGTTCGCTTCCCGGTGACTGCGCACTCTGTCCCTGGGTTTTCCTGCGGTCGCTCTATATCTACCACGGTTCTTTTCCCTTCTTCATCTTTCAGGTCGGCGCAGGTGTCACTTGAGGCTTTGCAGGCAGATGACACGGTTGCTGGTTCAGAGTGAAACTTTCTTCCCTCTGTCTGGTTGAGGCTGGGTGCCATAGTAAAGGCATCCATCCGGCCTCCCGTCGCCTGTATAACCTCCATGGTGCGCCAGGACTGCCATCTAGTGACTATTAGGGACTTCTGTGCGTCTCTGCGCTTAGCTCCCGTCGTTTCCTGTGTGCTAGCCTATGATTTCTCCTCTTCTCGACCCTTCCCCCAGGCCGCAGTTGCCGAGGTGTCCACCGCTGTTAACCCTCTAAGGTTATTACTATGTTCATAGCACGTGTAGAGAAAGTAAAAACTGATAACTCGAAAACGAAGTGCTTTACAGCATATGTTTATATGAACCTATTTTTTTTTTGTTTCAATGTCATGAATTCATTCCCAAACGTTGTAAAAGTATTTTTGAATCATCCTTTATAGAATTTCAAAGTTAGGATATAGCGAGCCGCTTTTTAAACATTTGACTATCGCTCCAGTCTCCATTAACCCTGTTACGGTCTAATGCCGATCTAGGACAGGTTAACAAATTCTGATTTAGGCTGGAAATGACGATGATGCATCAGAGTTTCGTTGGGGTGTTTAGGAAGTTAATTAAGGCTGAAAGTAAAGTCATTAAGCCGAGAGCTACCTGGGTTAAACACTAATCCGGACCACTGTGTTCCCAGGCACAAAGCTTCGGACAAAAGCTCTAGACCCACAGGCAAAGAATCGTTACAACATGCTTCTTTCTGTCCGACCTTCCGCGTTATCAGTCCTGTGTAGCGTACTTGATTCACATGTTGAACCAATAATCTCCAGCCAAGTACAGTGTAGGTAGAGAGGGCGTTGCATTCCAATCAAAACTAGATTTCATTGGATATAAATATTTCGAGCACCCCTGAATCTAAAAAAAAAAAAAAAAAAAATCTGATGTGTTACACTCACATGACTTTCTCCATATACCTGCAACAAATAATTCTTAAAAAAAAACTTATACTTCTATTTACTTTATGCTAATGAGAAAAAATTAGCAGAAATAGTCTAATTACTCGCTTCCTTGTAAGTAGAAGCGAAATAAGGGACAACCGTAGGTTAAAGTGATAGTCAAAAGCTGGTTGCTATGTGACTGATGTTCCTTTGTATTGACAGGAGTTGACAAATTCCTGTATGAGAAAAGTATAAGTTTTTCAAAGCTGAAACCAATAAAAAGGAATATCTCAAAAACGATCAACACCACGAAAAAAATGTATATAACATAAATTGTGTGTTTTAACGTGCTCTACATTTTTTATGGGTTGGGTTTTTGTCCATCTCTTACGGTTTAGTAGTTATGAAAAATTCATCAAGAATAAAGTAGTCTTCAGAGGCTATTCCCAGAAATTTCAGCATATACATTTTATTTGTCAGGTAAATATGTTTAATATACAAAATTTTAATCAAAATCGTTAGAGCCATTTTTGAGAAAATCAAACGTTTCGAAAAAAGTTCCATGTAAAGGGTAGTTGGGGTTGGGTGGATTTTTCTCAAAATCTTCGTGTCGCATCCCTGGAAGTAACTAAACTTAAATACCAAGTTTGGTATTTTACCGAATTTTCGTTTTTGAGTTATCGTGTTCACAGACACACGGACACACACACACGCGCGCGCGCGCGCGCACACACACACGCGCGCGCACATGGACCTTTTTGTGAAAACGTTTTTTTTGGATATTGGGAACCCTAAAACATATATTTCCGGTGAAATCTCGGTATCGAATTTTTGGTGGAGTGCAATACTTTCTCTATACACTATGTACATTGTGCGTATGGAGAAAGTAAAATATCTGATGTGTACCATTCACATGACTTTCTCCATATCCCTGCAACAAATAATTCTTAAAAAAACTTATACTTCTATTTAATTTATGCTAATCAGACAAAAATAGCAGAAATAGTCTAATTACTCGCTTCCTTGTAAGTAGAAGCGAAATAAAGGACAGCCGTAGGTTATAGTGATAGTCAAAAGCTGGTTGCTATGTCAATGAAGTTCCTTTGTCTATATGGATAGGAGTTGACAAGTTCCTGTATGAGAAAAGTATACGTTTTTCATAGCAGAAACCAAAAATAAGGAATGTCACAAAAACGACGAACTCCACGAAAAAATGTATATAACATAAATTGTGTGTTTTAATGTGCTCTACATTTTTTGTGAGTAAATTTTTGTCCATCTCTTACGGTTTAGCAGTTATTCAAAATTTAGTAAAATTCATCCAGAATAAACTACTCTTCAGAGGCTATTCCCAGAAAATTCAACATATACATTTTATTTGTCAGGTAAATATGTGTGGTATACAAAATTTTAATCAAAATCGTTAGAGCCGTTTTTTAGAAAATCAAACTTTTCGAAAAAATTTCCATATAAAGGGTAGTTGGGGTTGGGTGAATTTTTCTCAAAATCTTCGTGTCGCATCCCTGGAAGATACTAAACTTAAATACCAAGTTTGGTATTTTACCGACTTTTCGTTTTTGAGTTACCTGTTCACAGACACGGACACACACACACACACACACACACACACACACACACACACACACACACACACACACGGACCTTTTTGTGAAAATGCCTTTTTTGGATATTGGGGGCCCTAAAACATATATTTCCGGTGAAATCCCGGTATCGAATTTTTGGTGGAGTGCAATACTTTCTCTATACACTATGTGCATAGTGCGTATGGAGAAAGTAAAAAGGGCTGTTTTTACTGCCTACCACCCAGAATGTACATAGTAGGTAGAGAAAATATTCTTTCCATCCCAAATTTCGGAAATACATGTTTAAAGAACTCCTGAATCTTTTAAAAAATACTCTCTACCACAAAAAAGTACATACATAGTAAATAAAGAAGGTATTGCATTCCACCGAAAGTTCGATACCGAGATTTCATCGTAAATACCTGTTAAGACGACCCCAGAATAAAAAAAAAGGTATTTATACTTTTTTCACCATGTACAATGTAATTACATAGTAAACGGAGAAGATAAATCATTTCACCCAAAAACTCGATACCGAGATTTCACCCAAAACACACATTTAGAGAAGTCCTGAGATTAATACAAAATTGCTACTTTTTCTACCACGTGCAATGTACATAGATAAAACAAGCTATTGCATTCCACCCTAATATTCGATTTCAGCTGAAATACATGTTTAGAGGACCCCCGAATCTAAAAAAGAGGCGTTTTACGTAGTAGATAGAAAAGATATAGTATTCCACCCACAACTACATCTTTACAGTATCACTGAGTCTAAAAGATCCGATGTGTTCCCTTCACATAACTTTCTCGAGCTGTTCCACAAACAAAGTTTTCTTACCAAAGATTCTTCTACATCCTGGAAATCGAGATATAATATTAGCAGAATTATTGCTGTTATTACTTACGTCCTTTTAAGTAAAAGGGTAATAAGGAAATATATTAGACTAAAGCGATGGTCAAATCTTATAAGACTGCCTCCGTAGTCAGCGAGCTGACTTCTCACCCGGAAGTCCGGGGTTCGATTCCAGGCTGGGGCGGGGAATTTTTCTTTAGCCAAAATTAATTCCTATTCCCCACAGTCTGGAAGTTTATATGTGAGAGTGAATGTGTGTGTGTATGTGTGTGTGTTTAAGGAAAAAACGATTTAAACCAAACGTAAAATAACCTACATACTATGAGTTGCTTCAAGTGCAAAGCACCCGATATGACCTTAAATGTTAAAGGGGGCTATATAAATGAAACAATTAAAAAAAAAAACTTTAAAAAGATGGTCGCTATGTGAAACAATTGAGGTTCGGTTCGCTTTGCATGGTCCCGTTTGAGAAAATGTAATTAGTTTCAAACTGAAACCAATAACAATGAATGTTTCGAAAACAGTCAACTCTGTAAGAAAAACCTTTATGGCAAAAGTTGTGTGTTTTAACGAGATCTACATTTTATTTGCAGTAAGTTTTTGTGTATCTGTTACGGTTTAACCGTGATGCAAAAATTCTGCAAAACTCAACCAGAATTAAGAGCTCTACAGAGGCTATTCGCAGAAAATTCAAGACATACATTTTCATGTAAATATCGTTAATATAGGTATTTTAATCAAAGTCATTAGAACTATTTTTAAGAAAATCAAAATTTTCCAAGTAGTTGGGGGTGGGGATATTTTCCGGCAAATCATCGTGTCGCATCCTTGGAAACTTAAGTACCCAAAGTTGTTATTTAATGGACTTTACATTTCATTTTTGAGCTATGCTGCCCACAGACACACATTGACAGACACATAGGATCTTCTTCTATTTTTACTTTCTCTACACGCACTATGTACATAGTGTATAGAGAAGGTATTGCATTGCACCCAAAATTTTGATACCGAGATTTCTCCGGAAATATATGTTTTGGGTCCCCCTGATTCAAAAAAAAAAAAAAAAGTATTTTTAGAAAAATGTGTGTCCGTCCGTCTGTGTATATGAGAATGAATGGATGAATGAGTGTATTTATTGCTATAACAATATCATACACTGAACTTCAACAATCATACGGGTCCACAGACCGTACGTGCTTTTGTAATACACACTAAAAATCAATATTAAAGCAACAACAAAGAATTAAAAGAGTATACACGAACATAAAAATCTAATGTTTTACACTCACATGACTTTTTCTAGCTGCTCTACAAAACTCCTACAAAAGATTACTCTTCTTTGTACACAATGCTAATCAAGATAAATGTTAGCAGAATGTTATTACTTAGTTCCTTATAAGAAGAAGGGAATAAGGGAATGCACTATGCTAAAGTGATTGTCAAATGTTTTAAAATCTATCGTTATACGATTGTCATCGCAAATCACTTCTTTGCTTTGCCAGGAGTAGAACAAAAGAAAAACAGACACTTCCTGTGTGAGAAAAGTTTAAGTACTTCACAATTGAAACCAATAACAAGGAATATCTCGAAAACGGTTACCTCCACAACAAAAACGTAAAGGACAAAAATTGTGTGTTTTGTCATTAGGTACGTTGTTTTATTTATTTATTTATTTATTATTTTTTTTTTCCCCAGTACGTTTTTTTCTATCTCTTACGGTTTAGCAGTTAAGCAAAATTCAGCAAAATTCAGAGGTCTTCAGAGGCTATTCCCTAAAAATTCGAGATAAACGTTTTATTTCGTACCTAAATAGCTTTAATATACGGGATTTCAATCAAAATTGTTAGAGCCATTTTTAAGAAATTCAAAATTTTCGAAATTTTTTCCATGTAAAGGGAAGTTTGTGGTAGGGGGATTTTTTTGAAAATCTTCGTGTGGCATCCTTGGAAGATACTAAACCTAAATACCAAGTTTGGTATTTAACGGTCTTTTTTGTTTTGGGGGCTATGCTGTCCACAGACACACACACGGACCTTTTTTTAAAAATGCTTTTTTCGAACTCATGGGACCCCAAAATATATATTTCCGGTGAAATCTCAGTATCGAATTTTTGGGTGCATTACAATACCTTCTCTATCCCTATGTACATTGTACATATGGGGCTAGAGAAAGTAAAAAGACAAAGATATTAAAAAACACCAATTTAAATTTACAGCACAGAGTATACCTTATTCAGAAGCATAAATGTACGCTCTTAAAAGAAATATATACACAATACATAAAACCATGACACAACAATGACATGGGTATGACATAAAATATATATATATATATATATATATATATATGTATGTAAAACATTGTAGTCACTTTTGTTTAGCTGTTCTTATCCCCCCCCCTCTTCTCTATTGGCAGCCTTCACAGATCTCAGCTGTCTTGCCTTTAGTAGAAATTTACCTAGCCCGTCCATGTTTTCTGTGCCTGCCAGTAGCGTCCAACATGCTTCTAGCTCTAGTGTGTGTGTTTAGGCAGCATAGCTCAAAACGAAAATATCATTAAATAACAAATTTGGTATTTAAGTTTGGATCTTCCAAGGGTGCGACACGCGAAGATTTTTCACGAAAATCCCACCAACCCCAACTACCCTTTACATGGAACATTTTCGAAAATTTCGATTTTCTCAAAAACAGCTCTAACGATTTTGATTAAAATATTCTTATGACAAACAAAATGTTTATCTTGGATATTCTGAAGACCTCTTCATTCTGGATGACTTTTAAATAACTGGCAAATCGTAAGAGATAACAACTTAATACACAAAAAGTGTAGATTTCGTTAAAACACAAATGTCATGCGTTTTTCTTTGTAGAGTTAACCGTTTTCGAGATATTCCGGATTATTAGTTTCAATTCTTGTCCCTTAAACTTTTCTCAGACGGAAAGAGATCTTTCTTCTCGTTACCTGTTTGTTTACTCCGGGAAAGCTAAGAGACTGGAATTTCAATTGCTTCACATAACGACCGGATTTTAAAGGTAGAGACCATCGCTTTAGCCTGTGCATTTTCTTATTCCTCTTCTACTTAAAAAGAAGCTAGTAATAAGACTAATTCTGCTTATGTATATCTTGATTAACATGATGAAGATAACAAGATTCATGTTTTGAATAAAAGGTTTGTTTGCCGAACAACTAGAGGACATAATGTGAATGGAACACATCAGCTTTTTTCCTTTCTACTTACAAGGGGCCAAGTAATAAGGACAATTTCTGCTAATGTTTATCTCGAAGTAAATAGAAGAATAACCGTTTTAACAATAATTTGTTACAGACTGCCTCCGTGGTCGAGTGGCCAGCAAGCTGACTTCTCACCAGGAGGTCCTGAGTTTTTCTTTAACCAGAATTATTATCCCCTGGAAGTATGTATGTGAGAGTAAATGTGTGTGTGTGTGTGTGTGTGTGTGTGTGTGTGTTTGAGGAAAATAAAAATGATTTAAATTTACATAAAACGAGTTGTTTTAAGTGCAAAAAAGCCCCCGATATGACCTTAGATGTTAAAGGGGGTTATATAAATGAAGCAATAAAACAATTATTTGTTACAGGTAGGTAGAGAAAGTCATGTGATTGTAACACATCAGATTTTATTGTATTCATGGGTCATCAAAACATATTTCTGGTGAAATCTAGGTATAGAGAGTAGAATATAATACCTATCTCTCTACCTACTATGTACGTACATAGTACCCGATAGAGAAAGTAAACGCGTATGGAAGATCGAGTAGAGAAAGCCATGGGACACAAAATGTTCAGTTTAAAAGCGACAAAAGATTCACGTTTTATGCCCGCTGGGCTAAGAACAAAGCCTGGGAACACTAACAAGTGAGCAAGCATCCCGCACGACTAGAAACGTTAAGAAAACGAGCGAATTCTCAATTCAGCAATCAAATTGAGAATTAGTTGGATCGCTAACACGCGGGCGGGCGGGCGGCGGTTCTTTGAAGAATTAGCATTTCACTAAGGTTTGCCAAGAAACCACAGCTGCATGTCGTGTTTAAAACATCTGCTTCCGCGACTGTCCTTTTGCACCGTAACACAACCTCAGTCTTTTTTTATGACCGACGATTAACCTAATTGCCTTAGAAACCATATCTCATAAGTAAACCTATATTTAGGTCCTTACAGACTAATGTTATGCACCTAGACTATTCAAATTATAACTAAATTCACAGTTTTAGCCACCAAAAGCACAGTGTCCTCCTACCTTCTAATAGTATAAAATCTGATGTGTCCATTCATATTCCTCTACATCTCTGTAGTTAAGTTTATTCTTCTATCTACTGCATGCTAATCAAGATAAACATTAGCAAAAATGGTCTTTATTACTTGCTTCCTTGTAAGTGGAAGGAAAATAAAGGAATACACTAGGATAAACCGATACTCAATTTTTACTTTCTCTACATAGTGTATAGAGAAGGTATTGTACTCCCACAAAAAATTCGATACCAAGATTTCACCGGAAATACATGTTTTAGGGTCCCCTGTATCCAAAAAAAGCATTTTCAGGAAAAGGTCCGTGTGTGCATGTGTGTGTCCGTGTGTCTGTGAACACGATAACTCAAAAACGAAAAGTCGGTAAAATACCAAACTTGGTATTTAAGTTTAGTATCTTATCTTCCAGGGATGGGACACGAAGATTTTGAGAAAAATCCCCCCACCCCAAACTACTCTTTACATGGAACTTATTTCGAACATTTCGATTTTCTCTAAAATGGCTCTAACGATTTTGATTAAAATATAGCATATTAAAGACATTTACCTGGCAAATAAAATGTATATTTTGAATTTTTTGGGAACAGCCTCTGAAGACTACTTTATTCTGAGTGAATTTTACGGAATTTTGCATAACTGCTAAACCGTAAGAGATAGATAAAAACCTACCACACAAAAACTGTAGAGCAAGTTAAAACACATAATTTACGATATATACATTTTTTCATGGAGTTGATTGTTTTTCTAGATATTCCTTGTTTTTTGTTTCAGCTTTAAGAAACTTATACTTTTCTCATACAAATAAAGGAACTTCAGTGACATAGCAACCAACTTTAGACTATCACTTTAACCTACGGTACTCCCTTATTTCTCTTGTACTTAAGAGGAAGCAAGTAATAAGACTATTTCTGCTAATTATTACTCGATTAGCATGAAGTAAATAGACGCACAAGCTTTTTAACAATTTGTTGCAGAGAAGTAGAGAAAGTCATGTGAATGGAACACATCAGATTTTTTACTTTCTCTACACGAACTTGGTATTTATGTTTGGTATCTTCCACGGATGCGACACTAAGGTTTTCAAGAAAATCCCCCCCCCACCTCAAACTACCCTTTGCATGGAAAAAAATTTCGAAAATTTGTATTTATTCAAAAATGGCTCCAACGATTTTGATTAAAAGCTCTTATATGCAAGATATTTACATGATAAAAATAAAATTTATATCTTAAACTTTCTGGGAATAGCCTCTGAAGACATGCTTATTCTGGATGAATTTTGCAGAATTTTGCATAACTGGTAAACAGTAAGAGATAGGCAAAAACGTACCCAACAAAAAATGTAGATCTCGTTAAATCACACAATTTGTTATGTGTATACTTTTTTTTTCCATGGGGTTGACCGTTTTTGAGATATTCCTTGTTATTAATTTCAGCTTTAAAATACTTACACTTTCTTCAACTACTGTCCAAACAAACAAAGGTACTTCAATCACCTAGCAACCAGGTTTTAAAAGATTTGACTATCAATTTAACCTAAGGTACTCCCTTATTTCCCTTCTACTTACAAGGAAGCAAATAATAATAAGACCCTTTCTGCAAATTTCTTCTTTTATTTAGAGATGTAGAGAACGTAATGCGAATGGAACACATCAGATTTTTTGTAAAAATCTGGTTGCTATGATTTTTAAATTCGTTCTCTTTGTATGGCTAGAAGTTGACAAATTTCTGTTTGAGAAAAGTTTTAAATATTTTAAAATTAAAACCAATAACAAGCAATATTTCGAAAGTGATAAATACATTAATAAATACAAATAATAACACATACTTATATGACAAACTGTGTTTTAACGAGCTCTACATTTTATTTGTCATGTAAGTATGTTTAATAAATGGTATTTCAATCAAAATTGTTAGAGCCAATTTTGAGAAAAATATTTTTTTTTTTTTTTAACATTTTTGCACTTAAAGCGTAGTTGTGGTTGAAGTGATTTTTTGAAAATCTTCGTGTCACACCCTTGAGTGACAGTAAACTTAAACACGTATGGTATTTAATGGACTTTTGGTTTTGAGTTACCCTATACCCTCACATGCATACACTGATCATTTTCTAAAAACGTGTTGTTTTTTTTTGATTCAGGGGGTCTCAAATCATATATTTCCGGTGAAATCTTGATATGGAATTTTGAGTGGAAAAATACCTTTTCTATCAACTATGTACGTTGTACATTACATAGTAGGTATAGAGAAAGTAAAAAATATGATATGCTCCATTCACATGACCTTTTCTACATCTCTGTTTTATTTCATTCTAATCGAGAAAAAATTAGTAGAAATAGTCTTATTACTTGCTTCCTTGTAAGTAGAAGCGAAATAAGGGAGTACCATAGGTTAAAGTGATAGTCAAAAGCTGGTTGCTATGTGACTGAAGTTCCTTTGTTTGTATGGACAGGAGTTGACAAATTCCCGTATGAGAAAAGTAAGTTTTTTAAAGCCGAAACCAAAAACAAGGAATATCTCAAAACGATCAACTCCACGAAAAAAATGTATATGAACAAATCGTGTGTTTTAACGTGCTCTATATTTTTTTAGTGGTAAGTTTTTGTCCGTGTCTTACGATTTTGCAGTTATGGAAAATTCCGTAAAATTCACTCAGAATAAAGTAGTCTACAGAGGCTAATCCCAGAAAATTCAAGATATACATTTTATTGTCAGGTAAATATCTTTAATATACGATATGTTAATCAAAATCATTAAAGCCATTTTTAAAAGCATCCATGTAAAAGGTAATTGTCGCATCCTTGGAAGATACCAAACTTAAGCACCAAGTTTGGTATTTTTTTTTTTTTTTGTCGACCTCCGTGGTGTAGTGGTTACCATGCTGACTTCATATACCCAACGTCGCGGGATCAAACCCGGCGGAGGACGATGGATTTTTTTGGGCGTAAAAATCCTTAGCATGGCTTCCTTCGGAAGGGAAGTAAAGCCGTGGGTCCCGTGTCGTAGATTTACGGCACGTAAAAGAACCTCAAGCCTGATAGAGAGGCCTCTGAGCAAAATTAACCGATCTTTCACGCCCAGTATAGAATAGGACGCTGAGAACCACAGCAGTTTAAGAGCGTCCATAAATAAAAAACGCAATTTCTTTTCGTTTTTGAGTTTTGCTGTCCACAGACACACACATACACACGGACCTTTTTCTGAAATGCTTTTTTTGTATTCAGGGGATCTCAAAACATGTATTTCCGATGAAATCTCGGTATCGAATTTTTGGATACAACACAATACCTTCTCTATACATTATGCACATAGCACGTGTAGAGAAAGTAAAAAGGGCACAACTTTGGTGACACATTACTGTCATACCTTCTCTCCTCATGCCGAAAAGGACGTTGGCGGATGTAGAGCAAGGAACGTAAAAACAAAAACAAATGCGCAAGGCGAAGGTTGACACCGCACTTCCTCAGGATGTGAAGATGTTAATTCAAACGAAGGTGATGAATTTTGTGGTCATTGTTTTCATTCAAAGATGCTGCTGATAAGTGATGCTTTTTTACTTTCTCTAGCCCCGTATGTACAATAGGTCTCAAAACACATATTTCCGGTGAAATCTAGGTATCGAATTTTTGGGTGCACTATGTACATAAAACGTATAGAAAAAGTAGTCACTCCATTGTTTCTTTCATCAAAATGACAGCATCGGTCACTGGATACTAATCCTTTATTTTGATGAATAAATTATGAATCGATCTATTTTGATATTTATTGACACAGTAGACTTTTTAAGCGTTTTATTTTTTAATTGATATGTCTTCTATTTCTTAGTGTATAATGTTAATCATACGCATTTTGAAATATTTTGTTAAAATTGGTACCGTGCGGTTTTCGTGTTGTCGAAGATTGGTAACACTGGTGCTCATACTCAAAAGTCATTCCTATGCTTGGGCACTTGCCGGGAAGAGGGAAGGTTTATGCTGACTGATAAACATCGTAACTCATGCCATTTTATTTCGTAAAAGAATTTTCGGATACTCAAGATCCTAGCGTTTATAATGTTTTACGTTTGAATCACTGCAGTGAATTGTTTAGGAATAAACGACCCAAGGTTACAATTTGATGAAAAGCGCGGCAGTACAGTATAATTTGGTCGCTTATCCTATCATTCAATATTTCCCGCGTATGGAGAAAATAAGTATTTCTCGTCCATCATTTGAACCAAATGCTGTATTCGAGTTCAACCACTGTGCGAGCTGAAGAACATCACTCGAGTGACGATAACGTAGCATCTTGCATTCAAATATAAGCGATTTGCAATAGCGAAAATATTAATGGAAATGGAGTTTTATGGACGGTCTTTAACTACTGGTTCTCAGCGTCCCATTCTATGTTAGGCGTAAAAAATGGCGTGTTATTTATGGACGTTCTTTAACTTCAAGAAATTATTTTACAAAAATACAGATTTTCACATTTACAACACACGAAATGCATATTTGTTAGCCACTGAAAATCATAAACTCATAAAATATAAAAAATCACCTGCATATTCAGGCGTTATGCCTTTTTAATAAGTTACCGTTAAATATACAAAAATTGTTTTATAACAGGTTTAAGCAAAATGTAAAACGATTTTTAATGATTCAATGTTTCTATTCAGTGAAAGCGTTTTTAAGTTACAAGTTTTAAAGTGTTATTATTTATGTATTTTACCATGCTATCAGTTATGTATTTTACTGTGTTTTTCTTATTATACTGACGTGTAAATCCATGTACTATTGGCATATTACAAATAAATTTCAATTCAATATAGTGGTTCTCAGCGTCCCATTCTATATTGGGCGTGAAATTTTAGGCCTATCAGGCCTGAGGTTCTTTTACGTGCCGTAAACCTACAACACGTGACTAACGGCTTTACTTCCAAAGGAAGCCATGCTACGAATTTTTACGCCCGAAAAAATCCATCGTCCTCCGCCGGGTTTGAACCCGCGACCTTGGGTATATGAGGCTAAGATAGTAATCACAACACCATGGAGGACGAAGAAAGCATTAATGGTTGAATTATTATTGTTAATGAGTGATTGTAGTATTCGAGAATATTAGTCGAGTGAAAGTATTCGATTTTAGAGTGTATTCGATTCTTCAAAGCATTCGATTTGGTCAATCACTAAATGACAGTCATTTTGGCGCGAATGACAGAAGATTACATGCAGTAGTCCTCTAGGTTATGTTTTGCCGATCAAGTTAAGGGTGAATAGCTAGGGGAAGACCGTGTAATTTGGACCGATGTCAGTTTAAGAAAATGGGTACCGTTGGGAGCACCAATGACACGGTATCTTGGGCAGTATTTGTTGTAGGCGTTCCCTCCAATTTTCCGCATTCTGTTGTCAATAACCTTGGAGGGAAGTTGTGATCTTTGTTGAGAGCGTTTTCGTTGTAATTTTGCCCCCTTTTGGTATCGTGGTTTCTTCTACCTAAGATATTCCTTTGGAAACCAAACTAAAACGACGGAACATCCAATATATTAAGGTAAGTGTGACGTAGGTTTATTTCATTAACTCTGTATAAGTTTATAAGAAATGTGATACTCATAAAGTTGTGTTGTGTCGAATAATTTGGACCGAAGGTGAAGTGTAATTTGGTCCGCACCAAATTACACGGAATATTCGGGTATTACATTCCAAATGAACACGTGTGTATATATTTATTTATTTGAAGTCACGCTTTTAATTTACTTTAGTAATTTATCTAGATATGTACATATTACTGTTACATATTATACAAGTTGCGCAAATTTTCAGATGACAAAAAAAAACTAGCAAATCTAAGGGCCTGTACTGTAAATGGAAAAAGGAAGATCTGAGAAAGATGAAAATAAAAACTCAGAAGAGAGTTTTTGTGTTGTATGAGAGAATCTCACGAGGAAGACTGGATGCAGTGCAATAAATGCAAAGGATGGACTCATGAAGACTGTGCTGATATAAATGATTCAATTTATTGTTTTTGTGATGGGTGCATTGTGGAGTGAACAGTGAAATCCTCCTTTAATTTGGGACAAAAGTGTTCACAAACCTTTGGATGAAATTGATGTAAAATAATATTACTTTTGTTAAAATTACTCTGCTCCACTGGGATATTTGAATAATAATAATATACATAATGATTATTCCAGGTCTAAATTATTTGCTTTTGTGAATTTCAACTTTTAAAAGTGAAAATAAAGGTATACAAATCGATTATAAATTACACACCCTCTCAGACCAAATTACACGTCTCTGGTCCAAAATATACGCCTTAGAAAAAAACAAACTATAATTATAATTTACAAATTAAGTAGCTGGAAGTAAACCTTGAAAACTGTGATAATGGTATAAGTTCATCTCATTAACATATTAAAGTAAGTTGTGGACTTTGACGAGGGTTTTCTGTCCAGATATTAGCACTTAAAGTTAAGTGGTCCAAATTATACGGACTTCCCCTAATACATGTGGCAATGGTTCGACCCCACTAAGTAGGATTTGTGGTGGACAAAGCGGCGCAGGGACAGGTTTTCTCCGGGTTCCCCGATTTCTCCCACCACTGCATTCCACCAGTGCTCCATGTTCATTCTAGATATGTATCATCACCTTCAGTGACATATGTAGTAAAACCAGTTGTGTTCCATTCACATGATTTTTCATCGTTAAAAAGCTTATTATTCGGTCTACCTCATGCTAATCGAGATAAACATTAGCAGAAATGCTTTCTTGTAAGTAGAAGAGAACACACACTAGGCTCAAACGATAGTCAAATCTTTTAAAAGCTGGTTGTATGTGGATGAATTCCGTTTCTTTGCGTGGCCAGCAGTTGACAAATTCCCGTATGAGAAAAGTGTACGTATTTAAAACTGAAACCAACAAGGAATATATAAACTATGGCCGAATCCACGAAAAAAATGTATATGACATAAATTGTGTTTCAACGAGATCTGGTAAGTTGTTGCCAATCTCTTACGGTTTAATAGTTATGCAAAATCCAATAAAATTAATCCAGATTTAAAAGGTCTTCAGAGGCTATTCCCAAAAAAAATTTAAGATGTAAAGCGTAGTTTGGGGTGAGGGGATTTTCCTCAAAAATCTTCGTGTAGCATCCTTGGAAGATACTTATATACCAAGTTTGTATTTACCGGCTTTTCGTGTTCACAGACACATTGACACATGGACCTTTTTCTAATTTTTTTAATACATGGGAACCTAAAACGTCCATTTCCGGTGAAATCTCGGTATCTAATTATTGGCTGGAATGCAATCGCACTTTCTCTGTAGACTATGTACACAGTACGTGCAGAGAAAATAAAAACATGTGGCAACAGTGTGTTTCTTTTAATATGGCTTGAGACGTGAGTCAGTACATATCTTGTCCCGGGGTAAAGAATTATTAAGAAGAGAAATATAAATCACAGCCAAAAATATAAATTATATCACGAAGATAAAATATAAATGTAGAGTGAACATGGGAAAGGTAGAAAGACTTTTAGCACGTATAAGTCACGAGCTTGGGGTACAAGATCCCTTACCTGCCGTCCATTGACCCGAGGGAAAGGGGTGAGAATGCCCTGCCCAAGGAAAACTAACGGGACACAAGACAATGATTCCCGCTGGTCAGGCGACAGTGTAAGGCACTTGGTGAAGGACCTCCGAACAACCAAGATGTGAAATTTAGAATTCGTGATGGAGCCGCACAGGCTACCTTTTAATTGTGAGGCACTTGATGAAGAACCCCAGCACGACCAAGATGTATTTGAGCGCATGGTGTAACCCTTAGTTGTGAGGGAAGTAAGTGATTTTAAGACCGATCATAGTACGAGACTATCACTGCATCAAACGAAAAAATTATAATAGTCGCGTGCGGGTAAAGTGTAACTTCACAGTAGAACATTAAGAAGTATACGCGTGTGTTCTACGGCAGAAAAAGGCCGGACTCAGTTAATAAAGCACTTGTGTCTCACCACAACCTGAAAGTTTCCATGCTGATAAAATCCCTGAGCTAAACCCAACCAAATATCTACTCCATTTCCAGTAGCAATAACCTGCCCTCGGCACGAACCCAGTACCGCCACAGACGCGCTTTTGAACTCCCAAACGCTTGTCATAAATAAGATGCAGCTCATTTAATATATCGGAAACACCAATATAATATGTTACGCAACTGTTTTCTATGACGTAACTCATATTAAAGATGTTCAATTTCATGTTGTTATTTATAATTGATCGCAAGCGGCTGGTCTATTCAGTATAGAGATAACAAGCAGATGGGGTGTCAGCAAGGTTATATACTGCGATAACCTAATCTACACACCACAGCCAGTGTGATGAAACACTCTCTGTTGCATAACGAGAAATTCGAAGATATATCCTGACCCATACAGTGATACCCAACACTTTTATACATACAGAGATGCACACACACATACACACACACACATTATATATATATATATATATATATATATATATATATATATATACACATATATATAGCGTGTTGATGAACTATACCAAAATATTTTCACAGAATAGGTAGATTACTTTGAGATAGGTGACTTATGGCCTGTTTATTGAAATTTCGAAGTGGCTTATAAGTTCCTGAAGTGCCAGTACGCCACGTATCGCGGCACTTCGTCTGAAATGAAAACAAATAAAATAATAATAAACATTTACTCTATGACAGGGATCGACCTCATGACCTTTGTGATAGCAGCTTCCGGCGCTACGCATTAAGCTACCAGAGCAGTTGAAAAAACGCTTCCAGAGTAGGCTACATAACTCCAGAACGTAGTTAATGAATGCTCAGTGTCGCGCTGTCCAGTGATTGATTAGTTTGAGATTTTTGCGACATTAAATCTTGAGAACGCTAGTAACCAGCTGCTAAAAACCGATATTTCTATACTCGGGCAGCAGTTTTAGAGACATAATAAGCTATTTTTTCAACCCGCTTTGCTTTAACACCGACTTATCAGCACCTGATACCCACACGTTTAACGCTATTTAGCTGCGTTGTTTATCCGGAGACCATGCATCGCCGATCTCAAATCACTTATATCAGTCACGTGCACAATCTCTCAAATTATTTCGGTGTAGTTCATTAAAACCTGTATATATTACCTGTCTGAAGAAAGAGTGCAGTGGAAGCTTGCTTAAACACAGATTAACGGTATTACGTCATCACTCCCGGTGAGTGCACTGTACAGTTCGGCAATACTGGAATGCAGCAGTTGGGTCTCTTACAGTGGACGGTTTCGAAGCAAGTCAAAATTCAAACACCGTCGCGTGTAGATGCTCACGAAGTAGAAAATTAATATTCACTAGTGATAAAACAGCAAGTTTAACCTGTTGTGGATCGCTTAGTTTATTCCTGTTGACGTACGCTGTGCTGATATTTTGATGGTCATACTGTTTCGTTTCGTAATCGGCTTAGCCTACCCGTAATTGTAGAACGACACCCGCCCGGGACTTACAAGCCAATGCCAACGGCACGAAACCACAGAACGGAGAACATGAGGAAAGGAATAATATGAAATGAAAGCGAGATTGATGATAGGTAAGGTGATGATGAGTAATTGACGAAATGAGTGGTGGGGAAAACCGGAGGACCCAGAGAAAGACGCCCAGTCGCCGCTTCGTCCACCACAAATCTCACATGCGGGCACTTGGGAACAAACCCGGGCCACCTAGATGGGAGGCAAGCGGTCTAATCACTCACCCATAGCGCCGTCCCTGATCAGAAGATTGTACTGCATTCTATTCCAGCCTTCTCTGACCGCTCTAATCCGTGCCAATCTACACCAGCGACCTCCCGAAACAACTGCATTCTTTCGTCAGATGATATATGTAGACAAGATATTCGTGTCACAAAAGACTGGGTTATAATGCAGATATTTAAAGTTACCAATTGTTTTAAAGATATTTTATTTTAACTATAAAAGAAACAAAATATTAAATAAATCCTAGTATTTTATATTTTTGCACCAAACATATATTGGCGGACATGCATATTCACACACAGTCGTACTGCACATACCGAGTGAGTCAAAAACCTCCGAACCGGCTGCGCGGTGTTTTTCCACTGGGCGTGTGGATACGATTCAGCACAGCTGCTGTAAAGAAGGTCACGTTTGACGCAATTTTGCTCTACTCTGGAAGTGCAGTATTTGGGTCACAGTGATATGTTGAGGTTATTACGAGTGATTTATTATTTCCTCCTGTACTTAGTCACAGAGAGTATGTCCAGCTTGTTTTCTACGGTTTTTATTTATGATGTGTGTGTGTGTGTGTGTGTGTGTGTGTGTGTGTGTGTGTGTGTGTTAACTCGGTCAGCTCGCCAAGTGAGAGAAACTCGAAATTTTCGAAAACAGTTCCATGTAAAGGGTAGTTTGGGGTCGGGGGATTTTTCTCAAAATCTTCGTGTCGCATCCCTGGAAGATACTAAACTTAAATAACAAGTGTGGTATTGACTTTTCGTTCTTGAGCTATCGTGTTCACACTGATCTTTTTGTGAAAATGTTTTTTTTTTTTTTTTTTTAATGTAGGGGAGCCTAAAACATATATTTCCCGTGAAATCTCGGTATCGAATTTTTGGGTGGAGTGCAATACCTTCTCTATACACTATGTACATAGTAAGTGTAGAGAAAGTAAAAATGTACTTTCTGAAAATGGTTCTGCTCTCCAATGCGAAATGCACAGTCTTCTGTTGGTTCTGTCTGCTTGCGCATGGGCAGGCATGTTGGTCAATCGACCAATGGCAGAGTCAAATCTAAAACTGAACTAGAATCTGCAATGTCGCGAGCTTCAGTTCCAAACTGAGTGTCGCTGAGTTAGGATACCAGTAAGGCCAGTGTGTCGCAGCTGTCAAATACGCAAGTGACAAAACATGGGCCGACTCCAGAAGAGAGAAAGATAATGGTAACTTTACATGATTAGAGTCAATTAGGTATATGCTGAAATATCCAAGGTCGTTCAGAGCAGCCGTTATACTGTGTGCAGTGTTGTTAAACATTATAAAAACACAAAAGCATTGATAAGTATGCACCGTGTTGGAAGAGCGTCATCTTACAGCGTCATCATATGCTACTACTTTTAACTGCGGAATAGATTTGCATCTGATATCCCAGATCGTGAATGCGATTTGCAATGCACGTTCCATCCCTAAAATAATATTAAACTCGATGAATTTATAAAATTATACTCGTACATAGATTTGATGATAATAAGAATCCACGGAAACACATTTAAGGATGAATGGGTTGGTAGGGGTTTGTAGCATAAACATGCACACATAGAAGTATCATCTGTTCCAAAAGTAGCTCATTACACATGTTGGCATTATATGCATTGTTCTAATTCATAAAATAACAATAAAGAATCATTTCATAATGTGATTAGTATATAAAAACGCGTTGTACTTTTACAAATAAGAGTTTAAAGTTTGATACCAATAATTCAGGATAATAATGAACAGAGCTTTGAAAAGACAATGAACATAAATAATCCAAACACACTATGAATTCATTGCAGTGAATTACAAGATACATCTTTACTGTATCGACAGAAACGGCTCTCCTCTTGTCACTCAAAATATATTTGAATCAACCACAAGTTTGTTCAGTGCCAACGTCTACTCTTTCGCATTTTTCAATCTGCGCTCTCTATCAGTGTTCACTTGTTTATCTACTATCAGGAACTGAACGAGACCAGGCAGTGAGCAATGCCAGATAGAGCAACACGTTTCGAAACGGGCTGTAGAGACCACGTCTACTCCATAACGTCATAGCTATACTCTTGTGTGCACCGAACCTCAATCCGGCAATTTCATGGCCCCGGACCGAGCGCTGCTATCACCCATCCTCTACTCTCTCTGATCCGGAGCCAGCCTGCTCCTCATTAGCCATCTGGCCCTTGGCACTGGCTTGTAAGTCCAGGGGGAGGGGGGGTATGCACTACTTCTATGGAGGTAAGACGAAGTCTTATAGTGTTTTAGTGGAGGAAGGTGATTTGATTTAAAGTTTTATACATTTTTCAAGCGCGCTACATTTTGGGTGGACTTATTAAGAATTTCACTACTTTTTGCTTTATCTACACGTACAATGTTCATAGCGTATAGAGAAGGTATTTTAATGCACCAAAAATTCGATACCGAGATTTCATTGGAAATATATGTTTTGGGCCCCACTGAATAAAAAACATTTTTTTTAGAAAAAGGTCAGTGTGTGTCTGTGGACACACATCTCAAAAACGAAAAGACCGTTAATACCAAACTTCGTATTTAAGTTTGGTATCTTCCAAGGATGCGACACGAAGATTTTCCACCCCCAACTACCATTTACATGGAAAATTTTTCAAAATATTTATTTTCTCAAAATGGCTGTAACGATTTTGATTAAAATATCATATATTAAAGATATTTACATGACGAACAAAATGTATATCTACTTTTCTGGGAACAGCTTCTGAAAACATCTTTATTCTATGTAAATTGCGTAGCTGGTAAACGGTAAGAGATAGACAAAAATTTATTGTACAAAACTTGTAGAGCTCGTCAAAACACATAGTTTATATCATAAACTTTTTTTCGTTGAGTTAACCGTCTTTGAGATATCCCTTGTTATTGGTTTCACTTTAAAATACTTACACTGGACTTCAACAAACGAAGGCACTTCAATCACATAGCAACCAGCTTTTAAAAGATTTGACTGCCATTTTAGCCTAGTGTATTCCCTTATTTCCCTTCTAGTTACCAGGAAGCAAGTAAAAATGGGCATTTCTGCTAATTTGTTATCGATTAGCATGAAAGAAATAGAAGAATAAGCTTTTTAACAATAATTTGCTGCTGAGATGTAGAGAAAGTCATGTGAATTGAACACATCAGATTTGTTTCGTAAGTGACCATTTTTTTAAAGATATTTCTCGTTATTGGTTTGACCTTTTACTTTCTCTACACGTACAATGAACATAGTGAATAGAGAAGGTATTGCACTCCACCAAAAAATTCGATACCGAGATTTCACCGGAAATATATGTTTTAGGGTCCCCTGTGTATAAAAAAAAAAAGTATTTTGAGAAAAAGGTTCGTGCGTCTGTGAACACGATAACTCAAAAACGAAAAGTCGGTAAAATACCAAACTTTAGTATCCTCCAGGGGTGCGACACAAATATTTTGAGAAAAATCCCCCCACCCCAAACTAACCTTTACTTGAAACTTTTTTCGAAAATTTTGATTTTCTAAAAAATGGCTGTAACAATTTTGATTAAATTCGCTTATATTAAAGATATTTACCTGACAAATAAAATGTATATTTTGAATTTTCTGGGAATAGCCTCTGAAGACTACTTTATTCTGGATGAATTTTACGAAATTTTGTATAACTGCTAAACCGTAAGAGATGGACAAAAACTTACTACACAAAAAATGTAGAGCACGTTAAAACACACAATTTATGTTATATACTTTTTTTTTCCTGGAGTTCATCGTTTTTGACATTCCTTGTTTTTGGTTTCTGCTTTTTCTCACACAGGAATTTGTCACTCCTGTCCATACAAACAAAGGAACTTCAATCACATAGCAACCAGCTTTTGATTATCAATTTAACCTATGGTACTCCCTTATTTCGTTTCTACTTACAAGGAAGCATTTCTACTTTTCGTACTACAAGTGTGGCAACCCTGTTATTACTATCAGCGACTCTGTGCTGTCAAGTCAAATGGTCGGCAGCAGAAGCTAGAGCGAGAACTTTGATCTTGTATCATGGTGAGATATTGCTGCTAGGATGAATATAACATAGAGACATCATCCGAACTGAACCTTTGCCACAAACAGGAAGTCCACAGAAGTGAGTGAGCGAGCGAGAGAAGATAATGCTTATATGGAAGGTAATTATTGATCCTAAAATAAGTCCAACAAAACTGGAGGTGACTGCTTCCGTGGTCGAATGGTCAACGAGCTGGGTTCGATTTCCAGCTGGGGCGGGGAATTTTTCTTTAGCCAGATTATTCCCTATCCCCCACAGAGTCTGGAAGTATGTATGTGACAGAGAATGTGTCTCTGTGTGTGTGTTTTTGAGGAAAATAAAATGATTTAAAACAGACGAGTTGTTTTTTGTAGCTTAACGTACTTTAACCTGGTTGGTCATATCGGACGATGAATGAAATTGGTGAAATGATGCTCAAATGACTTCGGGGTGCATGGAGCTTATAGTTACTCGACATTCGTCTTCTCAGGATAAGGGAACCCCCCCCCAAAAAAAAACCTTATCCGGGCAACTCACCCTAAGCGAGATTCGAATTCACGACTTTTTGAATGTGAAGCAGACACGCTACCACCACACTACCCAGGCGGGCTCACAAAGAGTTGTTTCAAGTGCAAAGCTCCCTATATGACCTTAGATGTTAAAGTATGCTATATAAATGGGAGAAAAAAAAACGCGGCCGAACTTCGTCTTTCAACTCGTCAAGATTTCCCAAAAACAGTTAAACGTGATATTAGAGACGAAGGTTGCAATAGCAGAGCATCCAAAAATCTGACGTTTATCTACGTCGCTGTAAAAAATTATTGTTAAAATCATATTCTATCTACATTATGATAATAGAGATAAACATTAGTATAATTTTTCTTAATTGCTTGCTTCCTTTTAAGTAGAAGGAAAACAACGGGATATACTAGGCTAAAACGATAGTCAAATCTTTTAAAAACTGGTTGCTAAGGTATTCAAACCCGTTTCTTTGCATGGTCAGGAGTTGACAAGTTCCCATATTAGAAAAGTTTAAGTATTTTAAAACTGAAACCAATAACAAGGAATATCTAGAAAACGGTCAACTCCACAAAAAAGTACATGATATAAATGGTGTGTTTTAACATGATCTACACTTTTTGTTAAGTAAGTTTTTGTCTATCCTTTACGTTTAACAGATAAGTAAAATTCGGCAAAATTCATTCAGAATAAAGTAGTCTTCAGAGGTTATTCCCAGAAACTCCAAGATATACATAATACACGATATTATAATGAAAGTCGTTAGAGCCAGGTTTGAGAAAATTAAAATTTTGAAATTTGTTCCATCTAAAGTGTATTTGGGGGGAGGGGGCTCCTTGAAAATCTTCTTGTTGCATCCTTATAAAATACTGAATTTAAATATTAGTTTGGTATTTTACCGACTTTTCGTTTTTGAGTTATCAAGTTCACAAACACATGGACCTTTTTCCAAAAATTCTTTATTTATACAGGGGACCCCACACGTGTATTTCCGGTGAAATCTCGGTATCGAATTTTTGGTTGGAACGCTTTGCTTTTTATATATCCTATCGTAGTCAGGCATGATCGCGAGAAGGGGATGATAGAGCAATTGGTGGAATGAGTGGCGGGGAAACCGGAGAAAGCCCGCCCAGACGCCGTTTCGTCCAGCAGAAATCCTACATGCAGGCGCTCGGTATCGAACCCGGGCTGCCTTCAGAATAAATATTTGTGGTGAAATCTCAACATTAATTTTGTGGGCGGAATATAGTATTTCCTCCTCCTCTACTTACGTACACACACGGGGTAGCTTTTCTTAGCTTTGGGAGATCTCAAAGCATATTTATGTTGAAATCTCGACGTGGAATTTTGGGGCGGATACCTTACTGTACCTAAGTAGGGAAAGCGATAAAAACAGTCAGCAATCCGTTCGGTTTAACACAACAGCTGACGCATGGCCGACCTGAACTAAACAGCGGAATCATTAATACTGAAGGAGGTCGCCGTGACTCGGAACGAATCTGGCAAACGCGTTCTTTCCTTCCGATCACATTCGCGCTCGCATTATCACGTTGAATATCCTGCAGAATGTCTTTCGTCTCGCCAGATTGACTGTGACAAGTGACAGTCGCGCTGGACACTTGTTGAGTACCTTTGAGTCCCTCGGATGTGACAGGCAGTTCATATATTTCCAGGGGTCCTTAACTTGTCCTGTGTTAAAAGCCAGCGTTTAGCGTTTCATTCTTGAAAACATGGGTACTTGACGGTAATTTAAATTCGTGGAGAGTAACATTTTAATTCCAACCTACAACCAACCAGAAATTTGTCGTACCAGAGATGGAGCTTGTAAAAACATTTTCTGATCTACTACATCCATGTGACCTTCTCCACTCACACTTCTACAAACTATTTCACCGGAAATACATGTTTTGAGACCCCATGAATCCAAAAAAGCATTTTTAAAAATTGATTGTGTTCTATTCACATGACTTTCTCTACATCTCTGCAACATATTATTGTTACTAAGCTTATTCTTGTCTACTTCACGCTAATCGAGAGATAAACACTTTCAGAAACTATTAGTTCCTTAGAAGTAAAAGGAAAATATGGGAATACACTAGGCTAAACCGACAGTCAAACGTTTTAAAATGTGGTTGCTATGGGATTGGAATTCGTTTCTTTGCGTGGCCAGGAGCTAACAAGTTCATGTATGACAAAAGTTTTAGGTGTTTTAAAAGTGAAGCCAAAGCAGCGAATATCTCTAAAACTGTCAACTCCAGAAAAAATGTATATGACATAAATTGTGTGTTTTAAGGAGTTCTAATTTTTTTGTGTAGTAGGCTCTTGTCTTTCGCTTACGGTATAGTAGTTATGCAAATTTAAAATAAAAAAAAATCCAGAATAAAGAGGTCTCTTTAGAGGCTATTCACGAAAATTCAAGATATGCATTTTATTTATCATGTAAATATCTTAAACGTAAGAGATTTTAATCAAAATCGCAAGACCCATTTATGAGAGAAAAAAAATTCGAAATGTTTCCATGTATAGTGTAATTGAGGATGGGAGGATGGATTTTCTTGAAAATCTTCGTGTTGTATCCTTGGAACGTACTGGATTTATATATCAAGTTTAGCTATGCTGCCCACAGACACACATGGGAATTTTTCTAAAAATGCTTTTTTTTGGATTTAGAGGGCCCCAAAACATGTATTTCCGAGGAAATCTCGGTATCGAATTTTTGGGTGTACAATACCTTCTCTATGCACTATGTACATAGCACGTGTAGAGAAAGTAATTAGCAAAAAGTCTTATTACTTGCTTCCTTATAAACAGAAGGGAATACATTAGGTTAAAACGATAGTCAAATCTTTTAAAAGCTGGTTGCCATGTGGCTGAAATCCGTTTCTATGCATGGCCAACAATTTACAAATTCCCTTCTGAGAAAATATTTTAAAAGTGAAGGCAATAACATGGAATATCTAAAACGTGATAAACTCCACGAACAAAAAAATTGCATATAACCTAAATTGAGGGTTTTAATAAGATCTACATTTGTGTAGAAGTTTTTATCTATCTCATAAAATTAGCAGTTATACAAAATTCATCCAGATTCTTTAATATACAGTATTTTAATCAAAATCGTAGCCATTTTTGAGAAATCCAAATTCTCGAAAAAAATGTCCATGTAAAAGGTAGTTTGTGATGGGGGTATTTTTCTTTAAATCTTTGTGACGTATCCTTGGAAGATACTAAACTTAAATACCAAGTTTGGTATTTTACCGACTTTTCGTTTTTGAGTTATCGTGTTCACAGACACGGACACACTGACACACACACGGACCTTTTTCTGAAAATACTTTTTTTGGATACAGGGGACCCTAAAACATATATTTCCGGTGAAATCTCGGTATCGAATTTTTTTGGTGGAGTGCAATACCTTCTCTATACACTATGTACATAGTGCGTATAGAGAAAGTAAAAATGTATGTGTGTGTGAGACTCAAAAACGAAAATCTAGCAGTGCCGATTAATATCAACGTCGTCCAAATTCACTCAAAATTATATAAATGGTGTATTTACGTCACATCTAGACATTAGATTCGTAACCAAAACTATATTTCTTTTGTTTTTACTTCTGATACGGAATTAAGCTTTGTGATCCATTTCAAGTCCTGCTGGGTTTGTATGTAAATTATCGTAGTACATATAATTGCATATTTCATAATTTTTCTGTGCATCGAACATAAATACCGTATTACTTTCTCTACACATACTATGTAAGTACATCGTAGGTAGAGAAGGTATTGTATTCCATACAAAAATTAGGTGTCTACATTTCAACGGAAATTCATGTTTTGAAGTCCCCTGAGTAAAATAATTTTTAGAAAAATGTCTACGTGTGTCTATCTCAAAAACGAGAAGTAGATTAAATACTAAACTTGGTATTAAAGTTTAATACCTTCCAAGGATGCAACACGAAGATTTTTAGAAAAATTCTCCCATCCCAAACTGCCCTTTACATTTTACATTTTTCGAAGTGTCCGATTTTCTCAAAAATGCCACATATTAAAGATGTTTACCTATATACCAAATAAAATGTATATCCTGAATTTTTTTTAGAATAACCCCTTAATTTATCTTCAAACTGAATGACTTTTGTATAATGGTAAACCGTAAGAGATAGACAAAAGGTGACTACACAAGAATGTACATCTCTGTAAAACAAACAAACAAATAGAGGTTTCAAGTGTAAAATACTTTTCTCTATCGTCCATTGCAACTCTTACGTTTTACTCCTGGTCTTGGAAAGAGAATCGAATACCAATGACAATCACAGAGCAACCCGCTTTTAAGCGAACAGTTTATCGCTTTAGCCTATTGTTCCCTTGTACTTATAAGGAACTAAGGAATAAGACCATTTCTGGTAATGTTTATCTTGAGTAGGATTTTGTAGATAAAACAATAGATTTTTACTTTCTCTACACGTACTATATACATAAGGTATGAGAAGGTATTGTAATGCACCAAAAATTCGATACCGAGATTTCACCGGAAACATGTTTTAAAACCCCCTGGATCCAAAAAAAGCATTTTTAGAAAAATGTATTTAAGTTTGGTATCTTCCAAGGATGCGATACGAAGATTTTCAAGAAAATCGCCGCACCCCTAACTACCCTTTACATGGAAAATATTTAAAAAAAAAAATTAATTTCTTAGAAATAGCTCTAACGATTTTGATTAAAATCCCCTGTATTTAAGATATTTGCTTGCCAAATAAAATGTATATCTTGAATTTTCTGGGAATAGCATCTAAAGACCTCTGGATGATTCTGGATGATTTTTATTGAATTTTGTATAACTGGTAAACCTTAAGAGATAGACAAAAACTCACTGTACAAAAAATGTAGATCAGAATAAAACACACAATTTATGTCATTTACATTTTTTTCGTGGAGTTCATCGTTTTTGAGAAATTCCTTGTTTAAGATTTCACCTTTAAAATACTTATACTTTTCTCACACAGGAATTTGTCAACTCCTGTCCATACAAACAAAGCAGCTTCAGTTACACAGCAACCAACCTTTGGAGCTTGTCACATAGCAACCAGCTTTTTGACTATCACTTTAAATCTAAGGTACTCCCTTATTTCGCTTCTACTTACAAGGAAGCAAGTAAGAAGACTATTTCTGTTAATTTTTTCTCGATTAGCATGTAGTATATATAAAGCATAGGCTTTTTAACAATAATTTGTTACAGAGATGTAGAGAAAGTCATGTGAATGGAACACATTAAATTCAGTAGATGGTAAATTATCAGTGTTTTAGTGAGAAATTATGATACCAAAAATGTTCATTCTGTGGATAAACATATTCAACTTGAAAACGTAAATGCTTCCTAAGGAACTTCCCAACAGTGTTTTCAAATGTTATTCAATAGACCCTTAACAGCGTACAAACTTGTGTCAACGTTTGGAGAAAATGATTTTACACCGCAAATCAAATTAGCTATATCGACGGAAGATATCTACCGAAAAATCTGATGTTTCACCCACATGACTTTCTCTAGCTACTCAGCAAACAAACTTCTTACGAAAGATAATTTTTCTTTCAACACCATGCTAATCGAGATAAACATTAGCAGAATTTTATACTTAGTTCCTTATAAGTAGAATGGAACTAAGGGAATAAACTAGGCTAAAGTGATAGTCAACTGTTTTAAAAACTGTCGTTATGTGATTGTCATTGCAAATCACTTCTTTGCTTGGCCAGGAGTAGAACAAAAGAAAAAACGCACACTTCCGTCTTAAAGTACTTCACAATTGAAACTAATAACAAGGAATGCCGCGAAAACGGTAAGCTACACGAAGAAAATGTATATGACATAACTTGTGTATTTTAACAAGATCCACATTTTTTATACTGTAAGTATTTGTCTATCTCTTACGGTTTAATAGTTAAGCCAAGTTAAGCAAAATTCATCCAGAATAAACAGGTCTTTAGAAACTATTCCCAGAAAATTCAAGATATACATTTTATTTGTGATAGAAATGACTTTAATATGTGGGGTTTTAATCAAAATCGTTAGAGCCATCTTTAAGAAAAACAAAATTTTCGAAATTTTTGCCATGTAAAGGGTAGTTAGGGGTGGGGGGATTTTCTTGAAAATCTTCATGTCGCATCTTTGGATGAGGCCAAACTTAAATACCAAGTCTGGTATTTAACCGTCTTTTCGTTTTCGAGGCATGCTGTCCACAGACCCACACACAGATACACACAGGTACCACCTGTTTCTGAAAATGCTTTTTTATTTATTTTTTTTTTTTCAGGGGGTCCTAAAACATGTATTTCCGGTGAAATCTCGACATGGAATTTTTGGGTGGAATACAATACTTCTCTATTCCTATGTACATTGTACATACGGGGCTAGAGAAAGTATAAATGTATTTAGTAGCAGAATGAATAAACTTAAAAGCTTACTTTCTAGTTGGTGCATGTTAGCGAAATTTAAAGATTTTGACAGCATTAAAGAATGCGTATTTTGGATATGTGTACTGTATGAAAATCTAAATTCATAACGCACCAGAAAACTGATTAACGACAGCCTCGAAATGAATTTTGATCAAAAATAAAATATTGATGTTGATTTTTCTGAGAATAGCCTGTGAAAAGCATGGCATTTGTAAACTTTGTCACTACATATGAGAAACACATCTTAGTACAAAAAATTATGTAGCTCTCGTTAAAAGCACCATTCATATAAACTTTTCTGTGGCATTAACTATTTCCGGAACACACTTACTTACTGGTTTCAATTTTATGAATATTTACATTTTTAACAGGTAAGTCGCTATTCATTTTTACCGTGGTATTGCACAGAACACGGAATTATAAAAACCATCATATAGCAATTCGCTTTTAAAAATACTGATCTCTCATCCATGCACCTAGTAATGTTACATTCATAAGCTTTCTCAACCCATTCTACAAAAACTATTGTTAAAATGTGTATTCGATCTATTTTACGTTACTCTAGATATACATTTGCATAAATATCTTTGTTGCGTATTTCCTTGTAGATCTAACGAGAATAGTAATACAACAATAACAATGCTAATAATAATAATGATAATTGACCTATGATAAAGACAGACGACGTCAAAACCACACACTCTTAAATACAACAATTATTGTTAAGACATTAACAAGTGATTAATGTAATTTACGATAAAGTCTTGCTGTTTTAAGACAAAATCACCATTTCACATTTTACACTTAAATTTGCGTTTGAACAATGTCATCGGTAATTGTGTTAGTCTTGTTGACAGTTTAGTACGATTAAGCGAGTCAAATCTTTTAAGAGCTTGTCGCTATGTGCTTTAATTGATAGTCCGTTCTTTTTGTTTGACCAGGAGAAATAAAAAAGGAAGACTTCCCATCCGAGAATAATATAAATATTTTAAAATCGAAACCAATAGCGAGGAATAGAATGAAAATGGTTAACATATAAAATGTACCCGTTTCACATAAATTGTGTATTTTAAAGAGCTCTACGTTTTGTGAAGTAAGATTTTTGTGTCTTACGGTGTCGGAAAAAAGTCATCCAGAATGAAGCGACTATTCCCAGAAAATTTAAGATATATTTTGTCATAAATGCCTTAAATATGTGGTAGTTTAACTAAAATCGTTAACCCCATGTTTGAGAAAATAAAAATTTTATAGAAAGAATAGTTTGGGATGGGGGGGCTTTCTTTAAAACCTGCGTTATGTATCGTTGAAAGAGGCTGAACTTAAATACTAATTTTGGTATTTAAGGGCTCTTCGATTTCAAATTATACTGTTCACGGATACAAATACACGGATCTTTTTCTAAAAATGGTTTTTTCGGACTCAAGAGGTCTCAAAAACGTTTATTTCTGGTGAAATACCAACATCGAGTTAGTAGATTAAGTGAAAATGTATACTGAACTTTTATCTCGATTAAAGAGAACATGGATTTGTATTTTCTCTACACGTACTATACACATAGTAAGTAATGAA
Organism: Hymenopus coronatus; assembly: GCA_030762935.1. Lineage (NCBI taxonomy): Eukaryota > Metazoa > Arthropoda > Insecta > Mantodea > Hymenopodidae > Hymenopus > Hymenopus coronatus. Next base: position 15,607,496 of record CM060898.1, on the reverse strand, counting down.
GATATTATATTCCGCCCAAAAATTAACTGTCGGGATTTCACCGGAAATATATTTTTTTCAGGTACCCTGAATGCAAAACAAATAAATACGAAAGGTCGATTAAATACCAAAATACCAAATTTGGTATTTACATGCAGTGTCTTCCAAAGCAAACGACACAAATATCTTCAGGAAAATCCCCCGAACGCAACAACTCTTTCGAAAATTAGGATTTTCTCAAAATTGGCTCTTAACGATTTGATTAAAAGCCATATATTTAATATATTTTCATGACAAACGAAATGTGTATCTTGAATTTTCTGAGAATAGCCTTGATAACATATTCATTCTGAATGACTTTTGAATAATTGGTAAGTCGTAAAATATCTAAACTTACGACACAATAAACGTAGATCCCATTAAAGCACACAGTTGATGCCATATACATTTTTTTATAGATAAGTTACGTTTCCGAGATACTCATTATTGGTTTTAATTTTAAATAGCTATATTTTCTCGAGAAAACTTTCGTATCATATTTATTTTGCTTTACTTCTGGACATGCAAACAAAACTGAATTTCAATTGTTTCACATTGCGACGAGCTTTTCAAGATTTGACTAACCCTTTAGCCTAGTTTATCCTCTTATTTCCCTTCTGCTTACAAGGAAGGAAAAAATGGGCGAATCTGTGCTAAAGTTTATCTCGATTAAGCACGATAGAGATTTTAAATACTTTGTAGAAGAGTGAGAAGATAAAATCACGTAAATGTAACACAGCAGGTTTTTACATTTGAAAATAAACAGAGCGTTTATAAAAACAAAATTAGTAAGAAATATTTCAGAGACGCCATTAGTTTGAATCCTGTAGGGATCATTAACTAAAACAGCACTAAAATGTTTTGCCTGTACAGATAGCTGCACCAACTAAATGAGTATTTATTTGCCATCGATGTGCAAATAATAGTTACGCGACGCCTTTCTGCGTCGCTTTCCACTTTGATAAAATAATTTGCAACAGTCAGCTGATTATTCAGTTCTCATTAGCGAAATATGCAATGCCACCAAAGCAATTAATTCTAGGCCTTTGAATAAAAAATATTCACTACGCAAGGCGAACCAAAAAAAAAAAAAAAAAAAAAAAAGGCTGGTGGGAGGGGGGTGCACAGAAATGGCGCTCGATGCACGTGCAAAACGTCAAAACGCAGCTGTTATGACGACATATTTTACGCTTCAACAAATCACGTACTCTCACACACACACACACACACACTGTGCGGTATAAAAATAACACTCGTGATGTTTTTTGTTTTATTCAGCGCGGTGTCCCAAAATGTCAGCTATTAACACGCCACTGGCCTTTTTTACCCCCACCCTCAATCCTTTGGTGTTTTAACACTCGCTTCTGAGAAATACGGTTGAAAACTGCATAAACCAGTACGCCATTATTAAGCTCCTGTCCAAGAAAAGGGTTTTACCTGACCCCATTATGAAGGGTAAAACCAGGTAATAAAGCTTCCAAGGGGTGGAGGCCCAGCAAGTAAGCGATTTCCTACACTGTCAAAATATTAGCTATAGATCATTGCTTAACAAGTTCAAAATATTTTTAAAAGACATAACATTTAAAGGAATGCATAGCTGAAATTGTACAAAATGTGACGTGTTTCTCTATATCTACAGGCACACGAATTCGTATTTGAGTTTCAACACAAAAATGTTACAATATTTTGTTCAGTTTTCTTAACAAATCAATAGAAACTTGCAAAAAACTAAATCTAAACTAATAATTAGTAATAATGATAATAATAGTAATAATAATGTACAACTCACGTTTGAATTCTGACGCCACCAGCAAAATTTTAAGTGGATGAATTAATTGATGTATTTTCTCTCAAATATATAAATAATACATCTGTTTAGACTAGTAAAGTACTCAATTTTGAACAAATTTTGTTGAAAACTGCTTGGTTTAAGGAACTAAGTATGCATTCCCTTAAATAGCAAACACTGAGGAAAAAATATTTATAAGCACTATTTGATAGATTTTCGGAAGTATCACCTCTTAGAAATTAAATAGCACTACACATTTGGACAAATAAGCACTGACACGGTGCATGGTATTCGCACCCTCTGCGTACAATTTCTGTGGAGCTGTAGCGAAGGCGAATCCACATCGATCCCCCACCCTAAACATACATACATTCCCCCACATCACAATTAGTGCACTGTCCAAAAGGCCCTTGTGTCCAACACTGGTCACATTTAAAAAGCTCTGGGTCCGCAAGAACCCAGCCAAAATCCACTAAACACGAAAAATCTTACGGAACAATACATTAAATCGTGCATTTACCTGCCAAAAACACGACACGATCCGAACCCTGTCTTGCTTTCGTCACTCGACTGCTTTACCAAAATGGCGCGCGCGCATGGCCATGGTATGTAGAACTCCCTCTATGGTCGCGCAACACATCATGAATTTCATCCACGATTTAGTGCGCCGGCCAGGGGAAGAGTAATTGTTGATAGCTCTCTGGCAACGCTATGACAGTTGAAAGTTCACTTTCTGACAGTAAAATATTCATTTAATATGGTTAGCAACGGATGGCTGGACAGATGGCCGAGTAGCATCGCTGCGACATCTGTGAACGCGTGGCGGAAGTACCTGGCATGTTTACTGCGAGCGGGTCAAGGCGAAATCTGTCAACCTAACCTACATCCGACGACACGAGTCGTATCTCCTCAAGTTACGCCCTTAGGGCATCTACTGAGACGGACGCATCCTTCTTGGCTCGCGATTACAATTTTCTGAGCGAGTGATGAGTTTAATCGATTTACTTCTTTGGCCCAGACGTACAGAGGTCTTGCAATGTGACTTGGTATGCTTTAACGCGGAGTTCGTCTCTCGCCGCACACGTTGTCAACACACCTGCCCCTATTGGCGCAGCAACTAAACCATCTCGTGTGCTCGATGGATTGCCGGACATCAAGGCGATCATTCAGCTATTCAATGTTTCGTCTAATTATAGCTCGCACAACCGTTCTTGATATACATGCGAAATTTGGAAAACCTAGAGTACGTAAGATATCTTACTGAAATTTATACCACTTATTACACACAATGAGACTGATATTTATGCCATCTATCACAATTCTTACTGTATGGTTATTGAAATAATAAAATGTTATTGACTAAATCCATTGTTCTAATAAAATGCGCAGCATGAGGCATTTTCAAAGCTATTCACATAACAAATTTGAATTTTACAGAACACTTGCTTACAAATGGACCGTATTGCCATAAGTATTACCACGAGTGTTTTTATCTTGATAATTCACGACCGGAAAGAAGCGAAGAGATGAAAACACGAGTTGTATTTGATAAGACAATTCAGCGAAATAGACTATTAATAATTTATAATATATAGGAAGAGAGATTTTATCAGGTTATGATTGTCATACTTATATTAGTTTTCAAACGGTAGATGTCGCATTCGATCATGTTTATTTACCGAATTGTTTTTCTTTCTTTCTTCACCGCCCTCTGAACTATGGTATGGTCGACCGTGTCTAAACCCAATGTACGAATATCGATAGCAACAATAGAAATAAGGAACAATTATCTCATTTCAGCTTTTAATAACTAATACGTGAAATGGACATAAACTTTATTTTATTTGAGGTTATTGCACTCATCTCATACATAAGAAATACAAATAATTATTTTCACTCCTTTTTTTAACTAAATACATTATGAACTGGATAAAACTTTAAATAAACATTATAATTAAATTAATGAAAAGTACAATTGTGGAAATTACAGTTACTAAAATAAAAGGTTAGCTGACTGGATTGTTATTTTGTTACCAATAACCAAGACAGGAAAAAAATGGAAATGGCGTGTTATTTATGGACGATCTTTAACTGCTTGGTTCTCAGCGTCCCATTCTATACTGGGCGTGAAAGACCGTTTAATTTTGCTCAGAGGCCTCTCTTCTTTTACGTGCCGTAAATCTACGACACGGGACCAACGGCTTTACTTCCCATCCGAAGGAGCCATGCTAAGGATTTTTACACCCGAAAAAATCCATCGTCCGCGACCTTCGCAACATATTATCGCAACTGATGTTCATTTCTTTGACATCTTGTCACACCTGACGTTCGCTTGTTTAATCTCCTGTCTTGGTTGGCATCGCCCTCCGTGGTGTAATGGTTACCATATAGGGTATACGAGATGTATAATTTGTATGTTCTGGGAATAGTCACTGAAGACCTTTTCATTTTGGATGACTTGCGTTTAATTTGTAAACCGTCAGAGATGGACAAAATCCTACAACACAGTAAATGTAGATCTAGTTAAAACACACAATTTGTGTCAAACACTTTTTTTGTGGAGTTGACCATTCCGAGATATTCCGTGTTTTGTTTAAATTTTCCAATACTTACACGTTTTTATTTTCTCTACACATACTATATATAATGCATAGAGAAGGTATTGCATTCCATCAAAAAATTCGATACCGAGGTTTCACCGGAAATATACGTTTTAGGGTCCGCTGCAACAAAAAAAAAAAAAAAAAAAAAATTTTAAAAAAAAGTCCGTGTGTCAGTCTGTGAACAGGATAACTCAAAAACGAAGAGTCGGTACAATACCAAACTTAGTATTTAAGTTTAATATCTTCCAAGGATGCGACACTAAGATTTGCAAGAAAATCATCCCATCCCCGACTACCCTTTACATGGAAAAATTTTCGATAATTTTGATTTTTTCAAAAATGCCTCTAACAATTTTGGTTAAAATATACTATATTAGAGATATTTACATGACACATAAAATATATATATATCTTGAATTTGCTGGGAATAACCTCTGAAGCCATGTTTATTCTAGATGAATTTTGCGAATTTTACATAATTGGTAAACCGCAAGTGATAGACAGAAACTCACATAAAAAATGTATAGCTCTTAAAACAAACAATTTATGTTATATACATTTTTTCCGTAGAGTTGACTGTTCTTGAGGTATTCCTAGTTATTGGTTTTAGTGTTAAAATACTATTACTTTTCTCATACAGGAATTTGTCAACTCTTGTCCATTCAAACAAGGGAATTTCAATCTCATAGCAACGAACTTATACAAGATTTAACTATCGTTTTAGCCTAGTGTAATCCCTTATTTCCCATCTACTTACAAGGAAGTAAGTAATAAGATCATTTCTGCTAATTTTTCTCGTATAGCATGAAGTTAATAGAAGAATAAGCTTTTTAACAATAATGTACTGCAGAGATGTAGAGAAAGTCATGTGAATGGAACACATAAAATGAGAAATTGCTATTTATTTTTCCTCTCCTGGACAATTAAGGTAAATTAATTTGAAAGCCATCACATAGTAATCAGCTCTTAGAAGATATGCATTTAATTTGTCATGTAAACATCTTTAGTAGATGTCATTTTAATAAAAAATCATTACAGCTATTTTTGAAAAAATTCTAAGATTTCGGAACATTCATGAAGTTTATGTTGTAATCTTCCTGAAAATTTGGTGGCGTATACTTGGAAGATATCGAATTTTCCAGTTTGGTATTTCACCGGTTTATTCTAAAATCCATTTTATTTATTCATTCAGGGGTCCTCAAAATATATATTGCCGATGAAATCAAAGTTTTAGGTGAAACGCATTCATTACCTTCTCATACGTGGCGGACAGAGTAAACATGTTTGTTTATTTATATACTTTTTATTCAGGAAGTTTCAAATCAAATATTTCGGTCAAATCTCGGTATCGAATTGTTAAGTGGAATGCAATACTTTCATTGCCGAGTAAGTATGTGGTGGAGGAGTATTTTTTACTTTCTTTACACTTACTAAATACATAGTGTATAGAGAAGGTATTGTAATACACCCACAAATTTGATACCGAGATTTCTCCGGAAATACATGTTTTGAGACCCCTAAAACAAAAAACGGCATTTTTAGAAAAATCTCCGTACGTCTCTGTCAGTGTCTGCGTGTATGTACGTGTGTGTCTGTGGACAGCATAGCTCAAAAGCCAAAAGTCGGTTAAATACCAAACTTGATATTTAGGTTTAGTATCTTCCAAGGATGCGGCACGAAGATTTTCAAGAAAATCCCCCCAACCTCAACTACCCTTTACATGGAAAAAAATTCGAAAATTTTGATTTTCTCAAAAATAACTAACGATTTTGTTTAAAATACCGTGTATTAAAGATATTTATCTAACAAATAAAATGTATATCTTGAATTTTTTATGAATAGCCTCTGAAGACTACTTTATTCGGATGAATTTTACGGAATATGCATAACTGCTAGGATGAATTTTACGGAATATTGCATAACTGCTAAACCATAAGAGAAGGACAAAAACTTACCACTCACTAAATACAGAGCACTTTAAAACACACATATTATGTTATATGCATTTTTTTTCCTGGCGTAGATCGTTTTTGAGATATTCCCTGTTTTGGGTTTCGGCTTTGAAGAACATACTTTTCTCATTCAGGAATTTGCCAACGCCTATCCATACAAACAAAGGAACTTCAGTCACATAGCAACCAGCTTTTGACTATCACTTTAACCTATGGTACTCCCTTATTTCGCTTCTACTTACAAGGAGGCAAGTAATAAGACCATACCTGCTAATTTTTTCTCGATTAGCATGAAGTAATTAGAAGCATAATCTTTTTAACAATATTTTTTGCAGATATGTAGAGAAGTCATGTGAATGGAACATATCAATTTTTTTTAAATTTATGGATTCTTTAAACGTGTATTTCCGATGAAGTATCGGTATCAAAATTTTGAGTGCGATATCTTTTCTACCGACTAAGTGCATGGTGTTAGAAAGCAAAATTAGTCAGGAGGTGTCAAAATATATATTTCCAGTAAAGTCTCGGTATCAATTTTTTGGATGGAATTCAATTACATTTTCTGTCTATTATGAAAATTGAACGTGATAGACAGATAGTAAACTTCATTATTGGAACTAGTTGAATAATTCGATACACAGCCAGGACTTGAACACTACTGTGACATCATGGTTAGCGCAACCGCAGGGAGCACCGTGTTCAAATCCCGGCAGTGTAATTAATTTTTCAACTGGTTCCAATAGTAAATAATCTGATGTGTACCATTCACATGACTTTCTCCATATCCCTACAACAAATAATTCTTAAAAAGCTTATACTTCTATTTACTTTATGCTAATCAGAAAAAATTAGCAGAAATAGTCTTATTACTCGCTTCCTTGTAAGTTGAAGCGAAATAAGGGACAACCGTAGGTTAAAGTGATAGCCAAAAGGTGCTTGCTATGTCAATGAAGTTCCTTTGTTTATATGATAGGAGTTGACAAGTTCCTGTATGAGAAAAGTATACGTTTTTTATAGCAGAAACCAAAAATAAGTGATGTCACAAAAACGACGAATTCCACGAAAAAAATGTATATAACATAAATTGTGTGTTTTAAAGTGCTCTACATTTTTTGTGTAGTGAAATTTTGTCCATCTCTTAGGGTTTAGCAGTCATTCAAAATTTAGTAAAATTCATCTAGAATAAACTACTCTTCAGAGGCTATTCCCAGAAAATTCAAGATATACATGTCATTTGTCAGGTAAATATGTTTAATATCCGAAATTTTAATCAAAATCGTTAGAGCCATTTTTGAGAAAATCAAAATTTTCGAAAAAAGTTCCATGTAAAGGGTAGTTGGGGTGGGGGGATTTTTCTCAAAATCTTCGTGTCGCATCCCTGGAAGATACTAAACTTAAATACCAAGTTTGGTATTTTACCGACTTTTCGTTTTTGAGTTATCGTGTTCACAGACACACGGACACACACACACACACGGACCTTTTTGTGAAAATGCTTTTTTTGGATATTGGGGACCCTAAAACATATATTTCCGGTGAAATCTCGGTATCGAATTTTTGGTGGAGTGCAATACTTTCTCTGTACACTATGTACATAGTGCGTATGGAGAAAGTAAAAATCTGTCTTCCATTCACATGACTTTCTCTACATCTGTAAAACAAATTATTGTTCTAAAGATTATTCTACTTCATGCTAATCGAGATAAACATTAGCAGAAACGGTCTTATTACTTAGTTCCTTATAAGTAGAAGGGAATTAAGGGAATGCACTAGGTTAAACCGACAGTCAAATGTTTTAAAATGTGGTTGCTATTGGACTGAAATCCGTTTCTTTGCATTGCCAGGAGTTAACAAACTCCTGTATGAGGAAAGTTAAAGTATTTTTCAAACTGAAACTAATAAAAAGGAATATCTCGAAAACGGTCACCTCTACGAAAAAAATGTATATGACAGAAATTGCGTGTTTCAAAAACATCGACATATTTTTCATAGTACGTTTTTGTCTATCTTTTACGGTTTACCAGTTATGCAAAATTCAGAAAAAAAGTCGCTATTCCCAGAAAATTTAAGATATACATTATTATTTTAGTGTAAATATTTTTAATCAAAATCGTCAGAGCCATTTTTGAGAAAATAAAAATTTTCGATTTTTTTTTGGTGGGGTGGGGATTTTCTCAAAATCAACATGTCGCATCTTTGAAAGATAATAAACTTATATACCAAGTTCGGTATTTTACGGACTTTTAGTTTTTGAGTTATCGTGTTCAGAGACACGGGCGCACACACGGGTCTTTTTCTAAAAATGCTTTTCTTGGATACAGGGGATCCTAAAACGTCTATTTCCGGTGATATCTGGGTATCGTATTTTTGGGTAGAATGTAATACCTTCTCTATATACACTATGTGCATAGTACGTGTAGAGAAAGTAAAAATGGTCAGTACCTCATTGCTCTGTGTAATATTCTATATATATCGAGAGAGAGAGAGAGAGAGAGAGAGAGAGGAGTGTTACCATTATAACGGTAAAACTTATTTTATTTATTTACATATTTATTTAATCAGGGAGTGTCAAATCTCGGTATGGAATTGCTGAGTGGAGAAAGTAAAAAGCTGAAAATGTGTAAAAGCGAAGGAAATGAGAAACCACATTGTGGCAGCGATATAAAGTTAGTGTGACAAATCGCTGGATGTTAAACTCGATACCCAAACATGTCGCTGACCCAGGCAAGGCGATACGTTGTCATGCTTCATACTTCGCGACTTCCTTGGTCACCTTCAGGAATGTTGCCCCGCCTAGCTCTCGCAATCTTCCTACATCACGTCACTAGGCAACTCAACAAAACACCTGCGATCCACTTTATACCAGACCTCTCCAAAACTGTACTCGCGAATACAACCCCTGAATGAGGGGAGGACGGTGTGGGCTGTAACGTAACGTCCATCCACCCCTTCCCTGAGACTTGCAGTTGTGGACTCTCTGTCGTAGTGAAATGCCTGCTCCAAATCATAATAATAAAAATTCACAGAAACGTGTATGCACTGTTTTTTGTTTTTTTTGTAGTGTTTAACGCCCGCTTTAACTACTTAGGGCACCGCAGGCGGTGACACTGATGATACATGAATGAAGATGGAGCACCGGTGGAATGCGATGGCGGGGGAAACCCAGCGCCGCTTTGTCCACCACAAATCTCACATGCGGTCGCTTGGGATCGAACCCGGGCCGTCTAGGTGAGAGGCGAGTGGTCTAACCACTCGGTCACGGCGTAAGGACGAATGGGAGGAACGATTACTCTATATTCAGAGAAATAGAAATAGGGTTATACCGGGTGTTAATGAACTACACCGAAATAATTTGCGAAATTGTGCACGTGACTGATATAAGTGATTTGAGATTGGATAAAAATAGCGTTAAACGTGTGGGTATCAGGTGCTGATAAGTCGGTGTTAAAACAAAGAAGATTGAAAAATAGCTTAGAATGTCTTTAAAACTGCTGCCCGAGTATAGAAATATCGATTTTTAGCAGCTCGTTACTAGCGTTCTCAAGATTTAATGTCGCAAAAACCTGTAAAATCTCGAACTAATCACTTGACAGTGCGACACTGAGCATTCATTAGACGTTCTTAGTTATGTAGCCTACTCTGGAGACGTTTTTACTTTCTCTAGCCCCGTATGTACAATGTACATAAGGATAGAGAAGTATTGCATTCCACCCAAAAATTCGATGTCGAGATTTCACCGGAAATACATGTTTTAGGACCCCCTGAATCCAAAAAAAAGCATTTCCAGAAAAAGGTCCGTGTGTGTGTGTGTGTGTGTGAACACGATAACTCAAAAACGAAAAGTAGCTAAAACACCAAACTTGGTATTTAAGTTCAGTATCTTCCAGGGATGCGACACGAAGATTTTGAGGAAAATCCCCCCCACCCTAAACTACCCTTTACATAGAACTTTTTTCGAAAATTTTGATTTTTTTAAAAATGGCTCTAACGATTTTGATTAACATATCGTATATTAAAGATATTTACCTGACAAATAAAATGTATATCCTGAATTTTCTGGGAATAGCTTCTAAAGACCTGTTTATTCTCGATGAATTTTGCTTAATTTGGCACAACTAATAAACCGTAAGAGATAGACAAAAACTTACTACACCAAAAATGTAGGCCTTGTTAAAATACACAATTTACGCCATATACATTTTTTTCGTGGAGCTTACCGTTTTCAAGGTATCCATTGTTATTAGTTTCAGTTGTGAAGTACTTATACTTTTCCCAGACGGGAGTGTCCGTTTTCCTTTTGTTTTACTCCTGGCCAGGAATAGAAGCGATTTGTAATAACAATCGCATAACGACAGCTTTTAAAACACTTGACTATCGATTTAGCATAGTGTATTCCCTTATTTTCTTCCTAATTATAAGAAACTAAGTAATAAGAACATTGTGCTGAATACCTCGATTAACAAGGTGTAGAAAGAAGAATAATCTTATGCAAGAAGTGTGTAGAACGGCTAGAGAAATTCATGTGAGTGTAACACATCAGATTTTTTCAACTGCTCTGGTGGCTTAATGCGTAACGCGGGAAACTGCTTCGGAAAGGTCATAAGTTCGATTCCTGTCATAGAGTAAATGTTTTTTATTATTATTTTTTTCATTCCAGACGAAGTGCCGCGATACGTGAACGAGACCCGAACTCGGAAACTATCTTTCACTTGAAAGCCAGTATCATAACCACTACGCTAGAGAGGTACGCTGTAATATGTCCCTTCGTTTTTCGTGTTATATTCTCGAATGGTTGATAAATTAGCCAGTGGCGTACTGGCATTTCAGAAACTTATAGCCGTTACTTCGAAATTTCAATAAACAGGCCATAAGTCTCCTATCTCAAATTACTTATTTAAGGAATCTACATATTCTGTGAAAATAATTTGGTATAGTTCATTAACACCCTGTATAAACTAATCCTATGCCACAACAGTCCGCAAGGGACCAAGGCCTACAGCCCGGCCGCTGCATCTCGGCCCGAAGGCGTCATGAATGGGGTGCAGTGCTGGAGGGTGAGACGTGAGTCCCTCCCGGCCGGTTAATGCGGTCTTCTCGATCTGGAGCCGCTACTTCTCAATCAAGTAGCTCCTCAATTGGCCTCCCAGGAACCTCACGAGGCTGAGTGCACCCCGGACCAGGTCTCCCCACACCGGTAACGGGAATCGAACCTAGATCTCCGGCTTGGCAAGCAGCCGCTTGCAAATCTTCGTGTCGCATCCTTGGAAGATAGTATTTGCTATTAACGGTCGTTTTGTTTTGGAGCTATGCTGTCTGCACACACACACACACACACACACACACACACACACACACATACCGAGGACATTTTTTTAAAAATTCCTTTTTCTGACCAAGCGACCTCAAAACATATTATTTGCGGTGAAATCTCGACATCGAATTTTCGGTGTAGTATGTACATACATTCTAGAGAAAGTAAAAACGAATAACGATATTCCATTTGAGAAATGTGTGAGAAAATTCAAACCAATAACAAGGAATATCTAGGAAAAGGTTAACTACACAAAAAGTGTATTTGTTATAAATTGTGTGTTGTACAAAATCACCATATTTTTGTAGTAAGTTTTTGTCTATCTCTTATTGTTTACCAGTTATGAAAAGTCATCCGGAATGAAGAGGACTTCAGATTCTATTCCCAGGAAATTAAATTACACAATTTATTTGTGATGTAGATATCTTTAATATATGTTGTTTTAATCAAAATCATTTGAGCTATTTCTGAAAATAAAAAAAAATCGAAAAATGTTCCAGACAAAGGGTAGTTTGGGATGGAGAGAATTTCTTAAAAATCTTTGCGTAGCAGCTTTGAAAGATGTTGAACTTTAATACCAAGTTTGGTATTTAACAATATTTTCGCTTTTGTGTTACGATGTGCACAGATACATGGAAATGTGAACACGCCTACACACGCGCGTGCGAGCTGACCTTTTTCCAAAAATGTTATTTTTCGATTTTCATTGGACCCCAAAGCTCTTATATTGAGTGAAATCTCGATATAGTATTTTTGGGTGCAATGTAATACTCTTTATCACTTCTGTGGCGTGACATACTAAACTGTTTCTAGACATTATGATTTGTGAATTTACTATTTCATATTGCTTACTGTTTATTATATTTTTATACTTTTAGAAAGTAGACATTTTGAAAAAAAAAACAGTTAAATCAATAATATATAATGTTTAGCTCATGACAACTGTATTTTTGGTACTTTAGGCTGCTATTGTTTTAATTGGAGTCAATTTTAGGAACCTAAAATCCGAGGTCTATTAATGACAACTATTTTGCAGGCATTTTACTTTCTCTACTTTAATACATAGTTCATAGTTAGAGAAGGTTTGCATTCCAGCCAAAAATTCAATACCGAGATTTCACTGGAAACACAAGTTTTAGGGTCCCCTGAATCCAGAAAACAAGCATTTTTAGAAAAAAAAAAAAAGGCCCATGTGTGTGTGAGAGAGGGAGAGACTGTGAACACGATAACTCAAAAACGAAGCGTCGGTTAAATGTCAAACTTCATATTTAAGCTCAGCATCTTCCAAGAATACGACACGAAGATTTTCAAGAAAATCCCTCCACCCCAAACTACCCTTTACACGGAAAAATATTCATAGCTTTTGATTTTCTCAAAACTGGCTCTAACATTGATTAAAATACCGTGTTTTTAAGATAATATTGATAAACAAAATGTATGTCCAGAATTTTCTGAGAATTGCTTCTGAAGCAAGCTTCTTTATTCTGACTGGTAAACTGTAAGAGATATACAAAAATGTAGATGTTAAAATAGACAATTTATGTCATATACATTTTTTTCGTGGAGTTAACCATTTCTGAGATATTACTTGTTATTGGCTTCAGTTTTGAAATACTTTTTTTCTTTCTTTTTTTTTTTTTACGAGAATTTGTCAAATCCTGTCCATGCAAAGAAACAGATTTCAACCACATGGCGACCAGTTTTCAAAAGATTTGACTATCGCTTTAGCCTAATGCGTTCCCTTATTTCCCTTCTACTTACAAAGGAGCAAGTAATAAAATCACATCTACTAATGTTTATCTAGATTATCATGACTTATTTTTCTATGAATAAGCTTTTCAACAAATAATTTTTTGTTTTTGTTTCATTTATATAGTCCCCTTTAACATCTAAGGTCATATCGGGGGCTTTCCACTTGAAACAACTCCTTGTCTGTAGGTTCTTTTACGTTGGTTTAAATGTCGTCCTCCGTGGTGTAATGGTTACCATATACCCAAGGTCGCGGGTTCAAACCCGGCGGAGGACGATGGATTTTTTCGGGTGTAAAAATCCTTAGCATGGTTTCCTTCGGAAGGGAAGTAAAGCCGTTGGTCCCGTGTCGTAGATTTACGGCACGTAAAAGAACCTCAAGCCTGATAAGAGAGGCCTCTGAGCAAAATTAAGCGGTCTTTCACGCCCAGTATAGAATGGGACGCTGAGAACCACAGCAGTTAAAGAGCGTCCATAAATAACACGCCATTTCCATTTCGTTGGTTTAAATCATTTTGTTTTACTCAAACACGCACACATTCACACTCACATACAAACTCCCAGACTCTGTGGGGATAGGGAATAATTCTGGCTAGAGAAAAATTCCCCGCCCCAGCCGGGAATCGAACAAATAATTCATTACAGATATGTAGAGAAAATCATTGAATGCAACAAATCAGGTATTTATTCTTTTAGATAGTAGAAATTCTTTTAAATAAAACACATTTAATGTTTAGCTTGTGGAAAGTGTATTTTAGTGTAATGCCTATTGTTATAATGAGAGCCTATTTTAGGTACCTAAAGACCTAAAAATTCGAAGTCTAATAATGAGGATTATTTTACTACCTTTTTGTTTAGTACTCTTGGTTTTGCACCGATTTCAGCCAAATTTGAAATGTTGAAGCTCGTATATATATAAAAGCACCGGTTGCGTGCACATTAAATACAGAAGCCGAGGAAAGACGGTAAGATTGCATTTCTTGAGGCGGTGCTCTGATTAACATCTTGGCTGGCTTTCTGCTTACTCACTTTCCAAAATTAATACGTGATACTTTCTATGTTTACCATGGTAACCGATAGTCATCTGTTAGTCATTTTCCTACTTGTGCACTCAAAGGTGGAATTTCTCCTCCAGCTCCATACCGCACAGTCATTGACCTTTTCTTTTGGCCTCTCTCTCACACTGATAGCTTCAGAACCGTGGAAATGACACTAACAATTATCCTCAGGTATGCAACTATCTTCTAGAAAATGTTCTTAACGAGATATGTCAAATTAAGTATTACAATGTTTTCTCTACACGTACTGTGTACATAGTGTGTAGAGAAGGTATTGTATTGCATCCAAAAATTCGATACCGAGATTTCACCGAAAGTACACGTTTTAGGACCTTCTGTATCCAAAAAAACATTTTTAGAAAAAGGTCCGAGTGTATCCATGTGTCTGTGAACACGATATCTAAAAAATGAAAAGTCGGTAAAATACCAAACTGGGTATTTAAGTTTCCAGGGATACGACACGAAGATTTTGAGAAAAATCCCTCCCACCCGAAACTACCCTTTACATGGAAAAATTTTCGAACATTTTGATTTTCTCAGAAATGACTGTAACGATTTTGATTAAAATACCGTTTATTTAAGATATCACAAATAAAATGTATATTTTGAATTTTCTGGAAATAGCCTCTAAAGACCTCTTTATTTTGAATGAAGTTTGCGCAACTGGTAAATCGTAAGAGCTAGACAAAAACTTACTACACAAAAAATGTTGTTCTCGTTAAAACACACCATTTATGTCACAGACTTTTTTTCTCGTGGAATTGACATTTCTGAAATATTCTTTGTTATTTGTTTCAGGCTCAAAATACTTAAACTTTTCTCACACGGAAAGTCGTAAACTCCTGGCTCTGCACAGAAACGGATTTCAACCACATGGCAATCGCTTTTAAAAGATTTGACTATCGTTCTAGCCTATTGTATTCCATTATTTCCCTTCTACTTACAAAGAAGCTAATAAATAAGACAATTTCTGCTAATGTTTGTCTCAATTATTATAAAGTAGATAGAAGAATAAGCTTTTAAATAATAATTTGTTACAAGATGTAAAGAAAACATTAGCAGAAATTGTCTTAATTACTTGCTTCCTTGAAATTAGAATACAATAGACAAAACGATAGTCAAATGTTTTAAAACCTGTTTGCCATGTGGTTTAAATCCGTTTCTATGCAGGACCAGGAGTTTACAATTTACAGCGTGAGAAAAGTTGAAGTATTTTGAATCTGAAACAAATAACAAGAAATATCTCAAAAATGGCAATTTCCAGGAAAAAAAAACGTACCTGACATAAATTGTGTGTTTTAACGAGATCTACAATTTTTGTGTAGTAAGTTTTTGTCTACCTCTTACAGTTTACCACTTAGGCAAAATTCAGCAAAATTCATTCAGAATAAAGAGGTCTTTAGAGGCTATTCCCAGAAAATTCATGATATACATTTTATTTGTCATATAAATATATTTTATATACACTATTTTAATCAAAATCGTTACAGCCGTTTTTTAAAAAATATAAATTTTCGATTTTTTTTAAGTAAAAGGTAGTTTGATGTGGGGGGGCTTTTTCTCAAACTCTTCGTGTCGCATCCCTGGAAGATACAAAACTTAAATGCCAAGTTTGGTATTTTACCGAATTTTCGTTTTTGAGTTATCGTGTTCACAGACACACAAACATACGGACACACGGTCACACACACGGACCTTTTTCTAAAAATGTTTTTTTTATACAGGGGACCCTAAAACATATTTCCGGTGAAATTTCGATATCGAATTTTTGGGTGCAATGCAATATCTTCTCTATGTACTATGTAGATAGTACGTGTAGAGAAAGTAAAAATACGGATTTTCTTGAAACCTTCGTGTTGCACCTTTAAAAGAAGTTTAACTTAGCTAATGCTTGGTATTTAATGGATATTTTGTTTTCGAGTTAAAACTGTTTACATATATACAAACACGGACCTTTTTCTAAAATTACTATTCCTGGATGTAGGGATCCTAAAAACGCGTATTTATCTTGAAATCTCGTATTCGAATGTGGTTTTATTTTACGTAGGTGGCAGAAACGGTAATGAACAATGACGTTATTTTAAATGTAGAATACACTGCTATAAGGTAAGCCAGCATATGACAGCGATACACCGCTGACATGGAGGTTTGCCGATGGTTGACCCACTTGCTACTAGTTGATTTGTAACGGGACATCGACACGGCGATGCGTGTGCGTGAGTGACCTTGTGGCCTGCAGGCCCAGCAGTGACCTAGTATCGGCTGCCGTCCACACCATTACTCTGCAGAACACTCCCAAGCTGATGCGTTCCATTCACATGACCCTCTCTACCTCTTGCAACCTATCCTTTATCTACTTCTTGCCAAATTATATACAGTCTGACTCTATTCAACTCCTGTCCTACACACGATTTCTGTGAAAAAAAAAAATTCTGATGTGTTCCATTCACATGACTTTCTCTACATCTCTGCAACAAATTGTTGTTAAAAAGCTTATGCTTCTATTTACTTAATGCTAATTGAGAAACAATCAGCAGAAATAGTCTTATCATTTGCTTCCTTGTAAGTAGAAGCGAAATAAGGGAGTACCACATGTTAAAGTGATAGTCAAAAGCTGGTTGCTATGTGACAGGCTCCTTTGTTTGTATGGACAGGAGTTGACAAATTCTTGTGTGAGAAAAGCTTTTTAAAGTTTAAATCAAAAACAAGGAATAACTCAAAAACGACCAACTTTACGAGAAAAATGTATATGACATAAAATGTGTGTTTTAACGTTCTCTACATCTTTGGTTTTGTAAGTTTTTGTCTATCTCTTACGGTTTAGCAGCTATGCGAAATTCCGTAAAATTCATCCAGAATAAAGTAGTCTTCACAGGCTATTCCCAGAAAATTCAAGATATACATTTTGTCTGGTATATATCTTTAATATACGAAATTTTAATCAAAATCGTTAGAGCCATTTTTTAGAAAATAAAAAATTTCGAAAAAGTTCCATGTAAGGGTAGTTTGGGGTGGGGGGATTTTTCTCAAAGCCTTCGTGACGCATCCCTGGAAGATAGTAAACTTAAATACCACGTTTGGTATTTTATCGACTTTTCGTTTTTGAGTTATCGTGTTCACGGACACACACACACAGACCTTTTTCTGAAAATGCTTTTTTTGGATACAGGAGACACTAAAACATATATTTCCGGTGAAATCTCGGTATCGAATTTTTTGGTGGAGTGCAATACCTTCTCTATACACTATGTACATAGTGCGTATAGAGAAAGTAAAAACAATTAATCCAATACTAATTGACCATAATAGTTGGCTATACTATGAATCCTGGGTCTTAAAGTACTTACAACATTTTAAGTCGCCATTGGGGTCGTCATATAAAAATACTTTGAGAACACCTTGTGGTTTACAGGGAAACATGCGAGTCAGTTGAGAAATTCAATGGTATGCCGGCATATTGCCATGGTAGCTCAGTGGCAGAACAACCGGCTAGAGACCGGGAGATCCGTGGTACAAATCCCGGCTATGGCATTTACTCTACCTATCCAACTCCTGTCCTACACACGGTTTGTGTGAAAAAACAATTAAACCTATATTAAGATTACCAGGAATGGTCTTATTACTTGCTTTCTTGAAGGTAGAAAGGAAATAAGGGAGTATCCTATGCTAAAGCGATAGTGAATTCTTTTAAAAGCTGATTGCCACATGAACAATTAAACTGCGGCTCTCTTTGCATAATCAGAAGTAAAAAAGGTCGAGAGGAAACGAAAGATGACCTCCCGTTTGAGAAAAGGTTAAGTAGTTTAAAACTGAAACCATTAACATGGAATATCTTGGAAAGGTCTGATGTGCTCCACTCGCATGACTTTCTCTGGCTGTTACACAAACAACTTTCTTTATAAAAAATTAATTGAAACCAATAACAAAAAATATCTTGGAAACGAATAAAAAAATGTGATGTGTTCCATTCTCTAGCTGTTACATAAACAACTTTCGTTATAAAAAATATTCTTTTATATATACGGCATGCTATTCAAGGTAAACGTTTGCAAAAATAGTCTTATTACTTGCTTCCTTGTAAGTAGAAGCGACATAAGGAAATACAGTAGGTAAAACCGATAGTCAAATCTTTTAAAAGCTGGCCGACAAGTGAATAATCGAAGTTGGTTCTCTTTGCATGACCAGGAGTGAAAAAAAATGAAAACGAAAAATGACTTCCCGTTTGAGAAGTTTAAAACTGAAACCAATAACAACGAATATTTTGGAGTAAAAACTCTAATGTGTTCCATTTACATTACTTTCTCTACATCTCTGCAACAAATTATTGTTTAAAAGCTTATTTTTGTATCTACTTCATGCTAATTGAGAAAAAAATTAGCAGAAATAGTCTTATTACTTGCTTCCTTGTAAGTAGAAGCGAAATAAGGGAGCACCATAGGTTAAAGTGATAGTTAAAAGCTGGTTGCTATGTGACTGAAGTTCCTTTGTTTGTTTGGATAGAATTTGACAAATTCCTGTAGTATAC
This sequence comes from Hymenopus coronatus, assembly GCA_030762935.1. Classification (NCBI taxonomy): domain Eukaryota; kingdom Metazoa; phylum Arthropoda; class Insecta; order Mantodea; family Hymenopodidae; genus Hymenopus; species Hymenopus coronatus. Next base: position 15,588,491 of record CM060898.1, on the reverse strand, counting down.
GTTTTTTTAAAGCTGAAATCAATAATAAGGAATAACTCAGAAACGATCAGCTCTACATAAAAATGTATATAACAAAAAGTGTGTTTTAACGAGATCTATATTTTTTGTATGGTAAGTTTTTGTCTCTTACGGTTTAACCGTTATGCAAAATTCTGCAAAACTCATACGGAATAGAGGTCTTTAGAGGTTATCTCCAAAAAAATTCAACATACACGTTTTATTTGTGATGTAAATATCTTTAATATACGGTATTTTAAACAAAATCGTTAGAGCCATCTTTGAGTAAAACAGCATTTTCAAAAAAAAAATCCATGTAAAGGGTAGTTTGTAGTGGGGGATATTCTTGAAAATCTTCGCGTTGCATCCTTGGAAGATACTAAACAGGGACCTCAAAATATGTTATATATCCGGTGAAATCTCGACATCGAAATTTTGGGTGGAATACAATACCTTCTCTAGCCACTATATATACACTGTGTGTACATACGTGCTAGAGAAAGAAATAATAATGCCTGAAATATCCCAAGCACTTCGCATAGTAGACAAATTATTACAGCCAATGAGGGAAACGTGACTAGATTCACTTACTACAAAAGTGAGAGGAAGATAGGGGACGTAACTTTGGGCAGTGAGCATAAATACACATTGATGCTGTCCCATACTTCCGATTTGCTACAATCATATCACGTGACGTTGAGAGACAACTGACAACAGAAAACGCTTTTCACGTCATACACTATTAAAAAAATCTGATGTGTTTCATGCATATGACTTTCTCTTCATCTCGTAACAAATTATCGTTAAAAAGCTTATGCTTCTTTTTACTTCATGCTAATCGAGCAAATTTTAGCAGAAATAGTCTTATTATTTGCTTCCTTGTAAGTAAAAGCGAAATAAGGGAGTATTACAGGTTAAAGTGATAGTTAAAAGCTGGTTGCTATGTGACTGAACTCCCTTTGTTTGTATGGACAGGAGTTTACAAATTCCTGTGTGAGAAAACTAAGTTTTTCAAAGCTGAAACCAAAAACAATGAATATCTAAAAAAAAAAAAAAAAAAAAAAAAAAAAAAAAAATCAACTCCGCGAGAAAAAATATATATAAAGGTGTGTTTTAATGTCTCTACATTTTTTGTGTGGTAAGTTTTTATCCATTTCTTACGGTTTAGCAGTTATGTAAAATTCCGTAAAATTTATCCAGAATAAAGCAGTCTTCAGAACCTATTCCCAGAAAATTCAAGATATACATTTTATTTGTCGGGTACATATCTTTAATATACGATATTTTAATCAAAATCATTAGGGCCATTTTTAACAAAATCAAAATTTTCGAAAAAAGATCTATGTAAAGGGTAGTTGTAGTTGGGGGTAAGGGGACTTTCTTGAAAATCTTCGTGGCGCATCCTTGGAAGATACCAAACTTAAATACAAAGTCTGGTATTCAACGGTCTTTCCGTTTTTGAGCTATGCTGTCCACAGACACACACACACACACACACACACTCACACACACAGACACACACGCACACGGACCTTTTTCTGAAAATGTTTTTTTTTTATTCAGGGGGACCCAAAACATGTATTTCCGGTGAAATCTTGGTATCGAATTTTTGGGTGGAATGCAAAACTTTCTCTGTACACTATGTACATAGTACGTATAGAGAAAGTAATATATAGTTCAATGTAAATTTTAAACTGGGCCATGTGCATAGGAAACGTTTGTTTTTATTTCCTGCCATTATAAGTTAATCTGTTTTAATTGCGGTTATGAGATTGATTCCAGTGCAAAGGGAAAAGTATGTATTTATTACTTTCTCTACATACATTTACATGGTAAATCAGTAGAGGAGATATTGCAGTCCATCCAAAAGTGCTATTTCACCGAAAATACACCATTTAGGATCCCCTGTATTCAAGAAAAGCATTTTTAGAAAAAGGCCCGTATGTGCATGTGTGTGTGAACACGACACTCAAAAACGAAAAGTTGGTAAAGCACCAAACTTGATATTTAAGTTTAATATCTTCCAAGGATACGACACAAAGATTTTGAGAGAAATCTCTTCACTCCAAACTATCCTTTACATGGAAAAAATAAATAAATAATAATAATAAAAAAGTTTGATTTTCTGAAAAATGGTTATAACGATTTTGATTGAAATGCCATATATTAAAGATGTTTAGATGAAAAATAAAATGTATATCTTGAATTTTTTGGGAATAGCCTCTTTATACTGGGTGAATTTTGACGAATTCTTCAAAATTAGTAAACGGTAAGAGATAGATACAAACTTACAGCACAAAAATGTAGATCTCGTTAAAAACAACATTTAGCTCATATACATTTTTTTCGTGGAGTTCACCATTTCTCAATTTTAATTTTATAATACTTTTCTCATATGTGAATTTGTAAACTCCTGGACATGTAAAGAAACGGATTTCATCCATATGGCAACCAGATTTTAAAAGATTTGACTATCGCTTTAGCCTAGTCTATTCTTTTATTTCCCTTCTACTTACAAGGAAGCAAGTGATGAAGATAATTTCTACTATGTTTATTTCAGTTAGCATGAAAGAGATATAGGAATACGCTTTTTAACAAAGTATTTTTAACAGTGATGTAGAGAAAATCATGTGAATGCAACACAGATGTTTTAATGTTATTGTGAGTGGAAGGTTTGTTTTATTTTTGTGACATTTACGTTTACATAGAAAATATTATTAAGTTATATTTACTTATGTGGAAATAAATATCTAAGAAAGGACGGGAAAATAAATGCAAGTGCTCTATCAGCATTAGTAAGCGACTTTCACTTGACTGTACCGGTGTGTTTTCCTGCCCTCTGCTGTTAACAAACATGAAGAGCAAACGAGTACTGCTCTCAACCTTACGTCGTTTGCAATCGAGACCGAAGCTTAGTAACAGCGACTGTACTGTTGTCTATCTACAGATTAGTTAATGCAGACAGATTGAATGGCACCCTAACGCCATGTGTTGTCGCGGATCAAAATACAGGGCGGCGCAGGAAAAACGGGTCCCGATTATAGACTCGTCGCTCGCCAACTACGCACGAATTGTAGCCCGCCACGAGCAGATACAACAACAAATAGATATACATCTAATAATTAGATAATAAAGAAATAAATAAGCTAATGAAAATGCCTATATTTACTGAATTGATCTCGTTTTTTTACATTATATTAGTGATGAAAATGTCCTCCTCGTGCTTCAATGCAATTTTGCTCGTATCTCTGCCGCATCAATTCTCAAAATTTTGTTACGAATATTGTCCTTCAAGTCTTCTAACGTTTTTACGTTATTTGCGTACAATTTAAGACTGCCCAATAGCTAAAAGACATACGTGGTCAAGTCCGAAGAACGCGGCGGCCACAATCCTTAGCTGAGAGTCGTTTCTTCTGTGAATCTTTAATGAATTCGTGAGTTTGGCTTGCGTGAAGTGTGATAGGTCGCCCCATCCTGTTGAAAGACATCATACGTACCTACGTTCTTGAAGGTCAACTATGCGTAAAATTTCTCAAAGATTCGCATATACTCATAAGCAGGGATAGCATCTTAGGGACCGATAGCGGGACACATAGGATCACCAGTTGAATACCTACGGAGTAGAGACCGACCTGCATTGGCAGCTGCATGTAAACAAATTGTAGTAACGCGTTGGGGAAGTGGTTTAACCCAGCTGTGTACTATGCTGTATATTACAATAATTTTTGTTACAGGTAATTAAATATTTACAGATAGTTTTTACAGGTATTTGATGATAGTACACGCTCTTCAATCAAGATTGTAAAATCTCTTGCTTCAAATGGAGTGCATGAAGATTTGCAATTCATACAGCAATAACTTATATTTGGAAACATCGAACATTGAAATTTCTCGAACCCTGAATTAATCAGAGACTTGACACCTGTTTTAGACCGTGTGGAAAAGAAAATGAAGACAGTGTTTGGTAAAGATGTTGGATTTTCAATAATGCGTGAAATACGACATGTGCTACGAGGTGTTTCTATGGAAATAATTGCTGACGGAGTATCTTACCCAACAGTCGATGATGTGTTCGATTTCCGTTTTGCTCCAATGACATCTTCTGATGTGGAGCGAATATAAAGCCTGTTTACGTGCCAATTGGAGACGATTTACATTTGAGACGTTACGAATGTATATTGTGCATTGTAATCTATGTATCTTGAGAGAAAGTGAAACGGATAATGATGGTGATGATTTGTTGTACAACAGCAATTGAATATATGTAAATATTAAAATGGTTAGTTTTCTTAAAGTAGTGGTATTTATGTTTACCACCCACCACTAACTTTCCATTGCTAGTGTCTTCCACGCAACCACTGCCCCATTTTCCTTCTGTTAGTACCACTACGTATACACCGCATTGTCAACACATCACAACTATATACCTTGCTGTGCTAACTTCGATTCTGTCCCGCTATCGGCCCCCAAGATGTTATTCCTACTCATAAGTGTTTACTGTTGTTTCAAAAACATGGAGCCATAATCCGACTTACTGACACGGCACGCCACACTATTTTTTCACTGTGAAAAGGTTCCTCATTAATCGTATAGGGATTTTTGCTGACCAGCATCTGGTGTTTTGGGAGTTCACACGTCCTGTCAGGTGGAATCATGAAATGCGGTAGCGGCTCCAATCTCAGTTGTTTGACATAGCCATATACAATAATAATTCACATGCTTTGCCTTATCTTCTTCCTTCAATTCTTGGGCACATGTCATTTTGTACGGCTTCATTTCTACATGGCGTAAAACATTTTGTCAAGACCTTCGCGAAATGTTCACGTGTTGCGACAATTAGTGTCGACTTCTATGGACTCTGGATCATTCATGCTGGAATATCCGCGATCGAGACAACAGACTGGGCTCTATCCCTTTTTTGCGTTTGCAGCTGACCTGTAGTACGCCACTTTGTCACCAAATCCTGTATACTACTCTTTGCTGGTATGGAAACGCCAGGGAATTTCTTTGCAAAAATCTGATATGTTCCATTCACATGACTTTCTCTATATCACTACAACAAATTATTCTATTTACTTCATCTAATGGAGCAAAACTTAGCAGAAATAGTCTTATTACTTGCTTCCTTGTTAGTAGAAGCGAAATAAGGGGGTACCATAGGTTAAAGTGATAGTCAAAAGCTTGTTACACTGCGACTGAAGTTCCTTTGTTTGTATGGACACGAGTTCACAAAGTCCTGTATGAGAAAAGTATGTCTTTATAGCTGAAAAAAAAAACAACAAGGAATATCTCAAAAACAATCAACCCCACGAAAAAAAAAATGTATATAACATAAACTGTGTGTTTTAAGGTGCTCTACATTTGTTGTGTGGTAAGTTTTTGTCCATCTCTTACGGTTTAGCAGTTATGCAAAATTCCGTAAAATTGACCGAGAATAAAGTAGTCTTCAGAGGCTATTCCCAGAAAATTCAAAATATACATTTTATTTGTCATGTAAATATCTGTAATATACGATATTTTAATCGAAATCGTTAGAGCCATTTTTTAAAAAATCAAAATTTTCGAAAAAAAGTTTCATGTAAAGGATATTTTGGGGTGGGGGGATTTTTCTCAAAATCTTCGTGTCGCATCCCTGGAAGATACTAAACTTAAATACCAAGTTTGGTGTTTTACCGACTTTTCGTTTTTGAGTTATCGTGTTCACAGATACACTGACACACGGACACACACACGCGAACCTTTTTCTGAAAATACTGTTGCTTTTTTTGGATACAGGGGACATACATTTCCGGTGAAATCTCGGTATCGAATTTGTTGGTGGAGTGCAATACCTTCTCTATACACTGTATACATAGCACGTATAGAGAAAGTAAAAATGGCCAGCGTTTCCTTAAATTAACCGGTAGACGCGTACGCTCAATTATTGCGGCTCTTTGTTGAAGAGGATACATCTCGCTCATATATTTACCTCACACGTTTTAACAAAGTCGCAACGGTTGAAGTACTGACAATACAAAACGTAGTCGTAACAGCTTTGCAACAATAGATGACAATTGGGGCCGACAATGAGCAGTCTAAGGTCTGAGAAATCCATAGTGATCCCTGACAGTTGCTTTACCTCGTGGCTGCTCTGTCACACTGTTGCCACTTCGTCCAGTCCACGGCTACAGCACCAAACCTCTCAGTCGTTTAACAGGGGCTCCTTTCCCAAATCAGCTTCATCGTTGTTTCTAAATAACGTTACCATTGCTTATATTTACAATTATACCAGGATTACTAGGCGCCAGCTGAAACTACATTAGGGAATTTTTACATTGCATCTTACAACAATGATAATATCATTGCTTACGTAGCATGAATCTATTGGCAAACACACCTCTTATCAGGTGAGACAGTGTCAGGGATCACTATGGATCCGGAGTAAAAGTTCATCAATCGCTATGGAGGAGTTGAGAGCAAATGATAAAAGAATTCAGAAAAACCAGTGTTTCACTTTGGACACTATACATGACCTTTTGGATGAAAAATATTTCCCAACCGATGAAGATTTCAAAGTGACAGTGACATATTGGCTCAGATCTTTGGCGGTAGAGGAGTATAACATCTGCATTGAAAAACCGGTATCACGTCACAAATACCTTGATAGTAATGGCGGCTGTGTTCAGAAATACAGTAAGGTATTGTAACTTCGTTTACAAAGTTTTTTATTGATATCTTTCGGTATTATTTAGTTATGCCAAATCGTCTGCTACTTTCTGGATGGCCCTCGTACACGTATCAACGGTGCAGCTTATAAGAAACAAGGACCGTTAAGGGATACCGGGCAAACTTATGTGGACCAGACCTTAAGAGCCTAGTAAGCCTTGTTGGCATGTAGAGCTGTAATCTCTCTCAGGTAACACTAGAGTTAATTATGTCAACGTATTCCTTACAGCTACATTCTCCTGAGTGGAACACAGTGTCTTACCGACACACCGCCATCCCAGACAGATAAGACAATTCACTGACCACTTGACGATGCAGAGGAGTGCAAAGTGTAACAAGATAATGAATATAATAGCACGTGTAGTTCATACAGAGTATGAAATAAACAAGCTAAATGTGCAGTGAAGCTCGAATATAGGGCAAGTATCCCACAGCGAGACTAATGGAGAAGTTTTTAGTCCCAGAAGCGCACAAACGCGCTCTCTCCTGCGTTTCCTCCCTCCCTCCCAAAAGTAGTTTACCTGCAATACTTTTCATGTTGCCAACTGCTGCTCATTTAAAACGTAATAGACTCCCTTGCTTTCGGTGTAACTACCTTAAAAATGTTATATGTTACACTCACATGACTTTCTCTACATATACTGAAACAAACTATGCTTACAAAGTCTTATTCTTCTATTTAATGATAGTTAAGATAAACATTAGCTGAAATGGTTTTATAATACATTTTCTTATGGATTCAAGGGGGGAAAAGGCAATAAAAGGGCTAAATCGATAGTGAAATATTTAAAATATGGTCGCTATGCCATTCAAATTCTTAACATGGCCAGGTGTAAAATAAACAAACTTAAAACACGAATAACGACTTCCCATTTGAGAAAAATATAAGTACTGACACATTAATCAGCAATATTTCCGAAATGGTTAACTTAAAAAAAAACTATTTGCCGTAAATTTAGTATTTTAACGTGTCTACATTTCAGTTGGTATGGAACATCTTTAAAGATATCTTAATTAAAATCATTAGAGCTATTTTGAGAAAATCAAAAACATGTTTAAATCTTACATGTAAACGATAGTTGGGTTAGTGGACGAATTTCTCGAAATTCTTCGAGTCGCATTATTGGAAGATAACTTAAATACTAAGTTTTGAATTCAACGGACTTTGCATTTCGAGCTATGCTGCCCACACACACATAGACACACATTTTTTTTTCTTTGATTCTGTGTTCTCAAACATTTATTTCTACTATGTAGATATGCACATTGAACTAGAAGAGGAAATAATAATAGTAATAATAATACAATTAATATAAACATTTTGAAAACTATTTCACATAAGTTGTGTATTTGAACGAGTTCTACATTTTTTGAATAGTAAGATTTTGTCTATCTCTTACGGTTTACCAGTTATGTAAAAACCTTGCAGAATGAAGAGGACTCAGGGGCTATTCACAGAAAATCGAAGATATACTTTTCATTTAGCATAAACATATTTTAAACATATAATAGACCAACATCTTTAGTCAGTTTTGAGAAAATCAAAATTTCAAAAAAATATTCCATGTTGTCTGAGTTAGGGAATTTTTTTTTTAAAACCCTCGTCTACTAACCTTGGAAGATACTGAACTTAAATATCAAGTTTGGTGTGTAACCAATTTTTCGTTTTTGAGCTATTGATATCGCACACATGTAGAGGCATACAAGAACATTTTCCCATAGAATTCATGTTATGGATTCAGAGGGGACAGAAACGTGTATTTCAAGTGAAATATCGGTATCGAATTTTTTGGGTGGAATGCAATACATTGTCTACCTTCTATGTATATATATGTACATGTACTGGTAGATAAAATAATAATGATAATAATAATAATAATAATAATAATAATAATAATAATAATAATAATAATAAGTATTTGAAATGAATTGTGTGTTTTAATGAGTTCTGCATTTTTGTGTAGTAAGATTTTGTTCATATCTTTTTATCAGTAATGTAAAAGTAATCCAAAATGTATAGGTCTTCAGAGGCTATTCACATAAAATTCAGGATGTACATTTCATTTAGCATAAAAATATCTTAAAAATATGACAGGCCAAAATCTTTATTCATTTTTGAAAAAATAAAAATTCGAAAAATATTCCTTGTACAGGAAAGTTTGAAGTGGGTTTTTTTTTTTTTTTTTTTTTTTTTTTTTTTTTTTTTTTTTTTTTTTTTTAATCTTCGTGTCCTATCCTTGGAAGGTGTTGAATTTAAATATCAATTTGGTGTTTAGTGTGACATTTAAAAAAATGCATTTTTTTGGATTCAGGGGATACTAAAACCTGTATTTACACGGCAAATGTCGTTATCAAATTTGTTGGATGGAATACAATATCTTACCTACCGATGTATCATGTACGAGGTACAGAAATATTTTTACAGTAACTTTGGAAGCGCAAACTTTCGTGTGTTGAAGTTTGCGCACAAACAATAATTTGTGTCAGTTTTGTGAAACAGGAGACTTGGATGAAAAGCTGCCTCTTTATTTATGGCGAAGTTGCCGGCGGAATGTGAAGAATTCGCGTGACGCCGACTTGAGTTTCACTCCTGCCACAAGAAATTGCCATGGCAATAAAATGACGTGACAACAAACTGCTGTCACCGTCACAGCTGATCTTTGTCTCGTATTAACTCTGAAAACCACACGTCACATCAAAGAAACACTTCAACGATGTTTTAATACATACGAGGTGTGATCAAAAAATAACGGGAATTTTTGTTTTTCTTGAAGAGTCTTTATTTGTGCATCTCATCAACTTTGTGCCCTTCAATTAAACTTCCTCAGATGCAATACACTTGTACCAGCACTTTTTACTTTCTACACGTACTATGTACATAGTGTGTAGAGAAGACATTGCATTGCACACAAAAATTCAATACCGAGATTTCACCGGAAATACGCGTTTTAGGGTCCCCTGTAGAAAAAACAATTCTGAAGAAAGGTCCGTATGTCTGTGAACACAATAACTCAAATACGAAAAGTCGTTTTGGTATTTTAGTTTAGTAAATTCTAGAGATGGGACACAAAGATTTTGATAAAAATCCCCCCACCCCAAACTATCCTTTACATGGAAAAAAATTCGAAAATTTTGATTTTCTCAAAAATGGCTGTAACGATTTGGATTAAAATACTATATATTAAAGATATTTATATGGCAAATAAAATGTATATCGCGTTGAAACACATATACGTTTTTTTCCTAGAGTTTACCATTTTTAAGATATTCCTTGTTATTTGTTTCAGATTTAAAATACTTTTCTCACACGGAGAGTTGTAAACTCCTGGCCATGCATAGAAAAGGATTTCAACCAGCTTTTAAAAGATTTTACTATCGTTTTAGCCTAGTGTATTCCCTTATTCCCTTCTACTTACAAGGAAGAAAGTAATTAAGACAATTTCTGCTGCTGCTTATCTTGATTATCATAAAGTAGACAGAAGAGTATGCGTTTTAACAATAATTTGTTGTAGGAATGTAGAGAAAGTCATGTGAATAGAACACATCAGATTTTTGCAGTCTTGGAAGCAACTCTGGAACTCACTTTTCCTTATGGTGTTCAGTTACTTCAGCGATTCTGTTTTAGCTCACCAGTAGACGATGTCCTTTCGAGTTCTCTTCAGCCTCGGGAATAGAAAGAAGTCGCAGGGGACCATGTCTGGTGAATAAGGTGGTTGAGGCAACTTAACGTTTCTGGTTTTTGCCAACAAATCACGAAGAAACATTGAGGTGTGAGCAGGAGCTCTATCCACGAGTGGTTTTGTGAACATTCTGAAAGATTTCTTTGGATTAACTTTTAGGTAGTATTCCTTGTTGACTGTATGACCATATGTATTTGCATGTTCCACATTGTCATCAGTAGTTGATGTGTTAAGACCTCCAGTGGATCGTCGTCTTGACCCTCTTTGCAACGTCGATGCCTCTCCAGGCACTTGTCTTACTCATAGTAGATTTGCCAAAAACCACAGCCAACATTTCAAACACTTCACTCTATTTTTTTAGGCAAAATTGAATGCAAATTCGCTGAGCCTTCGAAAACACGTAAAACACTTTTAACTGTGAACAATAAACTAAGTATTTAAAACACCTGAAGATGCAAACATACATCAGGAAAAACGTTTTGAAAATCGGATCTATAAAGCCCGCAAAATTAAAAAATTCCCGTTATTTTTTGATCACACCCAGTATGTAGGATTATGCTGAAGCCGGTTTCCAGCTTCAAGTGGGTACACTTTGCCACTTTTAGATTCTCCAAAATTTAAAACATATTATGCCTTCCATTCACATAAGTTTCTCTAGCTGTTTCATATACAAACTATTGTTACAAAAGGTTATTCTTTTATCTGTATCATGCTATTCGCGGTAAACATAGCAGAAACGGTCTTATTACGAGGGTCATTCAGAAAGTAACAGACGATTTAACTTGACTAAATAATAACGAAATATATAAACTCAAATCTTTATTTATAGTACCTTACTCTATTTTTCAACTTAATCTCCATTCTGTCAAAACATTTATTGTCACATGGTACCAGTTTTTCAATAGCATTGTTATAGGGCTTATTCTTCTTTTTACTTTCTCTATGCGTACTATGTACATAGTGTATAGAGAAAGTGTTGCACTCCACCAAAAAATTTGATACCGAGATTTCACCGGAAATATATGTTCCAAAAAAAAGTATTTTCAGAAAAACGTCCGCGCGCGTGGCTGTGTGTCCGTGTGTCTGTGAACACGATAAATCAAAAACGAAAGTTTAGTATCTTCCAGGGATGCGATACGAAGATTTTGAGAACCCCCCACCCAAACTACCCTTTACATGGACCTTTTATCGCACATTTTGATTTTCTAAAAAATGGCTCTAACGATTTTGATTAAAATATAGTATATCAAAGATATTTACATGACAAATAAAATGTATATTTTGAATTTTCTGGGAATAGCCTCTGAAGATTATTTATTCTGGGTCAATTTTACGGAATTTTGAATAACTGCTAAACCGTAAGAAATGGACAAAAACTTACCACACAACAAATGTAGAGCACTTTAAAACACAAATATTATGTTATACATATTTTTTTTTCGTGGAGTTGATTGTTTTTGAGATATTCCTGGTTTTTAGTTTCAATTATAAAAAACTTACTTTTCTCATACAGGACTTTGTGAACTCGTGTACATACATACAAACAAAGGAACTTCAGTCACATAGCAACCAGCTTTTTGATAGACTTTAACCTATGGTACTCCCTTATTTCGCTTCTACTAACAAGGAAGCAAGTAATAAGACTATTCCTGCTAATTTTTTCTCGATTAGATGAAGTAAATAGAATAATTTGTTGCAGAGATGTAGAGAAATGTGATGGAACACATCAGATTTTTTTTTTGAATGCTCAAAATGTTCGGCCAATCGAATGTTATAGGCAAATAATGCAAGTGTATAGTGATAATGCAATGGACGAGTCTTCAGTGAGGAAATGGTGCATAATTTACGAGTAACCAAGGAAGAATCAGTGTGTAGTACCATAAAGACCGGAATGGAAGTTCATCAATCGTTTTGAAGGAGTTGAAAGGAAATGTTGATAAAAGAATTAAGAAAAATCGGTGTCTCACTTTGGAAACCGTACATGACTTTTTGGTGGAAAAGATTTCCCAGCCATGAAGACCTCAAAGCGATAGTGACATCTTGGCTCAGATCTTTGGTGGTGAAAGACTATAACAGCGGCAGTGCAAAACCAGTACCACGTGACAATAAATACCTTGCTAGATGTCGTTAATGTAACTTTGTAAATAAAGTTTTGTATTGATATCTTACGTTATTGTTTAGTTATGCCAAGTCGTATTTGCTTCATTGTAAGTATAAGGAAATACAATGCGCTAAAGCTATCGTCAAATCTCTTAAAAACTGGTCACTATGTGAAGCAATTGAGGTTCAGTTCCGTTTGAGGAAAGTTAGGTAGTTTAAAATTGAAACCAATAACAAGGAATATCTCGAAAGCGGTCAACTTTATAAGAAATATACAAATAACATAAATTATGTGTTTCAACGAGACCTACAATTTTTATGTAGTAAGTTTTCGTCGTTATGCAAAATTTTACAAAACTCATCCAGAATAAAGAGGTCTGCAGAGGATAGTTTCAGAAAATTCAGAATACACATTTTATTTCTGATGTAAATATCTTAATCAAAATTGTTAGAGTCATTTTTGAGAAAATCAAAATTTTCGAAAATTTTCCCAGTAAAGGGTGGGTGGGGTGCGGGGTTTTCTTGAAAATCTTCGTCTCGCATCCTTGGAAGATCCTGATTGGTATTTTAGGGAATCTTCGTTTTTGAGTTATCGTGTTCACAGACACATGGACGCACATAAGGACCTTTTTCTAAAAATGTTTTCTTTGGATTCATTGACTCCCAAAACATGTATTTCCAGTGAAATCTCAGGTTCGAATTTTTGATTGCAATGCAATACCTCCTCTTACCAGCACTGCGAATTCGTCGGATTTTGTTCGAAAGACGCACTGATTCAATTGACTTTTCTTTTCAACAATAATTCCAAGATTCGTAAATAGTAACGCTGTTCCAAACCAACATTTTCTGCACTATGGAATGCGTTGTTTATGTGAAATACATGACTACAAAAATCTGATGTGTTCCATTCACACGTCGTTCTCTACATCTCTGCAACAAATTATTGTTAAAAAGCTTATGCTTCTATTTACTTCATTCCAATAGAGAAAAAGTTAGCAGAAATAGTCTTATTACTTGCTTCCTTGTAAGTAGAAGCGAATTAAGGGAGTACCATACGTTAAAGTGATAGTCAAAAGCTGGTTGCTATGTGACTGAAGTTTTTTTTGTTTGTATGGACAGGAGTTGACAAACACCTGTATGTGAAAAGTATAAGTTTTTCAAAGCTGCACTAAAAACAAGGAATATCTAAAAAACGATCAACTCCACGAGAAAAATGTATATAACATAAAGTGGGTGTTTTAACGTACTCTACATTTTTTGTGTGGTAGGTTTTTGGCCATCTATTACGGTTTAGCAGTTACGCAAAATTCCGTAAAGTTCATCCAGAATAAAGTAGTCTTCAGAGGCTATTACCAGAAAATTCAAGAAATACATTTTGTCAGGTAAATGTCTTTAATATACGATATTTTAATCAAAATCGTTAGAGCCACTTTTGACAAAATAAACATTTTCGAAAAAAGTTCCATGTAAAGGTTATTTTGGAGTGGGGGGATTTTTCTCAAAATCTTCGTGTTGGATCCCGGAAGACACTGAACTTAAATACCAAGTGAGGTATTTTACTGACATTTTGTTTTTGAGTTAAAGTAATATCTTAAGCATAAGGTATTTTAATCAACATCTTAGAGTCATTTTTGAGAAAATCAAAATTTTCAAAAATATTTCCATGTAAAGGGTTGTTTGGCGGAGGGGATTTTCTCGGAAATATTTGTGCCACATCCTTGGAAGACAGTAAACCTAAATGCCAAGATTGGTATTTAACAGACTCTTCATTTTTGAGCTTGTTGTCCACAAACACACATACATACACCGATATTTTTCTAAAATTACTTTTTTTTATTCAGGGGTCTCAAAACATATATTTCCGCTGAAATCTCGGTATCAAATTTTTGGGTGCTATACAATACGTTCTCTATCTACTGTGTACGCTGTACATATGCGCTAATAATAATAATAATAATAATAATAATAATAATAATAATAATTATTATAATATTATCATTAATAATAATAATTTAGAAACAATAATATAAATAGATGAAAGGAATTAAATTTTCGAAATAAAATTTGAAAAACAAATTAAATTTATATATTTATTGTTTTTTAGGTGGTGGTAGTACAGGGATGTTTTAATGTAATAGAAGAATTATGCTTATGTGAAGTTGAAGATACATTTTGGTATTAAAATATTTATGTCTGTGATGTGTTTTTATGTATTATGTGATTTGTTTAGTTTTTTATGTTTCCGTTTAATCTATTTTTGCATTCTATTGAATATTTATTTAGATTAGATAATGAAAGTGTAATTATTTAAATACTGAAAATATTTCATAATTTTATTTTATTTTTTATTAGTTTTTGTTATGTATGTAGTTTATTATAATTTATCAGTTTTATTATTTTTATTTTATGCTATATGTTTTATTTTTACTTTCTCTACACGTACTATGTACATAGTGTATAGAGAAGGTATTGTATTGCAACCAAAAATTCGATACCGAGATTTCACCGGAAATACATGTTTTGGGTCCCCCTGAATCCAAAAAAAGCATTTTTGGAAAAAGGTCCGTGGGTGTGTGTGTATGTGTGTATGTGTCTGTGGATGGCATAGCTCAAAAACGAAAAGACCGTTAAATACCAAACTTGGTATTTAAGTTTGGTATCTTCCAAGGATACGACACGAAGATTTTCAGGAAAATCCCCCCACCCCCAACTACCCTTTACATGGAACTTTTTTCGAAAATGTTGATTTTCTCAAAAATGGCACTAATGATTTTGATTAAAATATCGTATATTAAAGATATTTACCTGACAAATAATATGTATGTCTTGAATTTTCTGGGAATAATCTCTGAAGACTACTTTATTCTGGAGGAATTTTGCATAACTGCTAAACCGTAAGAAATGGACAAAAACGTACCACACAAGAAATGTAGAGCACATTAAAACACACAATTTATGTTATACAATTTTTTTTTCGAGGAGTTGATCCTTTTTGAGATATTCCTTGTTTTTGGTTTCAGCTTTGAAAAACTTGTACTTTTCTCACACAGGAATTTGTCAATTCGTGTCCATACAAACAAAGGACTTCACTTTAACCTATGATACTCCCATGTTTCGCTTCTACTTACAAGGAAGCAAGTAATAAGATTATTTCTGCTAATTTTTTTTCGATTAGCTTGAAGTAAATAGAAGAATAAGCTTATTAACAATAATTTGTTACAGAGAAGTAGAGAAAGTCATGTGAATGGAACACATCAGATTTTTTAATTTATAATTAATATGTTAACAATAAATGTATGTTCTATGAAACTAAAAAATCTTTAAGAAGCTGGCATATTATCCCTGGGTTTAGAAATTAGGTACCAGGGTTTTTATACAGATTTTATTGTTATTTTTTGTACATATGTGCTAAAGAGTGTTAAAATATTAGAGAAAATTAAACAAACTAACGGCAATCAACTAACAAAACATTACAAAATAGTTGTAAGATATAAATAAATGTCATTAGTTTTTATAAACAGGGCGTTTTAAAACTGGTCAAGTGGCCGTCACATAATTTGCCAGGGAAGGTAGGCTGTAGGATATTACTCACAGGTAACACATTTTATGTAACTGCCAAGATAGTTAAGGCGCTAATAACAGCTTTACCTGTTTTAATTTCATTCTATAACCGGTTTCAGACCATAAGATGAAATGACAAAGCAAAAGCGATTTGCCCACAACACAATTTCAACTTGCACACGCAACAAAGATATGCAAAATAAATAGCTCATGACCTGTTTGTCAGTTTACGATAAGCGCAATAATCAACCGACACTTGGGAGCACAAAAAGTGGCTCATTCCCTTAGAGCGCAATACTGTTTTTACTTTTTCTACCACGTTACTGTACATAGTAGGTTGAGCAAGTATTGCATTTCACGCAAAAATTCCATCTCGGAAATGCAGGTTTTGGAGTCATCTAAACCCATAAAGAAACACTTTAGAAAAAATCTGATGTCTTACACTCACATGACGTTCTCTAGCTGCTCTACAAACAAACTTCTTACAAAAGATTCTTCTTCTTTCTACACCATGCAGAATGTTCTTATTACTTAGTTCTTATAAGTAAAAGGGAACTAAGGGAATGCACTAGACTAAAGAGATACTCAAATGTTTTTAAAACTATCGTTATGCGATTGTCATTGCAAATCGCTTCTTTGCTTGGCCAGAAGTAGAACAAAAGAAAAACGGACACTTTCTGTCTGAGAAAAGTATAAGTACTTTACAATTGAAACCAATAACAAGGAATATCTCGGAAACGGTTACCTCCACCACAAAAGCATAAGAGACATAAATTGTGTGTTTTGTCGAGAACTACGTGTCTTGTGCAGTAAGTTTCTGTCTATCTCTTAACGTTTACTGGTTATGCAAAGATATACATTTTATTTTTCGTGTAAATATCTTTAATATACGGTATTTTAATCAAAATCATTAAAGCAATTTTTGAGAAAATCAAAACTTTCAAAAATTTTTCCATATAGGTAAAGGCTATTTTGGGGTGAGGGGACTTTTCTCAGAATCTTCGTGTCGCATCCTTGGAAAATACTAAACTTCTATACCAAGTTAGGTATTTTAGGCACTTTTCGTTTATGAGTTATCGTGTACGTGAACAAATACACAAAAGGACTACAGTATATTCCAAGGATGGCGGCGTCGTGGATGAGTGCTTAGACTGTTCGCCTCCCACCTAGGCGGCCCAGGTTTGATCCCAAGCGCTCGCATGTGTGATTTATGGTGAATGAAGCGGCGTCTGGGCATTTCATATCATCCACTGCCTCACGCTGAAGCCTGGCTAGGGGCCGACAACTCGTTCCAGGTTCTCCATTCTGTGGTTTCCTACCGATGGCTCTCCGACAAGCTTCCGACCCCTAGACACCCGCTTGTAAGTCCTAGAGGGGTGTCCGTCCTGCATAAGGGGAGGGTAAGTCGACTACGAAAAATATTTCAGGGGTGCGACACGCAGATTTTCAAGAAAGTACGCAACTTTACATGTAAGATTTTTCGGAATTTTAAATTTTCTCAAAAATGGGTTACGATTTTGATTAAAATACCATATATTACTGATATCCACATCATGACCTTGTATTTAATAAAGTGCGTTTTTGTTTTAGCTTAGCGTCCCTTAACCTGGTTGGTCATATCGGACGATAAATGAAATTAGTGAAATGATACTCAAATGAAACCTAAAGTTACTCGACATTCGTCTTCTTAGGAAAAGGGAAAACCCCGAAAAAAAAAGCTTATATGGATAACTCATCCTAAGCGAAATTCGAACTCAGGACCTTTTGAATGTGAGGTAGACACGTTATCCCCACTCTCCTGAGAGCAGCAGAAGTATCAGCAGCAGTAGTAGTAGTAGTTTTTGTATCTCCTAAGTGGAGCAAAGGGCATCTTTACGATGTTTCCATATCAGATTGAATTTCTAGTTCGCGAGTTCGTCGCTATGCACCATAGTAACGTGGGATCGGCTCGTCTCTCACAGATGGCACTGTAGGTCGAAATCACGACTTGCGGACGTGATATGGTGCACAATAGGAACCTCCTTTTTTCAAGATATGGGGTTCTTTAATGTGCGAATAAACATTACACCGCTTTAATTCCCTTCCGAAGAAATTCAAGCTAAGGATATTTGCGTCCGAAAAAATCCATCACCATCCGCCACTTTTGAACCTGAAATCATTAGTTTTAGAAGCCAGTATGCTAACCACTGCATCTTGGAGGGTGACACACTACCAAAAGGGACTTTAGATATCTCGAATTCATAGGTAATAGTCTCTCAAGACCTCTACATTCTGGATTACTTTTGTAACTGGTAAACAGAAACAGATAGACAAAATCTTACTACACAAAACATGTAGTTCTCGTTAAAGCACATAATTTATGTACCGTTGGCCGTTTCCGAGATTCCTGGTTATTGCTGTAAGTGTTACACCAGTCTATTTACTTTTACTTGAACTTTTCTCAAATGGGAAGTCTACATATTTTTACTTTCACTATACCCACTAGGTACATAGTGTATAGAGAAGGTACTGCACTCCACCCAAAAATTCGATACCGAGATTTCACCGAAAATATATGTTTTAGAGTCCCCTGTATCAAAAAAAATTCAGAAAACGGTCCGTGTGTGTGTGTGTCCGTGTGCCTGTGAACACGATAACTCAAAAACGAAAAGTCGGTAAAATACCAAACTTGGTATTTAAGTTTGGTATCTTCCAGGGATGCGAACATTTAGAGACAAATCTTCCACCCTAAACTACCCTTTACATGGAAAAAAAAATTCAAAACTTTTTATTTTCTCAAAAATGGCTCTAACGATTTTGATTAAAATATCGTATATATATATATATATATATATATATATATATATCGTATATTAAAATGTATATCTTGAATTTTCCAGGAATAGCCTCTGAAGACTACTTTATTCTGGATGAATTTTACGCAATTTTACATAACTGCTAAACCGTAAGAGATGGACAAAAACATACCACACAAAAAATGTAGAGTACGTTAAAACACACAATTTATGTTATATATATTTTTTTCGTGGAGCTGATCATTTTTGAGATATTCCTTGCCATTGGTTTCAGCTTTGAGAAACTTATATTTTTCTCATACAGGAATTTGTCAACCCCTGTGCATATAAACAAAGGAACGTCAGTCACATAGCAACCAGCTTTTGACTATCACTTTAACCTATGGTACTCCCTTATTTCACTTCTACTTACAAGGTAGCAAGTAATAAGACTATTTCTGCTAATTTTCTCTCGATTAGCATGAAGTAAATAGAAGCATAAGCTTTTTAACAATAATTTTCCGGAAATGTAGAGAAAGTCATGTGAATGGAATATATTAGATTTTTTATTCCTGCCAAACAATGAGAACTTAATTTCAAATCATCACATAGTGACCAGCTTTTAAAATATTTTATCACCGGTGAACAAATAAGACCAATTCTGCTAATGTTGATCTCGATTAAAATAGAGTAGATAGTAGAATAAGCTTTGCAACACTAATTTATTACAGACTGTCTCCGTGTCAGCGAGCTGATTTCTTACCCTAAGGTCATAGGTTCGATTCCCGCTGGGGCGGGGCATGTTTCACTAACCAGAATTATTCCCTATCCCCCATAGAGTCTGGAAGTATGTATGTGAGAGTAAATGTGCGCGTATTTAGTAATATGAAGTTTATTAACCTAATGTTCTGAACTCCGGTTTCACAAGTTAAAGCCCCAGATATGATCTTTGAATTTAAAGGGGACTATACAAATGAAACAATAAAAAACAAAATAATTTGTTACAGAGATGTAGATAAAATCATGTAAATGGAATACATCAGATTTATGTTGTTAAATAATTACCCACTGGTTGTGTGATTGTGCAGAGAGTACTTAAAGACAGATGTTTATTTGCACAGAGTATAACTTTGTGAGGACATCTCTGGAATATGGAGATGAAGGTTTCGTTACTATCCGGTAAGTTGAGCGGACGTCAGCATATGCAATATATAATAATGGGTTAGTTCGTTTTCACTCCGCTTCCCGACAAAACTCATTGGAGCGCGGCAGGTGTTGCGAAGGGTCTCTGCTTATCCAATCACCTTCCTTCCATTAGACGCTTCAACCGAACAGAAGCTATATTCTTCAAGCCAAACGCAAAACAATAAAATTCTAATGTGTTGCTTTAGCATTACTTTCACTATTTCTTTTTAAGGGGGGGGGGGGTTTGTCTCAAATTCCATGAAAAGTCATAAAAACAGATTTTTACTTTCTCTGTACGTGCTATGTACAAAAATTCGATACCGTGATTTCACCGGAAATACATGTTTTGAGACAAAAAAAAAGCCCTTTTAGAAAAATGCCCGCGTGTGTGTCTATCTGTGTGTATGTGTCTGTGGGCATCATAGCTCAAAAACGAAAAGTCCGTTAAAAACCAAACTTGGTATTTAGGTTTGGTATCTTCCAAGGATGCGACACGAATATTTTCAAGAAAATCCTCCCACTCCCAACTACCCTTTACATGGAACTTTTTTTCGAAAATTTTGATTTTCTAAAAAATGGCTCTAACGATTTTGATTAAGATATTGTATATTAAAGATATTTACCTGACAAATAAATTGTATATCTTGAATTTTCTGGGAATAGCCTCTGAAGATTACTTTATTCTGGATGAATTTTGCATAACTACTAAACCGTAAGAGATGGACAAAAACTTAACACACAAAAAATGTAGAGCACGTTAAAACACACAATTTATGTTATATACAGTTTTTCGTGGAATTGATCGTCTTTCAGATATTCCTTGTTTTTGGTTTCAGCTTTGAAAAACATACTTTTCTCATACAAAAATTTGCCAACTCGTGTCCATACAAACAAACGAACTTCAGTCACATAGCAACCAGCTTTTGGCTTTCACTTTAACCTATACTACTCCCTTATTTCGCTTCTACTCACAATAAGGCAAGAAATAAGACTATTTCTGCTAATTTTTCTCGATTAGCATGAAATAAATAAAAGAATAAGCTTATTAATAATTTGTTACAGAGATATAGATAAAGTCATGTGAATGGAACACATCAGATTTTTTTTATTTCACTTCCTGAAATAATTTAAACATTCCTGAGTACAAAAATCTGAAGTGTTCCATTCACATGACTTTCTCTACATCTCTGCAACAAATTATTGTTAAACAGCTTATGCTTCTATTTACTTCATGCTAATCGAGAAAAAAATTAGCAGACATAGTCTTATTACTTACTTCCTTGTAAGCAGAAGCGAAATAAGGCAGTACCATAATAAGAAAAATTATTATCCGGGCTTGTAGGCCATGGTCTACTGGGCTCCTCCTTCTTCATCTTCCCAGTCATTTCGTCTGCGGCAGACGTTTTCAGTGGCAGTGCGATCGAAGTGTCCTGGTGGAGGTCTCAACAGCAACCTCCACCAGAACACTTCGATCGCACTGCCACTGAAGATGTCTGCCGCAGCCGCAGACGAAACGACTGGGAAGATGAAGGAGCCCAGTAGACCACGGCCTACAAGCCCGGATAATAATTTTTCTTATACTGACACCGGCCGTGAAAGCCTACAAATGTCAATGGAGTACCATAAGTTAAAGTAATAGTCAAAAGCTGGTTGCTATGTGAGTGAAGTTCCTTTGTATGGACAGGAGTTGACAAATTCCTGTACGAGAAAAGTGTACGTTTTTCAAAGCTGAAACTAAAAACAAGGAATATCTTAAAAACGATCAACTCCACGAAAAAATGTATATAACATAAATTGTGTGTTTTAACGTGATCTACATTTTTGTGCTGTAAGTTTTTGTCTCTCTCTTACGGTTAACCAGTTATGCAAAATTCCCCATAATTCATCCAGAACAAACAGGTTTTCAGAAGCTATTCCCAGAAAATTGAAGATATACATTTTATTTGTGATGTAAATATCTTAATGTAAGAGATTTTAATCAAAATCGTTAGAGCCATTTTTGAGAAATCAAAATTTTCGAAAATTTTGCCATGTAATGGTAGTTTGTGGTGGGGGAATTTGTCTCAAAATCTTCGTATCGCTTCCCTGGAAGATACTAAACTTAAATACCAAGTTTGGTATTTTACCGACTTTTCTTTTTGAGTTATCGTGTTCAAAGATACACGGACACACACACATACACACACGGACCTTTTTCTGAAAATGATTTTTTTGGATACAGGGAACCCTAAAACATTTCCGGTGAAATTTTGGTATCGAGTTTTTGGGTGCATTATAATACCTTGTCTATACACTATGCACATAGTACATATAGAGAAAGTAAAAATGCACAGCATGGGAAGGAAATGCACAGATAACCGGTTACATAAAAACACACCCTTAAACTCAAGGACATTAATTTAATTTGTGCTTTGTTTCCAAAAGCAGACACTTATCAAGATTAACACAAAGGTTCTCTGCGGAATAAAGAATGGCAGACTAACGTCCTCTAAATCGCGATTATAACGGGCTGCAAACATTATAGCAGTGTGGCCACCTGTTGGACATCAAACATTCGATATGATCATTTGATCCGATATATGGGCCTTCCTCTCTCAACTCTGACCTTACCAGCCGTACAGGGATGTTCTTTTCGTAATGAAAATAAACGACTGCTGCCCGCGCTCCACAAAAATATGGCGGGTAACAGTCACATCACTTTCCTTAAACACTAGCATTCATACTAAGTATGAGACTAGAAACTTCATATGTGACTGCAAAAATTATCTTTTTTTACTTTCTCTACACGTACTATGTACATAGTGTATAGAGAAGGTATTGTATTGCACCCAAAACTTCGATACCGACATTTCACCGGAAATATATGTTTTGGAGCCCCCCGAATAAAAAAAAAACATGTTTACAAAAAGGTCCGTGTGTGCGTGTGTGTGTGTATGCGCGCGCTTGTGTCTGTGTGTCTGTGGACTGCATAGCTCAAAAAACGAAAAACTTGGTATTTAAGTTTGGTTTCTTCCAGGGATGCGACACGAAGATTTTCAAGAAAATCCTCCCACTCCTAACAACCCTTTACATGGAACTTTTTTCGAAAATGCTGATTTTCTTAAAAATGGCTCTAACGATTTTGATTAAAACATCATATATTAAAGATATTTCCCCGATAAATAAAATGTATATCTTGAATTTTCTGGGAATAGCCTCTGAAGACTACTTTATCCTAGATTAATTTTACGGAATTTTGCATAACTGCTAAATAGTAAGAGATGGACAAAAACTTAAAACACAAAAAGTGTAGAGCACGTTAAAACATACAATTTATGTTATATACATTTTTTTCTTGGAGTTGATTGTTTTTGAGATATCCCTTGTTTTTGGTTTCAGCTTTGAAAAACTTATACTTTTCTCATCCAGGAATTTGTCAACTTCTGTCCAAACAAACAAAGGAACTTCAGTCACAGAGCAACCAGCTTTTGACTATCACTTTAACCTGTGCCACTCCCTTATTTCGCTTTTACTAACAAGGAAGCAAGTGATGAGACTATTCCTGCTATTTTTTTCTCGATTAGACGAAGTAATGGAATAACTTGTTACAGAGATGTAGAAAAAGTCATTATTCAGGAGAACCTAAAACGTCGTGAAATTTCGGTATCGAATTTAGGGTGGAAATCAATACCTTCTCTATCCACTATATACATAGTTCGTGTCGAGAAAGTAAAAATATGATGGTTTATACTCACATGACTTTCTCTATCTGTTTTGCAAACAAACTATTCTTACAAAAGAATTGTCTGTTATCAATATGATGCTAATCAAGATAAACATAATTATTTGTTTCCTTAGAAGTAGAAGGGAAATAAAGGAAATTAAACTAAATCATTTGTTTAATCAGATCATATTAGAGTCGCCGGTGTGCTAGAATTTCGGAGTTCTTATACATGGCAGTAAATCTACTGACAAGGCGTTGTCGCTTTTATGTACACATAAAAACCATTGATCTGGACCGGGTTTGAACCTGCGACCTTGAAATCAGCGCCTAACCAACTGAGCTACCCAGACCGATGCATATTTTATAAGCCACTATACGATGTAACTGAAATTCTCTTTTCTTTGGAAGATCAGGATGAAAAAAATCTGATGTGTCCCACTCATATTACTTTCTCTACATCTCGGTGACAAATTTATTGTTAAAAATCTTATTCTTGTGTCTACATCATGATAATCGAGATAAATGTTAGCAGAGATAGTCTTATTACTATCTTCATTGTTAGCAGATGGGAAATAAGGGAGTACACTAGGCTAAAGTGCGAGTCAAATCTTTTAAAATCTGTCGGCATACGATTGTCATGGCTAGGAATAAAATAATAAAAATAAATAAATAAGAAAAAACAGATATGGTGTTGGACCCCGTAGTTTGGTCGGTAAAGCATCTGCCTCCATGCGAGAGGTCCCGGGTTCGATTCCTGGCTGAGGGTACGAATTTTTCTCTAGCCCAGATTATTTTCTATCTTCCCCAGAACCTGAGAGTATAAATGTGTGTGATGTAATTATAAATAGACACAACATCATTACACGAGTTAACATCATGTGTTCCACAGGGAAATGCCGCCGATAGGACCACGGAAAAATAAAAATAAATAAATAGAGATTTGAAACGGATGAGAACTTCCCCTATGAGAAAAGTTTAAGTAGTTTAAAATTGAATCCAATAACAATATGAATATTACATAATTTGTCTGTTTTAGAGATCAACATTTTTTGTAAATTTTAGTCTATCTCTTGCGGTTTAGAAGTTTTGCAAGAGTCATTCAGCATGAAGAGGTCTTCAGAGGCTATTCACAGGAATTCAAGATACTATACGTTTTATTTGTCATGTAAATACCTTTAATACACGGTATGAGTGTGAGGCTTTTCAGAAAATATTTTTTTTTTAAAAATTTTTACAAATAAAGGTAGTTTGGGGTGTGGGGATTTTCCTCAAAATCTTTATGTGGCATCCTTGGGGTTACTATTGGTATTTAATGTACTTTTCGTTTTTGCGTTATGCTGTCCACATACACACATAGTCAAACATACTGCCCTTTATACATTTTATTTGCTATGTACATATCTTTTTATTTGCTATGTACATATCTTAAATATAAGAGACTTTAATTAACATCGTTAGAGCCGTTTTTGAGAAAATCAAAATTTTCGAAATTTTTTCCATGTAAATGGTAGTTGTGGGTGGGGGCATTTTCTTGGAAATCTTCGTGTCGCATCCTTGGAACTTAAATACCAGCTTTGGTATTTAACGGTCCTTTCGTTTTTGAGATATGCTGCCCACAGACACACACATACACACACACACACATATACACAGACTCGCACACAGACATTTTAATAAAAAAAATTTTTGTTGCAAGGGCTTTTTTAGTGTCGTGACAAAAACATAAACAAATTTGACCATAACACTCTAAACCATTATTTGTACTGTAACTTATTAGCATTACATTACATCTGTGGTATAAATTTAAAAAATTTGATGTGTTCCATTCACATGACTTTCTCTACTTCTCTGCAACAAATTATTGTTAAAGGTTGTGCGTCTATTTACTTCATGCTAATCGAGTAAAAATTGGCAGAAATAGTCTTAGTACTTGCTTTCTTGTAACTAGAAGAGAAATAAGGGAGTACCATAGGTTAAAGTGATAGTCTAAAGTTGGTTGCTATGTCACTGAGGTTCCTTTATTTGTATGGAGAGGAGTTGAGATTGTATGATAAAAGTATAAGTTTCTTAAAGCTGAAACAAAAAAACAAGGAATATCTAAAAAAAAAAACAAAAAAAAAAACAATCAACTCCATGAAAAAAATGTGTATAACATAAATTGTGTGTTCTAATGTGCTCTAAATGTTTTGTGCGGTAAGTTTTTATCGATTTCTTACGGTTTAGCAGTTATGCAAAATTCCGTAAAATTCACTCAGAATAAATTAGTCTTCAGAGCCTATTCCCAGAAAATTCAAAATATACATTTTATTTGTCAGGTAAATATCTTTAATATACGATATTTTAATCAAAATCGTTAGAGCCATTTTTTATAAAATTAAAATTTTCGAAAAAAGTTCCATGTAAAGGGTAGTTTGGGGTGGGGGGATTTTTCTCAAAATCTTCGTGTCGCATCCCTGGAAGATACTAAACTTAAATACCAAGTTTGGTATTTTACCGACTTTTTGTTTATGAGTTATCGTGTTCACAGGCACATGGACACACACACACACACACACACACAGACACACACACACACACATACACGGACTTTTTCTGAAAATACTTTTTTTGGATACAGGGGACCCTAAAACATATATTTCCGGTGAAATCTCGGTATCGAATTTTTTGGTGGAGTGCAATACCTTCTCTATACACTATATACATAGTACGTGTAGAGAAAGTCAAAAGTTAGGTAGAGTCAGACTGAAAAATTCCGGCTATGGCATTGCATTTTTTCAGTCTGACTCTCTCTACCTATCCAACTCCTGTCCTACACATGGTTTCTGTGAGAAAACAATCCAATTAGCATTGTTAGTTTGCAATTCCAAATTTTCAGCTATACAGTTCCTTCAACGTAGAAATCACTGTCACTGTTATAAAGTTGCAACACTTACTCCGATTTAGCAACTTTGATTTCTAGCGAAATGTGACCACGGCCTCATTCAAGGAGGCCGTGTAAAACGTCGTTAGAGAAAGTTGTAACGTATTAATACATTAAATTAAATTATTTTCATCGTTTTATTATTTTCCGTTCTATAGGATTTTCTGGTTCTGTATTTCATTAAGTTGTCCACAATGATAAGCTACGCAACAATTAAGCATCGCAGGCGTTGAACATCGAGCCATGGAATAAGTAAAACAAACTATTTAGTAGTGTCTAAAAACTAGTGCAGTCCACTCGAATTCAAAGGAATTATATTCTCTCTTTACCACTTATATCAATACTATTTTCTTAATAAAATGGTGGGAATTATAAAACTTAAGAGCACATATAGTTTCTTCCACTTGTTGCACTGGAACCATCAACTTCCTGAAGCTGTAAATGAGCAGGCACATTTAATAGGCACTGCCAACTTTATAATGTATAGCACTTTGTGCATATTAGTGTGTGTGTGTGTGTGTGTGTGTGTGTGTGTGTTTTATATTCAAATTAAACTGATGTATACTTTGACTTGCACGAATGTGTCAAATGACATTTTTAGTATTTAGCAATGACACAAGGTCTGTAAAGTCTGGTGCTTTGATATTTTACACTCTAGTATATAATTGTACATTTTTGCATTGTAAATTCTATAAAATATTTGTAAATTTGTATTGCAATTTTTAGACATTTATGAAAGGTACATAATACAATAATCATATTTTAGTTTTATATAATTACTAGTAGTAACTATTATGTCGATAATTAGAAAACTATCTGACATTACATCAGTGTTACATACAATGAAATTGTATTTATGTATACATTTTAACACTAATTTTTGATAGGTTTGTCTTTATGTGCATGCAAAAAAAAAAAAAAAAAAAAAGTACAAATGCTTTTATAGATCACATTAAGTATAGTGTAGTGGCGTACAGGCCTCAAAAGCAAATGATGTGATTTTATGTCTATTCTGCTGTTTTTGTAACCCGAGCTTTTAGCACCAGCGCTTTATACATTGTTTTTTTTTTTTTTTTTTGGTAGTATGTAAACATATGTATACATGTATATACCTTGACAAGTTCTATGTGCAGTGGCTTCCTGGCCTAAACAAACCTACAGAATGCTTTCTAATCTAACCATATATTCTCGCAAACTGTTTTCCAACATTTTTCGATACGCAATTTTATACAAATTTATTTCAAAGAGTTTATACTAACTTTCAAAAGAACTTAAAAGAGATGAACGTATACTTTTTCCAAATAATGTACCAATTTTGAGATGTAAAATAATACATTTTCAAAAAATGAAAAGTAGTTAGGTTACTCGACTCTCACCTAAGCGGTCAAGCGACCGCATGTGGGATTTGTAGTGGACAAAGCGGCGCAGGTGCGGGTTTTCTCCTGGTTCTCCGGTTTTCCCCGCTATCGCATTCCATGTATCACCAGTGCCAACGCCTGTGGTGCCGCAATTAGTAAAAACGGACGTTAAACGCTACCAATATATATCCTAAGTGGAACAAAGGACATTGTTCGATGTTTGCATGATTGGATTTGAATTTCTAGTTCGTGAGTTCCCCGCTATGCGCCATGGTGACAAGGGATCAGCTCGTTGTCCACAGATGGCACTGTAGTGCGAAATCACGACTTGCGGACGCGAAATGTCGGAATATTTTGCCCTAGAACCATTTTCTTTCAAGGTATGGGGTTCTTTTAGATGCAAATAAGCATTACACGAGTCCGCCGGCTTTATTTCTTTTCCGAAAGAAGCCATGCTAAGAAATTTTGCCTCGAAAAAGAGCATCACCCTCCGCCTGTGTTGAGCGTGCTATCTTGTTTTTTAAAGGCCAGCATGGTAACCACTACACCACGGAAGGCGACCTCTACACTAAGGGCTAGTATAAATACATATTTCTCGTCACGGTAGTGTGGGGGTAACGCGTTTGCCTCCAATTCAAGAGGTGGCGAGTTCGAATCTCGCTTAAGGTGAGTTTACCGGATACGTTTTTATTTATCTATTTATTTTCCCTTGTCCTTAGAAGACGAGTAACTTTAAGCTCCATGGTTCCCGAGATCATTTGAACATCATTTCACCGATTTCATTCATCGTTCAATATGACCAACCGAGGTACAATACGTTAAGCTACAAAAAGTAAATAAATAAGTAAAATAAATTAAAAATAAATAATAATAATGATAATAAGTCTATTTGTAAATTCATTTACTGTAAACCTAGATTTAATTATGTGAATCATTTTAAAAATGTATAACGTGGCTCAATTTTATTATTTAAATAACCATGCAAGCTAGAATTTTTATACATAGCCAAAATATTACTAGTAATTTGTATAATTGGTATAATTTTCACTAAGATATTTCACATATTGGTTTTTCAAAATTTCACAAATGTGTCACGTTAATCGGTTTTTACTTTCTCTACACGTACCATGTACATAGTGTATAGAGAAGGTATCATAATGCACCCAAAAATTCGATACCGAGATTTCACCGGAAATACATGTTTTAGGACCCCCTGAATACAAAAAAAAAGAGAGCATTTTAAGAAAAATGTCCATGTGTGTCAATCTGTAAGTGTGTGTGTGTGTGTGTGTGTGTGTGGGCAGCATAGCTTAAAAACGAAAAGTCCGTTAAATACCAAATTTGGTATTTAAGTTCAGTACCTTCTAATGATGCGACACGAAGATTTTCAAGAAAATCTCCCCCCCCCCAACTACCCTTTACTTGGAAAAATTGAAGAACATTTTGATTTTTTCAGAAATGGCTAACGATTTTGATTAAAATATCGTATATTAAATATGCTTACGTGACAATGAAATATGTATATCTTGAATTTTCTGGGAATAGCCTCTGAAGACTACTTTATTCTGGATGAATTTTTCGGAATTTTGCATAACTACTAAACCGTAAGAGATGGAGAAAAACTTACCACACAAAAAATGTAGAGAACGTTAAAGCATACAACATAATATACTTTTTTTTTCGTGGAGTTGATCGTTTTTGAGATATTCCTTGTTATTGGTTTCAGCTTTGAAAAACTTATACTTTTCTCATAGAGGAATTTTACAACTCCTGTCCATACTTCAGTCACATAGCAACCAGCTTTTGACTATCGCTTTCACCTATGGTAGTCCCTTATATCGCTTCAAGTAACAAGACTATTTCTGCTAATTTTTTCTCGATTAATATGTAATAAATAGAAGCAGAAGCTTTTTAACAATAAGTTGTGGCAGAAAGCCATGTGAATGGAACACATCAGATTTTTTTCCCTAATTTGATAGTAGAGAAAGTAAATCTCGAATTTAACCACTAAAATGTTTGACGTCGTTAGCAAAAGTCAATTCTTTAAGAGAGGATGACCTTATTAATAGAGGTTTAAATCACGGCCTCCTGTGTTGCACAACGTTGAGCGCTGGTTTTTCATGCCGGAGATCAAAACTGTAATCTCATTAGGGTTTAAACGGCCGTTTTCCACTGGAGCTCATTTCTATTTACAAAATACACAAATGAGGTTCCACAATTCGCTGTTTAATATTGTACTGCAGGCTGCGGAGCGTAATCACATCCCAGCTTTTATGTCTACTGGGGATTTCTGTTAAACGCTCTTTCTCGCTCGCTATTCTTTTGTTCGTGTTGGTGTCTCGGATGTTTAACTTATTCACATACAGCCATTTTCTTTAAATATTATTACGTCTCCTAAATCAAGCTTCACGTCGTTTCCTTCTGTTACGAAATTAATTTTAATTATTTATTTCAGTGCTAAGAGAAGCTGAAATGATGCTTAAAAAAATATGTTCCATTCACATGACTTTCTCTAGCTAGACTTCCGCAAACACTACTTTTATTCAAAAGATTAATCTTTTATCTACATCATGCTAAACAAGATAAACATAAGCAGAAAGGAGCTAAGGGAATGCACAGGCTAAAGCGATAGTCTCGTCCTTTAAAAGTCGGTCGCTATGTGAAACAATTGAAATTCCATTCTCTTTGTTTGCCAGGAGTGAACAAACGAGAAACGAGAAGAAACATGTCTTCCCGTTTGAGAAAAGTTTAAGTGGCTTAAAATTAAAACCAATAATCCGGAATACCTCGAAAGCGTTTTATTAGGTATTATATATTTATATAAAATGTAAATTATTTGTTGTTTTTATTATATATATGATTTGATGATTTTTATTTATATATTAAAATAATTTTGGCTTTTTTAGTTAAATACCAATGCATTTGGTACACTTATGATTACCTAAAGCTGTATACATTAAAATAAAAAAAAAACTAAAAAAAAAAAAACTGATGTGTTACACTCAGATGACTTTCTGTAGCTGTTCCACAAACTTCTTACTTAAGATTCTTCTTATTTCTACACCATGCTAATCGAGATAAACATCAGCACAATGTTCTTATTACTTAGTTCCTTATAAGTAGAAAGGGAACTAAAGGAATGCCCTATGCTAAAGTTATAATCAAATGTTTTAAAAGCCATGGTTACGTGATATTTTTTATATTTTATTTATTTATTTATTTTTTTTTTTGTAACTTAATGTCCTTTAACCTGGTTGGTGGTCATATCGGACGATGAATGAAATTGGTGAAATGATGCTCAAATGATCTCGGGGTCCGTGGAACTCAAAGTTACTGGACATTCGTCTTCTCAGGACAAGGCAAAATCCCCCCCCCCAAAAAAAATCTTATCCGGGTAACTCACCTTAAGCGAGATACGAACTCACGACCTGTTGCAGACACGCTACCAACACACTACCCAGGCGGGCCTACGATTGTTATTGAAATTGGCTTCTCTGCTTGGCCAGAAGCAGAACAAAAGAAAAACGGACATTTGCTATCTGAGTAAAGTGTATTTTAAAATTGAATCCAATAACAAAGAATATCTTGGAAACGGTCCACTCTACAGCAAAAATGCATATGACATAAATTGATTGTTTTTGACATATCTACATTTTTTGTGAGCATGTTTTTGTCTATATCTTCCGGTTTAAGCGTTACACAAAATTCTGCAAAAATCAACTAGAATAAAGTGCTCTTCAGGGCCTATTCCCAGATAATTCAAAATATACATTTTTATTTGTGTTGTGAATAACACTTATGAACGGCACATACACACGGAACTTTTTTCTAAAAAGTTTTTTTCTGTTTTGCATTCAGGGGGTCTCAAAACATATATTTCAGGTGAAATCTCGATATCGAATTTCTGAGTTCAATACAATAACTTCTCTAATACGCGTAGAGAAAGTAATAAAAATGAATTTAATTTTTAGTTATTTTGGCGGGAATAACAAAAAGTGGCGACACAGCATTTAAATGCAATTGTCGGATTAGTGGTTAGGGCAACGGGACGGAAACCAGGAAATCCGGCTATGGCATTGAATTTGTCGGTCGGGCTCTACCTATCCATGTGTTAGATTTATTTGACTTTCTCTAGTCATACTTCTAAAACTATTCTCGTATTTGAGTTACTTCTTGTACATCCAGATAAACTTTCAACTTGCTTAGATTGACCCAGCAAGGTGGCGCCGCGATTCGCATTCGGGAGTACGCAGGTTCGATCCCCGTCTACCGCGTACTCTGGCTTGGGTTCCTTCTTGTCCCTTATGCGGATGTTTTCCTGAAATACTTCTTTTAATTTTAATTCATGGGGTTTCTAAAAATATATATCTGGTAAAGTCTCAGAGTCGAAATTTAGGGTGGAATACAATACTTTCTATTCCCATAATTACATTGCATATAAGTGGTCAAGAAAGTAAAAGCATTTTTACTTTCTCTACACGTACTAAGTACATACTGTATAGAGAAAGAAGGTATTGTAATGCACCCAAAAATTCGATACCGAGATTTCACCGGAAATACATGTTTTGGTTCCCCCTGAATCCCAAAAAAATCTAATGTGTTCCATTCACACGACTTTCTCTACATCTTTGCAAGAAACAATTGTTTAAACGCTTCATGCTAATCGAGAAAAAAGTAGCAAAAATAGTCTTATTACTTGTTTCCTTGTTAGTAGAAGCGAAATAAGGGAGTACCATAGATTAAAGTGATAGTCAAAAGCTGGTTGCTCTGTGATTGAATTTCTTTTCTTTGTATGGACACGAGTTGACAAATTCCCATATGAGAAAAGTACGAGTTTTTAAAAGCTGAAACCAAAAACAAGGTATATCTCAAAAACGATCCAACTCCATATATATAAACATAAATTGTGTGTTTTAATGAACTCTACATTTTTGTGTGGTAAGTTTTTGTCCGTCTCTTACGGTTTAGCAGTTATGCAAAATTCCCTAAAAATCATCCAGAATAAACCAGTCTTTAGAGGCTATTCCCATAAAAGTCAAGATACACATTTTATTTGTTAGGGCCATCTTTTAGAAAGTCAAAATGTTCGAACATTTTTCCACGTAAAGGGTAGTTGGGGTGGAGGGATTTTCTTGTCGCTTCCTTGGAAGATACTGAACTTAAATACCAAATTTGGTATTTAACGGACTTATATCGTTTTTGAGCTATGCTGCCCACGCCCACACACACACACACATACACTCATAAATACCCAAACACAGACAGACACACACAGACACGAACATTTTTCTAAAATTGCTTTTTTTTCTTTGCATTCAGGGTGTCCTAAAACATGTATTTCCGGTGAAATCTGGATATCGAATTTCTGGGTGCATTACAATACCTTCTCTATACACTATGTACATAGTATGTGTAGAGAAAGTAAAAAAGCATTTTTAGAAAACTCCGTGTGTGTGACTGTAAACAGCATAACTCAAAATCGAAAAGACCGTTTAATACCAAACTTGGCATTCAAGAAAATCCCCCTACACCTAACTACCCTTAAAATCGAACATTTTACGAAACCTTTGATTTTCTCAAAAATGACTAACGATATGGATTCAAGTACCTTACGTTTAAGATCTTTTTATGACAAACGAAATGTATGCCTTGAATTTTCTGGGAATAGCCCCTGAAGACCCCTTCATTCTGAATGAAGTTTGCATAACTGGTAAACTATAAGAGCTAGAGAGAAAATTACTACATCAAAAAAAAAAAAAAAAAAAAAAAAAAAAAAAAAAAAAAATATATATATATATATATATATATATATATATATATATATAGACTGTTGAGTAATCAGCGAGCTAATTTCTCACCCGGAGGTCTCAGGTTTGATTCCTGGCTGGGGCAGGGAATCTTTCTTAGCGGGAATTACAGAGTCTGGAAGCATGCATGCGAGAATGAATGTGCGAGTGTCCAACGTTCAAGAACCTGCTGGCAACAAGTTGATTCTTAAGCCAAAGGCCCCGATATGACCATAAATGTATATGAAATAATTTTTTAAAATGTAGATATTGTTAAAATACGCACTTTATGACAAAAATTTTTGTAACGTTAACGATTTCTGAGATATTTCTTGTTATTTGTTGCAATTTTAAATTACACTTATATTTTTCTCAAACGGGGTTACCATACGTTTTATATATCTTTCGATTTACTCCTAGGCTTGTAAAGAGAACCGAATTTCAATTGCATCACGTAGCGACCAGCTTTGACTATCTCTTTAGCCTAGTGTATTCCCCCAATTGTCGGAGCCATTTTTGAGAAAATACCGGAATGTAAGGGCAGTTTTTGGGTGGGAGGATTTTCCTGAACATTTTTGCATCACATCCTTGGGAGATACCAAACTTAGTGTCTGTTCAGCGGTGTTTTAGCTAGTGGGATAGGGAGCCCTTCCAAGCAGGTAGGGGCATAGCAATTGGAAGGAGGAAGGACTTTCTTAGTCTGAGGCAAGCGAGGGGTAAAGGCGTATGAGAGTGTGGAAGAAGGAAGCACTGTTGCCGATAATATCTGTGTGTTCACTGTGCACTGTCGATTTTGAAGACTCGTCATCCGACTCTCAGTAAAGTATTGCAACACTGTTGAGTGTTTTGCCTCGCGCGGCACGTGTACCTCTCCCACAGGTTAAGGTGTTACTTGAGCGATAAGCCACCCCAACCCACTAGCTATAACACCGCTGAACAAACAGTAAATACCAATTTTGGTATTAAAGTTACGCTGTTCCAGACATACACAATACCTTTTACTAAACTTGTTTTTTTGATTCAGGGGTCATCAAGATATGTATCACCGGTGAAATCTCGGTATCCAATTTTAGGGTGGAATGCAATACTTTTTCTATCTACTGTGTACATTGTAGTGGTAGAGAAAGCAATAAACATGGTGAGAAGTCATACGAATGTAACACATCAGAAACTTTTTAAGCACATTTACAGTTTTTATTCGTGCGGATAGCTGATGTAGATCCGCGTGCATGTGGCAGGAATAACTGTGGCATGTGAACGTGTTATCCTCTGCGTGACCGAGGATGCAATTAGTTACGTATAAATATTCACCAGA
The DNA here is from genome assembly GCA_030762935.1 of Hymenopus coronatus. NCBI lineage: Eukaryota > Metazoa > Arthropoda > Insecta > Mantodea > Hymenopodidae > Hymenopus > Hymenopus coronatus. Next base: position 15,553,407 of record CM060898.1, on the reverse strand, counting down.
AGGAAAAGTTGACGACAAAAAGCGGTTTGCCAACTGAACTGAGGTGCACGCGATTGCCATAATTACAGCACAACAGGTATATCAACGTCACAGAACCAGCTCCCTCTTCAAGATCCACCTGCTCAGGCATTTGTTGCAAATGAGAACTACTTCATTACTATTAGTCTCATAAGAAATTCAATAAAACACTTCAGTCATTATCTCTCCCATATGTCAAGCAAATTCACTGTTGGAAAATTGAACCAAACTTGAAACAGAATTCGGATAAATTGTCCCAGTAGGGCACCGCTTGGGCTGTGATATGTTTATAGCTTGGCAAGGTAATAAAAAATGCTATCATTTTTGGGTTCGCGCAGCTCAAGCCTTCAACTGCTTCCCCTCTTCCCATTTTAGTCGGCCATGTTCGGTGATGGTAAGAAAGGTATGGATGGAGAGAGAGAGTTTGCCATCACCCCTGTATCACTGTTACGATATGCGCTGGGCTGAATGTAGGATGAGAACTATAGGGTCGTTGTATCATAAGGTAACCCATTCGCGGCCTTTCTCTCCTTCGCTACACCCGCGCCGCCTGCCGGGACTTCGGACTACCAATTCCCGCTGGAAAATGCATTGTCACCATTTTTGTGTTGCTGAGTCAGGTCCACGTGCAGTCAAACATTCCAGTTAAGTGCTTCTGTCGCTGCAGTAAACGTGGTGCGTCAGTTAACTGGTAGAACTTGTGTTTATTTGTAAATTTTACTTTAAACATGAATGTGCTCGCCAAGTGCGAGAAAATTTGCTGAAAAGTTTACAAATTCTGTACCACCTGCAAGAGAAACTACACATGCGGTCGTCAATAAATTTCAAGCTTCGGGTTCAGCGTTGAACAAGAAATATTCTAGGAGAAGGTCAGTGTTAACAGAAAATAAATTGGATGCCACTTTGGAGCGTTCGCCTCGAAAATCGCTGAACAAATTAGCGCAGCAAACAGGAGTATCTCCATCTTCTGCTAGAAATGCTACACGTCTGTAGAAACTAAAACCTTATCGCTACCCACAAGTGCAAGCATTAAAAGAAAATGACCCCGGTAAACGTGTGAATTAGGGCATTTGGTTTTTCCAATCTTTACAAAAAGGTTTCATTGGCTCACAGATTTTTACTTTCTCTATACTCACTATGTACATAGTGTATAGAGAATGTATTGCACTCCACCAAAAAATTCGATACCGAGATTTTACCGGAAATATGTGTTTTAGGGTCCCCTGCACCCAAAAGAAGTATTTTCAGAAAAAGGTCCGTGTGTCTGTGAACACGATAACTCAAAAACGAAAAGTCGGTAAAATACCAAACTTGGTATTTAAGTTTAGTATCTTTCAGGGATGCGACACGAAGATTTTGGGAAAAATCCCCCTACCCCAAACTACCCTTTACATGGAACTTTTTTCGAAAATTTCGATTTTCTCAAAAATGGCTCTAACGATTTTGATTAAAATATCGTATATTAAAGTTATTTACCTGACAAATAAAATGTATATTTTGAATTTTCTGGGAATAGCGTCTGAAGACTACTTTATTCTGGATGAATTTTTCATAACTACTAAACCGTAAGGGATGGACAAAAACTTACCACACAAAAAATGTAGAGCACGTTAAAACATACAGTTTATGTAAGATAATTTTTTTTCGTAGAGTTGATCGTTTTTTAGATATTCATTGTTTTTGGTTTCAGCTTTGAAAAACGTATACTTTTCTCATACAGGAATTTGTCAACTCCTGTCCATACAAAGGAACTTCAGTCACACAGCAACCAGCTTTTGACTGTCACTTTAACGTATGGTACTCCCTTATTTCGCTTCTACTTACAATAAAGTAAGAAATAAGACTATTTCTGCTAATTTTTCTCGATTAGCATGAAATAAATAAAAGATAAGCTTATTAACAATAATAATTTACAGAGATATAGAGAAAGTCATGTGAATGGAACACATCAGATTTTTTCTTTCTCTCTCTGACGAATCTTGATTTCACTTAATGGGCGTGTGAATACTCAACAATCGATAGATACTGGGCTCCAGCGAGTGAGTGACAACTTTTTTTACTTTCTCTATACGTACTATGTACTTAGTGTATTGTATTGCACCCAAAAATTCGATACCATGATTTCACCGGAAATACAAGTTTTGAGACCCCCTGAATCCAAAAAAGCGTTTTTAGAAAAATGTCCGTGTGTGTCTATGGACAGCATAGCTCAAAAACGAAAAGACCGATTAAAACCAAACTTGGTATTTAGGTTTGGTATCTCCCAAGGATGCGACACGAAGATTAAAAAAAAATCCACTCCAAACTACCCTTAACATGGAAGAAATTTCGAACATTTTGATTTTCTTAAAAATGGCTCTAACGAGTTTGATTAAAATATATTATATTTAAAATATTTACTTGCCAAATAAAATATGTATCTTGAATTTTCTGGGAATAGCCTCAAAAGAGCTCTTTATTCTAGATGATTTTTAATGAATTTTGCATAACTGGTAAACCGTAACAGACAAAAACTTACTACACAAAAAATGAGATCACGATAAAACACGCAACTTATGTCATATACATTTTTTTCATGGAGTGGATCGTTTTTGAGATATTCCTTGTTTTTAGTTTCAGCTTTAAAAAACTTATACTTTTTTCATACAGGAATTTATCAACTCCTGTCCAGACAAACAAAGGAACTTCAGTCACATAGTAACCAGCATTTGACTATCACTTTGAGCTGTGGTACTCCCTTATTTCGCTTCTATGTACAAGGAAGCAAGTAATTAGACTATTTCTACTAATTTTTACTTTCTCCATACGCACTATGTACATAGTGTATAGAGAAAGTATTGCACTCCACCAAAAATTCGATACCGAGATTTCACCGGAAATATGTTTTAGGGTCCCCAATATCCAAAAAAAGCATTTTCACAAAAAGGTCCGTGTGTGTGTGTGTGCGTGTGTGTCCGTGTGTCTGTGAACACGATAACTCAAAAACGAAAAGACGGTAAAATACCAAACTTGGTATTTAAGTTTAGTATCTTCCAGGGATGCGACACGAAGATTTTGAGAAAAATCCCCCCACCCCCAGCTACCCTTTACATGGAACTTTTTTTCGAAAATTTTGATTTTCTCAAAAATGGCTCTAACGATTTTGATTAAAATTTCGGATATTAAACATATTTACCTGAAAAATGAAATGTATATCTTGAATTTTCTGGGAACAGCCTCTGAAGAGTAGTTTATTCTGGATGAATTTTACTAAATTTTGAATAACTGCTAAACCGTAAGAGATGGACAAAGACTTACTACACAAAAAATGTAGAGCACATTAAAACACACAATTTATATTATATAAATTTTTTTCGTGGAGTTCGTTGTTTTTGTGACATTCCTTATTTTTGGTTTCTGCTATGAAAAACGTATACTTTTCTCATACTGGAACTTGTCAACTGCTATCCATATAAACAAAGGAACTTCATTGACATAGCAACCAGCTTTTGACTATCACTTTAACCTACGGTTGTCCCTTATTTCGCTTCTACTTACAAGGATGCGAGAAATAAGACTTTTTCTGCTAATTTTTTTATCTGATTAGCATAAAGTAAATAGAACTATAAGCTTTTTAAGAATGATTTGTTGCAGGGATATGGAGAAAGTCATGTGAATGGTACACATCAGATTTTTCTCAATTAGCATGAAGTAAATAACAATAATTTGTTGCAGAGATGTAGAGAAAGTCACGTGAATGGAACACATCAGATTTTTAAGACATACGATGCTTGTTTCAGAGCAAAAGGTAAACATTTCCAGCATGTATTATAAGGTAAGTAAGATCTCTGCCCGCATAGTTTTCTTGGCAACTGCTGACTCTCTCACGCATTGTTAGAGAGTGCGCGAGTAGGCTACCATATAAAATAATGACTCTATACTTGATTTCGTAAGTAAGTGGCAACATTGTAAACAATCTCCCAATCTAAGGGACTTATTAGAGGGGAACTTCGGTGTTGAAGGTCCCGATATCACTGTTAATAGTCCTTAGTTTATAACTGGAGCAACAGATCTGGACATGTAAAAATCTTTAATGAGAGCTAGGAAGCGAGTTGTACTTTCAGATAAGCAGTTCACCAGTCGATTCATGCCTGTCACAGTCAATGTCAAATATCTGTCACCTGCACTGATAAACATGTGTTTTCATATGTATATTCATATCTACAAAACACCTATACAAGTGGCCTACTACATAAACAACGTCAATCGTCTGCCTCCAATTCTTCCACACCTGATAGTCCTTCGTCTTCGCTCACGTCATTGTCATAATCAACGTTATCGCTACTTATTGCACCATTATCCTGGATTAGAATTATTTTTTATTTTCTGGAATTCTTTCTAATGAGTTTAAATGTTCTCAACATGTCGACATACATTTTCCCATTCTGGTCTGCCAATTTCTGCAATTCGCTGGCGATACAACTGTTCCGCATCTTTTAATTTAAAAGTGATATATTAAGTTTTAGTTTTCTTTCTTTCTTATCATTGAGAACTCTGGAAACGGAACTCAGTGAAATATCAGTTGCCTTGACTACTCTTTCATTCACTTTCTACAGGCTTTTGAAGAACTCGGGGAATATACATTTTCTTCCTTCATCCCTGCCTCTTGTTTCATGAAGTCAAGGACATTTGCAATTATTTCTCTGCTCTGACCAACTAATACCTTGCCACTTAACTTTGAAAACGTAGGAGTCATGATTGTAAAAATAAAATAAATAAAATGAACACTATTTACTGCCCACTTTGAATACAAACATATGCGGAACACTTTCGTTACAAAGTTTGCTCGCTGTGACTTTAAGTAAGCAAAGTATAATATCAAAAACTCCGATAAACTAGGCTCGGTAGCTGGGTTGGCGGTCAGGGTCACGAATCCAGAAGTTTTGCGCCGGCAATATATACTCTTACAAAAAACAGTACACTTATTTTTGTGATCCCTCAGTTCAGCTTGCAATGCCCTTTCTCCCACCACGGACAAATACCAAGCGATGCGCATGCGTGTCACATGGACATGCGCGAGAAGGGAGAATGAAGTAATCTTCGTGTCGCATCCTTGGAAGATACTAAACCTAAATACCAAGTTTGGTATTTAACGGCCTTTTTGTTTTGGGGCTATGCTGTCCACAGCCACACACACAGCCACATACACACACGGACCTTTTTTTAAAAATGCTTTTTTCGGACTCAGGGACCTCAAAACATATATTTCCGGTGAAATCTCGGTATCGAATTTTTGGGTGCATTACAATACCTTCTCTATCCCTATGTACATTGTACATATGGGGCTAGAGAAAGTAAAAATGTAGGTCTTGTTAAAATACACAAGTTATGTCATACACATTTTTTTCGTGGCGCTTACCGTTTTCGAGGTATTCCTTTTTATTAGTTTCAGTTGTGAAGTACTTACATTTTTCTCAGACGGAAGTGTCCGTTTTTCTTTTGTTCTACTCCTGGCCAAGCCAAAGACTTGCAATGACAATCGCTTAACGAGAGATTTTAAAACATTTGACTACCACTTTAGCCTAGTGTATTCCCTTAGTTCCAGTCTACTTATAAAAAACTAAGTAATACAATTCTGCTCATATTTATCTTGATTAGCGTGGTGTTGAAAGAAGAATTATCTTTTGTAAGAAGTTTATTTGTAGAGTAGCTAGAGAAAGTCATGTGAGTGTAACACATCAGAATTTTTTTTTTGAATGCACAAAATGCTTGGCGAATCGAATTTTATAGACAACACAAATATATGGCGATGATGCAAAGCACGAGTCTTCAATGAGGAAATGGTGCATTATTTACTAGTAATCAAGGATGAACCAGTGTGTACGAAAAATACTGGAGTGGAAGTTGATCAATCGTTATGGAGGAGTTGAAAACAAATGTTGATAAAAGAATTAAGAAAAACCGGTGTTTCACTTGGAACGCCGTAGTTAACTTTTTGGATGGACAAGATTTCCCAGTCATGAAGACCTCAAAGTGACATCTGGGCTCAGATATTTAGCGGTGAAGAAATCAGCAATGAAAAACCGGTACCACGTGACAATAAATACCTTGATAGCAATGACGATTACGTTGAGAAATAGAGTAAGGGATTGTGACTTTGTAAATAAAGTTTTGTGTTAATATGTTTCGTTATGCCAAATCGTCTGTCCCTTTCTGGATGACCCTCGCGTGATTCGTCCGTTCGCAAAACTTTTGGATCGCCTTAGTAAAATTTTACGTATGAGTACCTTTAAGTGTGAAATTTGGCGCGTTCTGTATGGTATTATTACGTATGCCAAGCTGTCGCTTAGTTCATAATTTAAACATCGTTCTCGACCTTGGAAGAGAATAATAAAAGTGCGTGGGAGAAGATCATCGCAGAGGAAGTGAGGCCAATTGAGTCATAGTGGAATAACCAACTAAGCCGCGCTATTCTTTGACACTGATAAGACAATTCTTCAAACACATCGTGTATTTAACTCGATCAGTATTCTGTAACTCCGCTATCTTAAATATAAAACAAAAAACGATGTGTTCCATTCACATGGCTTTCTCTACATCTCTGTAACAAATTATTGTTAAAAAGGTTATTCTTCTATTCCTTCATGCTAATCGAGAAAAAAATAGCAGACATTATTACTTGCTTTCTTGTAAGTAGAAGCGAAATAAGGGAGTACCACAGGTTAAAGTGATAGCCAAAAGTTGGTTGCTATGTGACTGAAGTTCCTTTGTTTGCATCAACAGGAGTTTACAAATTCAGCTATAAGTTTTTCAAAGCTGAAACCAAAAACAAGGAATATCTAAAAAACGATCAACTGCACAAAAAAATATAACGTATATTGTGTGTTTTAACGTGCTCTACATTTTTTTGTGTGGTAAGTTTTTGTCCATCTCTTTTCGGTTCAGCAGTTATGCAAAATTCCATAAAATTCATCCCAGAATAAAGTAGTCTTCAGATGCTATCCCCAGAAAATGTAAGATATACATTTTATTTTTCAGGTAAATATCTTTAATACATGATATTTTAATCAAAATCGTTAGAGCTATTTTTAAGAAAATCAAACTTTTCGAAAAAAGTTCCATGTAAAGAGTAGTTGGGGGTGGGGGATTTTCTTGAAAATCTTCGTGTCGCATCGTTAGAAGATACCAAACTTAAATACCAAGTTTCGTATTCAACGGTCTTTTCGTTTTTGAGCTATACTGTCCACAGGCACAGACGGACCTTTTTCTGAAAATGATTTTTTTTGGATTCAGAGGGACTAAAACATGTATTTCCGGTGAAATCTCAGTATCGAATTTTTTGATGGAATACAATACCTTCTCTATACATTATGTACATAGTAGGTGTAGAGAAAGTAAAAAAAAAAAACCTATCTTCTCTGTCACTAAATTTCCCGCTGCGAGTTAAAGACCTTGTGGCAGGTGATTTCTTCGCCAGCAGCTATTCCCTAAGGTGCCCGCCCGACGCGTCATGCAATCCCAGGAGTACGTCATAAGCTGGGATAGGAGGCTTATACCCGACTTACAATCTGAGCACAACTGCATTCGCTACACCTTGAATATAGAATTCCTTACTAGAGTAGCCACAAGTGTATCAACTGGGAGCGCAATTTTGGCTGCAATAGATAAAACAAAAATCTGATGTGTTCCATTCACATGACTTTCTCTATATCTCTGCAACAAGTTATTGTTAAAAAGCTTATACTTCTATTTACTTCATGCTAATCAGAAAAAATAGCAGAAATAATCTTATTACTGCTTCTTAGAAGCGAAATAAGTGAGTATCCTAGGTTAAAGTGATAATCAAAAGCAGGTTGCTATGTGACTGAAGTTCCTTTGTTTGTATGGGCAGCAGTTGACAAATTCCTGTATGAGAAAAGTATTAGTTTTTCATAGCAGAAACCAAAAACAAAGAATGTTTAAAAAACGATGAACTCCACGAAAAAAAATGAACATAGCATAAATTGTGTGTTTTAACGTGCTCTACATTTTTTGTGCAGTAATTTTTTCTCCATCTCTTGCGGTTTAGCGGTTATTCAAAATTCCGTAAAATTCATCCAGAATAAAATACTCTTCAGAGACCATTCCCAGAAAATTCAAGATATACATTTTATTTGTCAGGAAAATATCATTAATATACGATATTTTAATCAAAATCGTTAGAGCCATTTTTTAGAAAATCAAAAATTTCGAAAAAAGTTCCATATAAAGGGTAGTTGAGGGTGGGAGGATTTTTCTCAAAATCTTCGTGTCGCATTCCTGAAAGAAAATACCAAGTTTGGTATTTTACCGACTTTTCGTTTTTGAGTTGTGTTCATAGACATAAGGACACACACACAACACATACACACACACACACACACACACAAACACACACACACACACACACACGGACCTTTCTCAGAAAATGCTTTTTTTAGATAAAGGGGACCCTAAAACACATATTTCCGGTGAAATCTCAGTATCGAATTTTTGGGCGGAGTGCAATACCTTCTCTATACACTATGTACATAGTACGTATAGAGAAAGTAAAAATATGATGTGTACCATTCACAGGACTTTCTCTACATCTCTGCAACAAATAATTCTTAAAAAACTTATACTTCTATTTACCTCGTGCTAATCAGAAAAAATTAGCAGAAATAGTATTTTACTTGCTTCCTTGTAAGTAGAAGCGAAATAAGGGAGTACCATAAGTTAAAGTGATGGTCAAAAGCTGGTTGCTATGTCACTGAAGTTCCTTTATTTGTATGGACAGGAGTTGACAATTTCTGTATGAGAAAAGTATGAGTTTTTCAAAGCAGAAACCAAAAAGAAGGAATGCCTCAAAAACGGTGAACTCCACGAAAAAATGTATGTAACATAAATTGTGTGTTTTAACGTGATCTACATTTTTCATGCAGTAAGTTTTTGTCCATCTCTTACGGTTTAGCAGTTATTCAAAATTCTGTAAAGTTCATCCACAATAAAGTACTCTTCAGAGGCTATTCCCAGAAAATTCAAGATATACATTTTATTTGTCAGGTAAATATCTTTAATATACGAAATTTTAATCAAAATCCTTAGCCATTTTTGAGAAAATCAAAATTTTTGAAAAAAGTCCATGTAAAGGGTAGTTGGGGGTGGCGGGAATTTTCTCAAAATCTTCGTGTCGCATCCCTGGAAGATATTCAACTTCAATACCAAGTCTTTCCGTTTTTGAGCTAAGCTGTCCACATACACGCACTCACTCACGCACGCACACACACGCACGCACGCGGACACACACGGACCTGTTTCTGAAAATGCTTTTTTTTTTTTGGATTCAGGGGGTCCTAAAACATTTATTACCGGTGAAATCTCGACATCGATTTTTTGGGTGGAATACATCTCTAACCTTATGTACATTGTACATACGGGGCTAGAGAAAGTAAAAAAATTGAAAATCAGTGTTTGTCTTTCAACAAAAAATTCCAGATAAACATTAGCAGATACGGTCTTATTACTTAGTTCCTTGTAAACAGAAGAGAAATAAGGGAGTAGCATAGGTTAAAGTGATAGTCAAACCTTTTAAAATCTGGTTGCTATGTGATTGAAGTACCTTGTATGGACAGGAGTTGACAAATTCGTATAAGAAAAGTATTAGTATTTTAAAGATGAAACTAATAACAAGGAGTACCTCCAAAATGGCTAATTCCACGAAAAAAATCTATACGACATAAATTGTGTATTTTAAAGAGATCTACATTTTTTGTGCAGTAAGTTATTGTCTATCTCTTACAATTTTCCAGTTATGCAAAATTCAGAAAAAAGCATCCAGAATAAAGAGGTGTTCTGAGGCTATTCCTAGAAAATTCAAGATATACATTTTAATTGTGAGGTAAATATCTTTAATATACGGTATTTAAACAAAATCGTTAGAGCCATTTTTGAAAAAATAAAAATTTTCGAAAAAAAATTCATATAAAGGGTAGCTGGGGGTGGGCAGATTTTCTTGAAAATCTTCATGTCGCATCCTTGGAAGGTACCAAACTTAAATATCAAGTTTGCTATTAAACGGTCAACACACATACACACACACACACACCCGCGGGCGCGGACCTGAAAAACATTTTATTTTATTCAGGGGGTCCTGAAACATGTATTTCCGGTGAAATCTCGGTATCGAAATTTTGGGTGAAATACCTACAATACTTCCTTTATACACTATGTAGATAGTACGCATAGAGAAGGTAAAAATCTAATGTGTTCCATTCACATGACTTCCTCTACATCTCTGTAACAAATTATTGCTAGTAAACTTATTCTTCTATCTACTTCATGGTACTGGAGATAAACATTAGCAGAAATTGTATTATTACTTAGTTCCTTATAAGTAGAAGCGAAATAAGGGAATACACTAGGCTAAATCGATAGTCAAATGTTTTAAAATGTGGTTGCTATGAATTGAAATCCGTTTGTTTGCGTGGCCAGGAGTTGAAAGTTTCCGTATAACTGAAACAAATAACGAGAAGTACTCCGAAAACGGTCAACTCCACGAAAAAATGCACATGACATAAAGTGTGTGTTTTAAGAAGATCTACATTTTTGTGCAGTAAGTTTTTGTCTATCTCTTATGGTTTACCAGTTGTAAAAAATTCATAAAAATGCATCCAGAATAAAGAGTCCTTCAGAGGATATTCCTAGAAAATTCAAGATATACATTTTATTTGTCGTGCAATATCTTTAATATAGGGCATTCTAATCAAAATCGTTAGAGCCATTTTTGAGAAAAATCAAAATTTTCGAAATATTTTCCATTGAAAGGGTAGTTTTGGGTGTGGGATATACTAAACTTAAATACGAAGTTTAGTATTTTACTGACTTTTTATTTCAGTTATCGTGTTTGCAGATTCACAAACACTGATCTCTTTATAATATATGCCTTTTTTTGTGTGGCAGCGCCGTGACTAAGTGGTTAGACCACTCTCCTCTCACCTAGATGGTCCGGGTTCTACGGTTTCCCCCGCCATCGCATTTCACCGGTGCTCCATCTTCATTCTGTGTAGCATCAGTGTAATCACTTGCGGTGCCATAGAAGTAAAAGCGGTCAATAAACACTACCAGAAGTAGTCCCTTTTTTTGGTTACAGGAGGCCCTAAAACGTGTATTTCTGGTGAAATATCGGTATGGAATTTTTAGTGAAGTGATTACTTTCCATACCTATGTACCATGACTGTGCAAGAAAGGTCAATATGCTTATGTTGGAATCAGGGCACCCTAAAACGTGTATTTCCGGTGAAATCTCTCTTATCGAATTATTGGGTGAAGTACAATACTTTCTATGCCTGTGTACCACGAGAATGCAAGAAAGGTCAATATGCTTATGTTGGTATCAGGGGACCCTAAAACGTGTATTGGCGGTGAAATCTTGGTATTGAATTTTTGGGTGGAGTTTAATACTTTCTATACATGTGTGCCATGACTGTGCAAGGAAGGTAAACATGCTTAGGTTGGCATCAGGGGACCCTAAAACGTGTACTTCCGGTGTAATCTCGGTGTCGAATTTTTAGAAGGAGTCCAATACGTTTACTACAGAGTGATTTATGTAGAACTGACACATTTCTTTTTTTAATTACTCCGTTGGAAATTCATTCAATGACCCAATTTCAGCACCAAATTAAGCAGAATGTTCTGGAGTTTCGATTCCTTGTCAGTAGATGCGCAGATGTTGAACTTATATTAAGTCATTTTTACAATAACTGGACGATGTAGAGCTGAGTCAGGGATATTTTCAGCACTACATGCCATACATCAAATGAAACCATGATCCTAATTGCAAGTTTCTTTGACGACCGGATAATTTCCAGGAACCTGTGGCCAACGAGATCTCCGGATTTGACATCGCCGGACTTCTTTCTATGGGGTTACTTAAAAGACAGGGTTTACGCCACACGTCCCCGGACATTGGACGACCTGAAGCACAACATCACAAAAGAGATTCAAGCTATTGACAACAGAGTCCTCCAACGAGTGGCCAGTAACATGGAATGACGTGTTGAGTTGTGCCTTATGCAGGATGGACATTTTCAACATTTGCTATAGAGGTAAATAATCTCCCAAAATTGCTCTACAATTTGGGTGTAATAAGTTGTCGATAGCATAACACGGTTTGAAACAATTAATGAAAGAAATGTTTCACCCTGTACCTTTGTACCACATTCTATGTAGAGGAGCTAAAATGTTATTCTCGATTGACTTTCCTAAGCGAATGCTTTGCTTCCAGTCGGTGTTAAGATCCCATGAAAGAGTGTAGGCGTTGAAATACTGCATAGAAAATGACTGTGTCACAGAGTTGATTGCAAACGGATGCTGCATTATGCAAGAAGTGCAATGATGACAGAGATAAAGCTGGATATAAATCACCGACATTATTCAATCAGCGGAAGTTGTATTGCCGCGGCATGCAGCTGGACTCGAGCGTGCGACCTCGCACAGGAGTCTGTCTATCTGTAGACGAGTGACGCAATATCTTATTCCGATTTTGTATTTCCTTTCTCTCACATCAAAACGCACTAATTGCCTCTGGACGAAACACAATGAGTCTGAGTTAATTGCTATGTCGGGATGTGTGTTTATTACTCGCTGCAGGGGTCTGTTATCCTTGTTCAGTCGCCTGTGATCACGCTACCTCCCCCCACAAGCGACCAGATTCGTGTCACCGGGGGTCTACGGTTCGCTGTTTAAATGCCATTGCCAAATATACGTCCTGTTTTGACGGTTTGTCCTTTCCACATTTAGCCTTGCTTGGCTTGTCCAAGAGTCCCATGCTTCTTCGGACGTATTTAGATATCATTAAACAACACACTCAAACAAAGAGTTAATCAAAACTCAAGAAACTACAAAGAAATAAAAAACTAACTGACAAAACAGTATGCAAAAGCGCGGTTGAACAACCACAAATATCATAATTTGCAATTATGGTTTCTGTAAATGCAACCGTGATTTTAGTGTTGCCACATTTGGGGTGACTCGTCGCTATTTACAGAGAAAATCTCAATTGGTAAAAAGTAATAATAGTTTGAGTAAAGTCAATGTATTTGTTTATTCTCAGTAACCAACATCCATAAAACTACCAAGAAAATACAAGAAAGAAAAAGCTGATGTGTTCCATTCACATGACTTTCTCTACATCTCTGCAACAAATTATTGTTAAAAAGCTTATGCTTCTATTTACTTCATGCTAATCGAGAACAAATTACCATACACAAACTTATTACTTGCTTCCTTGTAAGTAGAAGCGAAATAAGGGAGTGCCATAGGTTAAAGTGATAGTCAAAAGCTGGTGTGACTGAAGTTCTTTTGTTTGTATGGACAGGAGTTGACAAATTCCCGCATGAGAAAAGTAAGTTTTTCAAAGCTGAAACCAAAAACAAGGAATATCTAAAAAACGATCAATGCCACGAAAAAATGTATATAACAAAAAATTGTGTGCTTCAACGTGCTCTACAAGTTCTGTTAAGTAAGTTTTTGTCTATCTCTTACGATTTAGCAGTTACGCAAAATTCCGTAAAATTCATCCAGAATAAAGTAGTCTTGAGAGGTTATTCCCGGAAAATTCAAGATATACATTTTAGTTGTCAGGTAAATATCTTTAATATAGGATATTTTAGTCAAAATCGTTAGAGCCATTTTTGAGAAAATCAACATTTTCGAAAAATTTCCATGTAAAGGTTAGTTGGAGTAGAGGGATTTTCTTGAAAATCTTCGTGTCGCATCCTTGGAAGGTACCAAATCTAAATACCAAGTTTGGTTTTTAATGGAATTTTCGTTTTTGAGCTATGCAGATATAACTATGCCCACAGACATCTCCCCCATACACATGTCCATTTTTCTAAAAATGGATGCATTACAATACCTTCTCTATACATTATGTGCATAGTACGTGTAGAAAAAGTAAAATAGACTAAGTAATAGGACCAGTTCTTAAAAACTTACAGGGAAAAGTCTTGCAGGATGAGATGAGGGAAGCCACCAGCAAAGAATATCGCTAATGAATTCATACAGAAACGAGCAGCGGAAGCTGTTTTCTTTAGTTCCGTCCTAGAATCAAAGCTCAATTAGCACGTATTCAGTTTTTTTATTATTATTTTCGCTTTCTCTAAACGTACTATGTACATTGTGTATAGAGAAGGTATTGTATTGTATTGCACCCAAAACTCCATACCTAGATTTCATCGGACTTACATGTTTCGACACCCCCTGAATCCAAAAAAAGCATTCTTAGAAACATGTCCGCGTGTGTGTGGGGGGGCAGTATAGCTCAAAAACGAAAAGTCCGTTAAATATCAAACTTCGTATCTTCCAAGGGTGCAACACGAAGATTTCCAAGAAAATTCCTCCACTACCAACCCTTTACATGGAAAAAATTTCTAAAATTTTGTTTTTTTCAAAAATGGCCGGAACAGTTTTAATTAAAATTTCCTACACAAAATCTCGATGAAACCTACAATTTATGTCATATATATGTTGTTTTCGTGAAGTTGACCGTTTTAGATATATTCCTTGTTTTTTATTTCAGTTTTAAAAAACTTATACCTTTCTCAAACAGGAAATTGTCAACGCCTGTCCATAGAAACAAAGGAACTTCAGTCACATAGCAACCAGCTTTTTTCCTTATTTCGCTTCTACTTACAAGGAAGCAATTAATCAGACTATTTCTGCTTTTTCTCGATTAGCATGCAGTAAATACAAGTATAAGCTTGTTAACAATAATTCGTTAGAGAGATGCAGAGAAAATCATGTGAATGGAACACATCAGATTTTGTTTATTTTATTTTTTATTCAGTTAGGCGAATGCATATCTTTCTCTCAACACCTCATAAAGAAAGGCTCAGAAGATCGATTCAGAAGATTAAAAAAAAAAAAAAAAAAATGACCGACCTACACTTATTGTTATACAGGCCAGTGGTAATATGTACTCGTAGTACATAATTTAGAATTTAGCATTTTTTAGGTTAGTCTATAGCTTCTGTAACATAAACTAGTTGTGAAAATGCAGATTAGATATAAATAATTTAAAATAGAGTAAAACAAGTTTATATATATATATAAGGTATACCAAAACAATAGGGAAACATTGTATGTGTATAGAGGATACATGTTATATGAGAACATAAATTGTTTATTTCCATGGTAGAGCTCTTTTTGTACAACTCTGCTTACACAGTGAAATGTGTAACGCGTAGATGCCCTGTGGCCATAAACCACAACAGAACAGTTGTTTAATTGTACAGTTTTCAATCATTTTTACATCTGCTTAAATTGTATGGATGGTGAAGCATTTCATCGTTGCGATTGTGCTATAGTTCCGTACGTAGTCCGCTTGTCAGGCACCGGAACTCAGTTCATCGCTTGTCGACGACGACGACGAGACATGTACTTCATGCACGATGGAGCTTCTCCTCATTTCAATCTTTCTGCCCGTCGATTTCTAAATAACAAGTTTCTTGATGGATAAGAAGAGGAAGATCAATGCCGAGGCCTCCACGCTCGACTGACTTAAATTCAGCAAAATTTTATTTGTGGGGACATTTGAACATCTGGTCCTATGTTCATATTCCAGTTTTTTAATCCTCTACCCGCAAGAAATGTTTCCCCAAATTTTTGACATAGGTACCTTTTTGTTACATCATGTATATATAGAAACACACATTAGAATACCGAGAAAAAAATCTGATGTGTTACACTCACATAACTTTCTCTAGCTGTTCTACAAACTTCATACATAAGATTCTTCTTTCTGCACCTTGCTAATCGTGGTACTCATTAGCACAATGTTCTTATTATTTAGTTCGTTATAAGTAGGAAGAAAATAGGGGAACACACTAGGCTAAATCGATAGTCAAATGTTTTAAAATCTGTCCTTATGCGATTGTAATTAGAAATCGCTTCTT
Organism: Hymenopus coronatus; assembly: GCA_030762935.1. Lineage (NCBI taxonomy): Eukaryota > Metazoa > Arthropoda > Insecta > Mantodea > Hymenopodidae > Hymenopus > Hymenopus coronatus. The sequence continues at coordinate 15,537,457 of CM060898.1, read as the reverse complement.
TTCATGGCCAGGAGTAGAACAAAAGAAAAACGGACACTCCCGTCTGAGAAAAGTATAAGTACTTCACAAGTACGTATAGTAAGTTTTTGTCTATCTCTTATGGTTTACTAGTTATGCCAAATTAAGCAATATTCATTCAGAATAAACAGATCTTCAGAAGCTATTCCCAGAAAATTCAAGATATACATTTTATTCGTTAGGTAAATATCTTTAATATATGATATTTTAATCAAAATCTTTAGAGCCATTTTTAAGAAAATCAAAATTTTCGAAAAAAGTTCCATGTAAAGGGTAGTTTGGGGTGAGGGAATTTTTCTCAAAAGCTTCGTGTCGCATCCCTGGAAGATACAAAACTTAAATACCAATTTTGGTATTTTAGCTACTTTTCGTTTTTGAGTTATCGTTTTTACACACACACGGACCTTTTTCTGAAAATGCTTTTTTTTTTATACAGGGGGTCCTAAAACATGTATTTCCGTTGAAATCTCGGTATCGAATTTTTGGGTGGAATACAATACTTCTCTATCCCTATGTACATAGTACATATGGGGTTAGAGAAAGTAATTACAGTTGACAAATTATGAAAATAAATATTTGTAAGAGTTAACAACAAATGTATAATAGTATGGTGTTCAAATCATGTTATGTGAAATCACTATCTTCTGAATCGCTTGAGTGTGGTAATTTTCTTTGGAGTGTGGATTTCTGATGACTTCTGATACCGATGTTGTATGTACATGCTCTAGGAACTTTTGGTAGTTTGTTGAAAAATGATTTGCATAGAGTTCTGAAGTATTGATGTAGAGGGAGAATTCCAAACTCATGGGGAAGTTGGTTGTTTCTTACACACCAGGGGCACCGGCGACTTTCCGAAGGAACTTATTTTGTATAACTGCAGACGATGAATCCGCGTTTTGCTAGCTGTGCTCCAAATAGAGACTTGTATAGTAGATCTGAGCATTTAATACCAAGTTTTGAACGTCCGTTAATTAGGGTACACCTTGATAAATCTGGTGTTGGCAAGTCTAACGGACAGCTTATGTGTTGAAGGTCCCGACATTACTGTTAATAGTTCTCAGTTTATATACTATTACAATAAACAGTATACTAAGATATTACAGGGTAGTGAGAGAATGTATTTATCTAGGAGTTAAAATTGATAGTGGTGGCAATTGGGAAAAGCAAAAGAAATTTGCATTGGCAAAAGGAAAAGGAGCTTTATCAGCTATTAGAAGTTGCAAATACAAAGCACCTAATATAAATATTAGATGGTTAGAAAAAGTGTACAATATGGTGGTTGAGGCAAAAATGCTATATGGGATAGAAGTATGGGGATTAGAAGGAGGATGGGAAGGCATAGATGAGGTGCATAGGAAATTTTGCAAAGAAATACTGGGGTTACCAAATGCAACTGTTAGGCAGGTAGCACAAATAGAGCTGGGTAGAGTGGCAAGTAAGGGAAAGATTATGGAAAGGGCATTGAAATTTTGGCATAGGATATTGAAATTGGAAGAAAGGAATTTGTTAAAACAGTGTTTAGTATATCAAGAGAAAAGTTTAAAGAACAAGGGATGGGTAGACTGTCTTCGAAATAACCTGGAAAGTAGTGGGTTAGGGGAAATGTGGAGAAGAAGAGAAAATAATGTGAATAACTTCTGGAAGTTGGCAAGGAAAAGATTTGAGGATATAGAAATACAAAAAATATTTAGTGAAATAACTGAAAAGAGATCTTTAGTTTTCTATATACCAATGAAAGTCTCATGGGGAAGGGAAAAGTACATTGATGTGACAAATAAAGAGGAGCGAGAAGGTATTGCATGGCTGAAAGCAGGAGTATGGAGATTAAAAGGTCTAAGGAAAGGTATTCCACAAAATCAATGTCCTATATGTGGCGGAAATGAAGATATAGAACACATTTTATTTAAATGTAAAGGAACTGAAATTTGGAGAAAAAAGTATATTAATAAGAAATGGTTTAAAATAGATAGAAATGTAGTAGTAGTTGAAATGTTTCAAAAAGATAGTAAGAAGATTGGACAATTCTTATGCAAAGTGAAAAATAAATGGATATGGACAGTAAATAGACAAAATGATGCAATAAACTAGAATTAATAAACTATTGTAAAATATGAGTATGACCGGTAAAGAGCCAGGGCTGAACACCGATCATATTCACCTGTATAATGCTTAGCATAAATAAATAAATAAATAAATACTAAGATATTTGTGTTCAGTGACTGTCGCTTGAATGCCCTCTCTCCCACCACTGACAAAATTTCGTGATGCGCATGCGTGTATGTCATATGACATACAGGAGAAAGGAGAATGACGTAATCGCCAATAGTTGCGCCCACAACGTTCTGCGCAGCTTTTTCATTCCCCTGACAGGGTATATACTGCTTATGTCTATTGGCATGAACAGTACCTGCGCCCTCTACGGCTACTATCACCAGTAGATAATACGGGGGTGGGGAGGGAAGTACGATGCATTGTTGTATCATTTTATAAAAGACTAATGGTCTCGTGATCGAATTATTGAGCGGTAAAGGCGTCAAATGTTTGTGGTTTGACTTGAATACAGACACGTCAACTATATTGCATTGTCAATACACACACACACACATATATATATATATATATATATATATATATATATATATATATATATATATATATATATAAGCTTATTATTCTCTCTAGTGCATATGCATAATGCACACAGTAGATAGAGAAGGAATTTTATTTCACCCAAAAATTCTATATCGAGTTCTCACCGGAAATACATGTTTTGAGAGCTCTCGAATTAAGAGAGAGAGAGTGCGTGTGTCTTTGGATAGTATAACTCATAAAAACGAAAGATATTTTAAATACCAAAGTTGGAATTTAAAGTTGAGTATTTCCCAAGGATGCGACAGGAAGATTTTCAAGATAATCTCCGCAACTCAAACGAATTTTACAAGCAAAAAATTTCGATAATATTTATTTTCTTAAAAATGGCTCTAACGACTTTGATTAAAATACCGTATATTAAAGTTATTTACATGAAAAATAAAATGCATACCCCGAATTTTCTGGGAATAGTCTCTGAAGTCCTCTATATACCGAATGAGCTTTACATAACTGATAAACCGTAAGAGATAGACAAAAACTTACCACACAAAATGTAATTCTCGTCAAAACACACAATTTATGTCCTTTACTTTTTTGTTGTGAAGCTAACCGTTTCCAAGACATTCTTTATTATTTGCTTCAATTTTAAAATACTTATACTTTTCTCAGACAGAAAGTCGCCTGTGTTTCTTTTATTTTACTTCTGGCCAAGTAGAAAAGCGAATTTCAATGACAATCGCCTAGCGACAGCTTTTTAAACATTTGAACTGTCGCTTTAGCATATGCATCCTGTTAGTTCCCTTCTGCTTATAAGGAACTAAATACTCAATAAGTACATTCTGCTAATACTTATCTCGATTAGTATGGTACGTGTGTCTGTGTGTGTGTGTGTGTGTGTGTGTGTGTGTGTGTGTGTACGTTACGGAGGGATATTCCATACTGCAGCCGTGGGCTTATTATGCGTTAGACCTCTGCAGGATGGATGAGTGTAATTTCAGAAGACGACCTACATCCGGAGGGAGCCGTAGTGGACGGTCCCCAACAGTTCACAAGTAGTTCATTTTCGACGCGGGAACGTCAGTAGCCATCCCATGGCTCAGTCCCGGATAGACAACCTAAGTTCGCAGGCAACCCTGTAACGCCATCACCACGCCGAGAGCTGTATTTCCAGAGTCTAGTGACCCACGGAATGGCGTCTCTGCCGCAGTCCTGGTTGACACTTGCAACTATGACAGAGCCCGGTTGGTATGAAATGAAGGGACAGGAAGTTCGGGGGAATGAGAAAACGCCTCCAGCATTCGCCTTGTGACCCGGAAAACCTCCCGAAAAACCCATGAGGCCGGCCGCGGGGAACCGATACCACAACCCGAATACCAGTACCGGAGTAAACCGCCTGAGCCACCTGGCTCGGTATGAGGCTTACCGAGTACCTGTCCTTTACTTCTCTTCAAAGAAGAATAATCTTTTGACATTAGATTTTGTACTTAAGTTGCGCTGCAGCTGAAAATTGGGGTGTTTCTATCATTTTGCAACGCACCTCGGATATTAGCTCCTCTCTAAATGGATCTGTTTGAAATTCTATATCATTTTTCTGAGGCAGCTGAAGCAAAAGCGTACTTGGGGTTGATTTATCCAATAAGCGATTCCTGAATCTAAAACAAAGGCTAATAAACCACGGCCGGTGAGAACTTTCCTTGTGATTGACACTTGTGGGGTATGTCGTCTGCTGGTAGGGGCTTGTCTGGTTGCTGACCAATCATAGTGTAAGAGTATATAACTACCAGAGGGATCATGTCATCGGCGTTGTAACGCCTAGGGGTTCAGTGGAAATTTAGGCGGGTGTTGTAATGAATGACTAATCTAATTTATGATTTCATTCTGTGAAAAAGTTCGGTTGTGTTATACACAGTGACACAGGACCCAATGTTGAAAGGAATAGTTGAGACAACTAGTGAGGAATGGAGAACAGTAGTTCAACATACGAGAAGTGTGATAGAGATTGCATGGAAAGAAGTGGAACGAGTGCCGCAGCGAACACCGAGTAAATATGACAACAGCGTATCGAGACAGCCACCTGTCAGCAGGAAAGTCAAACACAAAGTAATTTTTCACCAATTATGTCTCCACAGCGTGGGGCTTACCGAGTTCCTGTCGTTTAAGTTGCTTCAAAGAAGAATAGTCTTTTGCCATCAGATTTTGTTCTTATGTTGTGCTACAGCTGAAAACCGGGTCTTTATATTATTTTGCAACGCTCTTTGGATATTAGCTGCTCTTTAAATAAATCCTGGATCCGACTCCATGTGGAATACTATATAATTTATTCTGAGGCAGCTGAAGGAAAAGCGTACTTGATGTTGATTTATCGAGCAAGCGATTCCTGAATCTAAAACGAAGGCTAATAAACTACATCCGGTGAGAAATGTCCTTGTGATTGGCACTTGTGGGATGTGTCGTCTGCTGGCAGGGGCTTGTCAGGTTGCTGACCAATCATAGTGTAAGAATACATAACCGTCAGAGGGATCATGTCATCGGCGTTACAACACCTAGGGGTTCAGTGGAAATTTAGGCGGGCGTTGTCATCCATGACTGATGATTTCATTCTGTGAAAAGTTCGGTTGTGTGATTCCGTAAAGATTTACGTTTATAATCGTTACTACCTTTTATATATCGCGGACATTGATCTAGTTCTCATACTAGAACTGTGATTTGAGAATGTATTACAGCTGTGATAAACGAGTTGAGGTTACGTTATCCGAAGTAATAAAACTTTTACGTTTAGTAAAGTACAGGACCCAATGCTGAAAGGAATAGTTGAGGTAACTAGTGAGAATTGGGGAAAAGTAATTCAGCATACGAGAAGTGTGATAGAAAATGCATAGAAAGAAACATTTTAGAGGAAACAGTGGAACATGTGGCGCTGCAGAGGGACATCGAGTAAATATGGCAACAGCGTACCGAGACAGCCATGTGTCAGCAGAAATGCCAATCACAAGGTAATTTCTCACAAATTTATAATCTTTTGACATCAGATTTTGTACTTATGTTGCGCTACAGCTGAAAACCGGGGTTTCTATGGAAATTAGCCCCCCCCCTCTAAATGAATTCTGGATCCAACTCCGTGTGGAATACTATATAATTTATTCTGCAGCTGCTGAAGGAAAAGCGTACTTGGCGTTGATTTATCGAGCAAGCGATTCCTGAATCTAAAACAAAGGCTAATAAACTAATTACTGAACGGAGAAAGGAAGATATTTTATCGCGGATGTTCTGGATAAGATAGCGGGACAAATGCAATTAAACAGGTGGTGCGTGCTTGCGTGGAGTCGAGGTGAAAGTATCTTCCTCTCACGTATTGGGCAAGCCTTAGAAAGTTCGTCTTCCGCGATCTTCTAACTGCCAACATTTGTATTGAGCACGCACCTCTATGCCTTCACTTTGGGAACGTTCTATGACTTACATTCACGTCACTTTCTCTACTCTCTATCGTTTATTGCTGGGTATACACACTATTCTATTCTTAATTTATCTACTACGTAGTCGCCTTCCGTATGTAGTGGTTATCATGTTCTCCTCTAAAAACCAAGATTACAGGTTCAAACCTGGCGGAGCATGACTTCTTTCGCAAGGGGTGTAAAGCCGGTGGTCCCGTGTAATGTTAATTTGCACGTAAAGAACCCATATCTTGAAAGAAGAAGGTTCCTAGGCAACATTTTTCGTCATTTCGCATCCGCAAGTTGTGATTTCAAATCACAGTGCCATCCGTAGGCGATGAGCTGATCCCTCTTCACCATGGCGCATAGTGGCGAACTGACAAACTAGACATTCAAAACCGGTCATGAAAACATCGTAACGATGCCCTTTGCTCCACTTAGGTGCTACAGGAAATAATAATGATTATAATAATAATGCTACTGTTACTGCTAATACTACTACTATTACTACCTACTCTATATCACGTACATAATAGGTACAGAACGTAATGCATTTCACCTAACAATTCACTACCAAGATATACATGTTTTGAGGTCGCTAAAACAAAAATTTGGTTCCATTCGCACGACATTTTCTATCTTTCTGCAAATAAACTTTTCTTACAAAAGCTTATTCTTTACCTACTTCATGCTAATCGAGATATATATGAGCAGAAAATGTCTTAGAACTTGCTTCCTTTACCGAGCTAGGTGGATCAGGCGTTTCGGCAGGTCGTGAAATCGATTTCCGCGATCGACCTTTCTGACCCATTGTTTTTTTTTTGGGGGGGATCACTAGGCAATACTGGAGAGGTTTCTTCATTGACCCCAATTACCTGTCCCATCCCATCATCTCCATTTCATCCAAGTCTCTCTCAGTGCTGTAAATGTCGACGAGGATTGCGGAGGTCGTGGGGTTGACTGTGCTCTGGATATACAGCTCTCGGCGGCGGGATGGCATTGGAAATCATCTGTAGATTAGGGAAATTCGTCAGACCTGGGGCCAGAGCTTCTAGCGTTCCCTGCGTCGGGATGAAGAACTGCTTGGAATATGTTAGGGACTCTCTACGGTGGCTCTTTCTCCGCCGTCCGGTTTCGGCCACCCTTTGGAATTAATTTTTATCAACCTTTCCTCATGGGGTCTCACGTAGAATAAGCCAATGACTGCAGTGCGGAGTCCTTCGACATTAGACACACAAACACACACACACACACACACACACACACACACACTTGCTTCCTTTTAAGCAAAGGGAAATAAGGGAATCCACTAAGCTAAAAGCATATTCTCTTTGCACGACCAGGAGTAAAACACAAGCGAGATGAAAAGAAATAGATGACACCCTGTTTGAAAGAAGTATACGTATTTTTAAATTGAAACCAATAACATGTTATAATTCTCTCGGAAATGGTTAAGTCCACGCAAAAATATATGACATAAATTGAGATCTACATTTTTTGTGCAGTAAGTTTTTGTCTATCTATTACGGGTTTCCTGTTATGCAAAAGTCATCCAGAATGAAGAGGTTTTCGCAGACTATTTACGGAAATTAAAGATATGCATTTTATTTTTCATGTAAATATCTTTAATAAACGGCATTTTATCCAAAATCGTTAGAGCCATTTTTAAAAACTCGAAATTTTCTAAAAAAAAAAAGTTTCATATAAAGGGTGGTTTGCGGCGGGGGAATTTTTCTGAAAGTCTTCGTGTCGCATCCTTGTTGCATACCAAAGTTAAATGCCAAGTTTGGTATGCTATCCATACATACACACACTTACATAAGACAGACACAAAAATGGACATTTTTATAAAAATGCTTTTAATTGGATTCAGGAACATCAAAACATATATTTTCGGTGAAATCTCAATATCGAATTTTTAATGGAATACAACACCTCATCTACCTCTGTATACGTAATATATGCGTGCTAGAGAAAGTAAAATTTTATATAATATTCGCGTCTTCAAACCATAAAGTAGGAAGTCGTGAAACAATTTTTGGAATTTCAATAGAAATAAATTAGCAGTTAAATAACTACAAGATATTAAAATAAGGTACCAAGCAAGAAACATTTTACATGGAACATGTTTCGAAATTTTCGATTTTGTAAACAATGACTCTAACGATTTTAATTAAAATGTCGTATATTAAAAATATTTGCATGAAAAATGAAATGTATATCCTAAATATGTTGGGGATACCGCTGAAGTTATCTTCATTCTGGAAGACCTTTGTGTAACTGGTAAACTTAAGAGATGGACAAAAACTTACTGCACAGAAACCGAAGATTTCAATAAAACACCCAATATATGTCATTTACGGCTTTGTGGTAAGATATTCAGAGATATTATCTGCTCCCAAACGGAGAGTCCATAGCTGTTTCAAATTTCTTTTGTTTTACTTCTAGTAAAAACAACCACATAGCGTCAACTTTTATAAGATTTGACTATCGCTTTAGCCTAGTATATTCTCTTATTTCCCTTCTAGTTATATTCACATAACTTTATCTATTCTGCAAACAAACTATTCTTATAACAATTATAATGTTATATACACAACGCTAATTAGCATAAAAGTTTCCAGAAATGGTATTATTATTTAGTTCCTTGTAATTAGAAAAAAATGAGAACTCTAAAACGAGAGTCAAGTGTTTTAAAAAGCTGTTGCTATGCGTTTGTCATTAAAATTAGTTCTATTTCCAAGGCCAGATGTAAAACAAAAGAGATATCAAACTAAAGATAACTTCACGTTAGTTTCAAATTGAAAGCAATAACAAAGAATATCTCAGAAACGGGTAACTCTACAAAAATGTATACGACATAAATTGTGTGTTTTAATGAGATCATCCTCTAGAATTAAGAGGGCTTCCGAGACTATTCCTAAAAAACTAAACATATACATTTTTTTTGCAATAAAAATATCTTTAAGAGATGGTATTTTAAACAATTGAGAAAATCAAAAATTTCAAAAATGTTTCCCTGTAAAGCGTAGTTTATGGCGAGGAATTATTTTCTTGAAAATCTTTGTGTCACATCCTTGGAAGATGCTAAACCTAAATATCAAGTTTGGTATTTAAAGATATTTTCGTTTTTGAACACTCACTCACACACACACACACACACACACACACGCGCGCGCGCGCGCCGCTTTTTAAAAATACCTTTTTGAATATAGGGAACTTCAACATAGAAGAGGTTCGAGGTACTCTCGACATTGTAGTTTGGGTGGAGTACAATACCTTCCAATCTACTATATGCATAACAAGTATAGAGAATATAAGGTACACATTTCTCATTTATCGTTAAAAATATATTATTTTTGAAAATGTGAATAATTCTTAAAAATTCGCAGAAAAAATAGCCTAATAAATCACTTCAAGATTATGTCAAAAGTATACAAAACGTTTTGTTTTTTACTTTCTCTATACGTACTACGTATATAGTGTAGAGAGAAGGTATTGTACTGCACCCAAAAAATTCGTTAACCGAGATTTCACTGGAAATACATGTTTTGAGACCCCGAATAAAATGTGTTCCATTCACATGCCTTTCTCTGCATCTCTGCAACAAATTATTGTTAAAAATCTTATGCTTCTTCTTACTTCATGCTAATCGAGAAAAAATTAGCAGAAATAGTCTTATTACTTGCTTTCATGCAAGTAGAAGGGATATAAGTGAGTAGTATAGGCTAAAGTATTAGTCAAAAGCTGGTTGCTATGTGAAGTTCCTTTGTTTCAATGGACAGGAATTGACAAATTCCCGTATGAGAAAAGTATAAGTATTTTAAAGCTGAAAACAATAACAAGGATATCTGAAAAACGGCCAACTCGACGAAAAAAATGTATATAACACAAATTGTGTGTTTTAACGAGTTCTACATTTTCTATTCGGTAAATTTCTCTCTATCTCTTACGGTTTGCCAGTTATGCAAAATTCCACAAAATTCATCTAGAATAAAGATGTCATCAGAGGCTATTCCCAGAAAATTGAAGATATAAATTTTATTTGTCATGTAAACATCTTTAATATATGAAATTTTAATCAAAATCGTTATATCCGTTTTTGAAAAAATCAAAATTTTCGGAATTTTTTCCATGTAAAGGTAGTTGGGGTGGGGGAATTTTCTTGAAAATCTTCGTGCCGCATCCAAGTTTGGTATTGAACGGTCTTTTCGTTTTTGAGCTATGCTGCCCATAGACACGCACACGGACCTTTTACTAAAAATGCTGTTTTTTCGAACTCAGGGGACCCAAAACATATTTCCGGTGAAATCTCGACTTCGAATTTTTGGGTGATATACAATACTTCTCTATTCCTATGTACATTGTACATACGGGGCTATATAAAGTAAAAAACATGATGGAGATAAAGAATAATGTTTTATAACAATAATTGGTTTGCAGAACAGTAGAGAAGGTCATATGAATGGAACGCCTCAAATTTTTTAATTCAACTAAAAACACGACTTTTTTGGCTTTGCCATTCTCATTTATCTACTGCTGTTTCCTTTAAATGCTTGTAATCAAGTTCCCTGGAGACGAAATGTGCGCATGATCGAAGACGTGTACGGCAGAAATGTTGAAGCTGTTAAGCAATAAAAGCCACGTTAGCTGGGGCTTATAAAATCTCTTGTTTTATCACCAAGTATTTAAATGTGTGCAATTATTCCTTTGGGTATGACAACTTTACCGTACCAGCCGGTTTTTCCAGCATGACTTTCTAACTGCCTCTGGCCAGCGAGCCTTTTATTGTGTCTTCTCCAGCGAATGTTTACTCTTCAAGGAAGCTTCAAGTAGAAATACGACGTGGAGAGGCCATTTGAATACTTCTTTCGATCACTCACAAATTATGGCAGGCATTTCCGAAGGAATTTTTACTCTCTCTAGCACGTATGTACAGTAGATAGTAAGGTAGATACTGTATTCCACCCAAAAATTCGATATAGAGGACACCAGAATTTTAAAAATCTGATGTGTTCCATTCTTTACATCTCGGTAAGAAATTACTGTTTAAAAAGCTTACTCTTGTGTCTACTAATCGAGATAAACACTAGCAGATTACTTAGTTTCTTATAAAGTAGAAGATAAATAAAGGAATACACTAGGCTAAAGCGATAGTCAAATATTTTAAAAGCTGGTTGCCATGTGGATGAAATCCGTTTCTTTACATTGCCAGGAGTTGACAAATTCCCGTATGAGAAAGCTTTAAGATTTAAAAACTGAGACCAATAACAAGGAATATATCACAAATGTTCAACTCCACAAAAAAAAAAAAAAAAAAAAAAAAAAAAAAAAAAAAAAAAAATGTATATGACAAACTGTGCGTTTTGTTCACCAACCTTTTTGCAAAATTCAGTAATATTTGTCCGGAATGAAGAGATCTTCAGATGCTATTCCCAGAAAATTCAAGATATACATTTTATTTGTCATGTAAATATATTTAATATACGACATTTTAAACCAAACCGTTAGAAGAACCAGTTGTCAGAAAATAAATATTTTCTAAATTTTTCCATGTAAAAGGTAGTTGGGGGTAAGTGGTTTTTCTAAAATCTTCGTGTTGCATCCTTGAAATATTCTAAACTCAAGTACCAAATTTGGTGGACACATACACACACACACACACACCTTTTTCTAATATTTTTGGATGCAGGGGACGCTAAAACGTGTATTTCCAGTGAAATCTCGGTATAGAATTTTTGGGTGCAATGCAGTTCCTACCTTCTCTATGCACTATGTAAATAGTACGTGTAGAGAGAGTGAAATTGGAGCATTTTGGAAATATTATCCGTATATATATATATATATATATATATATATATATATATATATATATATATATATATATATCCGTTTAGGTGTGTGCGCGCGCGCTTGTTTGTGTGTGTGTGTGTGTGTGTGTGAGACCGTAAAATACAAAGCTTGGCATTTAAGTTAGTATATCTTCCAAGGATAGGACACGAATATTTTCAAGAAAATTCCCCATCCCAAACCAACCTTGACATGAAAGATTTTTCGAATTGTTCAAATTTTTCAAAAATGGCGCTAACGATTTTGATTAAAACAGCGTGTATTATATACGACGAATAAAATGTATATCTTGAATTGCTTAGGACTATAAACGATCTTCAAAAAAGGCAGATCCTGTTAAACGCACATTCAATTTAATTTGAAAACACTTCAAGCTTTTTCTCAAACGGGAAGTCCTCGTTCATTTCATGTGTCTTTTGTATTACTCATGCCCTTGGAAAGAGAACCGAATTTCAATATCGAAAGAATAGCGACGGCTTTAAATGATTTGGGTATCGTTTTAGTCTAGTGTATTCTTATTCCCCCTCTGCTTATAAAGAACTAAGTAATGATTAGAATTTGTGCTAATGTTTATCTTATTAGTATGATGTAGATAAAAGAACAATCTTTTGTAGGAACAGTTTGAAGAAGGAATAAAGTCAAGTGAATGAACATTACAGATTTTTACCTTCTCTAGCACGTATGTAAATCAAATTCAGTAGGTACTGTATTCACCCAAAAATTTGATATCGAAACGCCACTGGAAATATATGTTTTGAGGTCTCCTGAGTTAAAAAAAAAAACATTTCAAGAAAAATGTCCGCGCGCGCGCGTGTAAATGCGTTCACAAACGGAAACACTGTTGAATAGCAAAACTTGATATTTATGCTTAGTATCTTTCAAATATGCGACACGAAGATTTTCGAGAAAATCCCCCAACCCTAAAATACTCTTTACATGGAAAAATAATTGAGAATTGTGTTTTTCTAAGAAATTGTTCTAGCAATTTTGATTAAAATATGTATATTAAAGATATTTTTACATCACAAATAAAATTATATCTTGAATTTTCTGGGAATAACCTCTGAATATCTCTTTATTTTTGATGAATTTTGTTGATTTTTGCATAACTGTTAAACCGTAAGCAATGGACAAACAGCTTACCACACAAAATATGTAAATCTCATTAAAACACACAATTTATGTCCTATACATTTTTGGTGTAGTTAACCATTTCAATTTCCTTGTTATTGGTTGCAATTTTGAAAAACTTAAAAGTTCTCTTAAATGGGAATTTGTCAATCTTGTTTATATTGTTTTACTTGTGGCCATGCAAACTGAACAGAATTGCAATCACATACGACAGCTTTTAAAGTATTTGTGTATCACTTTTAGCCTAGTATATTCCCTATTTCCCTTCTACTTATAACCAGCTAAGTAATAAGGCCACGTCTGCTAATGTTTATGTTGATTAGCATGGTATAGACAAAAGAATAATGCTCTGTAAGAATAGTTTGAAGAACAAATAAAGTTTCGTGAATGGAACACTTCAGATATTCTTTTCTTTTCGTTTCACTTTCTCTACACGTACTATGTACATAGTGTATAGAGAAGGTATTGTAATACACTAAAAAATTCGATACCGATATTTCACCGGAAGTGCATGTTTTGAGACCCCCTGAATCCAAAAGAAGCATTTTTAGAAAAATGTCCGTGTGTGTGTCTGTGGGCATAGCTCAAAAACGAAAAGACCGTTAAAAAGTAATTTTGGCATTTAGGTTTGGTATCTTCCAACGATGCAACACGAAGATTTTCAAGAAAATTCCCTCCCCTCCAACTACCCTTTACATGGAACATTTTTCGAAAATATTGATTTTCTCAAAAACGGCTCCAACGATTTTGATTAGAATGTCACATATTAAAGATATTTACAGGACAAATAAAATGCATATCTTGAATTTTCTAGGAATAGCCTCTCAAGACTACTTTATTCTGGATGAATTTTGCGGAATTTTGCATTAACTGCTAAACCGTAAGAGATGGACAAAAGCTTACCACAGAGAAAATGCAGAGCACATTAAAACACACAATTTATGTTACATACATTTTTTTCGTGGAATTCATCGTTTTTGAGATATTCCTTGTTACTGGTTTCAGCTTTGAAAAACTTTCTCATAATTTGTCAACTCCTGTCCATACAATCAGAGGAACTTTAGTCACATAGCAACCAGCTTTTGACTATCACTTTAACCTATGGTACTCCCTTATTTCACTTCTACTTACAAGGAAGCAAGTAATAAGACTATTTCTGCTATTTTTTTCTCGATTAGCATGAAGTAAATAGAAGCATAAGCTTTCTAACAGTAATTTGTTGCAGAGATGTAGGGAAAGTCACGTGAATGGAACACATCAGATTTTTTTGTTTTTGTTTCGTTAATTTCGATGGATAACCAAAGGGCATTGATCTGGATAGCGCTCCCGCAAGAACAGAAGTGGATTCGCTACTTATGCGTGTCAACCCCACTACCGAAGAGCTTGGCGGGGCGACAGCTATTAGCTGCTATCTACTAAGCTCTCCAGGTTACTGTCGCCCTCCGTGGTGTAATGGTTACCATGCTAACTTCATATACCCAAGGTCGCGGATTCAAACCCGGCGGATGGATTTTTTCGGGCGTAAAAATCCTTGGCAAGGCTTCCTTCGGAAGGGAAGTAAACATGTGGGTCCCGTGTCGTAGATTTACGGCACGTAAAAAAAGAACCTCAAGCCTGATAAGAGAGGCCTCTGAGCTAAATTAAGCGATCCTTCACGCCCAATATAGAATGGGACGCTGAGAACCAAAGCAGTTAAAGAGCGTCCATAAATAACAGGCCATTTCATTTCCAGGTTAGTGGCCGAAGGATATTAAGGCGTCTCACAACCCCGCAAAGACGTGTCCAATTTCCCGTGGGTTTTTGGGACCACTGTCCCTCCGAGTCCAACCCAATCCAAGCAGCTCCCTTCTGGGAGGGACAAAGATGTTGGCCCGCAGCTGTGGATTCGATTGATAATATATTATTTGGAATCTGAACAGTTTAGTATCTACATCATTACATAAATTTAATAACAAGATAATGCATATTAGTGACGGCCGAAGCATGAAAGTACCGGCATGCCAACTGTGGGTTAACCACTGGACTAATTAAACGCGGTTATTACCTAAGCCATTCTCTTTCCATATTAACTTTCCACATAAAAACATATTTACAGGTAATTATTAAATTTAACATAAACCTCTTTTTATTCATTTCCGTACAGGAAGACTTACTCAAGCTCGAGGATTTAATTAAATCCTCTTGGTTTGCCGTCATTTCCAGCTATGGAAGGATCTTCACGCAACATTGTTAGAAATGCCTTCCGTGTTTAATTTTGTCATTAAAGACACAGCTGAATAAATACTAATATTACCAGATAAAGAGAGGAAATTCGGTTGCTTAGAGAAATCTCGCAGTATTCTTCCCTGCGATTAACTAGTACAAATGCCCGTTTGGAACAGAAGGTTATAATGTACATAATCGATATGCGAAATCGATTTTATGTGTATATCGATTAAAACTTGTTCCTAATTTATTTTGCACAACGATTATTTTAGGTGTAGTTTAGACAAAAATCTGATGTGTTCTATTCACATGTCTTTCTGTACATCTCTGCAACAAATTATTGTTAAAAAGCTCATGCTTCTATTTACTTCAGAAATAGTCTGATTACTTGCCTCCATGCAAGTAGAACGGAAATATGGGAGTAGCATAGGTTAAAGTGGTAGTCAAAAGCTGGTTTCTATGTGATTGAAGTTCCTTTGTTTCTATGGACAGGAGTTCACATAGTCCTGTATGAAAAAAGTATACGTTTTTTAGTTTCTCCATAGGCACTATGTACATAGTGTATAGAGAAAGTATTGCACTCCACCAAAAATTCGATACCGAGATTTCACCGGAAATATATGTTTTAGGGTCCCCGATATGCAAAAAAAGCATTTTCACAGAAAGGTCCGTGTGTGTGTGTGTCCGTGTGTCTGTGAACACGATAACTCAAAAACGAAAAGTCGGTAAAATACCAAACTTGGTATTTAAGTTTAGTACATCCAGGGATGTGACACGAAGGTTTTGAGAAAAATACCCCCACCCCCAACTACCCTTACATGGAACTTTTTTCGAAAATTTTGATTTTCTCAAAAATGGCTCTAACGATTTTGATTAAAATTTCGGATATTAAACATATTTACCTGACAAATGAAATGTATATCTTGAATTTTCTGGGAATAGCCTCCGAAGAGTAGTTTATTCTGGATGAATTTTACTAAATTTTGAATAACTGCTAAACCATAAGAGATGGACTAAAACTTACTGCACAAAAATGTAGAGCACATTAAAACACACAATTTATGTTATATACATTTTTTTCGTGGAGTTCCTCGTTTTTGTGACATTCCTTATTTTTGGTTTCTGCTATGAAAAACGTATACTTTTCTCATACTGGAACTTGTCAACTCCTATCCATAAACAAAGGAACTTCATTGACATAGCAACCAGCTTTTGACTATCACTTTAACCTACGGTTGTCCTTTATTTCGCTTCTACTTACAAGGATGCGAGTAATAAGACTATTTCTGCTAATTGTTTCTGATTAGCATAAAGTAAATAGAAGTATAAGCTTTTTAAGAATTATTTGTTGCAGGGATATGGAGAAATTCATGTGAATGCTACACATCAGATTTTTTAAAGCTGAAACAAAAAAACAAGGAATATCTCAAAAAGATCAATTCCACGAAAAAATGTATATAACATAAATTGTGTGTTTTAATGTGCTTTACATTTTCTCTGTGTTAAGGATGTCTATCTCTTACGGTTTAGATGTTATGCAAAAGTCTGCAAAATTCATCCATAATAAAGTAGTCATCAGAGGCCATTAAAATCAAAAGGTCTACGATTCGTTTCAGCAAGACAAAAAACGAATCAAACATTACATAAAGCCAACAGAAAATTCAAGATTTACATTTTATTTGTCAGGTAAATATCTTTAATATACGATATTTTAATCAAAATCGTTAGAGCCATTTTTGAGAAAATAAAAAAAATCGAAAAATGTTCCATGTAAACGGTAATTGGGGGTGGGGAATTTTCATGAAAATCTTCGTGTCGCATACTTGGAAGATACCAAACTTAAATGCCAAGTTTAATATTCAACCTTTTTCCAAAAATGTTTTTTTTTTTTTTTTTGCATTCAGGGGGACCCAAAACGTGTATTTCCGGTGAAATCTCGGTATCGAATTTTTGATGGAATGCAATACTTTATACACTGTGTATATAGTACGTGTAGAGAAAGTAATTACAATATTTTATGTTTTTCAGTTATCTCCAAGATTAAAATAAGAATTAACACACTGATAATATTGTTATTCCAGGCGGCGCCGTAGGCAGTGGTTAGACCACTCGTCTCCCACCTAGACAGCCCGGGTTCGATCCCGAGCGCCCGCATGTGGATTTCTGGTGCACGAAGCGGCGTCTGGGCGGTTTCCCCCGCCACTCATTCTACCAATTGCTCTATCATCCATTCCTATCGTTCATTTCGCTTGTATTTCAGATCCACTTCCTCACGCTCATGCCTGGCTATGGGCCGACCAATCGTTTCAGGTTCTGCTTTCTGTAGTTTCGTGCTATCCGACAGGCTTCTGACCCTTAGGCATCCACGTGTCCTAGGGGGTGTCAGTCCTACATAAGAGGAAGGTTAGCCGACTACAAAAAAAAAAAAAAGTATTATTCCGATTTCATAATTTTTTGTCTAGCTAATTTGTAATTTTGTTAGAAAAATTACAACACGTAGATATTATTATTATTAACACGACTTTCTCTACATCTCTGTAACAAATTATAGTTAAAAAACTTATTCTTGTTTCTACTTCATGCTAATTCGAGATAAACAGCAGACATTTCCTTGCAAGTAGAAGGGAAATAAGGAATACACTAGGCTAAAGCGATAGTCAACTCCTTCAAAAGCTGGTATCCCTGTGGTTGAAATACGTTTCTTTACACGGCCAGGAGTTTATAAGTTCCCGTACGAGAAACGTTTTGTGTATTTTAAAACTGAAACCAATAAGGAATATCTCGGAAATGGACTATTCCACGAAAAAATGTATATGAAATAAATAGCGTATTTTAACGAGCTCTACATGTATAGTAAGTCTTTGTCTATCTCTTACAGTTTACCAGTTATGCAAAAATCATCCAGAATAAAGAGGTCTTCAGAAGCTATTACCGTAAAACTCAGGAGATATATTTTAATTGTCATATAAATATCTTTATTATACGGATTTTAATCAAAATTGTTAGAGCCATTTTTGAGAAAATATTTTTTTTTTAAATATTTGCCATGTAACGGGTAGTTTGAGGTGGGGAAATTTTCCTCAAAATCTTAGTGCCGAATCCTTGGAAGATACTAATCTTAGATACCAAGTTTGGTATTTTACCGACTTTTCGTTTTTGAGTTTACAAAATCACACGGGCACACACGGCCTTTTTGTATATAGGGACCTTAAAACGCGTATTTTCGGTGAATTCTCGGTATAGAACTTTTGAGTGGAATGTAATACCTTCTCTATACACTATGTGCATAGTACGTGTAGAGAAAATAAAAATACACTAATATTGCAAGTGAATGGAATCAAATACTAGCATTTTTCCTAAATACAACAATATTTGACATTTTCCACCAAAAACACAGTGATCTCCAAGATTAAAATTATAAGATTTAGAACAAGAATATGTTATTATTATTATTATTATTATTATTATTATTATTATTATTATTCCAAATTGATGTTTTTCTTATCTAGCTAATTTGTAATTTTGTTGGTAATAGGAATTAAAGCATACAGATTTTATAATTGTTATATTATTATTGTTATTATTACTATTATTAACTCTATAAAATGCATATGACATAAATTGTGTGTTTTAACAAGACCTGAATTTTTTTGTAGTAAGTTTTTGTCCGGCTTTTACGGCTTACCAGTTAGGCAAAATTCATCCTGAATAAAGAGGTCTTCATAGGTTATGCCCACAAAATTCGAAATTAGATTTTATATGACATGTAAATATTTTTACTATATAGTAGATTATTCAAAATTTTTAGAACAATTTTTGAGAACATAAAAATTTTTGAAAAATCTTCCCTGTAAAGGTAAATTTCAAAATCTTCGTGTCGCATCCACGGAAGATACTGAACTTCAATACGAAGTTCGGTATTTAACCTCTTTTAAACCATGCTACCCACAGACTGAATCACGCACTGACGATTTTCTAGATATGATTTTTACTTTCTCTACACGTACTATGTAGATAGTGTGTAGAGTAGGTATTGCATTCTACCAGAAAATTCGATACGAGATTTCACCGAAAATACATGAATCCAAAAAAAGCATTTTTGGTAAAAGGTCCGCGTGTGTGTGTTTCTCCCCATCCCCAACTGCCCTTTACATAGCATTTTTTTCGAAAACTTTGATTTTCTCAAAAAGGGCTCTAAAGATTTTGATTAAAATATCGGATATTAAGAAATTTACCTGACAAATAAAATGTATATCTTGAATTTTCTTGGGATAGCCTCTGAAGACTACTTTATTCTGGATGAATTTTACGGAATTTTGCATAACCTAAACCGTAAGATATGGACAAATACTTACCACACAAACAATGTAGAGCACATTAAAACACACAATTTATGTCATACATTTTTTCTTGGAGTTGATCGTTTTTTAGATATCCTTTATTTTTTTTTTTGTTTTGTTTCAGATTTGAAAAACATACTTTTCTCACACAGGAATTTTCAACTTCTGTCCATACAAACAAAGGAAATTCAATCACATAGTAACCGGCTTTTGACTATCACTTTAACCTATGGTACTCCCTTATTTCGCTTCTGTTTACAAGGAAGCAAGTAATAAGACTATTTCTGCTAATTTTTTCTTGGTTAGTATGAAGTAAATAGAAACATAATCTTTTTAACAATACTTTTGTTGCAGAGATGTAGAGAAAGTCATGTGAATGGAACACATACGATTTTTATTCACGGGTCTTCAAAACATGTGTTTTCGGTGAAATCTCGGTATAACATTTTTGGATGAAATACATATATTTTGTCATACTATGTAAATTGTATAAAGACGGTAGAGAAAGTAAAGAGGAAGATGAGAAGAGAGGCGCTATGAAAATGAGGTTTATGACAGGTCCTTATCAAGTGCGAGAAGAGGCGCTAAAAACTCGCTTCCTCCACAGAAGCCAATTACCTTACATCAGCTTTGATATCACGGCGTAAGAAAATTAAATCTCTGCCAACAAGATTCATTCCAGATTCTTGTTCATCACGGTCGGCGGCTGCCTTTGATCCGGCTACCAGTTTTTCATACAAAATTCATCATCTCTCCCAAACACGAGACATAACAAGGGAAATTAGCTACGTCTGGAAGCATTTCACCTTCAAGTACGGCCAGCAGATTCCTGTACACTTGGGTGCGAAACACGTGGCTCGTTCCTCTAGGTCAGGGGTTCACAACCTGACCAGTCCTAGGTGAACAACACGAAATAGTATTAGAAAAATCTTTATGTGCAAGCTCGAAAAAATTGTATATTTCTTTTTTAAAATCTGGAGGAATGTTGTCAGGCTATGTAATTAAAAATCTGATTTGTTCCATTCACATAGCTTTCTCAACCTCTTCTGCAAACAAATATTACTCTTCTATCCACTTCAACCCAATCAACATAAACATTAATAGAAATTATAACTAGAAGAATTGTCCGGGCTGAGAAGCCGTGGTCTGCTGGAGTTTTCAGGTCCAGACGTTTCGTTCACGACTGCAGTGAACATCTTCAGTGGCGTGGTCTACGTCTTCTCGGTTACTCGGCGTGAGTGCGAGATCTGGCAGACTCGTGGTGAGCCTAGGTGTTGCTGCTGGTAAGGGTTTAACCACAGGAAGGAGGTGAAGGTTAAGGTTTTGTATTTTGAGGTTTCGGATGATGATGTTAAGGAGGTAGCGCTAGATAGGCTCCTCGAACGGTTGCATTTTTCAGGAGCAGCATTCTTTTCCTCCGCTCCGCTGGCGTTTAATTTCTGAAAAATTGTTTTTGTTGGAGAATTTTATTGACCACTCCCAATGATGGGAGGGCGGAGTACATAGTTCAACTATTTTGCTGTTGGCTACTCTTTAGCTGAAATAGCGGCAGTATTTATACTCAGGTTGCTCTCACGCGATTGGTCCGGCTGGAGCTGCATGTGCGGGGGTGGTGGAGGGAAGAGGTTAACCACTCCGGTGCTTTTGATTCCTGATTGGTTCGGATGATCTCGTTGGATTTTGTGCCTGAGTATAAATACTGCCGCTATTTCAACTCACTGTACCCGATGCTGAAGTCCTCGATGACGGTTCCCCTTAAGTTGCGCCTTTTGAGGGCTCTCATAGTCCCCTTGTTAATCTACGCCTGTGAGATCTGGGGCATGGCGGCAGACTCCAGTCTGCTGTTGCTTCAGCGGGCACAGAATAGGTGTCTTCGGGCTATATATTTTGTGCCTCGAGGCTTTCCAACGAGACTCCTGCACGAAGCCTCTGGTCTACCATACCTGGAGGACGAGATTAGGCGTCGGGCAACAAAATTCAACGAAGGGTTACCATTCCATCGGAGCGCCCTCGTTAGGTCTCTTGGGGATTACGATCCCACAAACCGCCGCTTCAGGCGATACCGGCTTCCCCGCATGGCTTGCGGGCATCCCCGGTAACGAAGGAGCACCACCAACAGCTGCTACGGCTAAGCTCCTTAAAATCCTTCAGGAGTTGCTTGGATTCAAAATTAAAACCTCAAAACAAACATTTTGATAAACACACACCAGCGGTGCACAAGGGCCGTTGCACCATCATAGGCAACCGTCGAGGAGCAATACTTGCCTCCTCCTGTCACTCTACAACCCCAAAACACATCCGCCATCCTGCAAAAACCCACAATCCCGTCAGAACGTGGTTCAGTTCTCTCCGAGAACAGGGACACGTCTATCACATCTCGGGCTGCCCTCAGCCTGCCAATTGCTCTGAGCTGAGGGCCGTTGCACCAAGACAGGCAACCGTCGAGGGGCAACACTTGCCTCCTCCCGTCACTCCACAACCCCAACACTCACCCCGCCATCCTGCAAAAACCCACAATCCCGTCAGAACGTGGTTAAGTTCTCTCCGAGAACAGGGAGACGTCTATCACATCTCGGGCTACCCTCAGCCTGCCAATTGCTCTGGTCTGGTCTGGCCAACGAGTCCGGTAACGAAGGAGCACCTCCAACAGCTGCTACGGCTAATCTCCTTACAATCCTTTAAGAGTTGCTTGGACTTCAAAATTTACAACCCCAACAATATTTTTTTTTCTTTTTTGCAAAATCATTACACCAGCGGTGCACAAGGGCCGTTGCACCATGACTGACAACCATTGAGGAGCTGAACTTGCCTCCTCCTGTCCCTCCCCAACCTCATTCTCACCCGCCATCTTGCGAACCCCACAATCCCGTCAGAACGTGGATAAGTTCTTAAAGAATAGGAACACGTCTAACTCACCATCGGGCTGCCCTCAGCCTGCCATCTGCTCGTTGCGTTGCCAACGACTCAGTTGCGACCAAAGCTTCACCGAGAAGACTTAGACCATGCCACTGAAGATGTTCACCGCAGTCGTGAACGAAACGCCTAGACCTGAAAACTCCAGCAGACCACGGCTTCTCAGCCCGGAAAATTCTTCCAGTTATCATTTGGACTCCGGCCGTGAAAGCTTACAACTACTGATTAGTTGAAATTGTCTTATTGCGTTCCTTGTAAGTAAAAGGGAAATAATAATATACCTACATTAGGCTGAAGCGATTGTGTACTGCAGCTATTTCTGAAAATATTTATCTCAAAGTGAAATATATAGAAATAAAAAGCTCTTGAGAATAATTTCTTTAACCACATAGAGGGATAGAGAAAAGCATGTGAATGCAATACAATGTTTCCTTTGTCTACAAAGTGCATAGAGAAGGTATAGAACTCCACCCAAACATTCAATATCAAGATTTCACAGGAAATAAACGTTTCAGGGTCCCCTATAC
The DNA here is from genome assembly GCA_030762935.1 of Hymenopus coronatus. Taxonomy (NCBI): domain Eukaryota; kingdom Metazoa; phylum Arthropoda; class Insecta; order Mantodea; family Hymenopodidae; genus Hymenopus; species Hymenopus coronatus. The sequence continues at coordinate 15,514,450 of CM060898.1, read as the reverse complement.
AAAAAAATAGAAAAAGTTCCATTAAGTTGCAAGAAGTATGTGTGTGTCCGTGTGCCTGGCAAGACAATAACTTAAAAAGGAAAAGTCGCTAAAATACCAAATATGGTATTTAAATTTAGTATCTTCCAAGGATGCAAAACAAAGATTTTGAGGTAAATCCCCCCACACTAAACTACTGTTTACATGGAACAAATTTCGAAAATTGTAATTTTCTCAAAAATAGCTTCACGGTTTTGATAAAAATAACATATAATAAAGATATTTACATGAAAATAAAATGTAAATCTTGCATTTTCTGGAATATTCTCTGAAGAGCTCTTCATTCTGGATGAATTTTGCTGAATTTTGTATAACTGGCAGAGCATAAGACATAGACAAAAAGTTACACCAGAAAAGACGTAGATCACGTTAAAACACACATTTTAAGTCATATGCTTTTTTTCGTGGAGTTGATGGTTTTTGAAATATTCCTTGTTATTGGTTTCAGTTTTAAAATACATATACTTTTTACTTTCTCCATACGCATTATATACATAGTGTATAGAGAAAGTATTGCACTCCACCAAAAATTCGATACCGAGATTTCACCGGAAATATATGTTTTAGGGTCCCCAATATCCAAAAAAAGCATTTTCACAAAAAGGTCCGTGTGTGTGTGTCCGTGTGTCCGTGAGCACGATAACTCAAAAACGAAAAGTCGGTAAAATACCAAACTTGGTATTTAAGTTTAGTATCTTCCAGGGATGCGACACGAAGATTTTGGGGAAAATCCCCCCACCCCCAACTACCCTTTACATGGAACTTTTTTCGAAAATTTTGATTTTCTAAAAAATGGCTCTAACGATTTTGATTAAACTTTCGTATATTAAACATATTTACCTGACTAATAAAATGTATATCTTGAATTTTCTGGGAATAGCCTCTGAAGAGTAGTTTATTCTGAATGAATTTTACTAAATTTTGAATAACTGCTAAACCGTAAGAGATGGACAAAAACTTACTACACAAAAAGTGTAGAGCACATTAAAACACACAATTTATGTTATATACATTTTTTTTTTTCGTGGAGTTCGTCGTTTTGTGACATTCCTTATTTTTGGTTTCTGCTATGAAAAACGTATACTTTTCTCATACAGGAACTTGTATCAACTCCTATCCATATAGACAAAGGAACTTTATTGACATAGCAACCAGCTTTTGACTATCACTTTAACCTAGGTTGTCCTTTATTTCGCTTCTACTTACAAGGAAGCGAGTAATTAGACTATTTCTGCTATTTTTTTTCTGATTAGCAGAAAGTAAATAGAAGTATAAGCTTTTTTAAGAATTATTTGTTGCAGGGATATGGAGAAAGTGATGTGAATGGTACACATCAGATTTTTTCATATAACATGTCAACACCTGGCCACACAAAGAAACGGATTTCAATTCCACAGAACCAAATTTTAAAACATTAGACTGTCTGTTTATTCTAGTGTATACCCTTGTTTCCCTTCTACCTATAAGGAACTAAATAATAAGGCCGTTTCAGCTGGTGTTTATCTCGATTATCATGAATTAGATAGAAGAATACGATTAACAATAATTTGTTACAGAGATGTAGAGAAAGTCATGTGAATGGAACACATCAGCTTTTTATATTATACAGGAGGTAGGTAAATAAGTGAAAATATTTGTATCAGTGTTTAAGGACGACGTGATGATCCAATATTTGCTATTTTTTCGCTACTTTCTAAAGCTATGTTCACGAGGAAACTTTCACGACGTTTTTAGGATAGCTATTATTCCCTATCTCAGAAGTTTGGTTGTTTACGTAACAGGTCGCACGATTGACCCTCCTCTAAGGGGAATCCAAGAGTCCTGTCGTTGAGAGTATTGGATGGGGAATACAGCACTATTTAAAACACTATTCCCATTTATATTTATTTAGTGGTATCCCTTTTGTGTAGATTTTATTATTTTTATTAAAGTTTAGGTTTAGGTTTTTAATTATTAATTTAAATTATAATAAGTGGTTACTTGTTATTTATTTACTGGTTACCAGTAATATTTTACAATTTTTAATTTTAATAATAGTTTGATGTTTATCTCACATTATGTAACTATAGAAATATAGTAATAAGCATGTGGGATAAAGTAATAAAATATTTAAAAAAAGAATTACAATATAAAACAAATAGCAAGGGTATAATAGAATAGATATTAAAGAAGTTTATATATAATCATAATAATAAATAATAAAATAAATTATAATATCAATTAAAATAATAAATAAATAATACTAAATTAAAATAAAATAAATTTATTAAAGGATAATAATAAATAATTAAATATATTAATTATAGTATAATAAAGTGATAATTAATATTAATTAATAATATTATAAAATAATAACCTAACTTTTAAATATATACATATATGTAATTTTAAATTTTTAGGAAATTAATAATAGTTAATGTAATACATAAACATTTAAATATTGAATTTAATTTTGATAAATACATAGTTTTAGATATATAATTTAATTTAAGTTATTAATCTGACAATTGTATATTTATTTTATTTTGTAAAATTTAAAAAAAAAAAATGCTTGTTAATAAATAAAATAAGGTCTGAGATATTTGTCCCGGGGTATAGTATACAGATTTCTTTTTTCTTTTTTTTTTGTATCACTATTGTATGCACAACTCTTCCTCTAACCACTATGACACCTCTACTCTGTCTATCGCCACCTAGCGGGAAATGCTATAGTTAATTGTTACCCAACAGAGGGCTACTGCTGTCTGCAGCCCTTCACATCCTCTGCTCACTGCCTTTGCCCTACTCAATTATAGGTGGCATGATGTTGTAAACATAGTAGAGACATTGCTCAGGTTTGTTCAAAACACATTACACCCTGAAATTTTGCTTCACTTATGACAATACTAGTAATAAACAAACGAAATAATATACAGTTATGCATTATATGTGTTGTTCTTTACTAAATATCAAATTATTTGCATTTATTCATCTCCCAAATTGTAGATAAAGATTATAGGCATTTCATAAGCAACATTCTGTATATCACATACTTCTCTCTTTAAAGCCTTTAACCGTTAAAGTTTACCGTTTATATTTATGCTATTGTAACGGTTCTTTTTTTTTTTTTTTTTTTTTTTTCAGGCAGTAAATTGTAGGTGGTGGATATGAAACCGCAAACTGCTACAAGATGAAAAGGTGGAAGTATTTTTGCCGAGATGAAGGCTGGGCTTCTATAAAATGTGTTTAACAGCACCAGTTTGGTATCCAAGGGCAACTGGACAAGAGACACTTTACATAATCTCTTGAAGCAAACTGTCAAAACACCTGCCGCATTTAGCAATCTCGTTTGTCCTTAACAAGGAGAAATAGAACAGGTTTGTATCACATACTCGAGGAATTTGTTTCCATTGCAGCTGTCGATAAATTTGCCTGACAGCTTTAATTGCGTTTTTTCTTTCTTTTTGACGCCCGCCCTTACTAAATGGTACCGCAGACAATGACCCTGATGATGCATGGAATGAAGATGGAGCACCGGTGGAACGCAATGGAGGGGGAAACCAGAGAAAACCCGCCCCAGGCAGCTTTATCCACCACAAATCCCACATGCGGTCACTTGGGCGAGTTCAATTGCGTATCCATGTTACACAATCAAGTGAGGAAAAAACTTCTGATGTGTGACATTCTCTCCATCTCTGTAACAAAAACCTTATTCTTCTGTCTACTTCATGCTAATCATAATAACCTTAGCAGAAATGTTCTTTTACTTGCTTCCTTGTTAGTAGCAGGGAACTAAGGGAGTACACTAGGAATATATTTTAAAAGCTGGTTGCTATGTGATTCAAATTCACTTCTTTGCATAGCGATAGGTTTACTAATTCCACTAAGAGAGAAGTTTAACTATTTTAAAACTGAAACAGATGGCAAGAAAATCAAGGAAATGGTCAAATCCACGAAAAAAAAAATGAAAATGACGTAAATTTAATGAGATCTACATGTTTTGTACAGTAAGTTTTCAGCTATCTCTTTCGGTTTATTAGTTATGCAAAATTCAGAAAAATTCATCCAGAATAAGGAGTTCTTCAGAGGCTTTTCCCAGAAAATTCGAGATATACATTTTATTTGTCATGTAAATATGTTAAATACAAAACAAACAAAAATAAATAAATAGATAAAAATAAAAATCGTTAGAGCCATTTTTGAAAAAAAAAAAAAATCTATTTTTTTCCGTGTAAAGGGTAATAGGTACTGGGGGAGGTGTTTTAGAAAATCTTCGTGCCGCATCCTTGGAAGATAGTGAGCTTAAATATCAACTTTGATGTTTAACGGGCTTTGCGTTTTTGATCTATATTGCCCACAGAAACACACACACGAATAGTTTACTAAAAATGCTGTTTTTGGATTTAGGGGGTCCTAAAGTATGTATTTCAGGTGAAATCTCGGTATCGAATTTTTGGGTGCAATATTATACTTTCTCTATACACTATGTACATAGTACGTGCAGAGAAAGTAAAATACACGAGGTTAAAACGATAGTATGATCTTTTAAAAGCTGGTTACCATGTTAAAATCCGTTTCCTAGCATGGCCAGGAGTTTACAAATTCCCTTATGAGAAAAGATCTAAGTATTTTAAAACTGAAACTAACAATTAAGAATATCTCATAAATGGTCAACTCCAAGGATAAAATATATATCACACGAATTGTATGTTTTAACGAGCTCTACGTTTTTTGTGGAGTAGTTTTTTGTCTATCTTTTACTCGCCAGCTATGCAAAAATGATCCAGAATGAATAGGTCTTCCGAGGCTGTTCCCGGAAAATAAAAATATACATTTTAATGTAGTGTAAATATCTTTAATATAGGTTATTTATAGAAATATGTTACAAATTTATTGAAGTGAAAATAAAAAAAATCGAATTTTTTTCTATGTAAAGGGTAGTTTAGAATGGGGATTCTTATAAACATTTTCGTACCGCATTCTTGGAAGATACTAAAGTTAAATACTAAGTATGGTATTTTACTGACTTTTCGTTTTTTCTAAAAATGCTTTTTTCGGAATACAGGAACCCTAGGACGTATTTCCCGCGAAATCTCGGTATAGAATTTTTGTGGAGTGCAATAGCTTCTCTACCGATGTACTAAGTAGAGAAAGTAAAATGTTTGATATTACATTCACATGCCACTCTCTAGCTTTTCTGCACAAACTACGTATTCTCACAAACGGTTATTCTTCTATCTACTTCGTCGTCCGCCGTGGTGTAATGGTTACCATGCTAACTTCATGTACCCAAGGTCGCGGGTTCACACCTGGCAGAGGACGATGGGTTTTTTCAGGCGTAAAACTCCTTAGCAATGGCTTCCTTCGTAAGGGAAGTAAAGCCCTTGGTCCCGTGTCGTAGATTTACGGCACGTAAAAGAATCTCAAGTCTGAGCAAAATTAAGCGATCTTTCACGCCCAATATAGAATGGGATGCTGAGAACCACAGCAGTTAAAGAGCGTCCATAAATAAAACTCCATTTACAGTTTTTCTATCTACTTCATGCTAATTAAACATTAGGGAAAATGGTTTTGTTTGGTATTTGCTTGTAGATACAAAGGAATACAATAATCGAGAGGGATGGCTTAGTCGGTTTCGTCTGTGCCCCGCATTCAGCAGGTCGCGGGTTCCATTCCTGTGGCCAGCCTGCTTGCCCCATGGGTAATTTTCGGGGTATCCCCGGGTTTCCAGGGGAATATTCGGAGGGTTTCTTCCATCCGCCGAATTTTCTGTCCCTTCATACCGTTGCCATTGACATTTCATTTATTCTTCATCCCGTTGATTTCTTTCAGGGTTGGAGGTGTCGGTGATGGTACTCGGTGCGGTGTGGCAGGGAAAATTGATGCTCAAAGGGACTAGTGACCCTGTCCCCGATCTACCTGTTCGACTGATTGGTTGTTTCAACCTGGAAACTGTAGGGAGCCTGTAATTGCTGTATCTTGCTCCTGGTTCCGGCCGCCCGATATAGTATCTCACCTCATGCCTCCCTCCCGGGGGCGCCCCTCGTGAGACGAGCTACAATAACTGCATTGGTTCGGTGCCGAGTCCCCTAATCCAATAAGGGAAAACACCAGGCTAAATCTAAAATCAATGATTTTCAGAATGATTTCCCAATTCGAGAAAAGTATAAATGAGGAATATCTCGGAAATGGTTAATTCAATTGTTAAAAAGCTTATGCTTCTATTTACTTCATGCTAATCGAGAAAAAATTAGCAGAAATAGTCTTATTACTTGCTTCCTTGTAAGTAGAAGCGAAATAAGGGAGTACCTTAGGCTAAAGTAATAGTCAAAAGTTGGTTGCTATGTGACTGAAGTTCCTTTGTTTATATGGACAGGAGTTGACAAATTCCTGTATGAGAAACGTATAAGCCTTTTAAAGCTGAAACCAAAAACAAGGAATATCCCAAAAACGAACAACTCTAGGGGAAAATGTATATAAAAAATTGTGTGTTTTAACGTGCCCTACATTTTTTGTGTGGTAAGGTTTTGTACATCTCTTATAGTTTATCAGATATGCAAAATTCCTTAAAATTCATTCAGAATAAAGTAGTCTTCAGAGGCTATTCCCAGAAAATTCATGATATACATTTTATTTGTCAGGTAAAAATCTTTAATATACGGTAATTTAATCAAAAGCGTTTGAGCCATTTTTGAGAAAATAAAAAATTTCGAAAAAAGTTCCATGTAAAAGGTAGTTTGGGGTGGGTGAATATTCTTCAAAATCTTCGTGTAGCACCCTTGAAAGATACCAAACTTAAATACCAAGTTAGGTATTTAACGATTTTTTTCGTTTTTGAGTTATGCTGCCCACAGACACACATACGCACACACATGGACCTTTTTCCAAAAATGTTTTTTTTATTCAGGGGGACCCAGAGGATGTATTTCCGGGAAATCTCGGTATCGAATTTTTGGGTGGAATGCAATACCTTCCTCTATACACTATGAACATAGTACGTGTAGAGAAATTAAAAGTATATGTCATAAATTGTATCATTTAACGATATCCACATTTTTACTTTCTCTACACGTACTATGTACATAGTGTATAGAGAATGTATTGCATTCCACCTAAAAATTCGATACCATGATTTCACCGGAAATACATGTTTTGGTTCCCCCTGAATAAAAAAAAATTTTCAGAAAAAGATCCGTGTGTGTGTCTGTGTATCTGTGTGTGTTTCTGTGGACAGCATAGCTCAAAAACGAAAAGACCGTTGAATACCAAACTTGGTATTTAAGTTTGGTATCTTCCAAGGATGCGACACGAAGATTTTTCAAGAAAATCCCCCCAACTACTCTTTACATGGAACTTTTTTTGAAAATTTGGATATTCTTAAAAATAGCTCTAACGATTTGATTAAAATAACGTACATTAACGATATTTGCCTGACAAATAATATGTATATCTTGAATTTTCTGGGAATAGCCTCTGAAACCTACTTTATTTTGGATGAATTTTATGGAATTTTGCATAACTGCTAAACCGTAAAAGATGGACAAAGACTTACCACACAAAAAATGTAGAGCACGTTAAAACACACAATTTGTGTGGCATACATTTTTTTTCGTGGAGTTGGTCGTTTTTTTAATATTCCTTGTTTTTGGTTTCAGCTTTAAAAAACTTATACTTTTCTCATTCAGGAATTTGTCAACTCCTGTCCATACAAACAAAGGAACTTCAGTCACATAGCAACCAGCTTTTGGCTTTCACTTTAACCTATGGTAGTCCCTTATTTCGCTTCCACTTACAAGGAAGCAAGTAATAACACTATTTCTGCTAATTCTTTTCTCGATTAGCATGAAATAAATAGAAGCATACATTTTTTAACAATAATTTGTGTCAAATATGTAGAGAAAGTCATGTGAATGGAACACATCAGATTTTTGTATGCTAAGATATTGTTTCTCATTCACCAGTTTTTCAAAAACCACTCAGAATGACGAGAACTTCGGAAGGTTTTCCCACAAAAGTGGTAAATACATTTTCTTGCCATAAAATATTGTAAACGTATGTTATTTTAATACAACTCGTTAGAACCAGTTTTGATATGTGTACACAATGTTTTTCTAGATCTGGCATGACATTCTTCTGTCAGCAAGCAAGCTTATGAAGAACTGGTTTCAACTAGAAGGGGCCTAGTGCCACAAAGAGGGGTTGCTGCTAGTCTATTGTTTTACCCAGCAGCTGGAATAAGCTTTTCTTTCACTAAAAATTCCAGTGAGTTTGAAAGAGACTTGTTTTACATAGTCACATGCATTTACGACGGCCAACCGAAAAGTAACCAACAATTTGGCATAACTAAATAATAGCGAAAGATATCAACATAAAATTGTATTTACAAAATTACAGTACTTTACTTTATTTCGAACATAATCTCCGCACTGTCAAGATATTTACTGTCAGTGATTCCAGTTTTTCAATGCCAATGTAATACTTTTCTACCGCCAAAGATTCGTTCGTTTGTGTTTTTTTGTTTTTTAATTTCGCTACTTAGTGCATACGCAGAGAAGGTATTTCACTCCACCCAACAATTCGATACCGAGATTTTACAGGAAATACACTCTTTAGGCTCCCTGAATAAAAAAAAAAAATACATTTCAGAAAAAGGTCCATGTAAACACGTGAAGTCAAAAGCGAAAAGTCGAGAAAATACCAAACTTTGTATTTAAGTTTAGTATCTTTCAACGATACGAAATGAGGATTTTGAGGAAAATCCGTCCGTCCCTAACTACCCTTTACATAGATTTTTTTTTTTTTTTTTTTTTGGAAAATGGTGATTTTCTGAACATGTCTGGCGATTTTGATTAAAATACCGTTTATTAAATATATTTACATGACAAAATGTATATTCAGAATTTCTGAGAATAGCCTCTGAAAGTATTATTCTGAATGAATTTTATGTAACTGTTAAACCGCAAAATATAGACAAAAACTTACCATACAAAAAATGCAGATCTCGTTAAATCACATAATTTGTCATATACATTTTTTTTCGTGGGGTTGGCCGTTTTCGAGCTATTCCATGTTATTGGTTTCAGTCATAAAATACTTCTACTTTTCTCATACGGGAATAGTCAACTCCTAGCCACGCAAAGAATCGGATTTCAATCCCATAGCAACCACATTTTAAAACATTTAACGTCCTGTTTAGGTATAATGTATTCCCTTATTTCCCTTCTACGTATAAGGAACTACGTAATAAGTCCGTTTCTGCTAATGTTTACTTCGATTAGCGTGAAACAGATAGAAGAATAAGCTTATTAACAATAATTTGTTACAGAGACGTAGAGTAATGCCACATTCACAATGAAATGCAAGCGCAGACGCAATGTAAGCGCAAGAGTTTGGACTCATATTATTTAATGTAATCATTCAAATAGAAACACACAAGACGCGACGCAACGCAAGAGTTTGCAAACTCCAAACTTTATCCTTGCGTTGCATGCAAAGAGGAAGAATTTTGCTTCTTTTCTCTATGCATTGCCTGTGAATTCAATAACAGACGATCGCAGTGCAAGATTTTGCAGGGCCTTACATGTATGCTCTTCTATTTGGCCGTACCATACCGCGCCATCTCTAATCTCCCTCAAGAGGTTATGACAGTCTCCTTGCGAATCCTTCTTTGATTTAATGTATATAACTATCAACATTTATTAGTTCTCATAAATCGAAGGCACAGAGAGATAATTCTTAGTTCATTAAATGTGTAAGCTTTATCACTTTCTTCAGCCTCTACGCTTGTACTATTTTCAATAATTTTGAATGAGCAATTATTGTGATGTCATTGCCGCGAGCGTCAGTTGTTAGTATGTAATGTATTTATTTTGTAAAATATTGAGTGAATTTTCTCATGTGGTTATGCTATACAGTTTGTAACTTGGAAGATATTCGCATGTAACTTGCGGATCTAGAAACCTGTGACAACTTCTTGCGTTGCGCCTACGATTGCATTCTGAATGGTGTTTTCTTGCGTCTGTTACCTCTGTGGATGTAGCAAAAGTCATGTGAATGGACCACAGATTTTTTATACAGGGGACCTTAAAGTGTGTATTTCCGGTGAAATTGGACATCGACGTTTTTGATGGTTTCTCTACCTATTATGTGAATAATATAGAAGAGAAAATAATAAATGTCAGTGTGCAGAGAAAGACATGTGAAGTAACGTAGTTTTCATCGCTTGGTATGCATGGCACGGCTGTGAGCAGCTCAAGCACGTGGTTCTTTTGTTTTCAAGGTAAATACAATTGGCTATAGGTGTCCAAAAGAATACCATCCTGCCTTTGTATTCCCAAGGTAGTGCCATTTGCCTTGAACATGAAAGAAATTAATGTCGGCATATGTTAGTTATAATTTGCAATGGCGAAAAGCGCCGCAGCAGGCAACATATGGCCACATTCCTGACAGGTAGGTGTGGCGGGGGGCTCACGAAACTGGTCAGCTGTGCCAGCAACACTGGCTCTTCGGAGAAAGTCTCAGTTGCACCAACTCCAACAGATTTCTTTCAAAAATCAGCTCTATAGATCCCAGTTTACATTTTAGAAACTGTCTTTGCATGGTATATTTTCGAAAGTAATTCTAAATCTCACGTATTAAATTTATATAATTATCCCTATTCACCCTTCTACAAAACATAAAACGTTCATTCTCTTATCTATATATTATTAATTTATAAATTGGGACGTTATGTGATGGCTTAAGAATTCCACGAAAAAAAATCTGATGTGTTCCATTCACATGTCTTTCTCTACATCTCTGCAACAAATTATTGTTAAACAGCTTATGCTTCTGCTTACTTTTTTATAATCAGGAACATACTAGCAGAAATAGTCTTATTACTTATTGCTTCCTTGTAATTAGAAAAGAAATAAGGATAAAGTGATAGTCAAAAGCTGGTTGCTATGTGACTGAATTTCCTTTGTATGGACAAGAGTTGACAAATTACTGGATTCAAAGCTGAAACTAAAAGCAAGGAATATATAAAAAATGATCAACTCCACGCAAAAAAATGTATATAATATAAATTGTGTGTTTTAATGCGCTCTACATTTTTTGTGTAGTAAGCTTTTGTCCATCTCTTACGGTTTAGCAGTTATGCAAAATACCGTAAAATTCACCCAGAATAAAGAGTTCTTTAGAGGCTATTCCCAGAAAATTCAAGATATACATTTTATTTGGCATGTAAATATCTTAAATATAAGAGATTTTAATCAAAATCGTTAGTCATTTTTGAGAAAATCAACATTTTCAAAGCTTTTTCCAGGTAAAGGGTAGATTGGGGTGGGGGGATTTTCTTGAAAACCTTCGTGTCGCATCCTTGGAGGATACCAAACTTAAACACCAAGTTTGGTATTTAACGGCCTTTTGGTTTTTGAGCTATACTGGTCACAGACACACACGCACACACACACGGACTTTTTTCCAAAAATGCTTATTTTTGGTTTAAGGAGGACCCAAAACATGTATTTCCGGTGAAATCTCGGCATCGAATTTTTGGGTGGAGTGCAATACCTTCTGTATATACTATGTACATAATACGCGTAAAAAAGTAAAAAGAACCTCAATCCTGATAAAGAGGCCTCTGAGCAAAATTAAGCGGTCTTCCATACCCAGTATAGAATGGGATGCTGTGAACCACAGCAGTTAGAGCGTCTATAAATAAAAACATTTAATTTCATTTAATTTCACTAGAGAAAGTAATACAATGTTTTATTGCTTGTCCACATAATTAATTTGAACACCTTTTAATTCAAATTTCACAAAACATTATTTCGCAATTTTTCAGGCCAGAAGCGCTATTCGCATACTAGAAGTTTGTAGTTGGCGGTGAAAACAAATTCCTGTAGGCACTTTCGGATGGCGTGAATGATGCAATAATTGATTACCTACCGCTGAATTGGGAACGGGCACGAAAATTTGGTTATGCTCATATATGACAATTTCACGTTTGGATAAGCTTGAATTCAGACCGAATTTTGAAACTGAAAGGCTACAGATCGCGTATAGTACCTGTGAGCTTAAATACATTACATACCTCCACTGAACTCTTTGTTCAAATATAAACAATCTGATGTGTTCCACTCACAGGAATTTCTCTACCTCTCTGTAGCAAATTGTTCTTAAGAAGCTTGTTCTTCTATCTACTTCATCCTGGTTGTGACGATCCGTCAAATTCTCGTTATATCTGATTATTTTATTATTAGTCACGTTTTTGATATATTATTCATATTTACTCCGGCTAGTTGGGGTTTTCGGTTGAGCAGGTATCTCTTTACAGAGCGTGAAAGTTAAAAGGAACTATTTCACATTTGTAACTTTTAATTTGACTATTTATTTAAACTGTTACTAGGAATATTCACAATTTATAATTCTCTGGGATCCTTGCTGAAACTGTACTTAGATGTCGCGTAGCACTTTTCTCACTTAAAAAATCTTATTAGTTCCATTCACATGACTTTCTCTACACCTCTGCAACAAATGATTTTAAAAAGCTAAAACTTCTATTTGTTTCATGCTAATCCAGATAAAATTAGCAGAAATGGTCTAATTACCTGCTTCCTTGTAATTAGAAGAGAAATAAGGGAGTACCACAGGTTAAAGTGGCAGTCAAATCTTTTAAAAACTGGTTGCTAAATGTAGTTGAAGTTCCTGGGTTTGTACGCACGGGAATTGACAAAAGGAGTTTGAGAAAAGTATAGGTATTTAAAACCTGAAACCAATAACAAAGAATATCTCAAATAGCCCTAAATCGCGTGTTTTAACGAGTACTACATTTTTTGTTAAGTAAGTGTTTGTTTATCTTTTACGGTTTAACAGTTCTGAAAAATTCCCCAAAATTCATCCAGAACAAAGATGTCTTCAGAGGCTATTTCCACAAAATTCAAGATATACATTTTATTTGTCATGTAATATATCTTTAATATGCGAAATTTTAATCAAAATCCTTAGAGCCATTTTTGAGAGAAAAAAAATAGAAAATTTTTCCATGTAAAGGGTAGTTTGGGGTGGGGACATGATTCTCACAATCTTCGTATCGCATCCTTGGAAGATACCAAGTTTTTTATTTGACCGACTTTTCGTTTTTGAGTTATCATGTTCACACACACAAACGGGCGCGGGCCTTTTTGCAAAAGTGTTTTTTATGGATATATTATATCTCAGTATTGCATTTTTGGGTGGAAAGGAATGCCTTCTCTGTCTAATGGTATTATATACATTGTGCATACGAGCTAGGGAAAGTAAAAACCTGATGTGTTCCATTCACATGACTTTCTCTTCATCTCTGTAATAAATTATTATTAAAAAGCGTATTCTTCTATCTACTTCATTCCAATCAAGATAAACATTAGCAAAAATACTTTCTTGTAAGTAGAAAGGAAATAAGGGAATACACTAGGTAAACCGAAAGTCAATTTTTACTTTCTCTACACGTACTATATACATAGTGTATAGAGAAGGTATTGCAATCCACTCAAAAATTCGATACCGAGATTTCACCGGAAATACAAGTTTTGGGTCTACCCTGAATAAAAAAAAAAAAAAAAACATTTTTACAAAAAGTGCGTGTGTGTGTCTGTGGACAGCATAGCTCAAAAACGAAAAGACCGTTGAATACCAATTTTGGTATTTACGTTTGACATCTTCCAAGGATGCGACACGAATATTTTCGAAAAAATCCCCCCACCCACAACTACCCTTTAAATGGAACTTTTTCGAAAATTTTGATTTTCTCAAATAAGTCTATAACGATTTTGATTAAAATATCGTATATTAAAGATATTTACTTGACAAATAAAATGTATATCCGGAATTTTCTGGGAATAGCCTCTGAAGATTACTTTATTCTGGATGAATTTTACGGAATTTTGCATAACTGCTAAACCGTAAGAAATGGATAAAAACTTACCACACAAAAAATATAGATCACAATGAAACATACAATTTATGCTATATATATTTTTTTTTCGTGGAGTTGATCGTTTTTGAGATATTCCTTCTTTTTAGTTTCAGCTTTGAAAAACTTATACTTTTCTCATACAGGAATTTGTCAACTCCTGCCCATACAAACAAAGGAACTTCAGTCACATAGCAACCAGCTTTTGACTATCACTTTAACCTATGGTACTCCCTTATTTCACTTCTACTTACAAGGAAGCAAGCAATAAGACTATTTCAGGTATTTTTGTTCTCGATTAGCATGTAGTATACAGAAATATAAGCTTTTTAACAATAATTTGTTGCAGAGAGGTAGAGAAGGTCATGTGAAGGGATTACATCAGATTTTTCGTAAAGTGTTTATATATATATATATATATATATATATATATATATATATATATATAGACTAAAATGACACACTAAAATGTGTATTTCCTGTGAAATCTGGTATTGAATTTTTGGTTGGAATGCAATAGTTTCTATATCACATTGTACAAACGTGCTAGGGAAAGTAAAAACGGGAATGCTAGTCCTCGAACACCGGTTCCCTATCAGCTGTGGGATTGAAAACTTCTGTTTGACCTGAGGTGGGCACTCAGACGGAAAAGAAACGTTACCTGCACCACAAAACGTTCCTCGTCCAGACCACTTCGTGCAAAACTGAAATGCCTTCTTTATTTAGCTTCTGTTTGTGTGGTCTATCAAACATATCTTCTGAGGCTCCAGGTTCCGGGTTCGGTCGATTCCCCCACAGGGCGTTTTGCTGAAGCAAGTCTTGCGCCCAACTGCCATCTTGTGACGCTACACACTTCCATTTATACCATACGCAACATCTGTCAAACTAATTGTGTTGCCAAGTTTTTGAAAAAAAGAACAAAGAACAATGGAAGGGGAGAGATCTCTAGTTGAAGGAATATTTAATACAATCACATTTTTGGCCTCTCAGATTGATAAATTGGTATTATTGCTGTAAACTTCGCGGCAAGGTCATAACTTTATTTTGTTCTAATTTCTTGGTCTAAAACTACTGTTAATGTAACAAAAGACTGTACCATATATTACAGCATTGGTTTAAAGCTTTAGTAGAATGTGTGATATTAATCAAGAATTTCGGTCGAGGAACATTGAGTTAATTACCATTACATTTCGAGTCCGAGGAACACGCCCCCTATTCTCACGGTTCTGATATCATTAGCACATAATTTGATAGTAATTATTCCTCGCGATAGCTGCTGATTGGGCAAATTAGCAAGAGGTTTCTTATAAACCGGAGTAGGTTGCCAATTTTGTCTGCGAATAGCCTTTACCCAAGTATCTCTAAAGTTGGAAATCGCAAATCTAACAAACAATACAGAATCGTTCTGTTGATAATGCATAACATATTTCACTAAGTATACCACCGAGAAATCACTTAAATAAGCACACTAACCTGTGTATTGCTTTTGCTTCTGCTATTCGAGAAATAACCAAACACCAAACACGCAATGACTATTATACTGGTCTAAAACTTGCAGTCTAAATTTACTGCTTAATTGAACATTTAACATCACAAAATCTTATTTTTCTTACTCCCTTTGACAAGTACCTACACAGAGAAAATATTGGATTTCACCCTTAAATTCGATACCTAGATTTTACCAGAAAAGTATGTTTTGAAGCCCTCTGGTAAAACAATTTTAAGAAATCTAATGTGTGACATTCACATAACTTTCTCTATCTGTTCCATATACAAACTATTCTTACAGCACATTATTTTTGATCAACTTCATGTTAATCAAGATAAACATTAGCAGAATTGGTCTTATTACTTGCTTCCTTAGAAGGCAAATACTCGTACTTTAAAATTGAAATCAATAAGGAATATCTCGAAAACGGCCAACTCTACAAGAGAAACACATATGACATAAATTGTGTTTTAATGAGATCTAAATTTGTTGTGTAGTAAGTTTT
Organism: Hymenopus coronatus; assembly: GCA_030762935.1. Taxonomy (NCBI): domain Eukaryota; kingdom Metazoa; phylum Arthropoda; class Insecta; order Mantodea; family Hymenopodidae; genus Hymenopus; species Hymenopus coronatus. The sequence goes on along the minus strand of CM060898.1, from coordinate 15,498,502 downwards.
TGTCTATCTCTTACGGTTTAATCGTTATGACAAATTCTGCAAAATTCATCCCCCATAATAAAGAGGTCTTCAGAGGCTATTCCCAGAAAATTCAAGATATACATATTATTTCCATATAGATATCTTTAATTTACATTATTTTAATCAAAATCGTTAGAGATATTTTTGAGAAAAACAAAATATTAAAACTTTTTCCATTAAAAGGGTAGTGGGGGGGCGGGTTCTTGAAAACCTTCGTGTTGCAACCTTAGATGCTAAACATAAATACCAAGTTTGGTGTTTAAAGGTATTTTCGTTTTTGAGTTATGCTGTCCACAGACATATACACACGGAACATTTTGTCAAAATACTTTTTTGGACTCAGGGAACCTCAAAACATATATTTCCGGAGAAATCTCGATATCGAATTTTTGGATGTAATACAATAACAAAGGAATATCATTCTACAAAAAAAAAAAAAAAAAAAAAAAAAAACAACAACAAACAAACAAACAAAAACCGTATATGACATAATGCATGTGTTTTAACAAGATCTACATGTTTTGTGTGTCTTTGGCTATTCCCACAGAATTTTTCATATACAGGTTATTTGTTATGTAAATATGTTAAATACACGGTATTTTAATCAAAGTAGAGCCATTTTTGAGAAAAATAAACATGTCCAAATATTTTTCCATGTAAAGGGTAGTGGGGGATTTTCTTGAACATCTTTGTGTAGCATCCTTGGAAGGTACTAAACAAAAATACCAAGTTGGGTATTTAAAGCTCTTTTCGTTTTTGAGCTATGCTGTCCACAGGCAAACATATACGCACAATTTTCTAAAATAGTTATTTATGATACAAGTGGTAAAAATGGTGTTTTATATTGTGAGTAGGAAGCTTGCGAAACGAGGCCGTAGACCGAGTACAGTAATTCTACGAACAGTATTCAATAATTTTAACACATGTGTCATATGCTATATTTAAACAGTTCTCAATATTTATAACATATTGTAATTGTAACTAGATTGTTTTACCTACGTCACGGAGTTCATTCTGAGATATTCAGTTGTTACCTTGCTTAGCATCAGTGCTGACAACATGACTTACTTGTACAGAACGAAAACATTCTATACAAAGGAGGCAGTGTAAAAGATTTCATGTCCATGACATTCTAATCATTCGTCATTTTATGGATCGATACGAGCTTTCAGAGTTAGAGCCTACTTGAATGAGGCCGTGGACGCATAAACTAAAGTTGTAATTTTTAAACATTGAGTGACAGAATTTTCTACTTTTATTACTGACATCTGGTAAAAGACCTACTTTTAGCATCAAGTCTCAAAATATATAATTCCGTGAAATCACGAAACCAATTTTCGTGTGTAATACAATGCATTCTCTAGTTACTATGTACGAGGGTCGGTTGATAAATCCCGGGCCTCACACAGATATGGCGCCACTAGGCCGGTTAGACGGTAGCATCGTATAGTTTAACTTTGGACTAGCTTGTATCCATAGTTACAGGTCAATAGCTTGTTTAGTTTTCAAATGTAGGATTTGGAAAAACGAGCAGTGATTAAATACTTCCATTTGAAAGCTTGGCGCCTAAAGAAATCAAGGAGGAAATGGACAGTACATTGAAAGACTCTGCCCCTTCATATACAATGATTAAAAGGTGGGTTGCAGAGTTTAAAATGGGACGTACGAGCACTAGTGATGAGCCTCGCTCTGGACGCCCTGTAGAAGCGACAGCTCCAGACATAATTGAAAAAAGTCATCGTTTAGTACTGGAAGACCGCAGATTAAAGTAGTTTCAGATAGCAGAGGCTGTAAACATATGAAAAGAACGTGCAGGTAATATTTTAAGTAATTTTTTGGGCTTTCACAAGGTCTATGCAAGATGGGCGCCGCGTTTGTTGACACCTGATCAAAAATTGCACAGAAAAACTGTTTCTATCAAGAATGTGGAGCTCTACCGTAACAATTCCAGTGACGTTTTGAGACAGCTTATTACCATGGATGAAACTTGGATTCATCACTAACTTCAGAAAGTAAATCACAATCAAAACAGTGGATTGCGCCAGGTGAACCAACTCCAAAAAAGGCAAAGTCAATTTTGTCAGTTAACAAGGTTATGGTGAGTGTTTTCTGGGAGGCACAGGGAATTATTTTTATTGATTACTTGGAAACGGGTAAAAGTGCTGACTACTGTATAAGTTTATTGCAACGTTTGAGTGATTAGGTGAAAAGAAAGAGACTTCATTTGGCAAACAAAAAAATCTTATTTCATCACGACAGTGCTCCGGTCTATCGTTCAGTCATTGTAATGGAAAAATTGTGCAAATTAAAGTTGGAAGTACTTGAATATCCACCCTATTTGCCAGATCTAGCACCCAAACCTCCAAAAATTTCTTGGAGGACGAAGATTTCACAGCTACGAGGTCATTGATAAATCTATTTTGAGGACCTTGATAAATCGCACAACAGAGATGGTTTAATTAAATTAGAACATCGATATGACAAATACATTAGCATTTCTGGAGGTTATGTTGAGAAATAAAGCAAAAAAAAAAAAAAAAATGTTTTAAATGCTGTTTTCATTGAAACGCCCGGGAGTTATCAGCATTGTATGTACGTACGTTCTAGAGAAAGTAAAAACGGCAATGGATAGAAAAAGTGAAGGAATGGAAAACATGTTTCAGTTGAAGCATGCTAAATGAAGGAGTTCCTATGGAGAATCTCTGAGCAGTGACGTCAGGAACGCGATAACTAAATGAATACAAGAAACTCCACTCCAAACGTGGGTCATTAGAACAAACTTTCTGGAGTTGAGTCGAAAGACGAGAAAAGCACACAGCGATTATCTGCTAGTGATAGATAATTGCTTTCTCGTCTGTTGTGTTGTTTTGGTCGCTTTATCACGGCACATTCTTAAATTCTCTATCACATAGCTTTAGTTTACTATGGTTTTAGTTTAACCTGTTCTTACGGGCCATTGTTTTTAATGGTTTTATCGGTTTTTAATTTCTATTTATTTCTAATTTTAGTTGTTCTTTTATCTCTGATAAATTTTAACTCTGGACTCCTGCCGTTTATGGTTTTATAAGGTTCATCCCAAAAGCTTTAAAAATGAACGCAATAAAATATTAAACATTTAGAAATTCTCTATTGTATTCTATACACCGTATCGTTCTTTCAAACCTTTTTCACCTTCTCTACACGTACCATAGTGTATAGAGAAAGTACTGTATTGCACCCAAAAATTCGATCCCGAGATTTCATCGGAAATATATGTTTTAAGACCCCCTTGGATCCAGAAAAAACATTTTTAGAAAAATGTCCATGTGTATGAGTGTGTGTGTGTGTGTGTGTGTGTGTGTGTGTGTGTGTGTCTGGGCAGCATAGCTCTAAAACGAAGAGTCCGTGAAATACCAAACTCGGTATTTAGGTTCAGTATCTTTCAAGGATGCGACACGAAGATTTTCAAGAAAATCCTCCCACCCCACTAACTTTATATGGAACATTTTCGAAAATTTTGATTTTCTCAAAAATGGCTTCAACTATTTTAATTAAAATATGGTATATTAAAGATAATTACATGAGAAATAAAATGTATATCTTGAATTTTCTGGGAATAGCCTCTGAAGACCTCTTTATTCTGGATGAATTTTGCGGAATTTTGCATAGCTGGAAAACCGTAAGTGATAGTCAAAAACTTACTGCACAAAAACTGTAGAGCTCGTTAAAACACACAATTTATGTTATATGCATCTTTTTCTTGGAAATGACCGTTTTTAAGATATTCCGTTATTGATTTCAGTTTTAAAATACTCAATACTTTTCTCATACGGGAACTTGTCAACACCTGACCATGTAAAGAATGGGATTTGTATACCATAGCAACCACATTTTAAAGCATTTGGATGTCGGTTTAGTAGTGTATTTACGTTCTACCTATATGGAATTAAGTATTAAGACCGTTTCTGCTAATATTTGTTTCAATTAGCACGAAGTAGACACAAGGATAAACTTATTGTAATAATAATTTGTTACAGAATGGTAGAGAAAGTCATGTCAGCTTTTTTGAATGCTGAACGCCATTTTATTCTTCTTTGGAGAGAGTGAAAATACATTCTTCGTAACCAGCTACTGTTGCTTCAAGTAAATCAATCGAGGTATTTGTTTCATTTTGGGGAATAGAAAAAATTGCATTTGGTGAAATCTAGACTGTAGGGAGGATGGTACAAATATCAGACTGCTGCAGAAATTGGGTTGTTTCTTGCGCAGCGTGGGCAGAGGCATTACCATGGTGTCACAAAATTCTATGCTCACATGTTTAGGGCGCTTTTTCCGCAGTTCATTGAACCTTTTGTGGTATACCATCTGGCAGTGAGTCTTTCGTCCCTCAAACAAAATCATCACAATGTGGCCACTGAGAAATGCGTCTTAAGACTGTTCTGTGTGGAAGTGTTGTTACCGATAGCAATGCTATAATATAAAAAATCTGATGTTTCCATTCACATGACTTTCTCTACATCTCTGCAACGAATTATTGTTAGAAAGCTTATGCTTCTATTTACTTCATGCTAAGAGATGTAGAGATGTGAATGGAAACATTGTGTAACGAATCTACAGCTAATAAACTGAATTGACTTGAAATGCTGACAATGGAGTGTGCACAGACTTGCTCATGCTGCTGTCTGATGTTAGGAAAAGCTGCCTTGACATACCCGAGCTCATTGCTGTTCATTCTCAAATTTTTTGGAAACACTCTCATAACATTTATGAGGGATGATGCACCTGACTATGTAAATTAGGGGGACAGAAAATGCTGCTAGCGTTTTGCGGAAAGTAAGTCTTGCGTCCACCCGCCATCTTGTGGCACTACACACCATCACTTATACCATACGCAACATATCAAATTAATTGTTTTTCCAGGTTTTTGAAGTAAAGAACAAAGGGCAATGGAAGGGGAGAAATTTCTAGTTGAAGGCATATTTCACATTTTGTGACCTGCCAGAAGTTTTTATTGATAAATTGGTATTATTGCAGTAAACATCACAGCAAGGCCATAACTTAATTTTGTTTTAATTTGTTGGTCTAAAGCTATTGGCTGTACCATATATTACAGCATTGGTTTAAAGCTTCAATAGAATGTGTGATATTAATCAAGCTTTCGGTCGAGGAATATTGCGATAATTACCATTGCATTCTGAGTCCGAGGAACGCGCCCCCTATTCTCACGGTTCTGGTATCATAAGCACATAATTTGATATGAAATATTTCTATCGATAGCTGCTAAATGGGCGAATTAGCAAGAGGTTTCTTAAAACCCGGCGTAGGTTGCCAATTTTGTCTGCGAATTGTCTTTACCCAAGTTTCTCACCGGTCTTTGCGACTTGAAAATCTAACGAACAACACAGAATCGTTCCGTTGGTAATGTATAACACATTTCACTAAGTATACCACCGAAAAATCACTTAAATAAGTAGTGTTTTTCAGAACATGATGGCTCTGCCCACCCTTCTTCCAAATTCGGCCTGACTTTAACGTTTGCGGTTACGGGTTTTGGGGTTGGAAGCCAACTCTCTGTTGTCAAGTTTTCCACTTACTGGAGCCTTAACTGAACCACGATTCTTGGCTTGCAAACAGTATCTCCAGGAAACAGATTTTACTATGTTGCATCTCGCCCCTAGTACAGGTTCGTCTTTTATTTGCTAATAGTTTTTGCCCAGTGGAAGGGGGGGAGCAGTCCCGTTTGAGGGCCATTATATTTTGGAGAAAACTATACACTAACATGTGTATTGAAATATTTCCCTTTCTTTGTTTTTGCTTCTGCTATTCGAGAAACTGCAACCAAACACCATACAAGTATTGACCATTATACTGGTTTAAAATTTACAGTCTAAATTTACTGCCTGAATATTAAACACCACAAAATCACTTAAATAAATACACCAACCAGTGTATTGCAGTATTTCAGTAAGTATACCAAAGAGTCAGTTTAAGCATATTTCCCTTTCCTTGTGTTTGCTTCTACTATTCGAGAAACTACAATCAAACATCACATACCTATTGACCATTATACTGGTTTAAAACTTAGTGTAAATTTACTGCTTAATTTAACACCACAAAACCTTGGTTTAATTGTTGTTTTTTTCTTTTCACACAAACGGTGTATAGGACAGGAGTTGGATAGATAGAGTTAGACTGAAAAATTTAATGCCATAGCCGGAATTTGAATACGGATCTCCCGGTCTCTAGCCGGTTGCTCTTCCACTGAGCTACCATGACAACATGCCAGCATAGCATTGAATTTCTCAACCGACTCGCATGTTTCCCGGTAAACCACAAGAAGATCTCAAATTATTTTGAGATGGCAACCCCAATGGCGACTGACAATGCTGTAAGTCCCAGGATCCATAGTATAGTCAACTATTATAGTCAATGGGCATTGGTTTAATTGTTTGTTTTTTTTTTCCTCACACAAGCCGTGTATAGGACAGATCATAATTGCAAATGTCCTTGACTTCATGAAACAAGAGGCAGAGATGAAGGAAGAAAATGTATGTATGTTCCCCGAGTTTTTTAAAAGCCTGTAGAAAGAGAATGAAAGAGTAGGTAAGGCAACTGATATTTCACTGAGTTCCGTTTCCATGGTTCTCAATGATAAGAGAAAAAAAAAAATAAAACTTAATATATCACTCTTAAATTAAAAGATGTGGAACAGTTGTGTCGCCAGCGATTTTCAGAAATTTGCAGGCCAGAATGGGAAAATGTATGTCGACATGTTCAGAACATTGTAAACCATTAGAAAGAATTGTAGAAAATCAAAAAGAAAGAATTCTAATCCAGGATAATGGTGTAGAAATTAGCCATAGCGTTGATGATGACAATGAGGAGCGAAGACGAAGGACTGTCAGGTGTAGAAGAATTGGAGGCAGACGATTGACATAGTTTATATAGTAGGCCATTTGTATAGATGTTTTGTAGATATGAATATACATATGAAAACACATGTTTATCAGTGCAGGTGACAGATATTTGACATTGACTGTGACAGGCATGAATCGACTGGTGAACTGCTTATCTGAAAGTACAACTCGCTTCCTAGCTCTCATTAAGATTTTCACATGTCCGGATCTGTTGCACCAGTTATACCTATCCAAGCACAAGTGCACATTTAGCTCACACAAGCGTGTTCATTTCAAAAGTGTAGTGACTATGGCGGCATGCTACACCAATTCATAAGGATTCATAAGCATTGCGGTATTGGTACTGAATGGTATTTGCCAGGTCTGACAGTAAAGCTAGTTGTTGAAGAATCCCCTCAGACGTGGGCGGGTCGCATTTCTCAAGTACACATCACAATGATGCGAGGGAAAAAAGAAACAACTGTGAGAGGATGAGTCATGTTATAGACCTATTCTTATGTAACAACCATTGTAAACTACCTCAAGCGTGAAATTATCTCACATCATAGTAACTTGTGAAGAACGCTTCTGGCTGTACGGGTAACATCAAACAGTGCTTTACCGCAACATCGTGCAACCCTCAATATCATTACGATAGCGACACAACATTACTTTCTCTACACGTATGTACAATGCACATAGTACTTAGAAAAAGTATTACATTCCACTCAAATATTCGATTCCGAGATTACATCGGAAATACCCGTTTTAGGGTGTCTTGTATATATATATATATAAAATTATGTGTTCCATTCACATGACTTTCTCTAAATCTGTGCATAAAATTATTGTTAAAAAGCTTAGGCTTTTATTTACTTCATGCTAATCGAGAAAAAATTAGAATTACTCCTATTACTTGCTTCCTTGTAAGTAGAAGCGAAATAAGGGAGTACCATAGGTTAAAGTGACAGTCAAAAGCTGGTTGCTATGTGACTGAAGTCCCTTTGTATGGACAGGAGTTGACAAATTCTTGTATGAGAAAATTTTGTTTTTTAAAGCTGAAGCTACTAACAAGCACTATCTCAAAAACGATCAGCTCGACGAAAACAATGTATATAACATAAATTGTGTGTTTTAACGTGCTCTACATTTTTTATATGGTAAGTTTCTGTCCAGCTCTTATGGTTTAGCAGTTATGCAAAATTCCGTTAAATTCATCCACAGTAAAGTAGTCTTCAGAGATTATTCCCAGAAAATTCAAGATATACATTTTATTTGTCAGATAAATATCTTTAATATACCACATTTTAATCAAAATCGTTATTGCCATTTTTGAGAAAATCAAAACTTTCGAAAACAATTAATTACACATAAAGGGTAGTTGGGGGTGGTGGATTTTCTTGAAAATCTTCGTGTCGCATCCTTGGAAGATACCAAACTTAAATACCAAGTTTGGTATTTAACGGTCTTTTCGTTTTTGAGCTATGCTGCCTACATAAACACACGGACATTTTTCTAAAATGCTTTTTTTTTGGATTCAGAGATTCTTAAAACATGTATTTCCGTTAAAATCTCAGTATCGAATTTTTGGGTGCAATACAATACCTTCTCAATAGTACTATGTACATAGTGTATAGAGGAAATATTGTATTCCATCCAAAATTCAATATGAGATTTCACCGGAGTTTTAGGACCCCCTTAATCCAAATAAAGCATTTTCAGAAAAAGATCCATGTGTGGGTGTGGGTGTGTCTGTCTGTGGACAGCATAGCACAAAAACGAAAAGACCGTTAAATACCAAACTTGGTATTTAACCTTGGTATCTTCCAAGGATGCGACACGAATATTTTCAAGAAAATCCCCCACCCCCAACTATTTTGATTTTCTCAAAAATGACTATAACGATTTGATCAAAATCTCGTATACTTAAGATATATGACAAATAAAATATATATTTTGGATTTTCCGGGAATAGCCTGTGAGGACTACTATATTCTGGTTGAATTTTGTAGAATTTTGCATAACTGGTAAAACGTAAAATATAGACAAAAACTTACTACACAAAAAGCGTAGAGCTCTTTAAAACACACAATTTATGTTATATACATTTTTTAGTGCACTTTACCGTTTTTAGATATTCCTTGTTTTAAAATGCTTATACTTTTCTCATACGGGAATTTGTCAACTCCTGTCCATACAAACAAAGGAACTTCAATCTCATAGCAATCAGCTTTTAAAACATTTGACTGTCGCTTTAGCCTTGGTACTTCTTATTGCGCTTCTAATTAACAAGAAAGCAAGCAATAAGACAATTTCTGCTAATTGTTTCTCAATTAGCATGAAGTAGATAGAAGAATAATCTTTTTAGCAATAATTTGTTACAGAAATGCAGAGGTCATGTGAATGGAACACATCAGATTTTTTAAGAACTAGTTTTCATATACTGGTCTAAAACACGCATACTCTTTCTATACAATTGCGAGAAACAGCTGAATGTCGAAAGGACTCTTTAATTAGTTATTTATTGGTTAATTTATATAGTTCCTTTAACTGCGATGGTAATACCGGGGGCGTTTAACTTGTGAAACAATTCTATATTAATATTTGGTATTTGACATTGCATTAAACACATTCATACTTCCAGACTGTGGAGGATAGAAAAATGCCCCGCCGCAGCCAAGAATCGAACTCAGGATCTCCAATTTAGCAGTCAGCCCGCTGACCACTGAACCACGGAGGCAGTGTCTCTCTCGCTCTGTCTTTATTGTTTCACTTATATAGCTCCCTTTAACTTCTATGATCATATCTGGGGCTTTGCTTTAGAAACATTTACTGGTGTTTTTCTCGTTTTACTGTACGGCTTCTTAACTTTGGTTTTTCGTCTGCGACTGGTTTTCGGCAAGTCGTGGGTTCGGTTCCCCGCGGCCGATCTCTCTGACATATGCGTTTTTTCGGGAGTTTTCCCAGGTCACTAAACGAGGTTTCTTCATTTCATCCAAACGGGGTCTCTTTAGGTCGAGGGCTGCGGTAGTGGCGCTCTTCCGCGGAGGTGACTGCACTCTAGGAAGACAGCTTTCGACGGCGGGATGGCGTTGGTGACTGTAGATTCAGGAGGTTTGTTCGGACCTGAGGCACGGGCTCTTATCGCTTCCTGAAGAAAAACTACTTAGGAACTGTTAAGGACCTTTCACGGGGCTCCCTCCCTGTCCATATTCGGCCGCCCTTTGAAATTATGCATCTCATCCTCCCTCCAGGGATAAGACGTAAAATAAGTGGGACATGGGAATATCCTCCGAAAATCTCTCTCTCTCTCTGTCACACACACACACACACACACACACACACACACACACACACACACACCCGCGCGCGTCAGATACGAGGAAGTTGGGTCACCTGGTATATGGATCCCAAAATAGGCCTCATCATTCTATAGTCGGCCGCACTAATGACTCGTAGGCATTTTCGTGCTCATTGCACGCCCCCATTTTAGAATCCTCATTATGAAATGCAAAGTTTTTGAGTTATGCTGTTCACACACACACACACACACTACACTCTCACAGACATATAGGGACTGTTTCTTTTCTCTTTACTTTCTCTACACGTACTATGTACTTAGTGTATAGAGAAGCTATTGTATTGCACCCAAAAATGCAATACATGTTTTGGGACCCCCTGAATCGGAAAAAAAATAGAAAAAATGTCCGCGTGTGTGTCTGTCTGTGTATGTCAAAAACGAAAAGTCTGTAAAATACCAAACTTGATATTTAAGTTCAGCATCTCCCAAGGATGCGACACAAAAATTTTACAGAAAACCTCCCAACCCCAACTATTCTTTACATGGATAAATTACCAAAATTTTGATTTTCTCAAAAATGTCTTTAACGATTTTAATTAAATTCTCGTATATTTAAGATATTTACATGATAAATAAAATGTATATCGTTAATTTTCTGGAAATAACCTCTAAAGATATCTTTTATTCTGGATGATTTTTTTTTTTAATTCTGCATAGTTAACCAGTAAACCCAAAAGATAGACACAAACTTAATACACAAACAATGTAGAGCTCCTTAAAACACGCAATTTATGTCATATACATGTGTTTCCTGAAGTTGAACTTTTCGAGATATTCCTTGTTATTGGTTGAAGTTTTAAAATGCTTTTAAACATTTCTCATACAGGAACTTTTCAACTTCTGGACTCACAAAGAAATGGACATTTTTGAGAAAATCAACATTTTCGAAAAATGTTCCATGTAAAGGGTATTTTGGTGTGGGGGGTTTTTCAGGAAAAATCTTCGTGTCGCATCCTTGGAAAGTACCAAACTTAAATATCAAGTTTGGTATTTAACGGACTTTTAGTTTTCAAGGTATGTTGTCCACAGGCACACACACGGCCCTTTTTCTAAAAATGATTATTTTTGGATTCAGGGGGACCCAAAACATATATTTCCGGTGAAATCTCGGTATCGAAATTTTGGGTGCAATAGAATACTTTCTCTATATACTATGTACAAAGTACGTGTAGAGAAAGTAAAAATCCGTGCTAAATGAACATGTATACTTGTTATTTGTAATTGACACAAGTAAGAAAGAGAGGGAAATGCGCAAGCTGGTCTGACAAGCGACCTTAAAACCACCTCAGGCGAAAGCAGCAACTGGCTAGGTGAAATTTGAAGGGGACAAACATGTCGCATGTTTCGTACTTTCTATACAGCACTGGCTTCCACCAACTATTCCCTCTTGCTATTCTTGCTTACTTATGCAGTGAAAGTGAATCTTCAGGTTAACTGTCTTATTAAACCATTTATAATTCCTCTCTTGTGAGGTAACATGCATCTATTGAATCACGAAAGCAATTTATTATTTACATGAAAGTTGAATGCAGAGCTAGCAATATAATGTGCACTCACTACTGCGCGGCTTCGTCTGGAGGTACGAAAATAAGGTTTTATATTGACAATTTAGCTCAACTATTAAAGCACCAATGGAATGGACGAAATTAGGCAATTTCAACCAATCGCGGTCATCTGACTGGAACGATATTGTGGAAACATCTTATCGCAGTTGATGTTCATTTCTTTGAAAACTTGTCACACCTGACGTTCATTTGTTTATTCTCCTGTCTTGGTTATTGGTAACAATTCAGATGGTCAACCTTCAACCTTCACTTTTAATAATTGTCAGTCCACAATTAATTCAGTTACAATGCTTATTTAAAGTTTTATTCAGTTCATAATGTATTTAATTAAAAAAAAATTGATGTGTTCCATTCACATGACTTTCTCTATATCTCTACAAGAAATTATTGTTAGAAAGCTTCGAGAAAAAATTAGCAGAAATAGTCTTATAACTTGCTTCCTTAAAAGTAGAAGCGAAATAAGGGGGTACCATAGATTAAAGTGATAGTCAAAATCTGTGAAGTTCCTTTGTTTGTGTGGACAGGAGTTGACAAATTCCTGTAGGAGAAAAGTTTGTTTTTTAAAACTGAAACCAAAAACAAGGAATATCTAAAAAGATCAACTCCATGAAAAAATGTATATAACATAAATTGTGTGTTTTAGCGTGCTCTACATTTTTTGTGTAGCAAGTTTTTATCTATCTCTTACAGTTTAGGAGCTATGCAGAATTCCGTAAATTTCATCCAGAATAAAGTAAGCTTCCGAGGCTACTCCCAGAAAATTGAAGATATACATTTTATTCGTCAGGTAAATATCTTTAATATGCGATATTTTAATCAAAATTGTTAAAGCCATTTTTAGAAAACCAAAATTTTGGAAAAAAGTTCCATATAAAGGGTAGTTTGGGGTCCCCCACGAAGTCTCAAAATCTTCGTGTCATATCCTGGAAGATACTAAACTTAAATATCAAGTTTAGTATTTTACCGTCTTTTCATTTTTGAGCTATCGTGTTCACAGACACAGTGACACACACACGGACCTTTTTCTGAAAATTCTTTTTTTGGATACAGGGGACCCTAAAACACATATTTCCGGTGAAATCTCGGTATCGAATTTTTTTGGTGGAGTGCAATACCTTCTCTATACACTATGTACATAGTAAGTGTAGAGAAAGTAAAAAGGAGTGAAAATAGTCCTTATTTGTATTTCTTATGCATGATATAAGGGCAATAACCTCAAATAAAATAACTTTGTTTCTATTTCATATATTAGCTATTAAAAGCTGAAATAAAAATAATTGTTCCCTATTTCTATTGTTATTATCGATATTCGTACATTGGGTATAGGCATGATCCGCCACATCATAATTCAGAAGGCAGTGAAGAAAGAAAAAACAAACAAACAAAAAACACTGCAAATGCGTCATCTACCATTTGAGAACTAATGTATTACCTGATAAAATTTCCCTTCCTATATATTGAAAATTAGTAATAGTCTATTTCGCTGAATTGTCTTAACTTGAGTTTTCATCTCTTAGGACAATTGGCTCTCGTTGCTTTGCTCCGGTCGTGAATTATCGACAAAACTTTCGTGGTAGTATTTATGCTTATTTTGGGAGAATAGGCCGTTTTCATTTTACTTTCTCTACACGTATATGTGCAGTGTTTGGAGAAGGTATTGTACTGGACCAAACATTTCGATATCGAATTGGACCGGAAATGCATGTTTTGAAATCCCCTGAATTAAACAAAGTTTTAGAAAAAGATCCGTGTTGTGTGTCTGTGGACAGTATAGCTCATAAACGAAAAGACCGTAAAATACCAAACTGGTATTTAGGTTTTGTATCCTCCAAGGATGGAACACATTTTTAAGAAAATCGCCCCACCACAAACTACCTTTACATGGAAACTGTTTTGAACATTTTGTTTTTCTCAAAAATGTCTCTAACGATTTTGATAAAATAACGTGTATTAAAGATATTTGCATCACAAATAAAATGTATATCTTGAATTTTCTGGGAATAGCCTCTGAAGACCTCTTTATTATGGAGGAGTTCTGCAGAATTTTGCATAACGGTTAAACCGTAAGATATAGACAAAAACTTAATACACAAAAAATGTAGATCTAGATAAAATACACAATTTATGTCATATACGTTTTTTAGTGGAGTTGACCGTTTTCGAAATATTTCTTGTTATTGGTTTCAGTTTTAAAATATTTAAACATTTCTCATACAGGAACTTCAACTTCACCACGCAAAGAACCGGATTTCAACGACATTTTAAAACATGTGTCTGTCGGTTTAGCTTAGTGTATTTCCTTATTTCCCTTCTACTTATAGGGAACTAAGTAATAAGACCGTTTCTACTAATGTTTATCTCGATTAGCATGAAGTAGATAGAAGAATACGCTTATTAACAATAATTTGTTACAGAGATGTAGAAAAAGTCATGTGAATGGGACACATCAGATTATTTACACAACACACCCCTCAGAAACCGATCCAACACACTCGGGTCTTTATTGATGTCAAAACAGTAACAATTCTGATATGCTAAACTCACATAACTTTCTCTACTTAAGTTGCAACAAATTTTCTTACAAAGCTTATCAGAAATGGCTTTAAAAAAATTAGTTTTCTTCCAAAAGCGATAGTCATAGTTGCATTTTCACTATAAAAATCCAGCTTAATCTATGACAATGGCTCCTTGTCAGTGATTGTTCAACAGCTTATATATAAGCAAGCCCACGATTTTTAGGTTCTAAAATATATATATATATATATATATATATATATATTTATGTTCTATCGGTATATTAGGATTTTACAGGACCTTATATGTTCAATTTAGGAATTTATAGGTGGTTTGGAATATACACTGGTGTGTAAAACCTAAGGTCAAAAGTAAAATTCGTGTGTTGTGCCACTGGCAAGTAACATAGCTCGATGAAACGTGAATTATACTTAGAGAACTGCTACAGTAGGCAACTAAATAAAATATGCAATGAGATGAACAGAGGTGACACTTTTATTCATAGAAAATAAGTTAAAGTAAATTCACTTAGTCTTGTGATGCTCCTGTAGATTTACAAAAAATAAGAGACACGGTGCTTAAAAGGGCGAATGATCACCACGGACAGCATACATGTTTTGGGACCCCCTGAATAAAACAAATTAGTGTCTGTAGGCAGCACAGCTCAAAAACAAAAAGTTCGTTAAATACCAAACTTAATATTTATTCAAACTCTTCTCGGGCTTCTAGCCAGGTAAAAACTTGGCTTGACACCAACGTTTCGAAGAAGTGCATCTTCCTCGTCTTCAGTTCACCCTGAAGACGAGGAAGATGCACTTCTTCGAAACGTTGGTGTCAAGCCAAGTTTTTACCTGGCTAGAAGCCCGAGAAGAGTTTGAATTAACACGTCGCCAGGAAAGCTTTAGTTCTTATTTTAATATTTATGTTCAGTATCTTAAGTTCAATATTAAAGAAAATCCCCCCAACCCCAACTACCCTTAACGTGGAAAAAAATTCGAAAATTTCGTTTTTTTAAAAAATGTCTAACGATTTTGATTACAATGCCTTATATTTAAGATATTTACATGGCAAACAAAGTGTGTATCTTGAATTTTCTGGGAATAGCCTTTAAATACCTCTTTATTCTGGATCCTTTTTTGAAATTTTGCATAACTAGTAAAACGAAAGAGGTTATATACATTTTTTCCCCTGGAGTTGACCGTTTTCGAGATATTCCTTGCTATTGGTTTCAGTCTTAAAATACTTAAACTTTTCTCATGCAGGAACCTGTCTACTCTTGGCCACGCAAAGAAATGGCTTTCAATTCCATAGCAACCACATTTTAAAACATTTGACTGTCGGTTTAGCCTAGTGTACTCCCTTATTTTCTTCTACTTTTAAGAAGGCATGTGATAATAGATTTTCTACTAATGTTTATCTCGATTAAAATGAAGTAGATAGAAGAATAAGTTTATTAATAGTACTTTGTTTCAGAGATGTAGAGGAAGTTATGTGCATGGAACACATGAGATTTTGTACTTTCTCTACACGTACTATGTACATAGAGTATAGATAAGGTATTGTAATGCACCCAAAAATTCGATACCGAGATTTCACCGGAAATGCATGTTTTGATACCCCTGAATCTAAAAAAGCTTTTTTAGAAAAATGTCCGTGTATGTGTGTCTGCCCGTGTGTGTGCGAGTGCGTCTGTGCGCAGCATAGCTCAAAAACGAAAAGTCCGTTAAATACCAAACTTTGGTATTTAAGTTCAGTATCTTCCAAGGATCCGACACGAAGATTTTCAACTACCCTTTACATGTAAAATTTTTCGAAAATTTTGATTTTTTTCCAAAATGGCTCTAACGATTTGGATTAAAATATAGTAATTAAAGATGTTTAGATGAAAAATAGAATGTATATCTTCAATTTTCTGAGAATAGCCTCTGATGAATTTTGCGGGATTTTACATAACTGGTAAACTGTAAGAGATAGGCAAAAACTTAATGGAAAATGTGGATCTGGTTAAAACACACAATTTATATTATATACATTTTTCTCGTGGTGTTGATCGCTTTTTAGATATTCCTTGTCATTGGTTTCAGCTATAAAATACTTTTCTAAATTTTCTCATACGGGAATTTGTCAACTCCTATCCATACAAAGAAACTTCAGCCACGTAGCAACCAGCTTTTTGACTGTCACTTTAGCCTATGGTAGTCCCTTATTTCCCTTCTAGTTACATGGAAGCAAGTAATAGATGATTTTTGCTAATTGTTTCTGGATTATCATGAAGTAAATAGAAGAATAAGCTTTTTAACAATCACTTGCAGAGATGTAAAGAAAGTCATATGAATGGAAGACATAAGATTTTTTTTGGAGACAGGTGACCCTTAAACGTGTATTTCCGGTGAAATCTCGGTATTGAATTTTTGGGTGGAATGCAATACCTTTTCTATACACCATAATACGTGTAGAGAAAGTAAAGAGGGGAGAAAGAACCCAAAGAAAGAGGCGAAAAAAGGAATGCGTTCTAAAGACAATAAACAAATGAGGAAGAAAAAGAAAGGAGAATGCAGACAGGCCATGCGCAGCGGTCACCTTTGAAAGCATCTCCCCCTCCCCCCTTCCTCTCATGGAACTATCCTCAGCCCGCCGGAGCGTTCGGCGAGGCCTTCCAGACCAAGAAGTATCACAAACAGTAAAGTTGAGAAGACGGCGCAGAAGTGTGTGCGTGTGTGTCTGTACGCGCAGTGTTGGTGCGGTGTGCATGCTTCGTGTTTTGTGTACACTTTGCTGCAAAAAAGGTATTACAATATCTTACCTACAACATCGTGTGAAATTATCTCCACATAGTTTGGGTGTCATCCAACGACTTCCAAAGAAAGGCTTGTGTTGCTTCGAGCAGAAAGTTTCGAGAAAATCTATATATTTGCTGGTGATGGAAATAACAGTCTTTCTTAAGTCAATTTGATTATTTTTATTATTGTTCCAATTATACCTTCTAATTATTACATTGGCATTGGTGTTAGTTTGTGTACTGTTTTCGTCGTTGGGTTTCTATTTACTTTTTCTTCGTTACACACATTCACACCTCCAGACTCCGAGGGGGGGGTAGGAAATATTCTGAGCTAGAGAAAAATTCCTCACCTCCCAGAGGGGAATCGAACTCGGGACCCATAACGTAGTAGACAGGAGCTCCACCGACTGAACTACGGGGCGAATCTTTATTTATAAACCGCTCTAAGAGCGGACAAAAATTATAAAAGTACTCATGTCGTGAAATTAAGGCGCGTTTGTCATATTTTGTGCACTAATCTTAAAAATTAAACGTGACATAGCATGTGTATTCATGAAAAAATCCAGCACTTACTAAAAAGCGATTCTTATATTCATGTTATTTATGGACATAACTTGGGACCCAACTTGCAGTGTGGAGTGGGGGGACTGTAAGCTATATATATATATATATATATATATATATATATATATATATATATATATATATATATATATATATATATATATAATATATATTTTTTAAATACAGTTCCGGAGTCTGATCGGGACTCCGGCGCTGTATACCCTACTTTTTACACACACATACACAAACATATAACACCCATGCCCAAGGCGGGACTCTAACCCACGATCCCCTGCGCTGCGAAACACCAAAGCGAGACGCTTTGGCGAGCGCGGCCATGGGGACCGACTAATTGGTAGTGTTTAACGCCCGCTTTAACTATTTATGGCACCGCAGGCTGACACTGATGATACATGAATGAAGATGGACCACCGGTGGAATGCGATGGCGGGGTAAACCGGAGAACCCGGAAAAAACCCGCCACCACAAATCTCACATGCGGTCGCTTGGGATCGAATTCGGGCCGTCTCGGTGAGAGGCGAGCGGTCTAACCACTCGGCCACAGCGCGGCCACATAATGAAATGCAGTATGAAATAGATATAAAGGAGCTTTTAGATACTTTTCAGGGAAGTAAAAAACAGTTTTAAAATACGGGTAATCTCTGATACTTGTCGCACTTTTGATGTGTACTAAACTGTCGTCTAATGTTGAAGGCCCTAAACTGCAAATCGTAACAGAAGGATGTTTTTGGAAGGAGAGGGGTGCAGCAACTTTGACGATAAAGCGTAGCCGAGGGAACGGTTGATCTAAAACCCCGGGGATAAATATCGGAAAAACTCATAATAATAATAATAATAATAATAATAATAATAATAATAATAAAATAATAATAATAATAATAATAATAATGCAACTAAAGCACTTTACGCATGTAGAGTTCTATTAACAAACTAACATACACTCACATTTGTTAGCATCTTTAATAAACATTTGGCGTTACATTCACATGACTTTCTCTACCTACTCTGCAACAAACTATTCTTACAAAAGCTTGTTTCTATCCATCACAAGTATATCGAGATAAATATTTGTAGAAATACTTTTATTACGTACTTCCTTGTGGACACTCAGGAATCAAGGAATATACTAGGCTAAAGAGATATAAAATATTTTAAGAGCTGGCCGCTATCTTATGGTTTTGAAATTACGATCTCTTTGCCTGACCAGGAGAAAGAAAAAAGAAAACCGACTTCCCATCTGAGGTATGGGTAATTATTTTAAAATTGAAACTAACAACAACAAGGAGTATCTTGGAAATGGTCAACTCCATGAAAAGTATTCGACATTAGTTGTACGCTTTAACGACATGTTTGTGCAGTAAGATGTTGTCTATCTCTGACGGTTATGCAAAAGGCATCCAGAATGAAGACTTCAGATGCTCTTCCAAAACTTCAAGCTATAAATTTCATCTGCCATGAAAATATTTCAAAGGTATTACATTTTAATTAAATAGTTACAGCCATTTTTCAGAAAAGAGTAAATTTCGAAAGATATTCCATGTAAATGGTAGTTTTTGGGTGTTTTGAAAATCTTCGCGTCTCATCCTTAGAGGGGGGATACTCAACTTACATGCCAAGTTTGGTATTCTCGTTTTTGAAACACACAGAAACACAGATACGGATCTTTTTCTAATTTTTTTCCAGAGTCCTTAAAGCCCGTATTTCAGATGACATGTAGCTATCGGAATTTTGGGTGGAAAGCAATACTTCCTCTACCAACTATGTACATTTTACACGGCAGAGAAAGTAAAAACTCTCAAACAATCCGACCGATAATTGTTCCACCACCAAAGGTGACTTGCCCGCCTATATAATGTGGGGTAGCCTGTCTCACATTCAAGAGGACCCGAGTTCGAATCTCAGTTACGGCAAGCGACTCGGATAAGGTAAATTGCCCGGTAAATTGGCGAAGAAAAAATGTACATTAAATTTCTAAGTAAAAATTAATCTATTCCTATTCTGTTGGCTGTTTGCTTTCTCGTCTATTGATATACGGCATAAGATGGGCTCCTTGCGATTCTGTTCGCATGTCTTCTCAGGCGGGAGTAGTCGCCCTCCGTGGTGCAGTGGTTACCATGCTAACTTCTATACCCAAAGTCGCGGGTTCAAACCTGGCGGAGGACGATAGATAAAATCCTTCGGAAAGGAAGTAAAGCCGTTGGTCCCGTGTCGTAGATTTACGGAGAACCTCAAACCTGATAAAGAGGCCTCTGAGTAAAATGGCTCAGTCTTTCACGCCCAATATAGAAGGACGCTGAGAACCACATCTATTTCATTTCAGGCGGGCCTAACATTACTAACCACGTGGTATCAGGGACATATAAGCGAGAAGAGACAAAAAGGGAGAAGTCGCTATAACAGTCAATGCTTCTTCCATGCGAAGCCTAGCAGACGAGTCGCGAGGACAGCCGAAACAAACCGATATATGTGAAGCCCGTCTAGTGAATTTTATTACTGAAGATAGGGATTCTTAATTTACATAATGGTCACAAAATCAGAAGCTATTTATTTTAATGTTTCTTTTTTTAATTTAAAGTTTAACGGACTAGCTAACGAGTAATTACATTTTTATATTCGTCTTATTATTATTATTATTAGCTTATTAACTCGTCGGTGATGCCGTGGCTGAGTGGTTAGAACGCTTGCCTCCCACCTCAGCGGCTCGGGTTCGATCCCAAGCGCCCGCACTTGGGATTTGTGGTGGACGAAACGGCGTCTGCGTGCGTTTTCTCCGGGTCCTCCACTCATTCCACCAATTGCTCCATCACTACCTTTCCTTTCCTATCATCCATTTCACTATTATTTCATATAATTCACTTCCTCGTGTTCATGTCTGGCTACCACTCTTTCCAGGTTCTCTATTCTGTGGTTTCGTGCCGTTGGCTCCCTGACAGGCTTCTGACCTCTAGGCATCCTCTTGCAAGTCCTAGAGGGAGTGTCAGTCCTAAGCCGACTTTGTTAAAAACAACTTTCATTAAATTATGATCAAAAACGCACACCTAATTTCTCAAGTGAGAAAAACTACGCTAGCATACGCCTGCTTGGAAGACTATCGTGGTAAGGTTAAGGAAGTTAGAGGTAAAGTTGATGTTTTAAATCATTTTACGTGAATATTAAACGATTTTTTCATGTTAAGAATTCTTGGGGCTATACGAAATTACAATTATAAGGGGCCAAAGGAGAGGATTGAATAAAGAAATACTGTAAATTATGAACAACACTTTCATTAAAAAATCTTATTTGTTCCATTCACATGACTTTCTCTAGCTGTTCCGCAATCAACCCTTTTATTCAAAAGATTAATATTTTATCTATCATGCTAATCAAGATAAGCATAAACAGATCAGTCTTATTACTTGTTTCTGTGCACGTAGACGGGAAAAAAGGAATTACACAGGCTAAAGTGATAGTCAAATCTTTTAAAAGCTGGTTGTTATTTGAAACAATTATTTTTGCTTGCCAGGAGTAAACAAGAGAGAAACCAGAAGAAATATGTCTTCCCGTTTGAGAAAAGTTTAAATGGCTTAAAATTGAAACCAATAATCCGGAACATCTCGAAAACGGTTGACTCTATAAATAAAAGATATAACAAATTTGTGTTTTAATGACATCAACATTTTTGTGTAGCAAGTGTTTGTCTATCTCTTGCGGTTTGCCAGTTATACAAAAGTCATGCAGAATGAAGAGGTCTTCAGAGGCTATTACCAGAAATTTCGAAATGTACATTTCGTTTGTCATAAAAATATATTAAACATAAGGTACTTTAACCGAAATCGTTAGAACTATTTTTGAGAAAATCAAAATTTTCGAAAAATGTTCCATGTAAAGTATAGTTGTAGGTGGGGGGGGGGAATTTTCTTGAAAATCTTCATGTCGCATCCTTGGAGTATACTCGACTTTTTGTTTCTACTTTCTCTAGCCCCGTATGTACAATGTACATAGGGATAGAGAAGTATTGTATTCCACCCAAAGTTCGAGATTTGACCGGAAATACATATTTTAGGACCCCCTGAGTCCAAAAAAAAGCATTTTCAGAAACAGGTCTGTGTGTGTGTGTGTGTCTGTGCACAGCATAGCTCAAAAATGAAAAGACGGTTGAATACCAAACTTGGTATTTAAGTTGGTATCTTCCAAGGATGCGACACGAAGATTTTCAAGAAAATCCCCCCCACCGCAAACTACCCTTTACATGGAAACATTTTCGAAAATGTTGTTTTTCTTAAAAATGGCTCTAACGATTTGGATTAAATGCCACATATTAAAGGCATTTCTATCACAAATAAAATGTATATCTTGAATTTTCTGGGAATAGCTTCTAAACACCTGTTTATTCTGGATGAATTTTGCTTAATTTGGCATAACTAGTAAAACGTAGATAACAACTTACTATATCAAAAATGTAGATCTTGTTAAAATACAAAAATTATGTCATATACTTTTTTTCGTAGAGCTTACCGTTTTCGAGGTATTCCTTGTCTTTAGTTTCAGTTGTGAAGTGGCGTAATGGTTATCATGCTGACTTCATATACCCAAGATCTCGGGTTCAAACCCGGCGGAGGACGATGGATTTTTTCGGGCGTTAAAATCCTTAGCATGGCTTCCTTCGGAAGGGAAGTAAAGCCGTTGGTCCCGTGTCGTAGATTTACGGCACGCAAAAGAACCTCAAGCCTGATAGAGAGGCCTCTAGGCAAAATTAAGCGGTCTTTCACGCCCAATTTAGAATGGGACGCTGAGAACCACATCACTTAAAGAGCGTCCATAAATAACAGGCCATTTACATTTATTTAGTTGTGAAGTACTTATACTTTTCTCCGACGGGAGTGTCCGTTTCTTTTTTGTTCCACTCCTGGTCAAGCAAAGAAGCGATTTGCAATGACAACCGCATAACGACAGCTTTTAAAACATTTGACTATCACTTAAGCCTAGTGCATTTCCTTAGTTCCATTCCATTCTACTTATAAGGAACTAAGTAATAAAATTCTGCTAATGTTTATCTCGACATCGAATTTTTGGGTAGAATACAATACCTTCTCTATCCACTATGTACATTGTACATATGGACTAGAGAAAATAAAAACGGGTTAAGAATTCGCCATTTGTTCCCTGCAACGTTCAAGACAGCTGGTGCAAGAAAACTTCGAAAGTCTGCCTTTCTCTGATCAAGTCCTGTTCTCTGTCACATACGTTTAGGCAGCATAACGTACTCCAAGAGTTTGTTGACCTGCAGATGCAAATGGTACCAAACAAACCATCTCTCTGGGCGGTCGACATTCTTAGAAGTGTAAGAACGAGTATGGCGAGGAATCCTGATACCATGGCGACAAACTGCAAACACGATTTACGTATATCTACTACATGGCCGAATGTAATATTTGTGAGTAGGTATGCTTATCTAGGCCTTTGTTTCTGAACTGAATTTTATTACTTTCTCTAACCCCATGTGTGCAATGTACATCGTGGATAGAGAAGGCATTGTATTCCACCCAAAAATCCGATGTCGAGATTTCACTGGCAATATATGTTTTGGGGTCCCCTGAGTCCGAAAAAAGGAATTTTAGAAAAAGGTCGTGTGTATCTGTGGACAACATAGCTAATATATATATATATATATATATCGTTAAATACAAAACTTGGTATTTGGGTTTGGTACCTTCCAAGGATGCGATACGAAGATTTTCAAGAAATTTCCCCCACCACAAACTACCCTTTACATGGAAAATTTTTCGAAAATTTTTATTTTCTCAAAAATCGCTTAAACGATTTTGATTAAAATCTCTTATATTTAAGATATTTACATGGCAAATAAAATGTATATCTTGAATTTTCTGGGAATAGCCTCTGAAGGCGTCTTTATTTTGGATGAATTTTCTGAATATTGCGTATTTGGTAAACCGTAAGAGATAGACAAAAACTTACTACACAAGCAGATCTAGTCAAAACACACAATTTATGTCATATACGTTTTTTTCGTGGAGTTGGACATTTTTGAGTTATTACTTGTTATTTGTTTCAGATTTAAAATACTTAAATGTTTCTCACACGGCAATTTGTAACCTCCAGGTCATGCATAGAAATGGATTTAAACCATATGGCAACCAGCTTTTAAAAGATTTGACTATCACTTTATCCTAGTATATTCCCTCATTTACCCCCTACTTACAAGGAAGCAAGTAATTAAGAAAATTTCTAAAAGTAATGTTTATTTCCATTATAATAGAGTAAATACAAGAATAAGCTTTTTAACAATAATTTGTTACAGCGATGTAGATAGAGAAAGTCATGTGAATGGAACTCATCAGAAATTGTTTTTAATTTTTGCTGTATTTCCTTTTCCCCTTTTATCCATTTTCCGTATTTCTTTTGTTTTCTTTGCACTTACAAATATATATATATACACACCAAGGCGGGAATCGAACCCACGATCCCTGCGCAACGAAGCACCAAAGCGAGGCACTGGGGACCGGCAAAGCCATTAGATTGGCAGGGAAATTTACCTCCCTCAAAATATGGCCGAATTGCCGAACGGTACCATACAACTTAAACCTTTTATTTTCACGCTACTCTACCGTTTTCTTAAAATAGATTTGGCTATTGCCGTTAGATAATGGTAATTGCTTTAACCTATCTCTCCATGTCGCTGATGACAAGTCCCATTACATAGTAAGTATTGTAACTGTTGTCAGTTTAACGACTCATGCAAATAGTTTTTCACCTCTCCTCTAAAACAGGCTATTCTAACTCTACTCATTTGAGTCGGAGTATTCATGCGTACTCAGCCACAAGCCTCGGAGCCCGGCTAGAGGGGAAGGTAAGAAACATCAATGGTCGAAGGTCATAGCACAATACTTGCACTTGCATTCCAACACTAGGTTAAGCCCTGACTTTAGTTTGCCCTATTATTAATAGGTTGTAAATCTATTGAGCTGATATTGCCTGTTTTACCAGCATTGGTGTTATAGCTTTTAAAGGTTTTATATTCATAATACTATATGTACATCTTCTTATTGGCTTAGATTTTCCTGTGCGCCATTAGTAACGAAACTTTTTTATAGAGACAGTATGCAGGCAACACTTCCACTTCACAGCGATTATAACAAAATCTGATGTGTTACATTCACATGACTTTCTCTAGCTCTTACACAAACAGCTTTCCTTAAAACCTTCCTTTTTATCTACGACATGCTAATGAAGGTAAATATTAGCAGAAATTGTCTTAATACTTGCTTCCTTTAAAATAGAAGGGATAAGGGATACTAGGCTAAAACGATAGTCAAAACTTTTAACATTTTGTCCTATGTGAAACAATTGAAGTTCGGCTCGCTTTGCATGAAATGAAAGTCACTTCCCGTTTGAGAAAAGTTTAATTAGTTTAAAATTTAAACCAATAACAACGAATATCTCAGAATGTATTTAACATAAATTGTTTGTCTTTATGAGTACTTCACTTTTTGGCCATCTCTTACGGTTTACTAGTTATTTAAATTTCAGCAACATTCATCCAGAATGAAGGGCTCTTCAGAGGCTATTAGCAGAAAATTCAAGATATACATTTCGTTTGTCATAAACATATCTTATATTAAGTATTTTAATAAAAATCGTCAGAGCCATTTTTGAGAAAATCAAAATTTTCAAAAAATTTTCCCCAAGGTAGTTGGGGTTGAGGGAATTTTCTTGTAAATCTTCGTGTCGCATCCTTGGAAGATGCTAAACTTAAATAGCGCATGTTTAAAGTTTTAAGTCATTTTAAAACAGAAACCAATAACGAATACATCAAAATTGGCCAACTTCACGAAAAACATGTACATGACATAAATTGTGTGTTATTATGACCTCAATTTTTGAGTAGTACGATTTTGACGTTTTACCAGTTATGCAAAATTCATAAAAAAAAAATAATCTAGAATGAAAAGCTCTTCAGAGGCTACTCCTAGAAAATTCAAGATATACATTTTGTCATGTAAATATCTTTAATATACCATATTTTAATCAAAATTGTGAGAGCTTTTTTTGAAAAAAACATTTCGAAAGGTTTTTCATGTAGAAAATAGTTTGGGGTGTGCGGATTTTCCTCAAAATCTTCGTGACGCATCCTTGGAAAATACTAAACTTTAATACCCATTTTGGTACTCTAGCGATTTTTCGTTTTGAAGTTATCGTGTTCACTGACACACGGAAACACACGCGCGCGCGACCTTTTTCTGAAAATGCTTGTTTTAGTTTCAGGGGAGCCTAAAACGTGCATTTCCTGTGATAATGTGTATTTTGGTATCGAATTTTTGGTGGAATGCAATACCTTCTCTATTTATGCATGTAGGTACTGTCCACTAAGTGCAGAAAGTAAGCACGAAAAGTCTAGTAAACTTGGTAAGTTTAGTAGCTTCCAAGGATGCGACACGAGTATTTTTAGAAAAATCCTCCACACGCCAAACTGCCCTTTACATGGAACATTTTTCGAAATGTTCTATTCTCTAAAAATGGATGTATCGATTCTGTGGGCCGCGCCGTGGCCGAGTGGTTAGACCACTCGCCTCTCACCTAGGCGGCCCGGGTTCGATCCCAAGCAACCGCATGTGAGATTTGTGGTGGACAAAGCGGCGCTGGGGCGGGTTTTCTCCGGGTTCTTCGGTTTCCCCCCCATCGCATTCCACCGGTGCTCCATCTTCATTCAAGTATCATCAGTGTCACCGCCTGCGGTGCCATAAGTAGTTAAAGCGGGCGTTAAACACTACCAAAGAAAATCGATTCTGATTAAATGCTGTACGTTTAAGACCTTTACATGGCAAATAAAATGTATATCTTGTAGTCCTCATCATTCTGAATGACTTTTGTATAATAGGTAAGTCATAAAAGATAGACAAAAACTTTAAACAAAAGATGCGGATTTCATTAGAACACACAATTATTGTCACACGCACAGACACATTATATATTTATACTTAACTTTAACGGGTTAACCTCATCCGTTTCATTTTTTTTTTACTCCCGATCAAGGGAACAGAACCTCATTTCAACGACAATTTACTTCAACTATTAAAGCGCCAATGGAATAGCCGAGAAGAGGCAATTTCAACCAACCGCTGTCATCTGACAGGAGCGAAAAATCTTATCACAGCTGATATTCATTTCTTTGAAATCTTGTTGCACCTGACGTTCGTATGTTTAATCGCCTGTCTTGGTTATTCGTAACAAGGTGACAATTTAAGTAGCCAACCTTCACTTTTAATACTCGTCTGTTCTACAATTGTACTTTCAATTAATTCAGTTACAATATTTATTTAAAGTTTTATCCAGTTCATAATGTATGTAGTTAAAAAAAAGGAGTAAAAATAATCATTATTTATATTTATTATGTATGAGATGAGCGCAATAACCTCAAATAAAGTAACGTTTGTTTCCATTTCATGTATTAGTTATTAAAAGTTCACATAAAATAATTGTTCCCTATTTCTATTGTTATTATTGGTATTCGTACATTGGGTATAGGCACAGTCGGCCATATTGTAATTCAGGAGGCTGTGAAGAAAGAAAGAAAGAAAAAAGAACTTTCGTTAAATATACATGGTCGATCATTATTTACCATTTGAGAACTAATGCAAGTATTACAATGATAACCTGATAAAACCTCCCTTCCTATATATTATAAATTATTAATAATCTATTTCGCTGAATTGCCTATCAAATACAACTCGTGTTTTCACCTCTTAAGGACAATCGTTTCTCGTCGCTTCACTCCGGTCGACAAGATACCACTCGTGGCATTGCTTGTTACAATTGCACGAGATTTGACTGTCGCTTTAGCCTAATGCATTCTCTTATTTCCCTTCTATTTATAAGGAGCTAAGTAATACCGCAATTTTCGTAACGTTTATCTTGATTAGCATTATGTCGAAGAAAGAATCAACTTTTGTAAAAATGTGTAGCGGAATAGGTAGAGAAATGCATGTGAATGGAGCACAACAGATTTACTTACAGTAAAAAACTCGCAGTTGGGTTTTAACATGTTTGTGACAATGACCCCTTGTTAGTCCGCGCAAGGAAAGGAGTTCTCTAGGGACGTAAGTCAATGAATTTCACCTCTGCGCAATTGCAGGTTGGGGAAGTGATCGAAGAGGAAAGAAAGTCGGTCAGGCTAGCCAAGCAGCAAAGGCAACGGTTTCCATGGAAAGTTCTGCGCGTTGGGTCATCACCGCACCTCTGGTCTGAGGCACCAAGTCGACCTTGAGCTTGGGACAAGTATGCGCAGTGCATAATTAAAAGAAAATTCCTGGACAATTAACGTCCAACTGCCAGTGCAGCGCCAATGCTTGACAATGGACGATCAGACCGCTCTGATTCTTGCGCTGCAGCTGATAGCGCTGTGCTGCATTGCTGCTGCTCTTCTGCTGTACTTGCTGTGTCGCATCAGGAACCGCTGTGACCGGGACGACGCCGATGTGACCCTCAACCTGGGACTGGGCCGCGCCGTGCTGCTCACCTCGTGCGACACGGCGTTCGGACTCCAGTGCGCGCTACACCTCAGCAAGCTCGGGTTCCGGGTGTTCGCGGGGCTGAGGGAAGACGACGAGAGTGGATCTCTGGCTGCCAAGATCCTGAGGGCCAAGCTGAAGGAGCGGGAGATGCTGGCCAGCGAGGAAGGCGCTTCAGCTGCTACAGGACCTCTCATCACGCTGCCTCTGGATGTAACGAGGGAGGACATGCTACACGAGGCTGTGGTCCAGATCAGGAGACATCTGCCCGCTGGGGAAGATGGTATGTACCACTTCCTTTTATTGCATGCTTACCAATTTCCTGAAATTAAAACCAGCCCAGCATAGCTATTAAGTATCTACCCTCTCTACTATACAGGATGATTCAAAAATAGTTTTACAAAGTTTGGGGACAGTTCCATTCATCAAAACAAGAAAAAAATGCTCATTTAAAACATGTTCCAAAATCCTTCGTTCTCGATTTATTGAGGTTCAAAATACTATTAATCAAAACATTTTAAAGTGACACATTATTCTATTTTTGGCGTCGTCAGCTTGTTAACTCGGTCGAAACATGGAATATCAAATACTCCCAGTCAGTGTCGTGTGATTTCGCAATCTTACATGACACGTAGACTAAAGGGTTTCTTCATCTAGGATGTCTGCTTCATAGAGCAATGGTTTAAGGTGCTCCGTAAAGATAAAACTCCAAAGGACTGAGATAGGGGGAACGTGCTGCCCATGGAATTGGCCTCCCTCTACCTATCCAACTGTCATGTTACATACTAGCCACTGCGTCTCGAACAATGAAACTAGAGCATCATGGATAAACCCATGTATCTTCTTATTTGCAGAGGCACATTTTCTAATAAGTCTGTGAGAGTGTTCTGAATGAAGTCCCTGTAGACTACACTTGTAAGGCGTGCTGGGGGAATGTATTACACATCTGTTAATGATAAATGTTAACAAGCAGCCATGGCAACACAAGACCGACTATGGGCCAAAACCTTCTATTTTTTTTGGATAGTGTTTAACACCGCTTTTACATGGCACTGCAGGCGATGACACTGGTGATGCATGGAATGAAGATGAGCACCGGTGGAATGCGATGGCGGAGGAAACCGGGGAACCCCGAGAAAACCCGCCCCTGCGCCGCTTTGTCCACCACAAATCTCATATGCGGTCACTTGGGATCTCTAGGTGAGAAAAGCCTTCTATGAATGAATGCATAAATAAATGAAGTTTTTATGTTGGACCCACAAAGTCGTTGAAGATAACATGCATTAATAAATTGATAACGTGAAAATGAAGCGTTTTAGAGCATATGTTGACATGAACCTATTTTCTTGTTTCGATGTCAAGAATCCATCCCTAAATGTTGTAAAAGCATTTTTGAATCATTCTGTATATAGTAGGAGAAATATTGTGTTTCACCCAAAAATACGTGAAGACCTCTTCTTTCTGCATGACTTTTTCGTGTATCTGTAAAACGTAAGATATAGGCGAAAACTAACTACATCAAAAATATAGATCTCGTTAAAACGCACAATTTATGTTATATACATCCTTATAGAGTTAACTGTTTCCAAGATATTCCTTTTTATTGATTTAAATTTTAAATGACTTAAGCTTTTCTCATCTGGGAAGTCATCTTTCGTTTCCCATCTCTTTCATTTCACTCCTAGCCATGTAAAGAGAACCAAATTTCAATTGATTCCCATAGTGACCGGCTTTTGAAAGATTTGACTAGCGTTTTAGCCTAGTGCATTCCTTTATTTCCCTTCTAAGGACAAGAAAGCAAGCAATAAGACTATTTAGGCTAATGTTTATCTCGATTAGCAAGTATAGATAAAACAATATCATTTTGTAAGAAGTTTCCATAATAGGTCAAAATCGTGTGAATGGATCATTTCAGATTTTTTATTAAAGAGGTTTCAGCATTGACTTTTTGGATGGAATATAATATCCTCTCCACATTTTACATACGTCGCAGAGAAAGTAAAAACCAAGCACTTCTGAAACATAATCCAAATAGGACTATGGCTCATAATTAGCAATGAGTAGGTCCTAATTTCGGGACAAATAACAAATCCGTTCTGTAGTCAAAGTAAACGTTTACCCTATGTACAAACGTTTATTTCGATTAATGTAAAGTAAATAGAAGAATAAACTTTTATAATAATAATAGTTTGTTGCAAAATAGATGGAGTGGGTATATAATTTCACTTTCTCTACAAGTAGGTACTATGCATATAGTATATAGAGAAGGTATTGTATTCCACCCAAAAATTCGATACCGAGATTTCTCCGGAAATATACATTTTGAGGTCTCTTGAACCAAAAAAACAACAACACATTTTTAGAACAAGGTCCATGCGCGCGCACGTGTGTTTCTGTGGACAGCATTGTTCAAAAAACGAAAATACCAAACTTAGTATTTAATTTTGGTATCTTCCAAGGATGCGACATGAAGATTTTCAAGAAAATCCCCCCACCACGAACTACCCTTTACATGGAACATGTTTTCGAAAATGTTTGTTTTCTCAAAAACGGCTCTAACGATTTTGATTAAAATACAGTATATTAAAACTATTTACATCACAAATATAATTATTGAATTTTCTGGGAATGCATCTGAAGACATGTTCATTCTGGGTGAATTTCGCTGACTTTTGCAAAATTGTGAGAGCTACAGAAAAACGCACTGCACAAAAAATGTAGATCTCGTTGAAACACAAAACGTATATCATATACATTTCTTTTTCGTGGGGTTGGCCACTTTCGAGATATCCCTTGTTATTGATTTCAGTTTTAAAGTACTTCAACTTTTCTCCTACTGGAAATTGTCAACGCAAAGAAACGGATTTCAATTCCATAGCAACCACATGTTAAAACAAGTGACTGTCGGTTTAGTCTAGTGTATTGCCTATTGCCTTGGAAACATTTACAATTCCGTTCTTTAGTCAAAGTAAACTTTTACTCATTTGTTTGTTTCGATTAATGGAAACAAATAGAACAATAAACATTTATAAGAATATTTTGTTGAAAATGGAAAGAGAGGGTCATGTGAATGTAACACAACAAATAATTTTACTTTGTCTATACGTACTATGTACATAGTGTATAGAGAAGGTATTGCATTGTACCCAAAAATTCGATACCGAGATTTCACAGGAAATACGACATGTTTTGTACATGTTTTGAGACCACCTGAAACAAAAAAAAAAAAAAAAAAAAAAAAAAAAAACATTTTTAGAAAAATGTCCGTGTATGTGTCTGTGGGCAGCGTAGCTCAAAAACGAAAAGACCGTTAAATACCAAACTTGGTATTTAAGTTCAGTATCATCCAAGGATGCGACACGAAGATTTTCAAGAAAATCCTCCAACCCCCAACTACCCTTTACATGGAAAAATTTTCGAAAATGTTGATTTTCTAAAAATGGCTCTAACGATTTTGATAAAAATATCATCTATTAAAGATATATACTAGACAAATAATATGTATATCTTGAATTTTCTGGGAATAACCTCTGAAGACTACTTTATTCTGGATGAATTTTACGGAATTTTGTGTAACTGGTAAACCGTAAGAGATAGACAAAAACTTACCATACAAAAAATGTAGAGCACATTAAAACAAACAATTTATATTAAATACATTTTTTCGTGGAGTTGATCGTTTTTTAGATATTCCTTGTTTTTTGTTTCACCCTTAAAACACTCCTGTCCATACAAACAAAGGAACTTCAGTCACATATCAACCATCTTTTGCTATCACTTTAACCTATGTTACTCCCTTATTTCGCTTCTACTTACAGGAAAGCAAGTAATAAGACTATTTCTGCTAATTTTTTCTAACTTAGCACGAAGTAAATAGAGGCATAAACTTTTTAACAAAAATTTGTTGCAAATATACAGAAAGTCATGTGAATGGATTACATCAGATTTTTTTCATTATTTCATCGTGTGGAAATATTTTTCTTACTTTGACGAATTGTTCATCATAACCTGTTTCTAGTAATAAACTTTTGCACGAATAATTTGTAGAAGAATGGGTGGAGAAAGCTATGTAACAAATGAGGTTAGTCGAGACATTTCGACTAGTTTGGCAATGAACACGATACGTGCAGTGTTTTGTCTGCAGTAAAACACGCAGCTTCAGAAAGATTTCTCCGCCGCTCGGCGTCGCTTTTAGTTATACGTTTCATTTCAAGCCTTGACAAGCACTAACAACACGCGTTTCATTCCCTAAAGCCATGCGCGATAATGAGGAAACTTTTTATTTGAGATGCGCGCGGTTGGCGGTTTTCAAAACACGAGCTCGAGAAAAGAGGATTTACCAAAGCGTTAATTTATGAATATATAGGGAAGAAGAACTCTTCCCGCTTTCCAATGTGACAGTGATATACTCACACAGTCTTTTGTTAATGTGTACATTTCCGGAAAACGTTATCTACGTGTTTAAAACATCGCACGCTATCGTAGGGCGAAATTTCCCCTTAAGGTAATGCTTCTGTGAAGTTAGCAAAATCCGCGGTATACGAGGAGCACTATTTATATTTAAGTCAATTAATAAAACAAATTTGATGACTTTCTCTACATCTCTGCAATAAATTATTGTTAAAAAGCTTATGCTTCTATTTGCTAACCGAGAATGCTTCTATGTAATTGGAAGGGAAATAAGGGAGTACCATAGGCTAAAGTATTAGTCAAAAGCTGGTTGCTATCTGGCTGAAGTTCCTTTGTTTGTATGGACAGGAGTTGACAAATTCCCATATGAGAAAAGTATAAGTATATTAAAGCCGAAACTAATAACAAGGAATATCTCAATAACGATCCACTCTAGGAAAAAAAATGAATGGCGTAAATTGCGTGTTTTAACGAGCTCTACATTTTCTATTCAGTAAGCTTTTGCTATCTCTTACGGTTTACCAGTTATGCAAAATTTCGTAAAATGCATCCAGAATAAAGTAGTCTTCAGAGGCTATTTTTGAGAAAGTAAAAAATTTCGAAAAATGCTCCATGAAAAGGGTAGTTGGGGATAGAGGGATTTCCTTGAAAATCTTCGTGTTGCATCCTTGGAAGATACCAAACTTAAATAAGGACTTTTGTATTTAACGGGCTTTTTGTTTTTGAGCTATGCTGACCACAGATACACACATGGACCTTTTTCCAATTTTTTTATTTAGGGGACTCAAAATATGTATTTCCGGTGAAATCTCGATATCGAATTTTTGGATGCATTACAATACCTCCTCTATACACTATGCACGTAGTACGTGTAGCGAAAGCAAAAAGTAATTTGTTATTGAAAATTGTTTTATTGCTTCTCGAAATATTCTCCATTATGATCAATACACTTTCGCATGCGTTCGAACTATTTGTTATAACATTTTTTTCCAATCTGATTGAGACATCTCCAGAACATTTTTGAACGGATCAACGGATTCTTCTGCCATTGAAAATCCACGATATTATTCTTGATGTTCGGGAACAAAAAGAAGTCATTGGGTGCCAAATCAGGACTGTATAGTGGATGACTCATCAATTCGATATTTTGAGTGCTCAAATAATCGGTTGTTAATGTGTGAGCGCTCGCATCGTCTTGAAGAACGATCTGACGGCACTTGTTTCACCGAAGACTTCTGGCAAACATCTGATGTACCGTTCAGAACTGGCCGTTTTACGTTCCTCTAAAGGCACTGTTGCCACATGACCAGCTTTTCTGGAAGAAAAAGAAAAAGGTGACCATTTGTTTCGAAGTGTATCGAGTGCGTACAACTTTTGATGGATTTGGTCCATTTTGAAAACACCCATACAGTCGACTGTTATTTGCGTATCGGTTTATATGCATAGATCCAAGACCTATTACAATCTTGTATACGTCTTTTGAAGTGCCACCATAACATTTCTTGACCATTTGTGTGCACCAATCGACTCGAGTACCCTTTTGAGATTGTGTCAAATTATATAGGATCCAACGAGGACAAACCTTTTCCATGACTAAATGAATATGCAATATTTTATATATGCTGGGCTGCCTCTGTCTCATAATATGTGGCATGACGATCTTACACAATCAGTTTTTGCACAGCACCAATGGTTTTCTGGCATAGCAACTGAATTTGGACGACCTTCACGAGCGTCGTCAGTGAGCGAACGGTGGCCGCGATTACACTCGTTATACCAGCGCTTCACAGCGGCAAAGGATGGAGTTCATCGCCAAATGTAGTAGTTGATCAATGCACTCTTGTCTTGATAATCCGCGTAGAAAATAATAAAATCATCGTAAGAACATTTTCACGAGTTAATTCCATATTTTTGCTCAGACACAATTTTAAAGTCACTGTAAATAACGATAATACATTAAATGCCGGTCTTGTAGGTCTGTGATCTTTTGGAAATTATGGTTCAAAAGCTTATCACACAAAAATATAGATATCTTTAAAAAAATAATTTAAGTAATATACTTTTTTTTTTTGAGTTAACCATTTTCGGGACATTGTTGTTAGTTTCAGTTTTAAAATACTTTAACTTTACACAAACGGGACTTTTTCATTTCTGTTTCTCTTGTTTCATTCTGGCCATGTAAAGAGAACCGAGTTTTTATTACATAGCAAGCAGCGTTTAAAAGTATTCACAAGTTCCGAAGAAATGTCCACGTCGAAATTTGGGTCGAATAAAATACCTTCTCTACGAACTATGTACATGTATTTTTGGGTGGAATGCAGTACCGTCTCTGCCTACTGAAAGTTGTAAGGATAGTTTATATAGTCAGAGTGTACTTTCTCTACTCAGTGCATGTCACATAGGTATTGCGCTACATCCGATGTGTTACACTCACATGACTTTCTCTAGCTACTCTACAAACTTCTTACGAAAGATAATATATTAGCAGAAATAGTCTTATTACTTGCTTCCTTGTAAGTACAAGCGAACTAGGGGAGTACTATAGGCTAAACTGATCGTCAAAAGCCGGTTGCTATGTGACTGAAGTTCCTTTGTTTGTATGGACAGGAGCTGACAAATTCCTGTATGAGAAACGTATGTTTTTCAAACCTGAAACGAAAAACAAGGAATATCTCAAAAAGGATCAAGTGCACGAAAAAAATGTATATAATATGAATTGTGTGCTTTAATGTGCTCTACATTTTTTGTGTGTCAAGTTTTTATCCATCTCTTACGGTTTAGCAGTTATGCAAAATTCCGTAAAATTCATCCAGAATAAAGTAGTCTTCAGAGGCTATTCCCAGAAAATTCAAGATATACATTTTATTTGGCAAGTAAATATCTTAAATATATGGGAATTTAATCAAAATCGTTAGAGCCATTTTTAAGAAAATCAAAATTTTCGAGATTTTTTTCCATATAAAGGGTAGTTAGGGGTGGGGGGAGTTCTTGAAAATCTTTGTGTCGCATCATTGGAAGATAACAAACTTAAATACCAAGTTTGGTTTTTAACGAACTTTTCGTTTTTGAGCTATGCTGCCCACGGTCACACACACACACACACACACACACGGACATTTTTCTAAAAATGCTTTTTTTGGATTCAGGGGGTCTCAAAACATATATTTCCGGTGAAATCCCGGAATCGAATTTTTAGGTGCAATGCAATACCTTCTCTATACACTATGTACATAGTACGTATTGAGAAAGTAAACATTAGATAAAGGTCCGTGTGTCTATTAGCACAAAAACTTAAAAACGAAAAGTCGGTAAAATACCAAATTTGACATTTAGGTTGAGTATCTTCAAAGGATGCGACACGAAGATATTGACAACTTTCACAAGGAAAACATTTAGATGTTCTCAAAAATGGCTCTAACGATTTTTATTAAAATGCCGTAGATATAATAAAGGTATTTAAATGAGAAATAAAATGTATATCCTGAATTTTCTGAGAATAGCCTCCGAAGACCTTTTTATTCTGAATGAATTTTGCTGAACTTTACATAACTAGTAAAGAGTAAGAAAATCTTACTATACAAAAAATGTAGATCTGTTAAAACATAAAATTTATGTCATACACGTTTTTCATGGAGCTATCATTTCTGAGATATTCCTGGTTTCAGTTTTAAAGTACTTAAACCTTTCTCAAACGGGAAGTGTCGTTGCGTTTCATCTATCTTCTTTCACTGTACGCCATGCAAAGCGAACCGAACTTCAATTGTTTCCATAGGACCAGCTTTTGAAAGATTTGATTGTCGCTTCAGTCTAGTGTATTCCCTTATGTTCCTTCTACTTACAAAGAAGCAAGTAATACAGAACATTTCTGCTATGTTTATATTGATTAATATGTCGTAAAAATATCTTGTAAGAGAATATGTTGGTGTAACAGCTAGAGGAAGTAATGTGGATGGAACACCTCAGATTGTTTTTTTATTTCAGCATTGGTTATTGTTTTTTGTTTAGAATACATACAACTTTTCTCACTTTGACAAGCACTTTTACTTAGTGTATTTCCTTATTTCCCTTCAACTTATAAGGCACTAAGTAATAAGACCGTTTCTGTTAATGTTTATCTCGATTAGCGTGAAGTAGTTAGAAGAATAAGCTATCTAACAGTAATTTGTTGTAGAGATGTATAGAAAGTCTGTGAGTGAACACATAAGATTTTTTTTAAACAGCCCAAGCAGTATTCACTTTATTTACCAGGAAAACAAGAGATATAGGAAATGTTCAAATTATTTCTTCCGCGTTATGGGAAACGTAAAAACAGGAAATGTCTTGTTGCGTGAAAATCGTATGTAGATCTTGTTTCCAGGAAAACAGTATTTAAACATAACACAAATACTCGTACCTGCATTCAGGAAAAGAATGTTCAAATCTGCATACTTATGTGCCAGAATTCATAGTTAATCATCATACGGTCAATCAAGATTAATTAGTGGGCTGATCCCGTAGCTCAATCAGTAGAGCACCTGCCTAATGTGTAAGTTCCTGTGTTCGATCCGCGGCTGGGGGTGGGAATTTTTTTCTAGCCAAGTTTATTCTCAATTTTCCCCAGAGTCTGGGCGTATGAATGAGAGCGTGGACAAGTCTGCGTGCAAATTAAAAGTAATTAATAACCCCCAAAATCTGATGTGTTCCATTCACCTACATTTTTCTAGCTGCTCCATATACAAAATATTCTTACAAAAGATTATTCCTTTATCTACGCTATGCTTATCGAGATAAACATCAGCAGAATTGGTCTTATTACTTTCTTTACTGAAAGTAGAACGGAAATAAGGGAATACATTAGGCTAAAGCTATATTCAAATATTTTAAAAGCCGGTTGCTATGTGAAACAATTGAGATTCGTTTCACTTTGCATGGTCCCGTTTGAGAAAAGTTGGGTAGTTTAAAATTGAAACCAATAACAAGAATATCTCGAAGAAGTTTGAAAGTTTCTCCTATAAGAAAACGTATATGATACAACTTGTTTTAACTAGATCCACATTTTTGTGTAAAAGTTTTTGTCTATCTCTTACAATTTAACCGTTATGCAAAATTCTGCAAGACTCACCCAGAATAAAGAGCTCTTCAGAGGCTATTCCCAGAAAATCCAAAATAAATATTTGTTGTGATGTGAATATCTTTAATGTACGATATTTTACCCAAATTCCTTCAAGTCATTTTTAAGAAAATCAAAATGTTCGATAAATTGTCCATGTAAAGGGTAGTTGCAGGTGTTTTTTTTAATCTTCGTGTCGCACCCTTGGAAGATACTGAACTTAAATGCCAAGTTTGGTATTTGACGGACCTTTCGTTTATGAGCTATGCTGTCCACAGACACACACACACACTGATCATTTTCTAATTTTTTTTTGTATTCAGGGGATCTCAAAATATATTTCCGGTGAAATCTCAGTATCGAATTTTTTGGGTGGAATACAATACCTTCTCTATACACTGTGCACATAGTACGTGTAGAGAAAGTACACGACGTTCTCTATATTTCTGTAACAAATAATTGCTATAAAGCGCATTCTGCAATCTATTTCATTCTAATGGAGATAAGGTCTTATTACTTGCTTCCTTGTAGTTAAAAAAGAAGAAGAAATTCTGGAAATGGTTAACGCCATAGAAAAATGTATTTAACAATATTTACATTGTTTATATGGTAAGGTTTTGTATATCTCATACGGTTTAACAGTAATACAAAAGTAATCCAGACACATCCTCGATGATTCAAGCTATGCATTCCATTTGTCAGTAGATATCTTAAATATATATGATATTTTAATCAGAATCGTTAGAGCAATTTTTTATAAAGCAGAAAATTCCGAAACATCTTCCATTTAAACGATGGTTTGGTGTGGGAGGATATTCCTGAAAATCTTCATGTCGCATTCTTGGAAGATACTGAACTTAAATACCAAGTTTTATGTTTAATGCTCTTTTCACAATGCGATGTAAACGCAGACGCAGCGTAAGCGCAAGACTTTGCACCCATATTATTCAATGTAAGCATTCACATAGGCACACGCAACTTTCCACTCAATGCAATGCAAGAGGTTGCAAACTTCAAATTTTATCCTTGCGTTGCATATAAAGAGAAACGATTCTGCATTCCTTCCTCTATGCATTGCCTGCTTTTCAACAGCAGACGATCGCAATGCTGGATTTTACAGCGCCTTCTTTAATACATGCTGCT
Organism: Hymenopus coronatus; assembly: GCA_030762935.1. NCBI lineage: Eukaryota > Metazoa > Arthropoda > Insecta > Mantodea > Hymenopodidae > Hymenopus > Hymenopus coronatus. The sequence continues at coordinate 15,459,655 of CM060898.1, read as the reverse complement.
CTTTTATTTGGCCGTGTCTCTCATTTCCTTCAAGAGATTATGGTATTGGCTGGTTGAATCCTTTGATTTAATGGATGTACCCAACATCTGCGCCTAGATTTCTTGGCTCTCACAAATCGCAAGGCGCAAAGAGATAATTCACAATGTATTAAATTAGCAGCCTTATCAATTTTTGCAGTCTCCATGCTTGCACTATTTTCAATATTTAGGTCAAACAATTATTGTGACGTCACTGCCGGGATCGTCATTTGTGTGTACGTACTTTTTATTTTCTCTGCATAATACATGGTAGGTAGAGAAGGTATCACATTCCATCAAAACATTCGATATCGATATTTCACCGGAAATACACTCCTGTATATATATATATATATATATATATATATATATATATATATATATATATATATATATAAAAAGAATTTTTAGTAAAAGGTCCGTGCGCGCGCGCGTGTGTGTGTCCGTGTGTTTGTGACCACGATGACTCAAAAACGAAAACTCAGTAAAATACTAAAGTTGGTATTTAAGTTTAGTATCTTCCAAGGACACAACATGAAGATTTGGAGGAAAATTTCCTCAACCGAAACTACCCCTTACATGGAAAAATGTTCGAATATTTTTATTTTCTCAAAAATGGTTCTAACGATTTTAATTAAAACACCATATATTAAATATATTTACATGGCAAATAAAATGTATTTCATTGTGAATTTTCTGAGAATAGCCTCTGAAGAGCTCTTTACTCTGAATGAACTTTGCTAAATGTTGTATAACTGGAAAAGCGTAATTTTTGTCATATACATTTTTTTCGTGGTTTTGAACATTTTTTAGATATCCCTTGTTATTGTTTTCGGTTTTAAAATACTTAAACTTTTCTCATAAGGGAATTTGTCAATTCCTGGCCACGCAAAGAAACTGATATCAATCAAATAGCAACCAATAAGACAATTCTGATAATGTTTATATCGATTAGCATGAAGTAGTTAGAAAATTGCGCGTTTTTACAATAATTTGATACAGAGATGTAGAGAAAGTCATGTGAATGGAACACATCAGATTTTTATAGCCTATTTAATCAATTTGAAAGTTGCGGAGCGCTTGGAAGATATCCGCATATAATTTACAATTCTAGGAACCCGTGCCAACTTCTTGTGTCATATTTACGACTGCATTGTGAACCGTCTTCTCTCACGTTTGCATCTCATTGTGAATGCAGCTTTTCGTTTTCACCGTGAAATCTTGGTATCGAACTTTTGGGTGGAACACAATACTTCCCTTCTTACTGCATAGCCGAGAAAGTTATATCTAAATGATAGTAAGCAATTGTTGTTAATTTAATTGTTTTTTCACATAAGCCGTGTCTAGGCAGGAGTTGGATAAGTAGACTCAGGCTGAAAAATACAATACCATAACCGGGATTTGAACCACAGATAACTAGATCATCTTTGGTTTACCGGGAAACATACGAGCCAATTGAGAAATTTAATGTCATGCCGTATTGTTACCATGGTAGCTCACTGGTAGAGCAATCTGCTAAGGACCGGGAGATCCGTGGTTCAAATCCCGGCTATGACATTGCATTTTTCAGTCCAACCCCTGTCCTACACACGGCTTGTGTAAAAACAATTAAATCAACACTAATTGACCACAATAGTCACCTAAAGTATGAATCCCTGCACTTAAAGTACTTACGACATTGTCAGTCGCCATTGGGGTGTGTCATCTCAAACTAATTCAAAACCACCCTGTGGTTTAGGGGGGAACACGCGAGTCAGTTGGGAATTTAATGCCATGGTAGCTCAGTAGCTAGAGACCGGGAGACCGTGATTCAAATCCCGGCTATGGCATTGCAATTTTCAGTCTGACTCTACTTATCCAATTCCTGTCCTACACTCGCTTGTATGAAAAAAAAACAATTAAATGAATACCAATTTATCATAATAGTTGGCTATACTAAGAAGCCCGGGACTTACAACATTGTAAGTCACCATTGGGGTTGTCATCTCAAAATATTTTGAGATCACTTATGGTTACCGGGAAACATGCGAGTAAGTTGAGAAATTTAATGTCGTGCCGGCACGTTGCTATGGTAACTCAGTGGTAGAACTACCGGCTAGAGACTGGGAGATGCATAGTTCAAATTCCGGCTATAGCATTGTGTTTTTCAGCCTGACTCTACTTATCCGGTACTAAGCAATGTTTAGAATGTGACATTTCATACTTTGCTTCTAGTATTCCCTTGTGTTGTTTATATGTACTTGGCACTTTACGACGGAAGATGACGTAGCTTCCTGCGTACAGTATAGCACATTTGCATGGCCACCACTCGACCTTCACAGCAAACTTAAAACACGGCGCTATTGTGTCATAGCCATATTAGGTACAAAGGTGCCTTTTTTGTATTGCGTAACATAGCATTTCTTGCTATGAGGTACCTAAATAGGCTTTACGATTGTTGACAACGTATAGGCACACTTCGTGGCGAAACATCGCCATTTTCGTAGTGCTTTGTTGATGATGAAGACAGCGACAGTTGGCAGCAATAAAACGTAATGCTTTAGGTGCTGTTGTATCTAATCTGATATGTTCCATTCGCAAGACTTTCTCTACCTGTTCCGCAAACTATTCTTAGAAAAGATTATTCTTCTATCTACATCATACTATTCAAGATAAACTTCAGCAGAAATTGTCTTATTGCTTGTTTCGTTGTAAATAGAAGGGAAATAAGAAAATGCACGGGCTAAAACGAGAGTCTCGTCCTACAAAAGCCTGTCGCTATGTGAAACAATTGAAATATTCCAATCGCTATGCTTACGAAGAATAAACAACATATATGTGTGTGTGTGATAAATTGAGAGTTTTAATGAGATCTACATTTTTGTGTAGTAAGATTTTGTCTATCCCTTATAGTTTGCCAGGTACACAAAAATCATCCAGAATGAAGAGATCTTCAGAGGCTATTACCAGAAAATTCAAGATATACATTTTATTTGTCATAAAAACATAACATGTTAAACAAAGTATTTTAGTAAAAATCGTTAGAGCCATTTTTGAGAAATTAAACATTTTCGAAAAATGTTCCATGTAAAGGGTAGTTGGGGGTGGGGGCATTTCCTTGAAAATGTTCCTTCGAAGATACTCAACTTAAATACCAAGTTTGGTATTTAAGCGACTTTCCGTTTTTGAGCTACTGCCCAGAGACAAACCCGCGCGCGTGCGCACACACACACACACACACACACACACACACACACACACACACACAAGGACCTTTTTGTGAAAATACTGTTTTTTGGATACAGGGGACCCTAAAACATATATTTCCGGTGAAATCTCGGTATCGGATTTTTGGGTGGAGTGCAATACCTTCTACTATGTACATAGTACGTGTAGAGAAAGTAAAAATAAATTTTTATGAAAAAAATATATTCATAGCTTTAAAAAAATTGGAGTCCAAACCAAAGGAGACAGAGAAACCTAGGGTAATTTCATAAGGTATCTAGGGTTAAAATATTAGACCAAAATTTGAATTTTTTGTCGCAAGTGACTTTTTATTGACGTAACAAAAACATAAACAAATTTGACTATAATTCCCAAACCATTTGAGGAAAATAGATGAAATTTGCATTGTAACTTATTTTCATTATACTACACCTGTGGTATAAATTTAAAAAAATCTTATGTGTTACACTCAAATGACTTTCTCTAGCTGCTCTAGAAACTTTTTACAAAAGGTTATTCTTCTAATTGAGATATACATCAGTAAAATGTTTTTAGTACTTAGTTCCTTTTAAATATAAGACACTAAGGGAATGAACTATGCTAAAGTGATTGTCAAATGTTTTAAAAGCTATCGTTATGCGATTGTCATTGGAAATCGCTTCTTTGCTTGGCCAGGAGTAGAACAAAAGAAAAATGGACACGTCCTGTCTGAGAAAAGTTTAAGTACTTCACAATTGAAACCAATAACAAGGAATATCTTGGAAACGGTTATCTCCACAACAAAAACGTAAAGAACATAAACTGTATCTTGGCGAAATCTACACTTTTGTGCAGTAAGCTTTTGTCTGTCTCTTACGGTTTAGCAGTTCGGCAAAATTCATCCAGAATAAAGAGCTCTTCGATGCTATTCCCAGAAAACTCAAGATAAACATTTTATTTGGTATGTAAATGTCTTAAATATAAGAGATTTTAATCAAAATTGTTACAGCCATTTTTGAGAAAATCAAAATTTTCGAAAAATTTTCCATGTAAAGGTTAGTTTCTGGATGGGGGATTTTCCTGAAAAATTTTGAGTCGCATGCTTGGAAGACACTAAACCTAAATACCAAGTTTGGTATTTAACGGCCTTTTTGTTTTTTGAGCTCTGCTGTCCACAACACACATCTTTTTCTAAAAAATGTTTTTTTTTTTACCCAGGAGACCCCAAAACATATATTTCCGGTGAAATCTCGACATCGAAATTTTGGGTGGAATACAAAAGCTTCTTTATTCACTATGTATATTGCACATCCGGGCTAGAGGAAGTAATTAGTTTTGAAATTCAAACTTTCAGATATACAGTTTTGAGAGCTCGGATTCTGATGACTTGTTGAATTCTTAGAGCTTTTTAATAGGATATTACGGTGAGTCAGCGTGAAGAACCAATATCCAGATAGTTTTAGTGGTACATTAAGCGATGTATATTAATTATAAACCCTTCGGAAGGGAAGTGATCCTGTGTATTAGAATTATGGCACGTAAAAGAACCTCAAATCTATAGAGTTCGGCCTATTACGCCCAACGTAAAATGGGACGCGGAGCAACTAAATAGCGTTCATAAATAAAAACTAAATTTTAGCTTTACTTTCCCTACCAAGAACCTCGTATGGATGTACACAGTAGATAGATAAGGTGTTGTATTCCGTAAACATTACACTTATACGGGTTAACTAAACGGTATGTTTGTAATAGTATTGCTGATCGGTGCTAGAGACTTTATTCGCTGACTCAGGAAACGTCACGGAAATTGATATAAAATTCAGGGATCATCAGGGAAATGTATATGAAAATTCAAGAAATATGAGGGAAATTGTTATAAAAATCAGGGAAAATTACGGAAATTGATATAAAATTTAGGGAAGTCAAGGAACGTCAGGAAAATTAATATGAAAAGTCAGGGAAATTGATATAACATTCAGGGGACGCCAGGGAAATGGATATTAAATTCAGGGAACGCTAGGGAAATGGATATAAAGTTCAGGGAACGCTAGGGAAATGGATATAAAGTTCAGGGAACGCTAGGGAAATGGATATAAAGTTCAGGGAACGCTAGGGAAATGGATATAAAATTCAGGGAACGCTAGGGAAATGGATATAACATTCAGGGAACGCTAGGGAAATGCATATAACATTCAGGGAACGCTAGGGAAATGGATATAACATTCAGGGAACGCTAGGGAAATGGATATAACATTCAGGGAACGCTAGGGAAATGGATATAAAATTCAGGGAACGCTAGGGAAATGGATATAAAGTTCAGGGAACGCTAGGGAAATGGATATAAAGTTCAGGTAACGCTATGGAAATGATATAAAATTCAGGGAACGCTAGGGAAATGGATATAAAGTTCAGGGAACGCTAGGGAAATGGATATAAAGTTCAGGGAACGCTAGGGAAATGGATATAAAGTTCAGGGAACGCTAGGGAAATGGATATAAAGTTCAGGGAACGCTAGGGAAATGATATAAAATTCAGGGAACGCTAGGGAAATGGATATAAAGTTCAGGGAACGCTAGGGAAATGGATATAAAGTTCAGGGAACGCTAGGGAAATGGATATAAAATTCAGGGAACGTTAGGGAAATGGATATAACATTCAGGGAATGCTAGGGAAATGGATATAATTTTCAGTGCAAGCCATGTTATTGATTTCTTTTGATTTGATTTCTTCTCTTCTTATTTCATTACTTAATCTATCTCTTCTATTCTCTAACAATTCTTATTTCATCTCTATAGCTATCAGTGTACTTAGAGAACCGCCAAACAGCTTTTATTGTGTAGTCTCGTATGGAATTTATAGGTCTGATATTTATCATCGGTTTAAAACATTTTAAATGCTTAGTAAGACTTTAAAAATGCAGGGAGCTCTTGTATCTTATCGCGGAATCGTAAACCATGCTAATTTACTTGCATGTAAAATGAGTATTACGTATTCATCGTGAAACTTTGAAAGCCGCTTGAACATCCCTCGGAACACATTATAATTTTAAATCAAAGGTCACAAATCTGACATTTCCAGTAGGTAACGTTTTGCATTAATATTCTCGCAAGAGCTTGGGGCTATATTTGCGAAGTGCAGACAAACACAGCATGAGAAGTGAAAGAGGCACACTGTTTCTATGGCGACCGACTTCGTCCCCGACACACTTAAAAAATCTCTTCTTGCGTCATAATTAATACATGCGCGCGCGTGTACAGATCAGATCTTCATTTGTTGTTCATCAGATTTAATATATACGAGGGGTTCCCAAAGTGGGGTCCGAAGGCACCTTAATGAGAAAAAAGTCCCTTCATTTCTTTCAAACACGATATTTTCTGTAATAAAGATCTGACGTGCTCTATTCACATGACTTTCTCCACAGCTTTATGACAAGATATTGTTTATAAGCTCTTTCTTTTATCCTCTTCGTGCTAATCGAGATAAATATTAGCAGAAACTGTCTTTTTACTTAATTCCTTATAAGTAGAAGAGAAATATGGGAATACATTAGGCTAAACAGTCAAACGTTTTAAAATGTTTTTGCAATAGGATTGAAATCCGTTTCTTTGCGTGGCCAAGAGTTGACAAGTTCCCATATGAAAAACGTTTAAGTATTTTAAAATTGAAACCAATATCAAGGAATATCTCGAAAACGGTTAAAAAATGAAAAAATTGTATATGACAAAAATTGTGGGTTTTAAGGAGCTCTACATTTTTTGTCTGTCTAATATGGTTTGCCAGTTATGCAAAATTCAACTAGTATGAACAGGTCTTCAGAAGCGATTCCCATAAAATTAAATATATACATTTTATGATGTAAATAGCTTTAATATGCGGTATTTTGATGAAAATCATAATTTGCGAAAAATGTTCCATATAAAGGGTAGTTGGAGGTGTGTGTATTTTCTAGAAAATCTTCGTGCCGCATCCTTGGAAGATACTGAACTTAAATACCTACCAATTTTGGTGTTCAACCGAATTTTCTTTTTACTTTCTCTAACCCCGGATGTACAATGTACATAGAAGGGATAGAGAAGTATTGTACGCCACCCAAAAATTCGATGTCGAGATTTCACTGAAAATATGTGTTTTAGGACTCCCTGAATCCAAAAAAGGCATTTCCAGAAACAGGCCCGTGTGTGAAGACAGCATAGCTCAAAAACGAAAAGACGGTTAAATACCAAACTTGGTATTTAAGTCGTATACTCCAAGGATGCGACACGAATATTTTCAAGAAAATCCCCCACCCCTACCTTTTACATGGAAAAATTTTCGAAAATGTTGTTTTTCTTAAACATGGCTCTAACAATTGTGATTAAAATATCACATATTAAAGTCATATCTATCACAAATAAAATGTATATCTTGAATTTTCTGGGAATAGCTTCTTAACTCCTGTTTATTCTGGATTAATTTTTCTTAATTTAGTACAACTAGTAAACCGTAAGATAATAGACAAAAACATAATAGACAAAAACTTACTTTACAAAAAATGTAGATCTTGTTAAAATACACAAGTTGTGTCATACACATTTTTTCGTGGAACTTACCGTTTTCGAGGTATTCCTTGTTTCTCGATTAGCATGAAATAAAAATAAGCATGAGCAGTTTAACAATAATTTGTTGCAGAGATGTAGAGAAAGTCATGTGAATGGAACACATCAGATTTTTGAACTATGCTGTCCACAGACACATAGACACAAGGACCTTTTTCTAAACTTGTTTTCTTTCGGACTCAGGGGACCTTTCTCAGGTAAATATCTTTAATATACGATATTTTAATCAAAATTGTTAGAGCCATTTTTGAGAAAATCAAAATGTTCGAATATTTTTCCATGTAAAGGGTACTTGGTAGTGGAGGGATTTTCTTGAAAATCTTCATGTGAAACAATTGAGGTTCGGATTGGTTTGAATGGCCTGTAGTAAAACAAGGGAGATGAAATGAAACGTCATTTCCCGTTTGAGAAAAAGTAGTTTAAAATTAAAACCAATAAGAAATTACCTCAGAAACGGCCCACTCTAAATAAAAAGGTATACCCATAAATTAGTATTTTAACGAGATTTACATTTTCTGTGTAGTAAATTTTTGTCTATCTCTTACGGCTATACAAAATTCTGCAATACTCATCCAGAATAAAGTGGTCTTCAGAGGCTATTCCCCAAAAAATTCAAGATATACAATTTATTTGCCGTATTAATATCTTAAACATAAGAGATTTTAATCAAAATCGTTTCAGCCATTTTTGAGGAAAACAAGAATTTCAAAACTTTTTCGCTGTAAATAGTAGTTTGTGGTGGGAGATTTTTGGGTGCAATTCAATACTTTCTCTACATAGTACATGATACGTAGGTAGAGAAGGTATTGCACTCTCCAAACGGCTGTCAAAAACTTGAATTACAACTACTGAGCGTCCTTAAACCCCTGTAACATGCAACCCACGTTACCGACGATTCGGAAACACCCTGTAGATGGAACTAACGTGTGTGTATGTATATATCAGTTGGCAAAAGCGTATGTTTTTGCCTGAGTCAGGTACAGAGATTGGCTGGAAGGCAGAAAACCACGCCGGGAATGTGAATGCGTGCCGCATGCGCGATGAGGAGAAATCTGTCTTCATAACATGGCACCGTCCTTGTGCCGTATTTATAATGAATGTGGCGCAGATTACGTGAGTCGTTGGGCTTACGTGAACACCATCTAAAAACTGCACGTTTCTTCTGTATTTACAAAACATTGCGCGTGCAGCTGATTAATACGTTATCCTAACGATTTCTCTATCAACTATCGTTTAGCTTTATATAGGGGATTTTAAAAGTAAGTTCAAACGCTATAATTATAACCATTTAGATAAACTGCCGAATCTAGTGGGCAGCTACGAATGGATATTTTCATCACATTGCGCACTATTTCAATACCAAAAATCTGATGTGCTTCATTCACATGACTTTCTCTACATCTCTGAAACAATTTTTTTGTAGCTTAACGTCCTTTAACCTAGTTGGTCATATAGGACGATGAATGAAATTGGTGAAATGATGCTCAAATGATCCCGGGGTCCATAGAGCTTACAGTTACTCGACATTCGTCTTCTCAGGATAAGGGAAAACCCGGAAAAAAAAAAAAAAAAAAAAAAAACTTATCCAGGCAACTCACCCTAAGCGAGATTCGAATATGAGGCAGATACGCTACCACCACACTACCCAGGCGGGCTAACAAATTATTGTTAATAAGCCTATTCTTCCATTTACTTAATGCTAATCTAGATAAACATTAGCAGAAATGTAAAAATTAGCAGAAATGGTCTTATTACTCGGTTCCTTATAAGTAGAAAGGAAATAAGGGAATACACTAGGCTAAACCGACAGTAAAAGTTTTTAAAATGTGGTTGCTATGGAATTGAAATCCGTTTCTTTGCGCGGCCAGTTCCCGTATTAGAAAATAATTTTAAAGCTGAAACCAATAACAAGGAATGTCTCAAAAACGATTTACACCACGACAAAAATGTATATAACAAATTTTGTGTTTTAAGGAACTCTACATTTTCCGTGAAGTAAGTTTTGTCCATCTCTTGCAGTTTACCAGTTATGCAAAATTCATCCAAGATAAAGTAGTCTTAAGAGGCTGTTCCCAGAAAATTTAAGATATACATTTTATTTCTCAGGTAAATATCTATACGATATTTTAATCAAAATCGTTAGAGCCATTTTTGAGAAAATCAAAATTTTCAAATATTTTTCCATGTAAAGGATACTTGATAGTGGGGGGACTTTCTAGAAAATCTTCGTGTGAAACAATTGGGGTTCAGATTGCTTTGAATGGCCTGTAGTAAAACAAGGGAGATGAAATGAAACGTCATTTCCCGTTTGAGAAAAAAGTAGTTTAAAATTGAACCAATAACAAGAAATTACCTCAGAAACGGCACATTCTACATAAAGAACGTATATCCATAAATTAGTGTTTTAACAAGATCTACATTTTCTGTGTAGTAAATTTTTGTCTATCTCTTACGGTTATACAAAATTCTGCAAAACTTATCCATAATAAAGAGGTCTTCTGAGGCTATTCCCCAAAAATTCAAGGTATACATTTTATTTGTCGTGTAAATATCTTAAATATAAGAGACTTTAATCAAAATCGCTGGAGCCATTTTTGAGAAAATAAAACATTTCAAAAAATATTTCATTTGAACGGTAGTAGAGGGTGGGGGAATTTTCTTGAAAACCTTTGTGTTGCATTCTTGGAAGGTACAGAATTTAAATAACAAGCTTGTTATTTAACCGACTTTTCGTTTTTGAACTATGCTGCACACACAGACCTTTTTCTAATTTTTTTTGGATTCAGGGGGACCCAAAACATGTATTTCCGGTGAAATCGGCGGTATCGAATTTTTGGGTGCAATACAATACATTCTCTATACACTATGCACATAGTCTGTGTAGAGAAAGTAACAAATTACATCTTTTTGATCAATTGTAGTTAAAATGTGACTCCCAGTGTCCTTGTCTTGGAGGCTGTAAGTCCTCTATACGAAGAGGGTACATAGGTACTGAAGTAGAAGTTTTGAGAAGGAAAACACAGTTTCAGTGTTCCCTACAGAACTAAAAGGTAGTAGTAGCAGGAGGAGGAAGAGGAGGAGTGGTAGTGGTGCTGGTTGCTTGGTTGTTTGGTTAGTAGTAGTTAGTAGTATTTTATTAAGTTTACATTAATACAATATTTGCATCACGGAGTCGCATGGGTCGGATGACCGTATATGCTGTCTAAAGTACTTGAATTTAAAATATTACCTGCATATATATCTTAATAACATTGGAAATACACACTCAGACAGCTACACAGGTTCGCGCGCTACAACAGAACAGTAAAAGAAACAACACTCCGATAACACACACACAGACTTGCACTCAACTATATCACGTATTCATACAAACACCAAATACGTCTATATACTATTTACACAAATATTTTATCTCTTGGTGCGCGTACTTCCATTAAGGTATGCCCAGGCTTGGCCAGTTTTGGCTGTTTAGAATCAAATCCCAGAGTGCTGTTCTTCGTCTGTTTGAAGTTAAAAACACTTCCGGCAATACATTTTTCCTAACATCCTCCATCCGCAAGCAACCTGCCAAAATATGCGCCCAGTCTTCCTGATCCCCACATCAAATCCGCCTACCAGCTTCATCAACTACCTTCCCAACCTGAGCCAAGCTATCCGCGATCTTTGTTTCATACCCAATTTTAACAGGTAACTCAAAGACAACAGCCACAGTTAAACCAATTCACACGTCAAAGTAATGATTGCAACTAAAAGGTGTAAAGCACGTTATGTCAGCGAATAGAAACGATTACAAGGTCGACACAAATGATACAGAAATTATTTCAGCAAAATAATTCGTCCTTGAGCCACATTCTTGAGAACCAAAAACAATCTCTCTTCCTTCACCTGTTGCAAGTTTGTTTCGTTAGTTGTGAACCGCTTTGCTGAAACAGCTTTCTCTCACTAATTTTGTTAGATATATGGCTTTTGCAACCTATCCTTTTTACTTTCTCCATACGTACTCTGTACATAGTGTATAGAGAAGGTATTGTAATGCACCCAAAAATTCCATACCGAGATTTCACCGGAAATATATGTTTTGAGACACCCTGAATCCAAAAAAAGCATTTTTAGAAAATTGTTCCTGTTTGTCTATCTGTGTGTGTGTGTGTGTGTGTGTGTGTGTGTGTGTGTGTGGGGGGGGGCAGCATAGCTCAAAAACGAGAAGTCCGTTAAATACCAAACTTGGTTTTCAAGTTCAGTATCTTGCAAGGATGCGACACGAAGATTTTCAAGAAAATTCCCCCACCTCCAACTACCCTTTACATGGATAAATTTTCGAAAATTTTGATTTTCTAAAAAAAAATGGCTAACGATTTTGATTAAAATCTCGTACATTAAAGACATTTACATACCAAATAAAATATATATCTTGAATTTTCTGGGAATAGACTCTAAAAGACCTCTTTATTCTGGAGAATTTTTATTGAATCTTGCATAACTAGTAAACCGTAAGAGATAGATAAAAACTTACCACACAAAAAATTTAGAACACGTTAAAAGACACAATTTATGTTATATAACTTTTTTTCGTGGAGTTGATCGTTTTTTTTTTAGATATTCCTTGTTTTTGGTTTCAGCTTTAAAAAACTTTACTGTTCTCATACAGGAATTTGTCAACTCCTGTCCATACAAACAAAAGAACTTCAGTCACATAGCAACCAGCTTTTGACTATCACTTTAACCTATGGTACTCCCTTATTTCGCTTCTACTTACAAGGAAGCAAGTAATAAGACTATTTCTGCTAATTTTTTTCTCGATTAGCATGAAGTAAATATATAGAAGCATAAGCTTTTTAACAATAATTTGTTGCATAGATGTAGAGAAAGTCATGTGAATGGAACACATACTTTTTTTTATTTAATGCTTTCACATCTTTCTGTGCCTTAATTTGCTTTCTCCACTCGTCTCTATACATCCATTACATATCTGCCAGTGGTTTTTGCAATCATTCCAGCTCTTATTTCCCGCATCAATCTTCCTTTTCCTCTTCTTTCAGGTGGACTCCATTCCAACGCCTTTCTCGGTAACTACTTCATTCATTCTCATGACACGTCCGTACCAACTCAGCTGTTTATATCATATTTAGTCTAATATTGTATTGTTAACATTCATTTTTACTTTCTCTACTTGGTACATAGGCAAAGAAATTCTTGCACTCAATCCAAAAATTCGATACCGAGATTTCACCGGAAATACACATTTTAGAGTACCCTTTATATAAAAAAAAAACCTGATGTGTTACACTCACATGACTTTCTCTAGCTGTGCTATAAATAAACTTCTTACAGAATATTCTTCTTCTTTATACACCATGCTAATCGAGATAAACATTAGCAGAATGTTCTTGTTACTTAGTTCCTTATAAGTAGAAGCGAACTAAGGGAATGCATTAGACTTAAGCGATAGTTAAATGTTTTAAAGAGTGTCGTTGTGCGATTGTCACTGCAAATCGCTTCTTTGCTTGACCAGGAGCAGAACAAAAGAAAAACGGAACACTTGGTGTCTGAAAAAAGTATAAGTACTTTACAGCTGAAATCAATAACAAGGAATATGTCGGAAACGGCTACCTCCACAACACAAATGTAAAGGACATAAATGGTGTGTTTTGACGAGATCTACAATTTTTTGTGTAATAAGTTTTTGTCTATCTGCTACGATTTAGCAGTTAAGCAAAATTCATCCAGAATAAAGAGGTCTTCAGAAGCTTTTCCAAGAAAATTTTTGATATACATTTTATTTCGGATGTAAATACCTTTAATATACGGTATTTTAATTAACATCGTTAGGGCCACTTTTAAGAAAATTAAAAATTTTGAAAATTTTTCCATGTAAAGAGTGGTTTGTGGTGGGGGGATTTTCTTGAAAATCTTCGTATCGTATGCTTGGAAGATACTAAACCTAAATATCAAATTTGGTATTTAACGGTATTTGAGCTATGCTGTCCAGACACGCACACACATACACGCACGCACCTTTTTCTAAAAATATATTTTATTTTGGGCATAGGGGATCCCAAAACATATATTTCCAGTGAAATCTCGACATTGAAGTTTTGGGTGGAATACAATAACTTCTCTATCAACTAACAGCAGCATACATACGGGGCTAGAGAAAGTAAACATCTGATGTTCATTTCACATGACTTCAGCTGTTCTTGCAGAGGATTATTCTTTTATTCATATCATGCTAATTGAGATAAAGATTAGCAGAAATTGTCTTATTATTTGCTTCCCTGTAAGTAGAAGGGAAATAAGGGAATAAAGCGATAGTCAAATTTTAAAACTTATCGCTATGTGAAACAATAAACTTGAAACCCCCACATTCCCGGGGGTAAAATGGAACGAAAGCTGGGTTCACACTTGAGAAACATTTAAACAGTTTAAAATTGAAACCATTATAAGAAACTTCTGGCTCTAAAGTAAAACATAAATGAACAAAAAAGTATATGACATAAATTGTTTTAACCGGATATACATTTCGTTTGTCATAAGAATATATTAAAACACATATACTATTTTAATCAAAATCATTAGAACCATTTTGAGAAAATGAAACGTTTTCGAAAAAAAATTTCTACTTTTCGCGTAGTTGGGGTGGAGGTATTTAAGCTATGCCGCTCACAGACATACACACATATGGACATCTCTCTAAAAATGCCTTTTCCTGGTTTCAGGGATCTCAAAACATATATTTCCAGTGAAATTTCGGTATCGAATTTATGCATGGAATAGAATACATTCTCTCTATGTGCATTGTACATACGCTATAGAGAAGGAAAAAACTCTGATATGTTCCATTCACATGACTTTCTCTAAATCTCTGCAACAAATTATTGTTAAAAAGCTTATGCTTCTATTTACTTCATACTAATCTAGAACAAATTAGTAGAAATAGTCTTGCTTCCTTGTAAGTAGAAGCGAGTACCATAGGTTAAAGTGATAGTTGCTATGCGACTGAAGTTCCTTTGTTTGTATGGAAAGGAGTCGACAAATTCCTGTATAAGAACAGTTAAGTTTTTTAAAGCTGAAACCATTAACAAGGAATATCTAAAAAACGATCACCGCCACGAGAAAAAATGTATATAACATAAATTGTGCGTTTTAACGTGCTCTACCTTTTTTGTGTGGGAAGTTTTTCTCCATCTCTTACGGTTTAGCAGTTATGCAACATTTCGTAAAATTCATTCAGAATAAAGTAGTCTTCAGAGGCTATTCCCAGAAAATTCAAGATATACATTTTATTTGTAACATAAATATCTTTAATGTACGATATTTTAATCAAAATCGTTACAGCCATTTTTGAGAAAATAAAAATTTTCGAAAAAAAGTTCCATGTAAAAGGTAGTTTGGGGCGGGGGGATTTTTCTCAAAACCTTCTGTGTCGCATCCCTGGAAGATACTAAACTTAAAAAATACAAAGTTTGGTATTTTACCGACTTTTCGTTTTTGAGTTATCGTGTTCATAGACACACACACACACAGACACGGACTTTTTTCTGAAAATGTTTTTTTGGATACGGGGGACCCTAAAACATATATTTCCGATGAAATCTCGTTATCGATTTTTTGGGTGGAGTGCAATACCTTCTCTATACACTGTGTACATAGTACGTATAGAGAAAGTAAAAACTAAGTGTTCAAAGGATAAATTGTGTAGACAGAGGCTAATAAACGATTGGGAGTAGAGAAAGTGATGGAAATGTAACACAAGATTTTTTTTATTGTATTTACAACTGACGTAATGAACGCGCCTATTAAAACTGCGAGGCGATGTTGTGAAATGCTTAATTAGACCGTGCAGAGCGAAACGGTTTTACAAAGTCGAATGTCGATAGTTTGACATTTAATCGATGAATCGGAGCCGTATGACGGATAATAGCCTGGGGCGAAGTGCGTTGGAACGGTTTTGACATTATTAACGGCCGAGGTAATTGCGTGGCCAATTACAATCTGCTCATTATTGGCGAAGACGGATAACCGCACAAAAAGACGTCACAACACTTGGCTTGTGCGACTCTCGCTTATTTACCTAACTTGATAGATATCCCGAAGCCTACTTTCTGTCCAGCCACTCAAAATGTTACGTAAAATTACTGTGCAAATTGGATTCCAATATTGTGGCCATTACTTCATCGGTAACCGATTTGATATCTCAGATATGCATAATAACACGCAATAACTGTAAATCAGTTATCTTTTGATACACCGGTGTGCTTTAGAGTCGTAAAACACGAGAAAAAAATCTTATATAAACCATTCACATAACTTTCTCTACATCTCTGCAACAAATTATTGTTAAAAAGCTTATGGTTCCATTTACTTCATGCTAATCGAGAAAAAAAATTAGCAAAAATAGTCTTATTACTTGCTTCCTTGTAAGTAGAATCGAAATAAGGGAGCTCCATAGGTTAAAGTGATAGTCAAAAGCTGGTTGCGAGTTGACAAATTCCTATATGAGAAAAGTATAAGTTTTTTCAAAGCTGAAACAAAAAACAAGGAATATCTAAAAACTGTGAACTCCACGAAAAAAATGCATATAACATAAATTGTGTGCTTTAACGTGCTCTACATTTTGTATGTGGCAAGTTTTTGTCCATCTCTTACGATTTAGCAGTTATGCAAATTTTTGTAAAATTCATCCAGAATAAAGTAGGTAGTCTTGAGAGGCTATTCCCAGAAAATTCAAGATATACATTTTATTTTTCAGGTAAATATCTTTACTATACAATATTTTAATCAAAATCGTTAGAGACATTTTTGAGAAAATCAAAATTTTCGAAAAAAATTCCATGTAAAGGGTAGTTTGAGGGTGAGAGATTTTTCTCAAAATGTTCGTGTCACATCCCTGGAAGATGCTAAACTTAAATACCAAGTTTGGTGTTTTACCGACTTTTCGTTTTTGAGTTATCGTTTTCACAGACAAGGTTTTTCTGAAAATGTTTTTTTTTTTTGATTCAGGGGACCTTAAAAAACATGTATTTCCGGTGAAATTTTGATATCGACTTTTTGGGTGGAGTGCAATACCTCCTCTATACACTATGTACATAGTAGGTATAGAGAAAGTAAAAATCTGGTGACTTACTCTGCCTATTGCTTTCTCTGCCATGTGCATAGTAGGTGGAGAAGGCATTCATTCCAAAAGTTGGATACCAATATTTCACCGAAAATGCTGTAAACTAATCTTACAGTCTTTTTAGGAAAGTTTATATTCATTGGAATACATTGTAGTTTGTATAACTAATTTTTTTAGTTAGGTAGGGTTAGGTAAAAAAAACTGCACTCGTATTCTTTTCGGCTAGGGCTTGTAGGAGGGGGGAAGGGTGCCGCTTGATGCAGGAGCCGGTCTTTCCTTGTCTTTCACACATTCTGGTCAAATGCGAATAGACCATACAAAACATTATTCTTTCATTTATATCACGCTACTCTAGATAAACCTTAGCAAAATTGGTCTTATACTTGCTTCTTTGTAAGTAGAAGGGAAATAAGAGAGTGCACTAGACTAAAGCAATAGTCAAATTGCAGTTTTAACGAGATCTATATTTTTACTTTCTCTATACGCACTATGTACATAGTGTATAGAGAAGCTATTGCACTCCACTAAAAAATTCGATACCGAGATTTCACCGGAAATATATGTTTTAGGGTCCCCTGTATCCAAAAAAAAGTATTTTCAGAAAAAGGTCCGTGTGTATGTCCGTGTGTCTGTGAACACGATAACTCAAAAACGAAAAGTCGGTAAAATACCAAACTTCGTATTTAAGTTTAGTATCTTCCAGGGATGCGACACGAAGATTTTGAGAAAAATCCCCCCACCTCAAACTACCTTCTACATGGAACTTTTTCGAAAATTTTGATTTTCTAAAAAATGGTTCTAACGATTTTGATTAAAATAACGTATATTAAAGATATTTACCTGACAAATAAAATGTATATTTTGAGTTTTCTGGGAATAGCCTCTGAAGACTACTTATTCTGAGTCAATTTTACAAAATTTTACCATACAACAAATGTAGAGCACTTTAAAACACACAATTTATGTTATATACATTTTTTTCGTGGAGTTGATTGTTTTTTTAGGCATTCCTTGTTTTTGGTTTCAACTATAAAAAGCATACTTTTCTCATACAGGACTTTGTGAACTCGTGTCCAAACAAACAAAAGGAACTTCAGTCACATACCAACCAGCTTTTGACTATCACTTTAACCTATGGTACTCCCTAATTTCGCTTCTACTTACAAGGAAGCAAGTAATAAGACTATTTCTGCTAATTTTTTCTCGATTAGCAGGAAGTAAATAGAAGCATAAGCTTTTTAACAATAATGTATCGCAGAGTGGTAGAGAAAGTCATGTGAGTGGAACACATCAGATTTTTTTTGTAGTAACTGTTTGCCTACCTGGTACAGTTTATCAGTTTTGCACAAGCCATTTAAAATGAAGAGGACTTCAGAGATTATTCCCACAACATCCAATATTTACACTTATCATGTAAAATTATCTTTAATATACCGTATTTTAGTCAAAATCGTTAGAAATATTTTGAGAAACTTCGATAAAAGCTATCATTGATGTCATATATGTTTTTATTGAACAGTCGATCGTTTTCGAGATATTCCTTGTTATTGTTTTCATTTCTAACCCAACTAAATTTTCCCAAAGCGAACCAAACCTCAATTGTTTTACATAGCGACCAACTTTACCCTATGTATTCCCTTATTTCTCTTCTACCTAACAAGGAAGCGAGTAATAAGACCAATTATGTTTATTCTAATGTTTATCTCGATTAGCTTGATGTAGATAAAAGAATATTTTTTTAAGAATAGTTTGCATATAGAGCAGCTAGAGAAAGTTTTGTGAATGGAACACATCAAATTTCTCTGATATAAACCGTAAGAGATAGACAGAAACTTACTGGGTATAGAAAAAATGTTGATCTCGTTAAAACACAATTTATGTCAAATGTAGTTTTTTTCGTAGAGTTCATCATTTTTTAGATATTACTTATTAGTTTTAGAACTTATCACATATGGGAATTCGACCCAAGGTCGCTGGTTCAAGCCCGCGGAGGACGATGGATTTTTTTCGGGTGTAAAAATGCTTAGCATGGCTTCGTTCGGAAAGGAAGTAAGGCCGCTGGTCCCGTGTCGTAGATTTCGCCACGTGAAAGAACCCTCAAGCCTGATAGAGAGGCCTCTGAGCAAAACTAGCGGTCTTTCACGCCCTGTATAGAATGGTACGCTGAGAATCACAGCAGCTAAAGAGCGTCCATAAATAACACTCAATTTATGGGAATTTGTCAACTCCTGGCAACAGGTCGTGAGCTCGAATCTCGTTTAGGGTGAGTTACCCGGATAAGTTTTTTTTCGGGACCTTCCCTTATCCTGAGAAGTTGAATGTCGAGTCATTTTAAGCTCCATGGACCCCAAGATCTTTTGAGCAACATTTCACCGATTTCATTCATCGTCCGATATGACCAACCAGGTTAAATGAGGTTAAAAAAAAAAAAATTCCTGGCGATGCATAGAAACGGACTTCATCCGCATAGCAACCAGCTTCTATAATAATTGACTATCCCTTTAGCCTAGTGTACTTCCTTATTTTCCTTCTCTTCTACATTTCTGGTAATTTTATTTCGATAAGCAAGAAGTAGATAGAATAACAAGTTTTATAATGATAATTTGTTACAGAGATGTAGAGAAAGATTTTTGCAGTGTTTACAAGGTGCCACAGTGGGCGTTTTCACCCAGACACCTAAAAGAGGACTTTATTGACGTTCTATTTTTGTTTCCTTCCCCGGATAGACACTTTCACTTTTCAGGCAGGCCCTGTGAAAGAAAGGTGCCTTACGGTGATACCGTCTTGTGCATGAAGCAAATCGCAGGGCATTGGCCCGAACAAAATAGAGAAACAGGATCAAGTTGGAAAGGCGCTCGCTCGGTGAGCAGAGGAGCGAACATGATTCAAGTGAATGACCTCTCCCCGCTGCATAATAGCATCACGATAATAATAACAATAATAATATAATAATAAATCTCTTTACACAGTACTACAATGTAAAGCAAAAATCTTATGTGTTCCATTCATATGACTTTCTCTACACCTCTGTGTAACAATTTATTATTAAAAAGCTTATACTTCTATTTACTTCATGCTAATCGAGACAAAAATAGCAGAAATAGTCTTATTACTTGCTTCCTTATAAGTAGAAGGGAAATAAGGGAGTACAGTAGCGAGATTGCAGATTCTAATTCAGCTTTAGACTAAGGCTCTTTCCTATTGGTTACGGAGACAATATGGCTACGTGACAGGTGAACGACAGGTTTTGAGATTTCGTCGAGCTTAGGCTACGTTAGGTTAGGTGTATGTAAATGAACTGGATCGAAATAAGGGGTAAAATTGACTTTATGAAAATCGGTTCTTCTTTCCAATGCGAAATGCAGTCTTCCGTTCGTTCTGTCTGCTTGTGCATGGGCAGCCATGTTGGTCAGTCGACCAATGGAAGAGTCAAATCTAAAACTGAACCTGAATCTGCAATGTCGCAGTACAGTAGGCTAAAGCGATAGTCAAATGTTTTAAAAGCTGTTGCTAAGTGATTGAAGTTCCTTTGTTTGTATGGCAAAGGTTGTACTTTCTGTATCTCCTAAGTGGAGCATCGGCCATCGTTACCACGTTTACTTGATCGGATTAGAATTTCTATTCGTGAGTTCATCGCTATGCGCCATGGTGACGAGGGATCCGCTCGTCACCCACAGATGGCACTGTAGGACGATATCACAACTTGCGGACTAGAAATGGCGGAATTTTGTCCAGAAACCCTCTTCTTTCAAGGTGTGGGGGTACTTTTACGTTCAAATAAACATTAAATGGGACCACCGGCTTTATTTTCGTGCCGAAGGATTTTTGCGTCCGATAAAGAAAACATCAACCTCCGCCAGATTTGAGCCTGCAATCTTGGATTTTAAAGGCTAGCATGATAACCACTACACTACAAAGGGCGACAGAAAAAGGTAGTTGGGGTGGAAGCTTTTCTTGAAAATTTTCGAGCCATATCCTTGGAAGATTATACACTTAAAATCAAGTTAGAGATTTAAGGAGGCTTTGTTTTCGAGTTATGCTGCTACTCAGAGGACCCTAAACCATGTATTTCCGATGAAATCTCTGAATTAAAATTTTGGGTGGAATAAAATACATTCTCTACCTACAATGTACATTGTAAATACGTGCTGGAAAACATAAAACTTGTGCCCTCATTTCTAATACAGGTAGGTACTTGCTGAAGCGGCCTCGTAGTTGATGAAAGAGTGAATAGAGAAAGTCATGGGAATGTAACACATGGGTTGTGAACCAGCTTCAGGCTGTTAGGACTGTTTATATGTAATTCATGAACGTCTTTTTAAGTCACGCTCGACCTTGTATGTACAAGAAACATACACCAACAGTTTTGTCCAGTAAGCTAGTCTTGCTTTATTATACTTTCATCATAAAGTTTTTCTGCTTGCATAAATATACCTTAGTGTGTAATAGAATCACTGATTCAGCACACCTGAGTTCGAATCTTACCATAGCATTGTAAACAATACATTTTATCCACCAGAGTCGACATTTTATCTAGCTTACACTCGTATAACTTAGAAAATAAGTCAAATCTTTTAAAAGCTAGTCGCTATGCGATGTAAGTGTAATTCCGCTCCTCTAAGGCTGGCATGGCAATTAATACATAAAATTTAAATTTAGCTTACATTACTAAATATGTGTTCAGATTGATTAACTTTCATATCAAGAATTTCAAAAAAATAATTTTAAAACTGATCTCTCTCTGACATGCCTACAGCGTGTTTAAACAAGATGCCACTTGTGGCTTACTGGAGGAGCTAACTTTACGATGACGAACCTATTTGACGAGTTACTTGGAATCTAGTATTTTGGGCATTTTTTCCCACTTCCAAACAGAACACCAGAAACAAACGACATGTTTCGTTATTTTTGAGTACTGTTGTTCACAGCGTGCTTGTTTTATAGCACCGTTTCTCTCCCCATTGAATCATGAACTTCGTAAGGACAATAAAATGCTCTTCATCCGATTCATTTCCTGGGCAGACGCCAGAAGAGCCGAGTCATCAGCTTGAAATCACACACAATCCACATGATTGCTCTGCAATTCTGTTTTTTGTTGGGCAAAATGACTTGTCACTTTTGTAAAGTAGGACGATACAATGTAAGCCACCTGTTGCATCTGGCAATTGTACGTTCAGCAGCGTAAACAAAGCGCTTGGTTAATCCCAGAGCATTTCGTTCACAACACGACTGCGCAAAAGATGCTCTTTTGTTTATACATGAATGAGATTCACAACGAGAACTGAGAATTGATGCAGAAACTACAATGTTTACTTTCGCTACACGCACTATGTACACAGTGTATAGAGAAAGTGTTGCATTCCACCCACAAATTCTATACCGAGATTTCACCGGAAATATGTGTTTTGAGGTCCCCTGAGCCAAAACAAGTTAAGATAAAGACCCTTGTGAGTCTGTGGATGGCATAGTTCAAAAATTAAAAAGAGTGTTAAATACCAAACTTGGTATCTTCCAAGGATGCGATACGAAAATTTTCAAGAAAATCACCCACATCAAACTACCCTTTACATGGATTTTTTGCTTGTTTTGAAAATGTTTTTCCCAAAAAAAAAAAGACTCTAACGAGAGCCTATTTAAAGCTATTTACATTACAAATGAATTTTCTGGGAATAGCTTCTGAAGACCTGTTCATTCTGGATGAATTTTGCATAACTGGTAAACTGTAAAGAGATACACAAAAACTTACTGTACAAAAAATGTAGATATTGTTAAAACACACAATTTGTCATATACATTTTGTTGTAGAGTTGACCGTTTGCGAGAGATTCCTTGTTATTGGTTTCAGTTTTAAAACACTTTTCTCATACGGGAATTTCTCAATTCCTGACCATCCAAAGAAACGAATTTCAATCACATGGCAACCGGCTTTTAACATATTTAACTATCACTTTAGCCTACTGTATTACCTTCTTTTCCTTTACAGAACTAAGTAATAAGACTATTTCTGATAATGTTTATCTCGATTAGCATGAATTAGATTGAAAAATAGGCCTGCTCAGGCTCAGAACGAATTTTTCCAGCCTCTTTGTGGTTTTCCAACATCTCTGATACCAACTGTTTTATACGTATTCCAAGGTTATACAAAAATCAACAAAAATTCGTTCAGAATAAAGAGGTTTTTAGAGATTATTCCCCGAAAATTCAAGATATACATTTTATTTGGGATGTAAGTATCTCTAATATATGGTATTTTAATCAAAATCATTAAAAATATTTTTGAGAAAAACGAAACTTTCAAAACATTTTTCCATGTAAAGGATAGTTTGGAGTGGAAGAATTTTTTTTTGAAAATCTTCGTGTCGCATCAAACTTAATTACAAAGTTTGGTATTTAACGGCCTATTAGTTTTTGAGCCATGTTTCCACAAACACACACATAGACCATTTTCTAAAAATCTGATGTATTCCATTCACGTGACTTTCTCTGCATTACTGTAACAAATTATTGTTAAAAAACATACTTTTCTATCTAATTTATGATAATCGAGATAAACATTAGCAGAAATTGTCTTAATTACTTCCTTCCTTGTAAGTAGAAGGGAAATAAGAAAATACACTAGGCTAAAACGAATGTCAAATCTCTGAAAAGCTGGTTGCCACGTGGTTGAAATTCGTTTCTATGCAAGGCCAGGAGTTTACAACTTTCCGTGTGAAAAATGTTTTATGTAGATATTTTAAACTTAAAACAAATAACAAGGATATCTCGGAAATGGCCAATTCCACGAAAAAACGTACTTATATGACATAAATTGTGTGTTTTAACGTACATATTTTGTATAGTAAGTTTCTGTCTATCTTTTATAGTTTACCAGTTAAGCAAAATTCTGCAACATTTTTTTTTTTTCTCTTTAGAGGCTATTCCCAGAAAATTGATGGTATGCACTTTATTTGTGATGTAAATATCTTTAATATACGATATCTTAATCAAAATCGGTAGAATCATTCTTGAGAAACACAAAGCTTTCAAAAACTGTTCCATGTAAAGGGTAGTTTGCGTGGGGGGATTTTTCTAAGAATCTTCGTGTCGCATCCCTGCAAGATGCTAAACTGAACTTACCTACCAAGTTTGGTATTTTACCTACTTTTCGTTTTTTAGTTATCGTGTTCACAGACACACGGACCTTTTTCTGAAAATACTTTTTTTTGTATTCCGGTGAAATCTCGGTATCGAATTTTTGGGTGGAGTGCAATGCCTTCTCTATATACTATGTACATAATATGTGTAGAGAAAGTAAAAATACTTTTTGGACTCATGGGTCTTCAAAACATGAAATCTCGACATCGAATTTTAGGGTGGAGTACAATACCTTCTCTATACACCACGTACATAGCACATGTAGAGAAAGTAATTGTTTTTGGAATTAGGGTGATATCTCGACATCGAAGTTTTACCTAATGCGTACAGAGCACGTGTAGAGCAAGTAAAGACACTTATCGAAATAGTCGCCCTCCATGCTGACTTCATATACCCAAGGTCGCGGGTTCAAACCTGGTGGAGGACGATGGAAAAATCCTTAGCATGGCTTCCTTCGGAAGGGAAGTAAAGCCGTTGGTCCCGTGTCGTAGATTTACGGCACGTAAAAGAACCTCAAGCCTGATAGAGAGGCGTCTGAGCAAAATTAAGCGGTCTTTCACGCCCAGTATAGAATGGGACGCTGAGAAGCACAGCAGTTAAGGGCGTCCATAAATAACACGCCATTTACATTTTTAATCGAAATGATAGCATCAGGGAATATAAAATGAAATGGAAAGATCATATCTGACAAAACAGACCTTGGAATATTTACTAGTTGTTGGAAGACCACAAAGACGCTAGGAAGATCCCTTCTGAGCCGAAACAGGGTTATTTGGTCTGTCTTGATGGTGATCAGAGGCAGCATTTCGTGTTGAAAAGCTTATTCTACTTCATGCTAATCGACATAAACATCAGCAGAAATAGTCTTATTACTAGCTTCCTTGTAAGTAGAAGGGAAATAAGGGAGTACACTAGGCTAAAGCGATAGTAAAATCTTTTAAAAGCTGGTTGCTATGTGGCTGAAATCCGCATATCTCAGGAGTGGTCAATTCCACGAAAAGATCTACATGGCATAAATTGTGAATTTAAACGAGATATACATTTTTTGTATTGTAAGTTTTTGTCTGTCTGTTACGGCTTACGAGTTATGCAGAAATAAGCAAAGTTCATCCAGTATGAAGAGGTCTTTAGAGGCTATTTCCAGAAAGTCAAAATATATGGTTTATTTTTCATTTAAATCTATTTAATATATGGTTAGATCAATTTCTGAGAAAATCAACATTTTTGAATTTTTTTCCAGTTAAAGGGTAGTTTGTAGTGCGGAAATTTTCCTCAAAAATGCTCGTGTCGCATCCTTGGAAGACGGTAAACTTAAATATCAAGTTTTTATTTTTGAGTTATCGTGTTCTCAGACACTCGGACACACACACACACACACACGGATCTACTTGTAAATATACTTTATTTGGATACAGGGGACCATAAAACGTGTATTTCCGGTGAAATCTCGCTATCGAATATTTAGGTGGAGTGCAATAACTTCCCTACCTATGTACTAAGTGGAGAAAGTAAAATTTGTATTAATAATTTTAATTAGTGGTGTTAGTGTTAAACATTCTACATAAATTCGCATTAATTTCGTGATAATTTTGGGGCAGAATTAATGAGCAATGACCTGACAGGTGCTGTTACTACTCGTACATCTCATTTCCCGTGCTTTTGCAGGGTGTTGGTAAACATACCGACATGCTGCACAGTGGCTAGCTAACAAAGAAACCCTATAGCTATTTGCTTATTCTTCTAGTATGCAGTTCATCATAACCGACAATGAATGAAAGGAAATGGCCGGGAAAACAAGCAGGGATACGTATGCCGCTAAGCTATTTTATAGAGGCAATTTAGGATCTTGAAGAAAGAGACAAGAAATTGACAGACACAACGGACGCGAGAATACTATCAAAGTATTCTAGATAAAGTTAAACAAAATAAATCCCTTTTGCAGTGATATAAGCAATTTAATTCACTGTCTGTAACTCTTAATACTAAATGAAACCTCTGTGCATTTAACAGCAAGTACTTGTTGAGAGTTTCCTATTAGGATACTTACAAACTGATTGAGATAATAAGTAAAAATACTCGTGGTTAGGGCAAAATACTAATATTTAGCATTCAACAAACTCAAAACTGTCTAAATCATAAGTAGTATTTTCAGTGGGTGACTGCCCTTTGCGCCTTTAGCTGAAAGAAAGTTAGGACAGGTTCGTTTATAACGAAATAGGAGAACCCCGTTTGTTTTCATTACACGTGCTTGTCAAGAACATCTTCCAAGTTACTATGTGGGCATCACACACTAGTGCTTCGTGAGCTGCCTAATCTGCTGTAATTTTCAAAGTTACATAAAGCACATCTAAAAGTGTTTCGAAGGTGCGATATTAAACTTCGGACTAGTTCAAGTATAGACTATTAAGACACACCTTTTCTTGGGCGCTCGGCTCCCTAGTCTTCATTCGGTAGGTTTCGCACAATTTAGGGCACAGGACAGAGCTATAACATTGAGACGTTATGCACCTTGACATCTGGTGGCTTCAATGTTAAGGTTTCATTCCGTCTGTAGATCCCAGAGCTCACATACGAGATGCGCGTGCGCGGTGTTTCGTTTAATAATTCAGCTAGTTCGCGGTAAATTAGTTACCGTATTCAACATAATGGCTTTGGTTCAGAATACTGCAGAAAGACAAGGTGGGCATTCTCTCTGCCACCTTCCTTTCGCCGTGAATATTATTGTTATTATTATTATTATTATTATTATTATTATTACAGAACAAGGTGAAATATAGAAACCCGAAGAAAACTATTTTCTGTCAGGGTAAAAAAAAAAAGCTGCGCAGAACATTGTGGGCGCAACTAATAACGATTACGTCATTCTCCCTTCTTCCCCATGTCCACATGACATGACACGCTACAAGCATCAAAAAAAAAAAAAAAAAAAAAAAAAATATAGTATATTGTTTATTGTAAGAGTATATAAACTGAGAATTATTAATAGTAATGTCGGAACCTTCAACACTTAAGTTCTCCTCTGGTAAGTCCCTTAGAGAACAGGCTAAGGAGTTTGTTTACAATGTTGCCACTTGTGAAAACAAATTTATTCTCATCCTATATTCAGATATGTACGCACGTATAGCAACTATGATACAGGGGTGATGGCAAACTCTCCTTCCATCCCTATATTTCCTACTCTCTCCGAACACGGAGAAAGTAGGAAAAGGCGGGAAGCAGTTGAAAGCTTGAGCTGCGCGAACCGAAAAGCCATTTTTGAGAAAATCAAAATGGCTGTAAAGATTTTGATTAAAATCTCTTATATTTAAGACATTTATCTGACAAATAATATGCATATCTTGAATTTTCTGGGAATAGTTCTTTATTCTGGATGATTTTTATTGAATTTTGCATAACTGGTGAATCGTAAGAGATGGACAAAAAATTCCACACAAAAAAAAAAATGTAAATCATGATAAAAAAACACAATTTATGTGATATACTTTTTTTGGTGGAGTTAATCGTTTTTGAGATATTCCTTGTTATTGGTTTCAGCTTTAAAAAAACATACTTTTCTCACACAGGAATTTGTCAACTCGTGTTCATGCAAACAAGAGAACTTCAGTCACATAGCAGCCAGCTTTTTACCATCATTTTAACCTATATTTCGCTTCTACTTACATGGAAGCTAGTAATAAGGCTATTTCTGCTAATTTTTTCTCAATTAGCATGAAGTAAATAGAAGCAAAAGCTTCTTAACAACAATTTGTTGCAGAGATGTAGAGAAAGTCATGTGCACAGAACACACCAGATTTTTTTTTTTGATTCAGGGGGGCCCAAAACATGTATTTCCCATGAAATCTCGGTATCGAAATTTTGGGTACAATACATTACCTTCTCTATACAGTGTAGAGAAAGTAAAAAAAAAAAAAAAAAGTGCACAGATAGTATTCGTTTGAATCCGTTTCGAAACAGGCTATATATTCATTTTGTGTTTGTTTCATAGCAAGAAGTCTCATGCAGGCGCAGCCGGGAGCAAGTCATCGTTTAAAATAAAGCTTACAGGCCAATGTTTCATTTACATGCGCCATTAGCTAGGAGTGGCTTGTAGGCAAAGCGTCCCTCACCTTCAACTGTTTTCCTGACCAATGTACAGGAATGTCTGCCTTCAAAAGGTGCTTGGGAGCAAGTCATCGTTTAAAATAAAGCTTACAGGCCAATGTTTCATTTACATGCGCCATTAGCTAGGAGTGGCTTGTAGGCAAAGCGTCCCTCACCTTCAACTGTTTTCCTGACCAATGTACAGGAATGTCTGCCTTCAAAAGGTGCTTGCTTTATACCGTTATCGGCATTACAATCGCGAGGTCACCGTCAACCTATAGCTATGCTTCCTTACATAACTAGACCCTAGGGACCCAGCTTTAGGGACAACGTACATGTAGGTGGAGAAGGTATTGTATTCCACCCAAAATACTGAAATTTTACCAGAAATATATGTTTCAATACATGTATCCAAATAAAGCATTTTTAGAAAAAAAAATGTGTGTATGTGCGTGTGTGACCAGCATATCTCTAAAAAGAAAAGTCAACTTGGTATTTAAGTTGAATATTTTCCAAGGATGCGACACATAGATGTTCAAGAAAATCTCCCACCCCCAACTGCCCTTTACACAGAAAATTTTTCAGGAATTTTGATGTTCTCAAAAATGGTTCTAACGATTTTAATTAAAATAATGTATATTAAAGATATTTACATGACAAATAGAAACGTATACCTTGAATTTTCTGGGAATAGTCTCTGAAGACATCTTTATTCCGGATGAATTTTGTGAAATTTTTATAACTGGTAAACTGTAAGATATAAACAAAAACTTACTTAACAAAACATGTAGAGGTCGTTAAAAACGTAATTTACGTTATATATTTTTTTTCCGGAGCAAGCCGTTTTTGAGATATTCCTTCTTATTCGTTTCAGTTATAAAATACTTATACTTTTCTCATACGGGAATTTGTCAACTCCTATCCATACAAACAAAGGAACATAACAAACAGCTTTTAAAACATTTGACTGTCGGTTTAACCTATAGTGCTCCTTTATTTCCCTTCTCTTACAAGGAAGCGCGTAATAAAAACTTTTCTGCTAATTTTTTCTGAATTAGCACGAAGTAAAAAGAAGCATAAGCTTTGTAACAATAATTTGTTGCAGAGATGTAGAGAAAGTCATGTGAATGGAACACATACGATTTTTTAGAAAAGGGTCTGTGGTGTGGTGTGGACAGTTTAATCCTTCCAAGGATGCGAAACGAAGATTTTCAAGAAAATCACCCACTCCAGACTACGATTTTCGAAGTATTTTTAATTTTCTCAAAAATCGTTGTAACAATTTTGATTAAAACCCGTGCATTACAGAAATTCACGTGGCAAATAAAATGTCTATCTTGAATTTCCTGGGAAGAGTCCCTGAAGGACTTTTGCATAACTAGTAACAGACAAAAACTTACCGCACAAAAAATGTAGATCTTATTAAAACACACAATTTACGTCCTGTACATTTTTGTTGTGGAGCTAACCATTTCCGTGACATTTCCTTGTTTTGTTTTCAATTTTAAAATACTTTTCTCAAATAGAAAGTCGTCGTGTTTCTTTTGTTTTACTCCCGGCCATGCAAAGAAGCGAATTTAAATAACAATCGCATAGTGACAACTTTTAAAACAGTGGACTATCGCTTTAAAATAGTGTATTTCCTTGGTTATCCTTTTACTTAAAGGAAGTAAATAATAAGATCATTCTGCTAATATTTGTTCAATTAGCATGAAGTAAAATAATAATAATGTTTTGTAAGAAATTTGTTTGCAGAGCAGGTAGAGAACGTCATGTGAATGGAACGTCATATTTTTTAAAGCTTACAAACTACATACTTTTTAATACTTTCCTATTTTAGGAGACACAAATTAGAGAGGCTGTTAAATCTGGACTGAAGAGATTTCTTCTCTGCGGGTGTAAAAATCCATAGCATGGCTTCCTTTGGAAGGGAAATAAAGCCGTTGGTCCCGTATCGTAGATTTACGGCACGTAAAAGAACCTCAAGCCTGATAGAGAGGTCTCTGGGCAAAATTAAGCGGCCTTTCACGCCCAATTTAGAATGGGACGCTGAGAGCGACAGCAGTAAAAGAGCGACCATAAATAACACGCCATTTACATTTACATTTTTCTCTAATATAAACACGTCAAGATATTTATTAATTTTTTTTAAGCTTAACGTCCTTTAACCTGATAGTCATATAGGACGATGAATGAAATCGGTGAAATAATTTCGGGGTCCATGGAACTTAAAGTTACTCTACATTAGTCTTCTCAGGATAAGGAAACCCCCCGGAGAAAACCTTATCCGGGTAGCTCACCCTAAGCGAGATCCGATCTAGTGACCTGTTGAATGTGAGGCAGACACGCTACCACCACACTAACCAGGCGGCCATATTAAATCTTGTTACATGGCTGTGATGTCAAAACAAGTCAATTCAATATCCATTAAAGCAAATGTACACATTATATTCCTGTTGGGGAAAACGAAATAAACCCTTTGTTTATACATTTAAATGGCTTATTCATATTTGAGCTTGAAAAACCAATAACACCATTGTGTTGTATAAACTTTAGTGTTTCGTTGACAGAATACTTTTATTTCTTGTCGTTTACATTGCAACAAATAATTGATTAAAGTACAGAATTTAATATATCCCTTGGGTATCGTTTATAAATCAAACCTGTTGGTATTTTTTTGCTCAGTTTACACTGTTAACAATATACTGATTAAAATAAAATTAATTCTGTGCCACAGGGATTTGCTGATAACACCACGCTTCCTCTGTACACAGGATATATAAACTTCATACTAGCCGACATTTATACTCATTGCTCGGGGTTGTAAGTGCACAGTTTTCGATCTCCGAGCAAAGTGGCTCAGGCATTTCGTCTGGGGCATTCGGAGGTCGTCGAATCGGTTCCCCGCGGCCGACCTCCCTGACCCATGGGTTTTTCTGGGGGTTTCCCGGGTTACTAGGAGAATGCTGGAGAGGATTCTTCATTCCCCTAAACTTCCTGTCCTTTCATTTCATTCCAACCGGCCTCTTTCAGGATTGTAAGTGTCGACGTGGACATCGGTAAAGGCGCCATTCCGTGGAGGTGACTGCGCTCTGGAAACGGGATGGCGCTGGTGGTTGTCAGCGGATTCATTTTTACTTTCTCTATACGTAATTAATATTAATTCCCTAAATGTAAAATTATATATATTTAAATTTTAGGCTATTATTTTATACTATTATTATTAATATTAATTATCACTTTATTATGCTATAATTAATATATTTAATTATTTATTTATTATTTGTGTCGTTCTTACAGTTTATTTTATTATTTATTATTATAATGATATATATAAATATTCTTTAATATCTATTCTAATTATACATTGTTATTTGTTTTATATTTATTATAATTATTATTTTAAAATATTTTATTACTTTATCCCACATTCTTGTTACTATATTTCTATAGTTACATAATGTGAGATAAACATTAAACTATTATTAAAATTAAAAATGCTACACTATGCACATAGTGTATAGAGAAGGTATTGTACTGCAATTAAATATTCGATACCGAGATTTCACCGAATATATATGTTTTAAGACTCCCTGAATCCAAAAAAGGAGTTTTAGAAAAAGGTCCATGTATGTATTATCTGTGGACAGCATAGCTCAAAAACTAAAAGACCGTTAAATATCAAACTTAGTATTAAGTTTATCATCATCCAAGGATGCGTCACGAAGATTTTCAAGAAAATTCTCCCACTCCAAAATACCCTTTACGTGGTAAAATTTTTGAAAATTTTGATTTTCTCTAAAAGGTACTAACGATTTTCATTAAATACTCTATACTAAAGTTATTTACAGCACAAATAAAATGTATATTTTGAATTTTCTGAGAATATTCTCTGAAGAGCACTTTATTCTGGTTGATTTTTGCAGAATTTTACATAAGGGTTAAACTGTAAGGGATGCACAATAACTTGCCGCACAAAAAATTCAGATCTCGTTAAAACACACAATTCATGATATATGCATTTTTGCTATAGAGTTGACCGTTTCCAAGATATTCCTTGTTATTGGTTTCAATTTTAAAATATGTATACTTTTCTCAGATAGGACGTGTCCCTTTTTCTTTTGTTCTACTCCTGTTCAAGTAATGACAATCGCATAACAATAGCTTTTAAAACATTTGACTATGTCTTTAGCATGGTGTAGAAAGAAGAATGTTTCATAAGTCCCGCTTTTAATACTATGGCACCGCAGGTGTTGACACTGATGATACATTGGTTGAACATGGGGCACCGATGGAATGTGATGGCGGGAGAAACCTGAGAGAAAACCCACGCTTTGTTCACCACAAATGTCACATGCGGTTGCTTGGGATTGAACCCGGGCCGTCTAGGCGAGAGGTAGTGGTCTAATCACTCCGGGACTGAGCCACGGTTCAATGACCATAATAGTTGGCTATACTAAGAATCCTGGGGCTTCAGTACCTACAACATTGCAAGTCGCCATTGGGGTTGTCATTTCAAAATAATTTGAGATCACCTTGTGGTTTACCGGGAAACATCGGGTCAGTTGAGAAATTCAATGCTATGTCGCGGTATGTTGCCATGGTAGGTCAGTGGCTAGAGGTCGGGAGATCCGTGGTTCAAATCCCGGCTATGGCATTGAGTTTTCAGTCTGACTCTACATATCCAATGCTTGAAAACTGTTAGGGACCTTCCACGGTGGCTTTTTCCCAATCCGGATGTCGGCCGCCCTCTGAAATTACACTCATCTCATCCTTCATCCAGGGGTCTGATGTACAATAAGCCCAAGGCTGCAGTGCGGAATACCCCTCCGTAACATTCAAACACACACAGTTTTCGATCTACTCCTGCCTACTCCTGCTAGCATTTTTCTATAAATTATTTTACACAAGTAATCTTTTGTCTCCTTGTTAACCGAAATAATTCTCAATACACACTTCGTTGAGGTATAAGTTTAGTATCTTCCAAGGATGCTACACGAAGATTTTGAGGGAAACCTCCTCACAAAAAACTACACTTTTCATGGAAAAACAATTTGGATTTTCTCAAAAATGGCTCTAATATTAAAGCATCGTATATGAAATACAATTATCTAACAAATAAAATAAATCTTTTAAATTTTCTGTGAGTAGCCTCTGAAGAGCTCTTCATTATGGATGAATTTTGCATACCTGGTAAACCATAAGAGATGGACAAAAACTTCTGCTACTACTTCTTCACTACTACAAAAATTCTGATGTGTTCTGTATCTCTGCAACAAATTTTTGTTAAAAAGCTAATGCTTCTATTTACTTCATGCTCATCGAGAAAAAAATTGGCAGAAATAGCCTTATTAATTGCTTCCTTGTAAGTAAAAGCGAAAAAAGGGAGTGGCATAGGTTAAAATGATAGTAAAACGCTGGTTGCTATGTGTCTGAAGTTCCTTTGTATGGACAGGAGTTGATAAATTCCTATATGAGAAAAGTACAAGTTTTTCAAAACTGAAACCAAAACCAAGGAATATCTAAAAAACGATCAACTCCACGAAAAAAAAATTATACATAATAAATAGTGTGTTTTAATGTGCTCTACATGTTTGTGTGGTAAGTTTTTGACTATCTCTTACGGTTTAGCAGTTATACAAAATACCGTAAAATTCATTCAGAATAAAGTAGTCTTTAGAGGCTATTCCTAGAAAATTCAAAATATACTTATTATTTGTCAGGTAAATATCTTTAATATACTATATTTTAATCGAAATCGTTACAGCCATTTTTGAGAAAATCAAAATTTTCGAAAAAAGCTCCATGTAAAAGGTAGGGAGGATTTTCTTGAAAATCTTCGTGTCGCATTCTTGCAAGATACCAAACTTAAATACCAAGTTTGGTATTTAACGATCTTTTCGTTTTTGAGCTTTGCTGTCCACAGACAGACAGACACACACACACACACACGGACCTTTTTCCGTGCTTTTTTTTTTGGATTCCGAGGGACCCAAAACATGTATTTCCAGTGAAATCTTGGTATTGAATTTTTGGGTGCATTATAACACCTCCAGTACGTGTAGAGAAAGAAAAAATGTAGATCTCGAATTTGTCATACTTTTTTTTCCTGGGGTTGACCATTTTTGAGACATTCTTTGTTATTGGTTTCAGTTATAAAATACCTGATACTTTTCTCATACAGGAATTTGCCAACTCCTGGAAATGCAAAGAAACGGATTTCAACCACAGGCAACCAGCTTTTAAAAGATTTGACTACTGCTGTTTCATTCACATGACCTTCTCTACATCTCTGTAACACATTATTGTTTAAAAGCTATCTACTTCATGCTAATCGAGATAAACATTAGCAGAAATGGTCTTATTACTTAGTTCCTTATAAGTAGAAGGGAAATAAAGGAGTACACTAGGTTAAACCGACAGTCAAATGTTTTAAAATCTATGTGATTGAAATCCGTTTCTTCGCATTGCCAGTAGTTGACAAATTCTCATAAGTGAAAATTTTTTAAGTATTTTAACACTGAAACCAATAACAAGGAATATCTAAAAATGGTCAACTCCACGTATATAACATAAATTATGTGTTTTAACGAGATCTAATTTTTTTGTGTAGTAGGTTAATCTCTTACGGTTTACCAGTTATGCAAATTTCAGCAAAATTCATCCCGAATAAAGAGATCTTCAGAGGCTATTCTCAGAAAAGTCAAGAATTGCATTTTATTTGTCATTTAAATATCTTAAATATACGGTATCTTAATCAAAAGCATTAGAGCCATTTTTGAGAAAATAAACATTTTGGATATTTTTCCTATGTAAAGGGTAATTTAGGGTGGGAGATTTTACTAAAAATCTTCGTGTCGACTTTTGTTTTTGAATTATCGTGTTACAGAACACACACGGACCTTTTTCTAAAAATGTTTTTGGATACATGGGACCCAATAACGTGTATTTCCGCTGATATCTCGGTATAGAATTTTTGGGTGGAGTTCAATACTTTCTGTTCCTACGTGCCATGTGGTATGTACCTACAGAAAGTAAAAATGAAAGACAGAAAGAAAGAATAAACTACTCCTATTGTTATTTTCAGCTCCATATATGTAAATTTGCACTATTTTGAAAAC
This sequence comes from Hymenopus coronatus, assembly GCA_030762935.1. Taxonomy (NCBI): domain Eukaryota; kingdom Metazoa; phylum Arthropoda; class Insecta; order Mantodea; family Hymenopodidae; genus Hymenopus; species Hymenopus coronatus. Next base: position 15,424,409 of record CM060898.1, on the reverse strand, counting down.
ACACAGTTTTCAAAACCCACCCTAATTCTTATTTTAAAATCTAGAATGCATGTGCGCAACGCTGGCATTTGAACCTAGTTCCATAATATGAAAGACCAGACCGTTATAAAACAGCAGACACTCGAATCGGGATTTCCTTGTGCAGAAGTTGTAACCATAGCAACGATGTTCGATAAATTCAATCGCTTTACTGAAACTCTGTATAAACGTGTAAAATAATGTTTTCAAATTAGGAAGACAAGCTGGGTAGCTATTTCTGTCGCTCGCAGTCATTTCCAATTAGCGTGTCTACATCAAGTCCATTTGCTGAAAGATTTACCTCGAACAATGTCTAACACGATCGATTAGTACTTGATATACAGTCCTGTCACGCCATTTGCCTGTCTGTTAACACCATCTATACTCGCACATGCAAACTGCTGGATTCGGGAAACAATCTCCTGCACCATTGCAATCATTTAAACAAATCATCTATGTACACACGACCTTAAATTTAAGGTATGTTCGTATAACATTATACATGTATAGCAACGCATAACTGCTATAAATCTCCTGGAACCTTAGAGAAAGGATTTTTCTGCAAAATAATTAAAATCTCACTCTTAAATTTGTTAAATGTAAACTTCATTATTTTGTCAGGTAAACTATTAATGGATACTATTTCAAAACTGTTTTGTTTTACTATATTTTGGTTCCGTCATGGGCTTACCCTCCCCGTATTTGTAGGACTGACACCCCCCTAGGACTTGCAAGCCTAGGGGTCAGAAACCTGTCGGGGAGCCTACGGCACGAAACCACAGAATGGAGAACATGTTACGAGGGGTTGACCCGTAGCAAGGCATGGACATGAGGAAGTGGATGAAATGTAAGCGAAATTGATGATAGAGCAATTGGTGGAATGAATGGCCGGGGAAACCGGAGGACCTGGAGAAAACCTGCCCAGACGCCGCTTCGTCCACCACGAATGCCACATGCGGGAGCTTGGGATTGAACCCGGGACGCCTAGATGGGAGGCGAGCGGTCTAACCACTCACCCACAGCGCCGCCGTTTTGCTATATTTAATGTTCTAAAGTAAATATCAGGGATATTTATGTACAGTTTCTCAGGAATCGTGTTGTATATTCTTCTTAATATACAGTAAACAATCAAATACATACATATACACATAAGGATGAGCGAGGATTCCAAGTTCAATAAAATGTTTGCAACGCGTCTTTGCGGAACTCCACATATTATTCTTACTGCTCTTTTTTTATGGTTTCATTTAACATCTAAGGTCTTATCGGGGGCTTTGCATTAGAAACAACTCGTCTGTAGTTCTTTACGTTGGGTTTTAAGTCGTTTCATTTTCCTCAAAGACACACACATTCACTCTCACATACATACTTCCACACTCTGTGAGGGACAGGGAATAATTCTGGTTAAAGAAAAATTCCCCGCCCCAGCCGGGAATCAAACCCGGGACATCCGGGTAGAAGTCAGCTCGCTGACCACTCGGCCACGGAGGTAAGATAAGAAGCTTATTAGTATAGGAATGGTTGCCCAAAGAAAATAAATGGGAGTTTTATTTATGGACGCTCTTTAACTGCTATGGTTCTAAGTCCCATTCTATACAGGGCGTGAAAGACAGTTTCAAGAGGCCTCTCTATCAGGCTTGAGGTTCTTTTATATGCCGTAAATCTACGACATGGGACCCACGGTTTTACTTCCCTTCCGAAGGAAGCCATACTAAGGATTTTTACGCCCGAAAAACTCCATCGTCCTCCGCCGGGTTTGAACCCGCGACCTTGGGTATATGAAGTTAGCATGGTAACCACGGAGGGCGACGTTGCCCAAAGTAAAATACCATAATGCATAAGTGAGTATGTATTACTATAATACACTGACATGTATTTATTTTGGATTTCAGAAATAATTCTCCAAAACTACTGATGTATTACATTTACCTATGTGTCTTTCTCTATAAAGCTTTCTCATAAAACTTATATTTTCTTTGCCACGTACCTGATATGATACAGATCCCATAGATTACAATATTTTTCCGTAGTCTAGGAGTAGCATATTAGCCTCTGGTTCCCAAGGTCACGGATTCAAACCCGGCGGAGGCCGATGGATTTTTTTCGGGCGTAAAAATTCTAGCGTGGCTTCCTTCGGAAGGGAAGTAAAGCCGTTGGTCCCGTGTCGTAGATTTACGGTACATAAAAGAACCTCAAGTCTGATTAGGAGCCCTCTGAGCAAAATGATGCTGTCTTTCACGCCCAATATAGAATGGGAAGCTGAGAACCGCTGTAGTTAAATATCGTTCATAAATAACACGCAATTCAAATAATTCGGTAAGGTTTGAACTTTCAGGTAATCAATGTAACTCTACCCTCTTCACTTGTAATTCTCTTAGCAAACATATGAAGTTTCAAAATGTATAGTTCCTATCATTTTCAGAGTTGGTTTAAATCATTACCTACACTCTTATGTTACATTTACTTATATAATCATAGAGCGGGATGTAGCTTCTGACTTTGTATTTATCATCAAAGTCTGGATTTGAAAAGCACTCGTTTCACCATTCTTTTAAATATGTTTCAAACTGTTTTGCTTTCTCTATACATACTATGTTCATAGTAGATGAAATATTGTATTCCACCCAAAAATTCGATGTTGAAATTTCACCGGAAATATATATTCTGAGGCCTCCTGAACCGAAAAGGATGTGTGTGTGTGTGTGTGTGTGTGTGTGTGTGTGTGTGTGTTTGTGAACAGCATTACTCAAATATGAAAATTCGGTTAAACACCAAACTTGATATTTAAGTTCTGCATCTTCCACAAAGATTTTCAAGAAAATCCCCCACCCCAAACTAGAAAATGTGGGACTTCTCAAATATGGCTGTAATGACTATTAAAATATTAAGATATTTTTATGCTAAAAGAAATATATTTCCTGAGTTTTCTGGGAATAGCACCTGAACTCCTGTTCATTCTGAATGACTTTTGCATAACTGGTAAGTCATAAGAGGCAGAGAAAATATTATTCTCTTCCTAAGAACCTCAGAAACCAGTTTTTTATGATCTTCCACTGTTCATGTGGTGATGAAAATGTAATACCACACATTTTATCTTTAATTTTTGCAACAAAAAGAAATCATAAGGTTTTAGTTTCGGGTTGCATACTTTTAGGACGTCCAGATACTCATATGTTAAGATTTGGTGTATGCGAGAATGAGTTGTCATGATATAAAATTATTTTTAGACAGTTGATGCTAAAAATAGGTCTTTTACTACAGGCCAGTAATGTTCAAAGTTGAAAATATGCCACTCAGTAGCTCCAATGTAGCCAACTTTGGTTTACTCGTCCAAACCTCATTCATGTAGGCTATGACTGAAAGCGCGTTATCTATCCATAAAATGGCGGATAGTTTTAATGTCAACATGAAATCTGCTGAACCAGACGAAATTACGCAAGCAGCGGAGAGAGCAAAATTACAACTGCTACACTGCCTCCGTTGTATAAAATGTTTTGGTTCTGTACCAGTAAGTCTTCATGTCAGCACTGATGCTAAGCAAGGCAACAACTGAATATCGCAGACCGTTAAGCACGAACTCCGTGAAATAGGAAAACAATATATTTATAATTATAATATGTCTATAAATATTGAGAACTGTCTAAAAACTAGTGCATGACACACTTGTTAAAATTGTTTTACATTGTTTGTAGGATTTCTGTACTCGGCCTAGGGCCTCGTTTCGCAAGCTACCTACTCACAATATAAAACATCATTTTTACCACTTGTATCAAATAACTATTTCCTTTCTGGCGTTGTTCACGAACTTTTGCAGTAAACAGGCATTTATGTACCAATCGGTAGCAACGACACGTCCATATTCTAACGATATAGTAGTACTAAGGATAGTTTACAAAGAACAACTATAAACCATGTTCTATCAGCACCGTGAATTCGTCGGACTTCTGTACGCCTTATAAACCCATGATTCATCATCAGTAACGATATTCCAAACCAAATTTGAAGTGCCGCTTTGGACATTGTCCAGTTTTCCTGTACCATTCAATGAATAGTTTTTAATCGAGAGTCAGTTTACGTGGAATCCATTGACAACAAAACTTTCTCAAATGCAAGTGTTGATCAAAATGTTTAGAGTAGACTAATTCCAATGCAATGGCGCACGAAGAAATTCAAAAGTCTGCCGACTTTCTTCGAGTTTTGCTCAAAGAGCGGCAATGTTTTTATCAGTAAACAGTACTTTTGGGTGTTCTTCACCAAATTCACCACTATGAAAAAACCGATAATTTTTTTAATTCACATTGTTTAGGCGTTAATGACGAATTAAAATATAACACGGTAATGTTCTCTAGTCCAATTCTTTTTGGGGGGAACAATCTTTAAATTATGATAATTAACAAATTATTCGAGCAAATCGAACAAATTGCACGGCAATCAACTCGCAAAACAATGGAAAGTAGCTGTCAGCCATAAATTTAATTTTCCCGAATTCGAATCTCGGTTGCGGTGAGTTACCCGGATGTTACTTTCTCTACACGCACAATGTACATAGTGTATGGAGAAGGTATTTTATTGCACCCTAAAATTCGATACCTTCCGAGATTTCACCGGAAGTAGACGTTTTAGGGTCCCCTGAATAAAAAAAAGCATTTTTAGAAAAAGGTCCGAGTGTGTGTCCGTGTGTCTGTGAAAATGACAACTCAAAAACGAAAAGTCATATATACCAAACTTGGTATTTAAGTTTAGTGTCTTCAGAGACGCAACACGAAGATTTTGAGAAAAATTCCCCCACCCCAAATTACCCTTTGCATGGAAAAAATTCAGAAAATTTTGTTTTTCTCAAAAATGGCTGTAACAACTTTGATTAAAATACCGCATATTAAAGATATTTACATGCCAAATAAAATATATATCTTGAATTTTCTAGGAATAGCCTCTAAAGGTAAACCGTAAGAGATAGACAAAAACTTACTGCACAAATTTCTTGTTAATTGTTTCAGATTTAAGATACGTAAACTTTTCTCATAAGGGAATTTGTAAACTCCTGGCCATGCATAGAAACGGATTTCAATCACATATCGATCAGCTTTTAAAAGATTTGACTATCGCTTTAGCCTATTGCATTCCTTTATTTTGCTTCCACTTATTAGGAAGCAAGTAATTAAGACAAGCTCTTCTAATATTTATCTCAATTATCTTAAGTTGAGGAATATGCTGTTTAATAATAATTTGTTACAATGATTTAGAGATAATCTTGTGAGTAGAACACATCCGTTCTTTTTTTGTTTTCCCCTGGGGGATTTTCCTTATGCTGAGAAGATGAATATCGAGTAACTTAAAGCTCCAAGGATCCCGGGCGCGTTTGAGCATCTTGCGCCGATTGCATTCATCATCCGATATGATCAATCAGGTTAAAGGACGTTAAACTTATTAAAAAAATTATCCTTTTTAGAAATATCCCATCCTTAAAATGTTGAGAGTTGCTCTCTCGTAGCAACAGCCTATGGCAGTCCATTGCTCATTTGTTCCGAAATATTTGTTTCAGGTTTATGGGCTGTGATAAACACGGCAGGGATTTGCTGCAAGGGACGTCTGGAGAACCAAGAAAACAACCACTGGGATGCCATGCTCAAGTACAATGTGGTTGGGTCTTTGAGAACTGCGCGCGCATTCTTCTCCTTGCTGAGAAACAAGAGAGGTGAGTCAGTTCCGCATCGAGCGATTCTGCAGTGTACAGCTTGAGCACGTCACGTGCGCATACAGGCAACAATGATTTGATTTTATGTGAATGTAGCTACGTGCATAAAGCCCTTACATCCCGTCGCTTTAAGGCTCGGATTAGCACACAGATGGCTCTGCTACTGAGCCGTAAGATTGTTTTTCAGTTAAGAGGCACTTTACCGGCGTTAAAATGTAGCATTTGTGTTTCTGCGTGCAACGCACAACCCTTCAAATTTGCTTTTTTGAATATTCGGCCTCTCAAGCGATTAGTAATGTAAATTAGCTATTCGTGAACGAAAACGTGAAGGTAAGTTGTTATCAAGCCATAACAGAATTGTAAATTTACACATTTCCAGTGCGCAAAGCGGGGACCGAAGTGCTATTTTAGAACTCTTCCATCTTTTTAAATGCAAAACGGCATCATAGCTCATCTGCGAAGCTTTAATCCCTTAGATAGGTGCAACACAGGTATGGACAGCATTTTTAAATTGCTGCGCCGTTAAATTACTCTTTGTGCTAGTAAATAATGCCAATTTTGGAAGTTCAGCTTTTGTGTATATTTTGCCGTATTCAAAAACTATCTTCTATAAAGGTATCGCTTGATGTCAGAAAATTGTACACACAAGGCACTTCAGGATCTAGGTAATAAAATATTCGATTGGAATCTTGATATCAGCCATAATTTATTTAAAAATCTGATATGTTACACTCACATGACTTTCTCTAGCTACTCCACAAACAAACTTCTTACGAAATACGTTCTTACTCTTTCAGTACAATGCTAATCGAAATAAATATTAGCAGAATTTTATTACTTAGTTCCCTATAAGTAGAATGGAACTAAGGGAATGCACTTGGCTAAAATAATAGTCAAATATTTTAAAAGCTGTCTTTTTGCGACTGTCATTGCAAATTACTTCTTTGCTCGGTCAGGAGTAGAACAAAAGAAAAATGGACACTTCCGTCTGAGAAAAGTATAAGTACTTCACAATTGAAACTAATAACAAGGAATACCTCGAAAACGGTAAGCTCCACGAAAAAAAAAAAAAAAAAAATGTATATGACATAACTTCTGTATTTTCACAAGATCTACAAAAAAAAAATCGTTGTTTTTGTCTATCTCTTACGGTTTACTAGTTATGCCAAATTAAGCAAAATTCATTCAGAATAAACAAATCTTTAGAATCTATTCCCAGAAAATTCAAGATATACATTTTATTTGTGATAGAAATGGCTTTAATATGTGGTACTTTAATTAAAATCGTTAAAGTCATGTTTAAGAAAAACAACATTTTGAAAATTTTTCCATGTGAAGGGTAGTTAGAAGTGGGGGGATTTTCTTGAAAACCTTTGTGTCGCATCCTTGGAAGATGCCAATCTTAAATACCAAGTTTGGTATTTAACCGTCTTTTCGTTTTTTGAGGTATGCTGTCAGACAGACAGACAGACATACACACACAGACCTGTTTCTGAAAATTCTTTTATTGGATTCAGGGAGTCCTAAAACATGTATTTCCAGTGAAATCACGGTATCGAATTTTTGGGTGGAATACAATACCTCTATTCCTATGTACATTGTAAATATGGGGCTAGAGAAAAGCATAATCATATGCTGATATTATGACTCTTTTACTTTCTCTACACGTACTATGTACAAAGTGTATAGAGATGGTATTGCATTCCACCCAAAAATTGCGATAGCGAGATTTCACCGAAAATATGTTTTAGGGTCCTCTGTATAAAAACAACATTTTTAGTAAAAGGTCCGTAGTGTATCTGTGAACACGATATCTCTAAAACGAAAAGTCGGCAAAATACCAAACTAGGTATATAAGCTTAGTATCTTCCAAGGAAGCGACACGAAAATTTTAGGAACCCCCCCACCCCAAACAACCATTTACATTGAAAGATTTTCGAAAATTTTGATTTGCTCAAAAATTACTTTTTAATGATTTTGATTAAAATACACGACAAATAAAATGTATATCTTGAATTTTCTGGGAATACCACTTTATTCTGGATTAATTTTACAGACTTTTGCATAACTATTAAACCCTAAGAGATGGACGAAAGCTTACCACACAAAAAATTTAGAGCGCGTTAAAACACAAAATTTATGTTATGTACAATCTTTTCGTGGAGTTGATCGTTTCCTTGCTTTTAGTTTCAGCTCTAAAATATAAAATTTTCTCGTACAGGAATTTGTCAACTCCTACCCATACAAACAAAGGAGCTTCAGACACATAGCAACCAGATTTTGACTATCACCTTAACCTATTGTACTCCCTTATTTCACTTCTATTTACAAGGAAGCAAGTAATGACTATTTCTGCTAATTTTCCTCGATTAACATGAAGTAAATAGATGCATAAGCTTTTTTAACAACAATTTGCTGCAGAAATGTAGAGAAAGTCATGTGAATGGATTTTTTAATGTGTACTAGAGTCATTTAATTCTTCAGATATTAGTGATATTGACATGTCCATTGCAGCACAATCCTATTCGTCTAACGAATTTAATACCTTAATGATTATTTTCTTAATAAATTGCTCAACGAATACTTCTTTTTTTCTTTTAACACCCACTTTTACTACAAACGGCAGCGCAGGCGACGAACACTTCTGAAGACTTTTTTTTTTTTTTTTTTTTTGCAATATAATTTATTTTGGGTCGCTTTAACAGCACGGTCATATCGCGACCTTACAAATTGTACATAAAATTTTTTTTTTTCACATTGGTAAAATACCAAATGATTACATTTATCTTTACAACACAGTAGTTGTTAGTAAACACAGGTAACGCAACGTTCCCCTAATAATTACAATTGATTTGTACGGAGACACAACTGTAACACCCCAGCCCGACGTGTGCCACGTCACACAACCTCATGCAACCGCAACCGATGCCGAATTCTAATCATCATAAATCAGTAATCAAAATTATTGAAATATCACAGCGTAAAGCTTTTTTGAATGGTTTAAATCGCCAATTTAAAAGGGCCAACCAATTTTCTCAAATTCTGAGCCGCGTGGAACATTTTGATTATGCAACATCTTTACACAATAACAATTATGTAATAATTTATATCTTGCAAAGTGTTTCAATGAACTTTGATATTCATATCAACTTAACAGCATTACAAGTTACAGAGAACTCTATGTAGAAATTTAGAACATTCACTTCTAGTGTACCTTTCCGATGTATCCATTATTAATGGTTCGCTTTCTTCAATACCTTTTTAAGTCCTTTCGATATTTGGTTGTTTCTTGCGAATGCATGGAAACACACAGCTTATTAGTTGCAGTTAAACATTTGGACAATCACTATTGCATTTGAATCTATTACGAAATGGAAATTAATTAGTTGGAAAATTAAACTTTCGTAAAAATATTTTATTACGGATGCTAACTCACGTAAATCGGAAGTTTGATAATATGGGTTGCTACATATTATTACTATTACTAATGTTTTATTTTGTAGAAAAGAAACTAAACACTTAGTAACTATGTATCTTAAGCCAGCTTTGTCCCCAAGTAATGTCTTTGTTTTTCTTGTGGCCGACTGTTTATTTGCAGATACGGAACGTAACGAGTGCCGTTAAATTATTCACGAACCGAAGTAAATCGAAACGACGTTCCGCTTTGTAAATTGTCGGACGTGTTTTGTTCTCCATCATCCGTTACGGTTAATACGTGTTCTTATAGCAGCAATTTTAGCATCAATGTGTAAGTAAATTATTATCCTTGTCTTAGTGAAGAGCGGCTTTGTTGACATTCGCAGGAAATCCTGCATGGCGTAGTAAATATAAAAAATCTGATGTGTTCCATTCACATGACTTTCTCTATATCACTGCAACAAATTATTCTATTTACTTCATCTAATGGAGCAAAAATTAGCAGAAATAGTCTTATTACGTGCTTCCTTGTTAGTAGAAGCGAAATAAGGGGGTATCATAGGTTCAAGTGATAGTCAAAAGCTGGTTGCTCTGCGACTGAAGTTCCTTTGTTTGTATGGACACAAGTTCACAAAGTCCTGTTTGAGAAAAGTATAAGTTTTTATAGCTGAAACCAAAAACAAGGAATATCTCAAAAACAATCAACTCCACGAAAAAAAATTATATAACATAAATTGTGTGTTTTAAGGTGTTACATTTGTTGTGTGGTAAGTTTTAGAATAAAGTAGTCTTCAGAGGCTATTCCCAGAAAATTTAAAATATACAGTTTATTTGTCAGGTAAATATATTTAATATACGATATTTTAATCAAAATTCTTAGAGCCATTTTTTAGAAAATCAAAAATTTCGAAAAAAGTTCCATGTAAAGGGTAGTTTAGAATGGGGGGATTTTTCTCAAAAGCTTCGTGTCGCATCCCTGAAAGATACTAAACTTAAATACCAAGTTTGGTATTTTACCGACTTTTCGTTTTTGAGTTATCGTGTTTACAGACCACGGATACACACACATACGCACCTTTTTCTGAAAATATTTTTTTTTTTTGGATATAGGGGACTCTAAAACATACATTTCTGGTGAAATCTCGGTATCGAATTTTTTGGTGCAGTGCAATACCTTCTCTATACAATATGTACATCGCACGTATAGAGAAAGTAAAAAAAAAAAAAAAATCTGATGTGTTCCATTCACATGACTTTCCCTACATCTATCAAATTAATGCTAAAAAGCTTATTTCTCTATCTACTTCATGCTAATCGAGATAAACATTAGCATAAACTGTCTTATTATTTGCTTTCTTGTATGTAGAAGGGAAATAAGGAATACACTAGGTTATAGCAATAGTCAGATAGTTTAAAAGCTAGTTGCCATGTGGTCGAAGTTCCTTTGTATGGCCAGGAGTTGGCAAATTCCCGTATGAAAAAAGTATAATTATTTTAAAGCTAAAACCAATAATAACGAATATCTCAGAAACGGTTAACTCAACCATTTAAATAATATATATGAAAAACTATATGACATGTGTTTTAACGAGATATAAATTTTTAGTAGAAAATTTTTATCTTTCTCTTACGGTTTACTAGTTATGCAAAATTCGTGCAGAATAAAGAGGTCTTCGGAGGCTATTTCCAGAAAATTCAAGATATACATTTTATTTGACATTTAAATGCCTTTAATGCATATTTTAATCAAAATCGTTAGCACTTTTTGGGAAAATCAAAATTTCCGATAATTTTCCCTTGTAAAGGGTAGTTTGGGGCGGGGATATTTTCTTGAAAGTCTTCGTGTCACGTCCTTGGGAGATAGTTAAATACTAAGTTTGGTATTTAACGGATTTTTCGTTTTTCCGCAGACAAAAATACTGACCTTTTTCAAAAAAAAATGTTTTTAGATTCAGTGGGTCTCAACACATATATTTCCGGTGGATTCTCGGTATGGAATTTTGGGTGCAATACAATACCTTCTCAATACACTATGTACATAGTACGTGAAGAGAAAGTAAAATGTTTGTGTTACATTCATATGACTTTCTCTACCCATTATGCAACAACTATTAAGAAAGCTTATTAATCTATTCCATGCTAATCGTGAAAAACTCAGAAGTGGCATTATTATTTCTCATTCGGAGATCTCGCCCCTTTATCCACCACAAAACCCATTTGTCATGTAAATATCTTAATTATAAGATATTTTAATCAAAATCGTTAGAGTCATTTTTGATAATATCTAATTTTCGAAAAATATTCCATGTAAAGGGAAGTTGTGGTGGGGAGGATTTTCTTGAAAATCTTCGTGTCGCGTCCTTGGAAAATATTAAACTTAAACACCAAGTTTCGTATTTAACGGTCTTTTCGTTTTTGAGCTATGCTGCCCACGGACACACACTCATACACGCGGACATTTTTCTAAAAATGCCTTTTTTTGGATTAAGATGGTCTCAAAACAAGTATTTCCGGTGAAATCTCGGTAACGAATTTTTGGGTGCAATGCAATAGGTACCTTCTATATACACTATGTACATAGTACGTGTAGAGAAAGTAATAAAGGTGTCGATGCAGGCTTGAACGTTCAATTCCTTCAACACATTGACCCGATGCCCACACGTTTAACATAGCGCTAAATAATTCATGTCTCCGCTCTCCCGAAATCCGGGTGTTCATGTCACGGTCCACTACGGTTTGATCAGTGGCGTCCTAACCCTTAATACATTTTATTCTGTAGCCAAAAATTTAGAACCCATAGTCCATAGGCTCCCTATCTCCTCTTGGACCGTTCTAGAATCCTGCCAATTTGTGCGGTCGAATTCTGGGACTTTATGTATATTTCTTTTTTTTGTACAAAGAAAATTATATTATAGGCTCATTGTTACTTTCTCTTCAAGTAATAAGTAAATAGTGTATAGAAAAGGTATTGTATTCCACCCAAAAATTCAATACCGAGATTTCATAGGAAATATGTTTTGATGTCCCCCGAGTCCAAAAAATGCATTTTTGGAAAAGGCCCACGTGTGCGTGTATTGTGTACGTATGCGCGCGTCTATGGGTAGCATAGCTGAGAAACGAAAAGGCCGTTAAATACCAAAATTGGTAATTTTAGTTTATTCTAGGGAAGGCAGCGAGAGGATACACAGCTCACCTCCCACATAGGCGGTCCGGGTTCGATTTCAAGCGCCCGCATGTGGGATTTGTGGTGGACGAAGCGGCGTTTGGGTGGGTTTTCTCGAATCCTCCAGTTTCCCCCGACATTCATTCCACCAACTGCTCCATCATCACCTTTCCTATCATCCATTTCGCTTGCATTTCATATCATCCACTTCCTTACGCTTATGCCTGACTACGGACCGACCACTCGTTCCAGGTTCTCCATTCTGTAGTTTCGTGCCGTTCGTTGGCTCCCTGATAGGCTTCTGACTCCTAGGCATCCACTTGTAACTCTTAGAGGGGTGACAGTCCTGAAAATGGGGGGGGGGGTAAGTCGACTATAATATTCTAAGATTGCGACATGAAGATTTTCAAGAAAATTTTCCCACCCAAAAATAATTTTTACATGGAAAAAAGCTCGAAATTTTGTTTTTCTGAAAAATGGCTCTAACGATTTTGTTTAAAATACCACATATTGAAGATATTTATAATAAAATATACCTACATCTGTATCTTCTGTAAATAGCCTCCGAAGGCCTCTTTAATCTGTATGAATTACCTATGCATAACTGGTAAACCATAAGAGAGAGACAAAAAGTTAACACACTAAAAACGTTGATTCCGTCATGTCATATATATGTTTTGTAGAGTTGATTGTTTCCCAGATTTTCTTTGTTATCGGTTTCAGTTTTAAACTACGCAACCTTTCTCAAATGGGAAGCTACTTTTCGTTTCAGCTGTTTTTTGTTTAGTGCTGGCCGTGGAAAGCGAACTGAACTTCAATCGTTCACATAGCGGCCAGCTTTTAAAAGAGTTGACTATCGCTTTAGCCTAGCGTATCCCCTTAATTCCCTTCTACTTACAAGAAAGCAAGTAATAATACAATTTATGCTGTTTACCTCGACTAATATAATATTGAAAAAAAATCTTTTGTAAGAATAATTTGTTTGCAGAACAGATAGAGAAAGGCATGTGATTGGAACACATCAGCTTTTTTACTTTCTCTACACATACTATGTACATAGTGTATAGAGGAAGTATTGTATTCCATCCAAAAACTCAATGCCGAGATTTCACCGGAAATATATGTTTTGTGGTCCCCTGAGTCCGAAAAAAGCATTAAAAAAAAGAAAGGTCCGTGTATGTGTCAGTCAGTCTGTCTGTCTGTGAACAGCATAGCCCCAAAAGACAGTTAAATACCAAACTTGGTACTTACGTTTAGTATCTTCCAAGGATGCGACACGAAGATTTTCAAAAAAAATCCCCCCACCACAAACTACCCTTTACGTAGAAAAAAATTTCGAAAATTTTGATTTTTTTAAAAATGGCTCTAACGATTTTGATTAAAATCTCGTATATTAAAGCTATTTATGTCCGAAATAAAATGTATATCTCGAATATTTTGGGAATAGCTTCTGAAGACCTCTTTATTCTGGATGAATTTTGCTTAACTGCTAAACCATAAGAGATAAAAAAAAACGCACTACACAAAAAGTGTACCTCATGACAAAACACACAATTTTTGTCCTTTACGTTTTTGTTGTGAAGGGAACCGTTTTCGAGATATTCCTTGTTATTGGTTTCAATTGTGAATTACTTAAACTTTTCTCAGACAGGAAGTGTCCATTTTTCTTTTATTCTACTCCTGGCCAAGCAAAGAAGTGATTTGCAATGACAATGACGATAGCTTTTAAAACATTTGACAATCACTTTAGCATAGCGCATTCCATTATTCTCTCCTACTTATAAGGAACTAATTAATAAGAACATTCTGCTAATATTTATCTCGATTAGCATTGTGTACAAAGAAGAATCTTTTGTAGGAGGTTTGTAGAGCAGCTAGAGAAAGTTATGTGAGTGTAACACACAAGATTTTTGTCTTAATACGATACGAGATTTAGGATGGGACCAGGGTGAAAGGGAATAAGTAATTTTTATAATTTTTTTCCCCTTTCAATGAATTAAAGTGTTTTGCAGAGTACATCTCTGGGTAAAAGGGAATAACTGAAAACAGTATGCCAGCTTTTGAAAATTAACTGTTTTAGATGATTCATGATTTCTTTATAGCCTATTAGTATATTCAGTTTATTTTTTAGCTCTCCTGTAAAATGGATGAAAATTAATGAGACGGTCCTATTGAACGTCATGAATTATAATGGCGTTAAATTTGATTTTCAGGGAGGCTGATCAACATTGGTGCCAACGAGATTCAGAACATTGGTCTCGTGGCTTACACTGCATCACGTTATGCTGTTGAAGGCGCAAGCGCAGCTCTCCGTAACGAGTTGACACAGTATGGCATTCACGTGATAACTCTACAACCCAATGGCACTGCAGCAGACAAAGTCTTCGCACATCCAAAAATTGGGTAAGATGATGCTTAATAACAAGTAATTGTTTATAACGTTTACTGCATTTCTACGGGGAATTCCAATTCAACCTCAATACAATCCGTGTTTCACATCTTAAATTCATCGTTTTAAATACGCAAGCTTCGACAAATACCCTTCATAACCAATTCAAGAAATTTCCTCAATTTAATATGGGAACGTCTGGCAACATGCGACGGTGCTACCATCTAGTTTAGCGGTCTGGAGTACACACATCAGCTGAATCTGAATCAATGGAAATAATGCTGCTAAACACGTCGCGATTTCTATTAAAATCGAAATAAATACGCCAATTTATGCATTTTCTCTTCAATGTAGGTCACAAACAAGGAGTTAAGCTTTGATATATTTCAAGTGAGGTTTACAGGTCACACACAAAAAATTGTTTATTTAACTTTCAATTAGGCGTACATTACGGGGAATAATTTGAACGGCAGTAACTTAAAATAACTAATTTTTAAATTATTTATATATTTTCGGTGCTGTGAATAAAATCTAATTCTAAGGCAATTGTTTTGTGCCGAAAATACAAAATTCAGGAACTCCCAAGTGTATTTTGGAGAAAAGCCGATTTCGACCCACAGAATCTGTCAAAGATCAGAGAACCTGATCTAACTTGTGTACAATTGAAATCGTACTTAAATCACGAAACTTATAGCATTTGCTTTACTCTGCTCTACAGCAGCATGAAAAGTTAATAGATTAAATAATGTTGGATTTTCAGCAATAGTCTTTTGGAGTAAAACCGTGCAAAAAAATAATTGTAACTTGTAATTTATATATCTATATAAATAACTGAGAGCTAACTTAAACCAATATTCCCTTTAGTTATCAATTTATATATTCAAGTGTATTAACCCCCACTTTACTTCCACACGCGCTCCGGATTTAGTTATTTTGCCATTACAACCGGTTTGCAATTACTGGTCAATTGCAAGCTTTTAGGTCCTTATGACGAATAGGTAGGTATAGCAGATTTCTAATCCGGATATATTAAACTTTTTAGCACTTTAAAATCTGGATCTCCTGTGACATTTCACCTTCAGAGCTCTCTTAACCTAACATTGTCTATAAGAGAAAACAAACTCAACCAACGCATTTAGCCACAACTATTGCACATTACGTATGTATTATTGCTCCAATTATTGTTGTAATTGTGCAATTTGGTGTGCTTTCTTAATACGCCTTTTATATATATGACTTTGACGAAATGCAACCTCGGGAGAATCACTCATCTTGTGCATTAAAACAGTGCTAACATGGCTGTATCTCGGGTAAATCGAAAGAAAGAGACGGCATATTTTGCAGTTATAGCAATTAAATACTGCACACACTTGAAGGTTTTCATTGCCTAAAATCAGTAACCACCTCTTACACCATACTACTTATGCAGCTCCCAACAATACTCCAGACCGCCACACTAGGGTCGCTGGTGTTCCTTGTCGCTACTCTTTTGCCTGACTTTCCTATATTAGTTATGAAGGGTATTTGGCTTCGAGAATATATTCGTCAATTTATGTTGGTCAACTTTTAATTGCGTTGCCGAACCTGTTAAACTTATATTTGTTATCTGTATATTACTTGAAGGTTTTGATGATAAATAATTATATTTGAGAATACATTGCAAACTATAGAAACCATAAAAGTGGTTCTGTTATAATCTACCACAGAACAAATTAAAAATATATATAAAATAACAAATGATTACCGCGTGCAATTTCTAAGAGGATCGGATCCAAGATTCAATACGACTTGAGCCTGCGGTAATACGATACGTGTACTCAAAACGATTTCAATTCCACATGAAAACGTGGTAATTGAATACGCAGATTACTGGAAATCACTAAATAAATTACAATCAAATATTCAGAAACAAAATGCTAATGTAGAGTTGCCTTAAAACCGAGGCAAATGTGGAATGTATTATGATAGTACAATGTGATTATGATAGTGCAAGTCAGTATTTTAAGAGAACTTGATGTGCACAATTCACACGTTTTGGAATGTTTATGTGTCTTAATTTCCCACACTTTTTTTTTTTTTTTTTTTTTTTTATTGTTTCATTTATATAGCATCCTTTAACATCTAAGGTCATACCGGGAGCTTTGCACTTGTCTGTAGGGTCTTTTACGTTTGGTTTAAATCATTTTAGTTTCCTCAAACACACACACACACACATACTCACTCTCACATACATACTTCCAAACTCTGTGGGGGCTAGCTAATAATTCTGGCTAAAGAAAAAAATTCCCCGCCCCAGCCGGGAATCGAACCCGGGACCTCCGGCTGACCGCTCGACCATGGAGGAGTCATTTTCCACACTTTCTTAAAAATATACTTTTTAGAAGATTTTATGGTGTGTTTGCTGGTTGCTGAATCCCATAGCTAACGAGATAGACAGGCTCCGGCGCGGGATGAAATCACGTGATTCTTCTAGCTTAGTCATGGCCCGATGAAGTAAGTTTACAGTCGCCTAATACTGCTACATTCTACACAGAGAAATAAATTTCCTGTTAAATTCGTAGAAAAGAATTAAACTATGGAACAATCCAAAGTTAGTCGTGATTAGGACCACCATTACTACGTAATGCTGATTCGCGCCGCATCTTATCTCGATAGCTATGTAAAAAAACAAGGTCATGTGTTTACTCCCTCCCTCAGTTTTCAGAGCCATCAGCACGTGCTTTTTTGTTTGTTTTGTTTTTAAGGTCGCTGTCAATTGTGAGGTTATCAGAGCCGCCGGTGTGTCATGCCAGTAAATATACTGACACGGGGCTGCCGCTTTTAGACTCATCAAAATTCGTCGGTCTGAGCTGGGTTTGAACTGCGACCTTTGAATCAGAAGGCCAGCGCCTAACCAACTGAGCCACCCAGACCGAAAGCACGTGATCAACAAACGTTAATCACTACGAGTGCGCGCATATTTCATTCGATAGCTTGCCAACACTAATAAACTTAAACTAAAACGATTTTAATGATTCTTCCAATCAATGCTGGTTGAGGCGAACATTTCAAATGCATTTCATTGTGGAGATGGCATAATACAGTAAAATGCCTATATTCCGTAAATCCAGGATTTTACCAAGTATTCCCAAACCCCGGAACCAGGCCAGTCCCGGTTTTTCGGGACGTATGGCAATCGTATGGTAATGCCCCATTGTAACCATGAACAATAATTATAAAGCACCCTTATAGTGGTATTAAATGTATAATATTATACATTTAAAATTTTATCAAATATTGTTTTTGTAATATTACATTATTTGAGTATGTCTTTACAGAAATATCTATTGTTATAATTTCAGAGCACAAAACAACGACAAAGCAGATGTACATACAGTTCTTGAAATTCAGCATTCACCCAATAAATATTTGGACTACAACCCAACAGTTCTGCCGTTATCAGCTATGAGAGTGCTGGAAGAAGCCCTTCTTACAAAGTCGCCCAAGGAAAGCTACAAGCTGCTTCCTGAACGTAAATTCTGCTTTCTAAGACGAAATGTGACTGCTGTGCAAAACAAGATTGTGGCTACTCAAAAAAAGAACTCACAGTCGGCGAAAACTTGAACTGTGCGTTATATGAAGTATTCATTTATCATTTAAGTATGTGCTAGTGCTCACCATCCATTTCATTTCTTATTTTCTAGGATAAAATGCACAAAATAATACACATAACCTAACTTCGTTTTTGTGCATCATGTATATTTTTGTACTAACCTAAATGAATAAATGTGAAATGTGTTTAAATGTTTCTACTGTTGCCTTCTTTCCTGGTTATGCCCGTCATCAGCAATTAAATCCTCTACAGCGACCACTAAATGCTTTACACGAACCAAATGATACTTCACTCGATTTGTAATTATCACATTTAATTTCTCACTGTTCCCAACATACGAACTTTACCTACTTTACCGATATTTTTACAAGCTGTAAAATTCATACCCTGAGAAGCAGTTTAGTTAATAATTTACTGTTCATTTATCGAAAAACTGGTTTTATTCTTTTTTCACTTTTTACAAATAAGCAAAAATACAAATTTAAGTTGGTACAATTCATTTTCCCAGAAGGTAATTTCATTTTAAAATGGAGCAAATCCTATTTCATAACATATCAAAATAAACAAATATATAATATATAAATATACAATATATATAATATATAAATATACAATATATATAATATATAAATATACAATATATATATATAAATAGATGTTTTAGCTCTGTTGTTATAGGCAATTATGTTGCAACTGTAGGAAACAACTGTTACATGATGTCCATGCAATTGATATTTTAAAGACGACGGAAAAAAAAAAAAATCGTTACTTGGGCATTTAATATAAAATCGTACTTTCGATAAGAATACTATTTAAAAAATATGAGCTTATTCGCATTAACTTGAATAGAACTCATTATTTTTGTATTGCTATAAATAACACATCCTTTGTCATACTGCCTTACTGGTTGATGAGCAAAAATGTGATACATCTGTGCTGTTTCAACTCAGGATGAATTTATATTTATAATTTGATTGTCCAGGAACCTTCTTCTTTCAAGATATGAGATTTTTTCATCTGCTAATCAACATTACACTGGAGCATCAGATTTACTTCCCGTTTGAATGAACCCATGCTAAGGATTTTTACATCCAAAAAAAATCCATCAGCCTCCACCAGGTTTGAAAAGCAATCTTGGGTTTTAGAGGCCAGCTCGGTAACCACTACACCACACAGGGCAACTAAGAAACAATTGAGTGTTAATTTATTTAAACAGTTTTCAGTATCAAAAGACACAAGTTTCTTTGCAGCTAACATTCTGGCGATATTTGTTTCCACATATTTGTGTGAGCAACTGTTTTCACAATAAATTATGCCAAATGAAAATTAAGATTTCCTTTGATTGACAAATATCTGTTGGCACAGCTGAAAATAGCTCTATTGGAGTAACCAGATTTTAACTGAACAATTGAAAAGCAAATGAATGTAATTAAAAATACAATGTTTGTATTATTTTATTGTACTCTAAACTCTATACAAAATAAATAAATATTGCTTATCTAAGAATCACCAACTGACACTGCACTCATCTGCTTGATTCTCTGTCTATTGGTTAGTTTCAAACTATGTGGTGTTAACTGACTTTGCAGGTTGCATGTGAAGTGGTTTGGGGTTTGCCCATACATCTTAGCATAAAGCAAAACCTTACCCATGCAACTTACCTGAATCTAAATACAAACCTGAGCCCTGAGGAATAATGTTTCATTTGATACCAGACTCTGCAAACTTATGCTCATTTTAAATCATTGGCAGCAACATTTTTTGAAGCGGGTATTCAAAGTTTGTGCACAGGTATGATAAATGTCTCAATTTTTTTGGTGATTATGTTGAAAAAGTAACCATAAGTGTACAAAGCTTTTAGTAATAAAATAGTCTTCTATGAACTTGTTTTTTATTTATAGCCTATCAGAGGTTTAAAGAAGAAGAAGAAGAAGAAGGAAAAAAAAATAATAATAATAATATTGCCTCGTACATTATTTATATTTTCAATATATTCTTTTTTCCTTTAACCTAGTAGGCCTTATTGGATGACGAAATCTGTGAAATGATGCTCAAATGAGCTCTGCAACCATGGAGCTTAAAATTACTTGACAACCTTTCCAAGGTAAGGGAAAACCCTGAAAAAAAATTTTATCCAGGTAACTCACCCTAAGTGAGATTTGAACTCACGACCACTTGAAGATATTCTTGTTATTGGTTTAAATTTTAAAGAACTTAAACTTTTCTCAAATGGGAGGTTTTCTTTTGTTTCGTGTTTTCTTTGTTTTACTCCTCACCATGCAAAGAGAACCAAATTTCAATTGTATCATATAGTGACAATATTTAAAAGATTTGACTATTATTTAAGCCTTTTGTATTCCTATATTTCTCTTCTACTAACAAGAAAGCAAGTAAGACCATTTCTGCTAATGTTTATATTGATTTACATGATCTAGATAAAAGAAAAATCTTTGTGAGAATAGTTTGTTGCAGAACAGGTAGAGAAAGCCATGTGAATGGAACACACAACATTTTTTTAAGTGTTGTCACTATTAAGTAGTTGTTTCTTATGATGAGTTGGAACTCATGTGGAATTTGATGGTCAGCATAATTAGCTAGAATAAGCTAATCTGGAGTCTTGCAACTTATTTATTTATTTATTTATGTAGATAATTTATTTTACATTTCATAAACAGCTGACATAAGCTCACAAAAATATAACTTTTATACAGTCTGCTTCCAACAATACATAACAGCTGATACATTCTCAAAATTAATCTATAACACAGTATTAAGGAGGGTATGTATGACTGAAATTTCATGAAAAATTACAAAAATCGACTTTAATTCCATAAAATAATTTAAAAATTCCTGAATATAAAAAAGGTATAATTGGCACCAGGCACCATTTTAAAATGTCTAACTGGAGCTAGAGTAAAGTATTTAAGGTGAAACTGTACTGGACTCGACAAGAAAAACTTCAGTTTGACAAGATCTCTCACACTGTGCAAAGTAAAACATGAAATTGTGCAGAAGAAAAGGTCAAAAGCAGAGAAGAGGAAAAGGAAAGCTGAGGGTCCAACCTACCAAGCTGATGGTTTTTACTGTGAGCAGTGCATTCAGATCTTTCCTTGTTTACTTGTTATTGATATTTTTAACATTTTTCTTCCTGTAAAATGCTCCTTGTAGAGCAGTTTTCCTGTTATAAAAATACAATTTTCTGTACATGTTCACAGAGATACAATGAATAAGAATTGCCCTAGGTTTTACTGTCAGATATATTTAAGCATATATTCTCAATTTTCAAACTTAAAAATTAAATTTTTTGACAAAAAAAAGCACATTCATAGTTTTAAAAATTTTTGGAGCCTAAACCAAAGAAGACAGAGAAACCTAGGGAAATTTCAAAAAGTAGATGCATTGTGAACTTAAGAATAAATATTACAACAAAATTTCAATTTTTTGTTGCAAGGGACTCTTTTAGTGAAATGACAAAAATATACACAAATTTGACCATAACCTCCAAACCATTAGAGCAAAATGTATGAAATTTGCACTATAACTTATTTGCATTATATTACATCTGTGGTATAAATCAAAAAGTTAGCATTATTCGTTTGGAATTTCAAACTTTCAGTCATACCTGTTCTAAAATAAATAACAGTATAGGCTTTCACAGCCTGAGTGCATGTATCTTAAATTATTTTCTTGAAAGCTTTGGTTTAGTGGTCCATTAGTTTTTATTAAATAAACATTTGACCATACTGTGGAGGACTTCGTTAAAGGAGTTGGGTGGAATCTGCTTGGAATCCACTCAATATCAAAATTGTAAGTCAGTGAATGCTATTCAGCATTTTCATTACCGTACGAATTCTGTAAATATGACAAGGTTGCAAGGTTGCAGCTGTAACAACAAAGAAATGTTAAAAACAATTTTAATGAAAAGGTGTTTTGGAACAGCGATATGTATAAATAGAATATTTCTGAGTTGGGTTTGTTACACTTAAATATCACTCACGTATAGTTTTTCCAGACAATGGAAATTAATCACACAAACCACAAAATTGAGCCCTGCAATAGATAAACCTTACTTCAAAAAGTTTACTATCATCCAAAATTTCACCACAAGTTTAAAAAAATATTCAAAAAACATAATATCACACTTGCCGCCTAAAATACGTTCAGCCTACAAAATATGCTCTGCAACAACCAAAAAGACCAAATCCCAGAACATAAAAAAATCAGGAATGTACAGAATAAATTGCGCAGATTGCAACAAATTTTACATTGGTAAAACAAAAAGACACCTTGAAACAAGGCTTAAAGAACACATCAAAGCAGAAACTGACAATTCAGCCATTGCACACCACTTTCAGTCTACTAACCATGATATAGTACCTAACTTACATCTTATAAGACCCGCCAGATATGCAGCAGAGCTTGACGTCTGGCAGAAAATCCACATCACTAAGAACCAATACCACAAATTCAACTTTGAATTGCCACCACAAAATACATTGTGGATGTTTGTCACTTAGCCACCAGGGACCATCACAACTCAACATATGAGGGCTGTTCAATAAAGAATGATCATAATTTTATTACGGTCATAATTCTTTGCACTAAAATTCAAACTTATTATATTCTGTTGGCTTACTGTGAAACAAACATGCCGTAGTAGTTTCATTGTTGGTACTCCTGGTTCCCGCCTGTGAGAATCAGGCAAGTTCAAACAAGTTCAGTATCGCCTACCGCTACAATGAAGGTAATACGCGAGGAACAATATGCAGCTTTGAAATTCTGCTTTCGTCTCAACAAATCTTCAGTTGAGGCCTATTCAATGTTACGGGAGGCCTATGGAGAGTCTGTTCTTCCCTACAGCACAGCTCGAAGGTGGTTTAAAATGTTTAAAGGGGGAGACAATCAATTTCAAAGGAAGGTGGATCCGGTGCTCTTACGGAAGAAAACATCAACACTGCTGCTGCCATTGTGAGAGAGGATCGACGAATTACCTTAAGATCACTTTCTGAAATACTGAACATTTCATTGGGTGCCACCCACACCTTGGTGACAGAAACATTAAACATGAGACATGTTTGTGCGCGATGGGTTCCAAGATGGTTGATTCCCGAACAAAAGGACATTCGCATGCAGGTCTGCATGCAGTTAAAGTTGATGTTAGAGGAAGATCCGGAGTTTCTTACAAACGTAATCACTGCTGATGAAACTTGGCTACATCATTTTGATCCTGAGAGCAAACAGCAAAGCTCAGTGTGGAAATCTCCTTCATCACCAACCCCCAAAAAAGCGAAAGTGGTTGCTTCTGCTGGGAAAGTTATGGTCATCTCATTCTTTGATATTCATGGAATGGTTTATCAGCATGTTGTACCTGCACACACATCAGTAACTGGACAATGCTACAGGGATGTCCTGAAAAGATATCAGGCGCAAAAGACCACATTTCTGTGAAGCAGGCTGGATGCTGCACCACGCTAATGCGCGGCCGCATATTGCCTATGTTGTTGCTGAATATCTTGCAAAAATCAATGTGAAGTGCATCCCTCACCCTCCCTTTAGTCCGGATTTAGCCCCATGTGACTTTTTTCTATTCCTACCTTGAAGAAACGCCTTCGTGGGAGGCATTATCCATCATCAGAAGCAGTGGTGAAGGCTGCGGAGGCGATTTTGAAGGATCTCTCAAAAAATGGTTTCCAGCATGTCTTTGAAGACTGGCAGAAACGCTGGGACAAGTGCATCGCATTCATGGGAGACTATTTTGAGAAGGACCATCAAAATTATGAGGATGAGTAACGTTACGTTGTCAAAAAAAAATTGTGATCATTCTTTATTGAACAGCCCTCGTAGAACAATCTGTGGAAATTCAGTTGGAAACCATTGACAATGAAGCCCATATGGCTTTGAAATTGGTCTGGAAAAACTATACGTAAGTGATACTTAAGTGTTACAAACCCAACTCAGAAATATTCTAAAGAAACGTTACTCCTGTAGGCTAAATTACCGCAGTAGGAGCCCTGCGAGAGAGGCCATTTGTCGAGCCTTTCAATAGCTTCACTTCGCAAAGGTATGCAAGGGTTCAAAAATATCAAGCTTCACCAAATCTTGCCATTGTCATACTATATTTTATAGGAATATATGACAACAGTCAGTTAAAATGGCAAGAACACAAACATTGCTAAAAGATTAAACAGTCCTATTTCAATATGCTGTGCCTGACTCATATCACAAACCTAGAGACCCGGAAAATCATCTATTTCAGCTACTTCCATTCTATTATGACGTACTATGGGTACATGCAACTGGTTGTGAGTCAATATTTAAAAGTCAAAAGAAAACAGTTTGGATAATGTCACACACAGGTCCACGTGTATCCTGTAGCCTGTTTAACCCTTTTAGTGCCAGCCCGAATAGCAACAACTGTGCCAAGCAATTTTAGAGGAGAATGCAGGGTTTTAAATTATTAGTAATAAAATGAGTACCAAATGACAAAGAGAGCTGAATATTTTATCCATTCTTAGTAAACCCTTTTATCTACTATATAATATGCATTATGTGGATGAGAATTCTTTTCATTATTTTTAAAAAAGAAAAATCTGAAAATAAAATTAAAAGTCCCAAAATAATAATTAGGCATACAAAAGCTGACTACACAGAAAGTTCAGGCTAATTAAATAAAACTATAGACATTTCTTTACAAAAAAACAGCATCCTGTTTTGGTCTGGTATTTTATTTTTTAAAATACAAAAAATGAATTCACATAATCTGAAACTGAAAAAAAAAATCACAAAAAACCCCCACACATAAGCATGATACCTCTATTAATGGAAATGGCGTAAAACAATAGGATACAAATGAAATGTGGATTACTGAAAATTTAGCACTTGTAATATTACATAGCTGAATGGTTGATTCACATTTTATGCGTGTCTGGTTACATCTCTGTATATCTATTTTGATAAGTACACCAATTATCTGCATGCATATGAGGTCCATTGTTATCGAATGCATTTTCATCGCTGAAGCTAGAATATATATCATCCTCTCTTACGTCAATGTCAGAAACTCTTTCAACAAGGTCTGAAAATTCAAAATCACTTGCTTTCCTCTAGTACATCGTGAACTGCAGCTCTTATTTTCTCTTTGGTTTGTAACCTTTGGCTAGACGATGCCATGTTTCAACTAGTGTACACAAACACTGACAGGAGAAATTAAATTTGGAGCTAATTTAGCGCTTTGGAGTGAAGATAAGATCCTATATTATGGCTATGATGTAGACAGTATATGGATTTTCCCACTGGAAAGAATTAAAACTTATAAAAATGGCATCACAATTATATCATGATTGGTAGTAAAAGGGTTAAAGATCTTAGAATACTTACTTTTCCATCACAATATCTACTTGAACTTTGCAAATATATTATACGTATAAATTTTGACAAACTATATAGTACTCAGAATCAACACTCTTATGAAACAAGAACAAAAAATAAACTAACACCATTTGAATACAGACTAACATTCTTTGAAAAAAGCCCTATTTATTCTGGAATAAAAGCATATAACAAACTACCTCCCAATATAAGAGAAATAAAGGATACTCAGCTGTTCAGTAAAACTGCTAAAGATGTCTTCATTAATAAATCTTATTACCCAGTAAAGGAATATATGCATGATAATAATTATATAAATGTAAATAGCATCTGCCATTCTTTGAACATATGGCCTTGGGCCCAAATTATTTATAAGTTATTGATCTGTTGTATGTTATTGTAATTCTTATACTTTTTCCTTGAAATGTCATTGCTTACAGAGCTATTGTTCAACATCTTGTAAATGTATGTAATGATTAAAGTTATATTATATAAAAACACAGGACCACAGCAGCAAAATCTGGATACAAATAATTTTAGAAATGTAGTGCTATAACATTTGTGTGCAGTGGTGCCTTATCATCATTTGTAAACACGTACCTATTCCCAACACTATAGACTAAACATGAAACCAATGAGGGTATATAAAAAATAATCATACAAATACATATCCGTTTTAAGTAAATGATAAGTTTGCCATGGATAAAAACAAATCTGATCTGATTGTTTAAATTACCTTGGTATTAATGACAATTCACATATATTCATTGTTATTTAATCCACGTTTACTTCACATATAGGTTTTATTTTTGGTTAATTTAAGTTAGATATATTTCATGGTTATTTGCTTGCATCTCTTGCTAATTGTCAATTAAGTGAAACTTCTTTATGAATTTAACCCTTAATTGAATAGAATTGCATATATGCAACAAAGACAAATAATTAAAGCTTTTAGTATTTTTAGTGGACTTTTTTCTAATTTCATATTACATTAACCTTCAATAATAAAATTAGGCTAGTTATAGCTGTTTTATATTGTAAAATTATTAATTTTTGTAATAAAACTGTAATGTTTTTTTTTTTAAAATAAAAAAGAGCAAAATGCATGCAACTGCAGTCAAATGTAAGCCTGTAGCATCCAAGTGTGTCATCACATGAGTTATTTTTCTTTGGTCCTTTACCACAAGCACATTTGACTGAACTCAAACTCAGGACGTTAGGCTAGTCCATTACATATCACGTTGACAATCATGGCTATTCAGCCGTCATGCCGGTGAAAGTGATATAAATACCATTTAACACATTAGAAAAAGATGTAGCAAAATAAATTGTGCAATTAAGGATTAAATACACTGTTTTCTTCATCAAAGTTTTTACTTTCTCTACCATAAACTTAAAGAAAGTAGAAAGTAGGATAAGGGAAAAGGTGGTATTATGAAACAGGGTTGTAATATGAAAGAGCAATTTTTGTGGCAAGTAGTTGCTGCCTTCATTTGGAAACTGCTCTTGTTTCTAATGCTGGTTTTCTTTTTAGCTGCGAGAGGCAGCAAACCAGTGTCTCAAAGTATGATTGTGAGAAGAAGTAATGTGTTTTTGTGAGTTTGAAAGTTTTTACAGGGTAAGATTCAACATCATTTCTGATACTTTTATCAAAATGAATGAGGAAACCACAAAATTATTCACTCACTACTACTATTTTATTATTGAGAATGGATCAGCCAATTTTCAAATGATGACTGGTGGTAATATGAAACAAGGTATTCCATAATACAATCCCCTTTTTATTTTAGGTTTGCTTTCAAGAAGCAAATTAGGACCCAAAAAGAAGGGGCTAAGGCAGAAATGGTGTCAAGAAGATTTGATAAATATAATAAATGCAGTTTGTGAGAAAACAAACATTAAATGAAGCAACATGGTGTTTCAATATGCCTAAAGCTTTCCTCTGTAGAAAGCTTAAGAAAGAAGTTGATCCCAACATTTTAGTGAATGAAAGATTAGACAAAATTGGAAAAACAGTTAGTAGAGTGCTGTCTAATAATGGAAAGCAAATTCTATGTGCTCATAGAACAACATAGCAGAATGGTTTACCAACTTGCGACAAGAAATGGCATATTTAATCAGTTTATCGAAGATATTTATATTTATCTATAAATCTGTATAAAGCCCTATTTATTTATATAGGTATTTATTATTTATTAATTTATAGGTTGTCATCTCCTTAGCGCGGTGGTAGCGCTGCTGCTTACCAAGCGGGAGACCTGAGTTCGATTCCAAGTACCCCACTGGGGGACCTGGTCTGGGGTGCACTCAGCCTCATGAGGTCCCCAGGGGGGCCAGCTGAGGAGCTACTTGATGGAGAAGTAGCGGCTCCAGGTCATGAGGACCGCATTAACCGGCCAGGAGGGATTCGAGGCGCTGACCATGTCTCACCCTCCAATACTGCACCCCATCCATGACGTTTGTCAGGATCGAGATGGGGGACGCAGTGGCTGGGTGTAGGCCAAGGTTCCTTGTGAGCTGTCGTGCCATGGAGTTATTACAATTTATAAGTATGGCTGGAAGGGTGTGGTTCAATCATTTTTCAAATTGTCACAAGCATATACTGTTCAATTAGTAAATTGGAAGGATATCTTTCATCAGAGCTGTATGTTTCAACAAGTAGAGCCTTTCAATCTTCTTGATGAAGAGTTGGAAAAGTATGCCTACCCTCCTGACCATGCTTCAATGTGGATGAATAGGTCTAAGTGACAAAATTCCCTCATGTTATTGGGATGAAAGGGAAAAGAAAAAAAAGGGGCCTTACTGCAGTGGAAAGAGGAAGCCTAGAGACTACAATAGTTTGTATAAGCATACAAGGAAATATGTGCCTCCAATAATTATATTTCAAAGGACAAATTGTTCTGAGACACTTGTGAAAGGGGCACCTCCTGGAGCTATAAGGAAATGTCATTCATCATTCTAGTAAAGTTGACTATTTACTGAATGGTTTTCTCATTTCCTGGGCCATACAAAACCAACAACTCAGTCCCCAGTTCTGCTTATTAGATGAACACTTCTCTCACATCACACATGAAACACTCCCCTAGAGTTTTAGGTAACAAGTCTGCAACAAATCACTCAAGCCAAAAGAGGATACAATTCATAGGAAAGCTAGAAATTAAACACCATACTTGGCCCCTACCAAAGCCCATTATTCAGCTCATAAAATAGAAACGACATGCATACAAGAATACATTAGGACACACAAACAACTGGTCAAATAAATTCTAAACCACCTCTTAAACAAAGTGAAAAAAAATTAGAGGAGCAATGTGGAAAAACTCCATTGAATAAATTACAGCGGCTTAATCAACAGAACCAAAAATAGTTCTGATAGTTTGTTAAAGCCATTTGACATATTAACAGTTTTCCTACCTCATTCGGTTCAAGAATCAACCATCAACCTAACTGAGGACAAACTAAAGATTTTCACAGCCACTATACAAAAGTATTCCTAACACCTGAAGACAACCAAACCATTAAGAATCATATGGACATCTACCAGCTCCAAATTCAAGCACCAGAACTTAATCAAGAAGATGAGCTGGAAACACCAATACTACTTAATGACTTCATAGAAACAGTGAAACACCTGGGACACCATAACATATCAGACGCTCAAAAATGTCCTGCAGAGATGATGACAAAAGTCACAAAACTATAAAACCTCATACTGCGACATGGACACCATCCACAAACTTGGAAAGCACTTTTGGAAAAACTGGGTAAAGAAAACACAAACTATGAAAACTACAGGCTAATCTCCCTGATGGTGACTCTATTGTAAGTGTTTGAGAATATACTCGTCAAAAGGTTGCAAACATATATCAAAGCAATCAACCACATCCCCAACACACAAGCTGGCTTCTGGAAAACCGTAATGTGAATTTCCAGTGAAATCTCACTCTCAAAATTTTGGAGTGCAATACCTTCTCTACCCATATACCATGTACTATGTAGAGAAAGTAAAAATGAAAAAGATATTCATGTCCCTTTAATTGCAAAATCTTCAATTACTTAACAATCTTCATCAAGCTTTTACTGATTCATAAGGGAACCAATACTAAGTGTTTTTAGAGCATAGTGTTTTTAATTTCTTTTAATTAGTGTAAGATATAACCATTTAAGATGTGATGGATTTATTATTTTTTGAAACTGAAAAAATCCATAAAAATCAATAAATGAGAAAATGAGGAACAAACTTTTGGAAGCCTTCACTGCTTCCAGGTAGAAAATGCAAATAATGGCAAATTAAAACAAGATATAATATATAAACTATATATCTTTGTTCACCAGAAAGAAAAAGGAACCAAAACATACCAAAATTTTGACCAAAACAGTCATTTTAAAGGGTCATTGAATACCTTAATAATTCAGCTAGTTTGTGTAAATGAGATAAGGAATTCACCGTAATGGCTGAGGATCTCAAAGAATGAAACTTTCTTGGATGACAACATGGGTGGGCTCCCTTTTTCTCCATAAAACCAGCGGCCAAGAAAAGGTGCACACATAGTATTGCTAGCACATAAGCTATCTGACAACTATGTTTATATACATGTAAGTGTGCAAGAACTTTATTACTAGGGAAGAAAATGTTTATGTGACATATTCCTCTTGGTCAGACAGTAAATGTATTTTAACTTTGTTGTTCTCATTCTTGGTTAATGTGGATCAGCTTTAGTAAATGGTTACCCGACCAGATTCTGCAAGTATTTTATGCACTGAGCATACTTCTGAAACTATTGCAACATACCTTTAAGTGAATATTATCAAAATGAAGTTGCAATTTCCAATACAGAGGAGAGGTATGATTATATTTTATATACCCACTAACAACTGTTACAAAAATAAATCTTCAAAATAAGAGAGTGTACATGAATTTTAGGCTGGAAAGCATTCATCACAGTCTAGCAATTACCAAGGCATCAATCATCGTTCCTGCAGGCAGCATGTTTACATTAGATGTCCCAGCAGGCAGTTTCAGAAGGCAATTGGCTGAGTAAAAGCTCAACAAGCGACTGCTGATTTGATTACCTGAAAAAAAAAAATTATTTAAGAGTTAAAACTTTTTGAGAAGGTGTAACAAGAACTTTGTAATATTATATTTTCATTTAGAATATGCAGCTCAAGTCATGTGTGGTGATTTTCCATGCACTCCACACAATTTGTGCACTGCCTGCCCTTTCCCCTCCACTCTCTACAAGCATAAACAAACCAAGACAAGAATGCTAAACCAATTATTGCACTTAATGATAATGCAGCATTATACAATAAAAGAATAAAAAGCATTTATACCCTTGCTAAGAAATGATCAGTATGAGGATCACAACAAAGTTTTGAGAGTGCAGCATCAACTTTCAAAGTGTAGGGTACTCCTCACGATCATACATTTTTGAGGTGATCTTTGAATCAGTCTTTCTTCAAGTTATCTAGTTCTGTAATTGATTTCTCTCAGGGGATATTTTTCTTAGAACTGAAGGATTGTCCTGGAGTCTCAATGTCAGTAAATGCACTCTTATCGGCTTCATTACATACCATATTTATCCGAATACAAGACAATATTTTTTTCCCAAAATATTAATGTTCAGAACGGGGTGGATATCTTGCATTCACGACATAGGTATGTTTTCCAAATACCTTGTGGAGAAACAGTAAGTTTCAAGTACGGCAGAGGTGAAGCATGGGGGAAATGGTGTAGATTACCTACAGGTTTGCGGTGTACATAGCAGATTTTATGCATTTCATTTTGCGCCAAAAAGTATCTGTTAACAGGCCTATTAATGAGCATTCTCATTGGAAAAAAAATATTACTCTCCGAGATTGAAATAAAACTAGAGAACTCTCACTTTAGTGGCTCCACGTAATATATTGGAAGCCAATGGTCAAGCAGAAAATATACTTCAACTCCTCCCGCCAAACACATACATGGAATATTTCCGCTCTTCTTCTCTGTGCCACCCGCAACATGAATTTATGTGCAAATTCAAATTAGGTAAATGTTTGTCTTAATAGAAAATAGCATTCATAATCGTCGTTACAGCTATGTACTGCCATTGTCACATTCTGTACATCTCCGTACTCCCGCGCAAGTTTGATTTAAATGATGTGTTGTCTTAATTGAAAATCGTACCCATAATTGTCATTACAGCTAAGCTGCTGCCATCACCAATAAGCACAAGGCACACTGTGATATTTCCACTGCCGCTGTCCTGTTTTATCAAATGTACATGCGATACATTTCCATTCTCCCTTCTGTTGTCCAAACATAAAATCATATTCATCAACATCCTGCCGCCGCCACATTGTACCATCATTCGCACACCATACATTTCCATATAACCTTTCAAAACATGAATTTCTGTGCAAATTCAAATTAAGCATTTAAGAAAAACAAAAAAAGGGTCTCATTCAGCTTAAGTGTCCATTAGTTTGTTTAAATATATGGCTAACCATTAAACTTCATTTAAAAATTAAGTTATTCTGTCTTCTTTTTACATATGACAAAAATATCTCAAAAAAGGATCCAAATGTCATGGGTTTATTGCTTCATGCAAAACTACCTGCATATTTAAAATGTTCTAAAGGGAAACAATTTGAGAGTGCTCTGAAGAAGTATTTGATAACAAAGACATTGTATAGTATCAATGAACTATAATAATGTCCCTCTGTGTATATACAACTGATATGTAGTTTTAGTAAAATTTGTAACTATGCAGGTTGTCCATCTTTGTAATATTTGTTAATTAACATATTTTAAGTGTAGACTACTCTGGACGAATGTAAAAATTGTAAATACATAATTGTAAATATGAATTTGTGACAATGTCAGAAACTGTATTGCAGTCTATTGACAATAAAGGTATTATTATTATTATTATTATTATTATTATTATTATTATTATTATTATTATTATTATATGCTAAATTCCAAAATTAAGTTCTGAAAAATTGGGGGTAGTCTTGAATTTGGATAAATACAGTATATATTGTACAAATATTCAGAGATATCTGAGAAGACTGCTGCAATGTTTTGTACGTTTCTAAAAAATACATTTACTGGTTGCTCACAATTCTGAAGAGACTTGAAGAAATTACCAGTATAACAATAAAACACAATAGTTGGCATAACTATATGAATGCAATAAGTAACCACTGTATTTATCCCAATACAAGACAACCCCCATTTTTTACTTTCTCTATACGTACTGTGTACATAGTGTATAGAGAAATTTTGCACTCCACCAAAAAATTCGATACCGAAATTTCACCGGAAATAAATGTTTTAGGGTCCCCTGTATAAAAAAAAAAAGGATTTTCAGAAAAAGGTCTGTGTGTGTGTCCGTGTGTCTGTAAACACGATAACTCAAAAACGAAGTCGGTAAAATACCAAACTTGGTATTTAAGTTTAGTATCATCCAGGGATGTGACACAAAGATTTTGAGAAAAATCCCCCCAGCCCAAACTACCCTTTACATGGAACTTTTTTTTGAAAATTTTGATTTTCTAAAAAATGGCTCTAACGATTTTGATTAAAATATCGTATATTAAAGATATTTACCTGACAAATAAAATGTACATTCTGAATTTTCTGGGAATAGCCTCTGAAGACTACTTTATTCTGGGTAAATTTTACGGAATTTTGTATAACTGCTAAACCGTAAGAGATTGACAAAAACTTATCACACAACAAATGTAGAGCACCTTAAAACACACAATATATGTTATATACATTTTTTTCGTGGAGTTGATTGTTTTTGAGATATTCCTCGTTTTTGGTTTCAGCTATAAAAAACAAACTTCTCATTCAGGACTTTATGAACTCGTGTCTATAGAGACAGAGGAACTTCAGTTACTTTTCGGTGCAAAAGCAAACACATAGAATCTACTGCATGTGTCAGATTGTGGTGATAATTTTTACATTTCCCCAGGGTTCGCCACTGATTTACCCACAAAATTTGAAACTTACATTTCCAGCATGTTATTTGGAAAACATATACCACAAATGCAAGACAACCTCAAGTTTTCAAATTTAATATTTTGGAAAAAACATTGTCTTGTATTTGGATAATTAAGGTAATATATTAAGTTGCCATTAAGGTGTTCTCTGAAGTTATGAAAATTGCTGGTTGGTTGACCTGGTGAAAAACATGAATTAGTTGCAGGATTGAATGCCATACCAGCATATTGTCACAGTAGCTTAATGGTTAGGGCAACTGTATGGAAAGGGGGAGAACTGTGTTCAAATCCTGGCTGTGGTATTGAATTTTTCAGCTGATTCAAACAGTTAAGTAACTAAGTTCAGCCATTATGACAATTTCTATGTGTCTTTCTACAACAAAGAAAGTGCTGGCAGAGCGGAGGCAATTCATGTATGTCATATAAGAGGGAAATATGATTTTGAACCGCCTATTCTACATAAATGAACATACTTTAGGATAAATGAAGTTTTCTTATTCATATTTGCTGGCTTAATCCAGCTTGCATGGCAGCTTTTTAAACCCTAAATGATGATTTAATTTACAACCTTGCATTCTTTACAAAATTACTGTATAACAATATAAAATATCTTAAGTTACATTATAGTGCAATAGAATTTAATGCTTTGTCATGTTTGTGGTGAAAAGCTGTAACACTTTGAATATACCCTCAAAGTACACCTCAGGCTGTGTAAAATGTTTGTGCAGCCCATGCCCAAGCATAGCTCAGCTAGGTATTTCTAACACTTTTAATGCAATTCCATGACTGTAACGTGGTCTTGGGCTATACAGCAAAGGTCGTGCATCAGTTATCGTTTAGTTGTCTCATTTGTACTCCCATCTGTCCTTGCTTTAGTCAACTATTAGGAAATTTAGGAGAGTTGGTACTATTGGTAGCTCTTGGGTCACTCGCACCATTTTCCTTGAAATGAAATGGAGTTTTATTTATGGATGCTCTTTAACTGCTGTGGTTCTCAGCATCCCATTCTATACTAGGCATGAAAGACTGCTTAGTTTTGCTCAGAGGCTTCTCTATCAGGCTTGAGGTTCTTTTACATATCATACATCTACAACATGGGACCAACAGCTTTACTTCCCTTCCAAAGGAAGCCATGCTAAGGATTTTTATGCCCGAAAAAATCCATTGTCCTCCGCCGGGTTTGAATCTGCGACCTTGGGTTTATGAAGATAGCATGGTAACCATTACACCACGAAGGGTGGTATATTTTCCTTGAATATGATGTTCTATTTTTAAGTTTGGTGTTCTCAATTGTTAAAATACAGCATTTTCCTCGATTTCTGCGAACTGAAGCTGAAATTCAGGATGCAAATGAAGTACTGGAAAATTCTGATTCCATGGGAGAGATTTTCAAACTTTCAATAAATGGAGTGCAAGCTGCATCACGCAGATTTTTTCCAACTCGTATTATATGATACTTGCTGTAAATTTAAAAGAAAATATTAATACAGAAATTATGACTATTTTCTTATTTGTTGAGAAATCCTTGAAAACCATACTTTTAGATTGTACCAAGGCATTTTAGCAGATTTCATTGAAGTACTGTAAATAATAATCAAAATAGGTGTAAAAACCCTGGGTTTCTTGGCTCTTCAACAAAAGAAATGCCTGGGCTTCAATGTGTCAAAAGTTGGTAAGTATAATGCTAGTTTGGATAACGAAATAAAGTTAAAGAATGATGAGTCTTACCAGTGCTTATTGCTTTAGGAACAGGATTATCAGAGTCCCATTTCAATGTTGCTCTGTGATATTCTGGTCTTGCATCCAGGTAAATATCCTTGTCAATCTATAGACACAAATAAACAGCTAAAAATCACAGTATGCTCTATGATACTCTTATAACTAGATTACTATTATGCAACTCATCAACAACTATATGCAAAGCATGCAGAGGTTAAAAATCTGATGTGTTACATTCATATGACTTTCTTTATACTTCTGTAACAATTTTTGTTAATAAGTTTATCTTTCTATACAGTCTTATTACTTAGTTCCTTATAAGTAGAAAGGTCGTCTCCTTAGCGCGGTGATAGCGCAGCTGCTTACCAAACGGGAGACCTGGGTTCGATCCCCAGTACCGGCGTGGGGATTTTTCCCCCACTGGGAGACCTGGCCCGCGGTGCACTCAGCCTCGTAAGGTCCCTGGGGGGCCAATTGAGGAACTACTTGATGGAGAAGTAGCGGCTCCAGGTCATGAGGACCGCATTAACTGGCTGGGGGACTTGAGGCGCTGACCACGTCTCACCCTCCAATA
The DNA here is from genome assembly GCA_030762935.1 of Hymenopus coronatus. NCBI lineage: Eukaryota > Metazoa > Arthropoda > Insecta > Mantodea > Hymenopodidae > Hymenopus > Hymenopus coronatus. The sequence goes on along the minus strand of CM060898.1, from coordinate 15,388,479 downwards.
CTGCACCCCATCCATGACGTCTGTAGTGGACCAAGATGGGGGACGCAGCGGCCGGGCGGTAGGCCAAAGTTCCCCGTGAGATGTCGTACCATGGAGTTATTATTATAAGTAGAAAGGAAATAAGGGAACACATTAGGCAAAACTGATAGCCAAATGTTTTACAATGTGGTTTCTAAGGGATTGAAATCTGTTTCTTTGCCTGGCCCAGCATTGACAACTTCCCATATAAGAAAAGTATTTTAAAAATGAAACCAATAATAAGGAATATCTTGAAAATGGCCAACTCCACAAAAAAAAAAAAAAATGTATATAACAGAAATTGTGTTTTAAGTAGATCTACAATTTTTGTGTAGTAAGTTTTTATCTATCCCTCATAATTTACCAGTTATGCAAAATTCAGAAAAATTCCTCCAGAATAAAGAGGTATTTAGAGGCTATTCACAGAAAATTCAAGATATTCATTTTTTATCATGTAAATATCTTAAATATAAGAGATTTTAATAAAAATTGTTACAGCCATTTTTGAGAAAATGAAAATTTTCGAAACTTTGTCCATGTAAAGAGTAGTTAGGGGTAGGGGGGATTTTCTTGACAATCTTTGTGTCATATACTTGGAAGATATTGAACTTAAATATCAAGTTTAGTATTTAACAAAATTTTCGTTTTTTAGCCTCAAGCACACACGCACACAGACAATTTTTATAAAAATGCTTTTTTGGAATCAGGGGGTCCCAAAACATTTTTGGTGAAATCTCAGTATCAAATTTTTGGGTACAGTACAAAACCTTCTCTATACACTATGTACATAGTAAGTTAGGAGATAGTAAAAATAGTATGCCAATGGGTAAAAAATTGGCCAAGTAATGCTTGGGAAATCTCCTACTGAAATTCACGTACTGCAACTTTGTTGTTCTTGTACTGGTTTCTGTTCTCGATTGTTGTGAGCCAGGCTATAATAGGCAAAGGAGGTCAGTAGACATTGTATTGTAATTAACTGTTGTACAGTTCTATTTATGTCGCAAAAAACCATTTGCAGTTAAGCGACAATAAATAAACAAATAAAAAAGTGTTTAGATAGTTTCAATGCTTACCATTGCTTTGATTGTTGCACCCAGAGGTGAAGGATGTCCTGACATTTTTCTCAGTGCTGGCAACACGTATAAGTGGCTTGTTACTGTAGCAGATACAGGGTTCCCAGGTAAACATAATAGCAGTTTCTTCTTTGCTTCATACGTGCAGGTTGCAAATGTTGTAGGTTTCCTGGAAATGCAACACATTAATGTTGTTAAGCTTTTCACACTTCACATGCTAATAATAATTACTATGCTTGAACCTTTTCTTACGTGCTACTAGGCTGCGCTGTAGCTGAGTGATCCAAGGCAGCCTGGGTTTGATCCCAGGTGCCCAGTTGGTGGTGGACAAAGTAGCACAGTAGCAGGATTTCTCCAGGTTCTCTGATTTCCCTTGCCACCGCATTCCACCAGTGCATCTTCATTCTATGTATCACCAGTGCAGTGTTTTCTGTAGCAAAAGTGGGCGTTAAAACTATCACAAAAAAAAAAAAAAAAAAACCAACAACAACAATAAACCAAAAATCAAACACGGTTTGAATCCTTCCTTTTTTCGGTGCATATCTAATAATGCAAATTGGGACAACACAATGGTTAACTCCATAAAACCTACACTTTCTTTTAACTAAATAAACTTAAAATATTATACAACTAGATTCATACCCAGGCTTCATCTGTACTCTTCCAAAATGAATAGTGGCATGAAAATCAATCACCAGTACATCTTTCAGCAAATCTCTCTCCCCCATTGACACTCCACCTGTTGTAATCACTACATCACTGTCTGCAAGTGCATCTTTCATTTTTGTCAGCAATGAATGTGGACTGAAATACAAAAGAGATAATAGAACACAGAAAGATTAACTGGCATAATGAGGCTTAGTATATAGTTTGCTCACAGATTGGAGGATATGGATAGATAGAACCTACTGTCACAAATGAGACAGAAAAAAATTGTTGCATTGGTGTAACAAGGTGAAATAAAGTGTAGGAAAGGAAGAATATCTTTAAAGTTTGCAATAGAAATGGGAGATCAGGGGTGGCATGGTTCAGACTAGGGATATGGAAGCTGAAATGTTTGAGAGGAGGAGTGAGGCAGGGACTATGTCCAATTTATGGGAGGAGGAGGAGGAGGAGGAGGAGGAGGAGGAGGAGGAGGAGGAGGAGGAGGAGGAGGAGGAGGATGATAAACTGCACATAAGGTTTATATGTAAAGGGACAAATGAATGGAGAGTAGAACTGATTAAACAGAAGTGGTTAAAGAGAAATAAAGAAGATATTCAAGGACCAAGAGCAGCTAAGAGATTTAGGGAAATTCTTATGGAAAGTTAACATGAAATGGACAAGTCAAATAGATAAGGTTTAATTAGTGAGAGGACATTGTGATTTAATCTTATTGTACAGAAAATATAGTGATTAGGGATGTATGTAAAATGGAGGTTGGTGGCATAACCAGATAATGGACTGGGTCACATTGTATTAAACTTAGCACTCAAATAAATTATTATTATTATTATTACCATGTACCAGTAAAAATATGTGCGGCAGAGGCAAATTTATTTTGAGGATTTTGACAGAAATCTTTGTTCCAATGAGAATAGGCCCATTAAATGTAAACTTTTTGGTGCAAAATGAAGTGAACAAATCTGCCGCATATGTGACAACCTTGGTGGTAATCTTAGCATTTTCTTCGGGCTTTGCCCCTGCTGTACCCACAAAGTTTGAAACTTACCTTTTCCTACATGGAACTCAGAAAATATATATTGTGAATACAAGATGACTCCCAGTTCTCAACATTAATATTTCGGGAAAAAAAAAAAAAAAAAAAAAAAAAAAAACCATTGTTTGTACTCGGATAAATATGGTATAAAATACTTAAGACTCTTTTTATGTTAAAATCACTATGCTGTTTTTGATTTTCTATAGCCTCATATTTCTTCCTTGCTACTTTCCAAAAGCAGTATAATTCTTTTCTTTTTGTTTAACATCTTTTAACCTGGTCATATTGGATGATGAATGAAAATTAGTGAAATGATGCTCAAATGATCTCAGGGACCATGGAGCTTAAAGTTACTCGACATTCGCTTCCTCAGAATAAGGGAAAACCCTGAAAGAAACCTTATCTGGGTAACTCATTCTAAGCGAGATTTGAACTCAAGACCTTTTGAATGTGAAGCAGACATGCTACCACCATACTACCCAGGCGGGCTTAGTATAATTCTTCTCCTTCTCCTGTCATCTCCAAATTTCTTCTAACCCATTACTGTCCAAAATATTTTGAATTCATTCATTATATTCTAAGCATTGTCTTAGCAAGTTACTTAATTTCCAAATTCAATATTCTATACCAAAATTGCCATCTGCAATTAAAACACTTACTCATCCTTTGCTATTCCTTTGTCAACTGCCATAAAATTATGTTCTTTCATTAGTGCCAATAAAGTGGTTTTATTGCTGTCACGTATATAACCCTCTGTCAGCGGTGCGCTTGGATCCTGAATCTCATTTCCTGTTGACAGGATAGATACAGTTGGAACCCTGGAAGAAAAAACATTAAGGAGCAACTTGAAAGAATTGCCTGATTACATTTTTTGCTTTCTCTGGCACTGATAGTAATGCAAGTATTCTATTCGACAACTAAATTAAAAATCAACATTTCACTCAAAAATTGCCAGAATTATTTTACACATATCTCGCTTTTCCTCTAATTCCTAAAGCAGTTTTCATATATTTTCCAAAGGCACCACAACTGAAGTAGTACTTAGGCTCTCCCAGAAGTACCCAACCCGACGTATAGATATCGGTTGTTGCTTCAAACAACAATGGTAAAAAGTACCAACCTTAGAAAGTTTAAGTTTGAAGTTTGACAATTTTACATTATTTAGTATTTGTTTGGCAGCCATCATTAGTGAATGCTCTCAGTGAATTTGTAAACATGGATAAAACTGGTCATTGTTATGTAATACAATATTTTTATTTGAAAGGTCGTAGTCCAACTAATATTAAAGCTGAGTTAGATTCTACTTTGGGGGAGTCTGCTCTTCGTTTACGACAGTGAAATATTGGGTGGCAGAGTTTAAGTGCAGCCGTACGAGCTGCCAAGACAAACATTGCAGTGGTCAACCAAATGAGGTTACTAGTCCAGAATTTTAAAGAAAATTCACAAAATGGTATTGGATGACCATTGACCGAAAGTGCAAGAGCTAGCAGACATTGCAAGCATTTCAAAAAGTTCTGCACATCACATACTGACTGAAAATTTGGATATGAGAAAGTTGTGTGCAAGGTTGTTGCTGCATTTGCTCACAATAGAAGGAAAACAGAGCTGTGAGGATGTTTCAGTTGAGTGTTTGGGAATGTTTCGCTGCAATAAAGCTGAGTTTTTGGGTCGATTCATGACAATGGATGAAACCTCAGTTCATCACTTCACAACTGAGATGAAGGAACAATCAAAACATCGGATTGGAAGGGAAGAATTGGCTCTAAAGAAGCCGAAGACAGTTCCATCTGCAGCCAAGGTAATGGCATCAGTTTTCTGGGATGCATGCAGGATAATTTTCATTGATTCATTAATCAATGGCAAATATTATGCAAACTTGTTACAGCGTTTGAGTGATGCGCAAAAACGGCTACATTTAGCGAAAAAGACTTTTATTTCATCAAGATGATTGCACCAGTTCACATGTCCATTATTGCCATGGCCAAAAGCAATGAGTTAAAGTTCAAATTTCTCCCTCATGCAGATCGCCAGATTTAACCCCCTCTGATTATTCTCTGTTTCCAAACTTGAAGAAATGGCTTTGCCAACAATAAAGAGGTGGAATCTGCAGTTGATGGCTATTTGCAGACCTCGATAGTTCTCACTAAGCAGGATATCGAAGCTATTGAACATTGCTGGGAAAAGTGCATCGAGCTGAAAAGAGAGAAATAAAGATGTTTCCCCCCCCAAATTTTTGTGCTTTGTTTGTTAGGTCCGGGTACTTCTTGGACAGCCCTTGTACATGCATATATGTATCAGGAAATGTTTGAAGTGTTACCATACCTGTAGACCAATACTGTAGTCACTCCAACTGTAGCCAGCAAGCCTAACTCGGCCGAACTCAAGGTGCATCCCTTATACAACACAAGCTGATCCTTGGTTATGTCACTGCCAACAGGTCTGTGGGAAAATTCAATATGAGAAATTAAATGTGAATCTAGAACAGAAAAGTGTTTACCATACAGTAAACAGTGTGTTAGTTTTAACTGCCTTAATTAGCTTCTTTGTGTGGTCTTATAAACCTTGAGTACTATTGTCACACCCCACCCTTAGCTGGCTGCTGAGAGGTATGACTAGCAAACTCTACTTTTTACTATGGGTGGACATAAAGGGATGCACCTGTCTGTGCAAAATCCTCTACAACAGGGGAATACCTAATTCACTAATAAAGAGGGTGTATATAGGTTAACTAGGCTACTAATGTAAAAACAAACACTTAAAAATCAATAGCAAATATATTGTTACCTTTTACTGAATACATTCCATCATCTTGGCGCAAGACCAACCTTGGCTTCCTGGAGGAGCCGAAGCTCCGCTTTCACAACTGTTACATCCAAATATTACATTATAAAAGAGGGTAATTGCCACACTTACCGTGGTTTTAATGACTGTTCAAGTTGGCAATGTCGCCAACATTATGATAATTATAAATTACAATGCTACCACATCCTGTGCACACAGCCAGGATGTGACAATATTTTAATTAACTCCTCCAAATATTATTTATTTTTTAAAACGTCCTTTAACCTGGTAGGTTCTAATGGCAAATGAAAATCAGGAAAAATCACGGGGACCACAGGGGTCAGTGCTGGGACTATCATTTGTTTGCTCTATATAAAAGATTTACCTAAACTGTAAAATAACAACAATCCCATGCAGATGACATGTTGGAATGAAGGCAGAGAAAACGTGGAAGCAAAAATCTCATGTGTTCCATTCACATGACTTTCTCTATATCTATTAATAAATTATTATTATTCTTCTATCTACTTTATACTAATCGAGATACGCATTAGCAGAATCTTCTCATTACTTAGTTCCTTATAAGTAAAAGGGAACTAAAGGAATGCACTATGCTAAAGCGATAGTCAAATGTTTTAAAAGCTGTTGTTATGCAATTGTAATTACAAATCACTTCTTTGCTTGGAGGTGATGAATTTTGTGAAGGACGCCTAAGAACTGCTGTTACTAATGAAAATATTGCCGCTCTTCAAGTGATGCCTGAAGAAGATTGAAGGACCTCTTTGGGCATTGGTGTGAGTCAAATCCAAAAAAGACATGAGGAAACTTTGTTGCAGATACATTAAAATAAACGGAGTTCGGATGAAACACAACAATGCATTAGCTTGCCTGAGTAGTGTGGTAATAGCACGAGTTCAAATCTCGCTTAGGGTGAGTTACCTGGATAAGGCTTTTTTGGGTTTTCCCTTATCCTGTGAAACAATTGTTGAGTAACCTTAAGCTCCATGGACCCTAAGATCATTTGAGCAGTATCATTTTACCAATTTCATTCACTGTCCAATATGACCAACTACGTTAAAAAACGTTAAGGCAAAAAAAAAAAAAAAAAAACAAAACAAAACAAAAACAACAACAACAATGCATTGATTGGTACAGAAAAACTCTGGAAAAATTACAAGGTGCCACCTCAAATTTAGTTTGGAATATCATTACTGGTGATGAATCTTGGATTTATTATGATCCTGAAAAGAAAAGTCAATCAACTCACTAGATTTTCTGAACATAACATGGGCCCACAAAAGTTATGACCAATTCACAGTGTTGGTAAGAAGTTGCTTGCTAGTGTTTTTTCTTAAATGGATCATATAGCTAAGCATATGAAAATTAGATGGTACATAAATTTACAGAATTTTTTTGAAAAAGTTCATGCAGAAACCCATAAGAAAAAATAATTTTACACCATTACAACTCATTGTTGCATAGAGCAAAATTAACAACTGAGTATCTGGATCCCCTAAAGGTCAACACTATGGATCCTCCACCATGCAGCCCTGACCTCTACTTTGTGATTTCTTTTTGTTTCCAAAAATTAAAGATAAAATATGTGGAATCAGTTTTTCCTCATCAGATGCAGTAGTGGAACATTATAAAAACCTAGTTTCATTGAAAGCAAAAGTGTATTGATGTTAAAGGATAATATTTTGAACAATAAAAATCATTTAAATTTTTTAAAACTATACTGGTTTGATTTACTAAAAATGTTCAGTGTTGCCATTATATGTAGCATGCTAGATTAGGACTGATTTTTATATTAACCCATTCAAGGATATATAATGGAGGTGAGGTGTTAAATAAACAAGTAAAATAAAATGATGGTACATTGTGGCACAAACCTCCAACCATACCATTATGATCACTTATAGAAAACAAAACCGGGCTTGTAGGCCGTGGTCCACTGGGCTTCTCCCTTCGTTCCCCAGACGTTTCGCCTGCGTCTGCGGCAGGCATCATCAGTGGCGTGTACATCTCCGTGATCTCTCAGTAGCCACGGAGCTGTACTCGCCACTGATGATGCCTGCCGCAGACGCAGGCGAAACGTCTGGGGAACGAAGGGAGAAGCCCAGTGGACCACGGCCTACAAGCCCGGTTTTGTTTTCTATAAGTGATTCTAACACCGGCCGTGAAAGCCTTTGAACTTTAACATACCATTATGGTCAACTCTGACATGCCATGCCTTAAATTGAACAGCCATTCGGACACATGATAATTGCAGTATTATCAGATCTTATCGTGTTGTGTGTGAATAATTATAATATATATAAAAAGGCATGTATCTGCATTCAATCGAAGCCTGCCATAACACCAATTGCTTTAGTTGGGCCCTCCCCGTCCTTTTTCACAGTTTCTCTTGAATGCAGAACATGCATTTTGACTGGATTTATAGGTTAGCCACTCCTATCGGACTGCATGGCCACAAATCTAGATGTCAAGATTTGTGTTACTTAATGGAGTTATCTTATGTTATTTGTTTGTAAAACAGTTTATTTAACAGTCATGCACAGGACAACATATTATGTCCATATTGCTGAAGGGGTTAAGACAGACAGTAAAATCTGACAAAGTCTGTTGTAATTTATTAATTAATGATAATATCAGCACATATTCAGGTTAATGGTACTCACCGAATATCTTGTCCTACTTCTGGTGCTGTAAGGATTTCAATTTCTACTTCAATTTTGCCATCATCAGCCTCTTGCAGTAGCTTGGTGTCTTCCACTTGGACAACAGCATCTGCACCAGCTGGTACTGGGGCACCGGTATTAATCCTAACACAGAACCCTGGCTGCAGCACTTTCTGTTCAGCTGGCTGTAAATAAGCAAGTGGGAGGCATGTTCACAGACTAAAGGCTAGTTTACACAATCACAATGGTAATCAAACAAGATCTGTACAGTTAAAATACAGGTATTACAATGTGAATGATAACAATTAACAGGACGCTTTCCCAGATCCTAGGAAAGGGAAAGAAAACTCAGATGTTGCTTATATGGAAAATATATATTTAAGCTCTAAGTATTTCCTTTAGATAAGGCAGTGCTTATTACCAGTTGGTATGCATAGATGGTAGTTATAGACTCATGCTAATGCTTCCTTATTTCCAAAGTATATGTGGCAAAGTGGTTCAACTGTTTCACTGCCAATCAGATCCACAAAAAATATATAAATCGAGCCATTGTATATGTTTAATCAAGAGAAGATCACACGACCATGTCACTGATGATGTCCGGCGCAGTTTTGAACGAAACGTTTGGTAGTGAAAATCCAATAGACCATGGCCTACTAGCCCCATTTAATTTCTAACAACACTGGTCATGAAAGCCTACGTATTTCCATAAGGTATTTTATTCAAAATTGTTAGAATCATTTTTGAGAAAATCAAAATTTTCGAAAACTATTCCATGTAAAGGGTAGTTGGGGGTGGGGGGATTTTCTTGAATATCTTCGTGCCACATCCTTGGAAGTTATTGAACTTAAATATATATATGTAAAAAAAATACCCCCACACACATTTTTCTAAAATTGGGTTTTTTGGATTCAGGGGTTTCAAAACATGCATTTCTAATGAAATTTCCATCTCAAATATTTGGGTGCAATACAATATCTTCTCTAAACACTATATACACAGTACATGTAGAGAAAGTAAAAAATTACCACTTACATTTGAATCACTCTAGTAACTTTAGTTAAACTTTATAACACTGGTAATGAAGTTGCAACACATCTAAAGCAAAATGGAATTTATAAAATATGCAATATAGCCTTTGGAACTGAAAAATTGGGAAAACATTGTCATTACCAGGAAGAAGATATTCTTATAAATTTATAGGTTTATCATTCTACTGACAAGAAGAATAGAGGGCAGCACAAGATGGAGCTGGACACAATCACTGTAGCAGCATCAGTTCACCATGGAACTGAAGATACAGCTAAGGTACTCCCAAACAGATGGGAAGTGAGCAGAACAGTTTTGTTTATTTATTTACATAGAATGTCACAATGAACATATTACTTTAGGGATAGCCCTTAAGTGAGACAGTAAGCAAAATACAAAGAATAAAATAAACACATATAAAATTATTATAATATATATACAATTTTTTTAACTTACTTTCAAATTTTTAGGATTTACAGTATTGCTCAAGTATATATTTGAAGAGTTTGTTTTTAAACTGGGATAAGTTGAGTGATTCTTTGATGTTAAGTGGGAGACTGTTGTATGTTTTGGTGGAACTAATATACTTTTTATTCTATATTTGGTCTAGTTAACTGATTCTATGCATATGTGATTGGCTGATCTTGATTTGTGTTTGATTACCGAGTTGGTACATAGGAGGTTATTTTCAGTTTGTACATGAATAAAGATTTACAAAGCTAGGAAAATGGCAGTATGTTTGTTTCCTTAAATACTTCTACAGTAGGCTTTAAAATATTAAATTCATAAAGTATTTTAATAGCTCTCTTTTGTAGCAATTCTAAACAGTTTAGCTGTTCTTTATTATTATTGGACCATACAGAAAATTGGGGAGCAAGAACGTAAAATAAACACTTGTTTTACAGCTGTTATCTAATTCTAAATATGTACAATATGGTATGTCTATGTTTATATACTTACATTTATTCCTGCCTCAGAGCTACCAAGCACTTGACGTTTGCCAGCACCATCTTGTGCCAGCACAGCATAGCCATCCTTTATAGAGGCAGGAAATGGGGGCAGAGGATCACAAGCCCTGACATCTTCAGCCAAAACCCTGCCTAGAGCCTCCATGAAGGGAACTCTCTCAACTCCCAGGATATCTGCATGGTTTAGTACAATGGCTTGTGCAGCATCTACATCTATTGCTGGGAAAGGTGACACTCTCTCTCTTCTAGCCACTCTGCTGGGGTCCACCTGCGCAAATATAGTGCAACTTGATGAGATAATACACAAGAGTGTATCAGATGAGCGTGTGTTTGCTTTCTCTACCACATTGGATTCAACTTAAAAAACTTGATGTGTTCCATTCACATGACTTTCTTTACATCTCTGTAACAAATATTGGTAATAAGCTTATTCTTATATTTATGTACTTCATACTAATCGAGATAAACATTAGCAAAAACAATCTTATTACTTAATTCCTTATAAGTAGAAGGGAAATAGAATACACTAGACTAAACCGACAGTCAAATATTTTAAAAGAGGTTGCTGTGGGATTGAAATCTGTTTCTTTGCGTGGCCAGGAGTTGACTAGTTCCTGTATGAGAAAAATTTTAAGCATTTTAAAATTGAAACAAATAACAAGAAATATCTCGAAAATGGTCAACTCTACGAAAAAAAAATGTATATGACATAAATTGTGTGTTTTAAGGAGAATCTACACTTTTGTGTAGTAAGTTTTTGTCTATTTCTTACCAGTTATGCAAAATTCAGAAAAATTCATCCAGTATAAAGAGTCTTCATAGGCTATTCCCAGAAAATTCATTTTATTTGTCATGTTAATACTTCAAATGTAAGCAATTTTAATCAAAATCGTTAGAGCCATTTTTGAGAAAACTAAAATCAGGCTTTCTATTTTTGGGCTATGTTTCGCATGTACACATGCACACACAAAACATTTTTCTAAAAATGCTTTTTTTGGATTTAGGAGGTCCCAAAACATTATTGTTATTGGGCTCAGGGGACCTTTAAATGGTATTTTCATTGAAGTCTTTTTTTTTTTTTTGGATGGAATGCAAAATCTTCTGTGCCTACTATTATGTGGCAGAGAAAGTAAAAAGTATAGTTTGTGTGTTTTTTTAAACCAATTTTTATTAAGTATATTATCATTATGAATTTTTAAAATTGAAATAGTCCTTTTTAATTTTTAATACCAGCTGAAAAATTCAATGACATGGCCAGGATTTGAACACGGGTCTCCTGCTCTCCATGTGGCTACTCTAACCATCAAGCTACGGTGGTTCCAAATGCTGGTAGGACACTAAATTCTCCAATTGGTTTTTGTTTTTAACCAGTTAACCAACTGGTATGTCTTACTTTAGAGATGATATCTTAATGGTGACTTATGGTGAATATTTCAGCTAGTTTTAACTATAAAACACAAAACTCTTTATTAAAGTCAGTGAGAAATTTTCTTATGATTGACACTTGTGGGGTGTGTTGTCTGCTGGCAGGTGCTCACAGGTTGCTGTCCAATCACAGTGTAACAGTGCGTTACTGCCAAAGATAAGATGCCAACACCTATGGGTTCAATGGAATTTTGCTCGCACTTTCCCATGCATGTACTGATCTGATTGTTTGGAATCTAATTCTTTGATTTCATTCTGTGAAAAGTTGTGTTGTGTTATACACATCGATTCTGTGAGGATCTATAATTGTTACTACCTTTTATATCTTGCGGCCATTTGTTCTCATCCAAGAACTACCTATCACGAGTAGCACTGTGATTTGAAAATGCCTTACTGGCACGATATGCAAGATGAGGTTACGTTAACCAAAATTTTTATGTCTAGTGAAGTACAGGACCTAATGTTGAAAGGAATATATTATGTGATTAGTGAGAAAAGGGGGAAAAGTAATTCAGCATACAAGAGACGAGATAGGAAATGCATGAATAGAAGAAGGTATTCTAGAGGAAGCAGTGGAATGTGTGATTATAAACTTAAGTAACAATAGCAATTTTAGTGAAAATAGGGAAAGTTAAATTGATGAAATTATCAATGAAGAGGAACTGGAAAATGATGACCTTGGAGTTCAGCTGCTGCAGACGAACAGTGAGTAAATATGGTAACAGCATACTGAGTCAACCACTTGTCAGCAGGATGTCAATCACAAGGTAATTTCTCATCAATAATAATAACATAAAAAAATCTGATGTGTTCCATTCACATGACTTTCTCTACATCTCTGCAACAAATTATTGTTAAAAAGCTTATGCTTCTATTTACTTCATGCTAATCAAGAAAAAATAACAGAAATAGTCTTATTCCTTGTTTCCTTTTAACTAGAAGCAAAATAAGGGAATACCATAGGTTAAAGTGATAGTCAAAAGCTGGTTGCTATGTGACCGAAGTTCCTTTGTTTGTATGGATAGGAATTGACAAATTCCTGTGTGAGAAAAGTATAAGTTTTTCAAAGTTGAAACCAAAAACAAGGAATATCTCAAAAACAATCAACTCCACAAAAAAAATGTGTATAACATAAATCGTATGTTTTAAAGTGCTCAACATTTTTTGTGTGGTATGTTTTTGTCCATCTCTTACAGTTTAGCAGTTACGCAAAATTCCATAAAATTTATCCAGAATAAAGTAGTCTTCAGAAGCTATTTCCAGAAAATTCGAGATATACATTTGTTTTGGCATGTAAATATCTTAAATATAAGAGATTTTAATCAAAATCATTAGAGTCATTTTTGAGAAAAAAGCTCCATGTAAAGGGTACATTGGGGTTGGGGGATTTTCTTGAAAATCTTTGTGTCGCATCCTTGGAAGATACTAAACTTAAATACCAAGTTTGGTATTTAACAGTCTGTTCATTTTTGATCTATGCTGTTCGCATGCAGGCACACAGATCTCTTTCCAAAAATGCTTTTTTTTTGGATTCAGGGGGACCCAAAACATGCATTTCTGGTGAAATCTCGATATCAAATTTTTCGTTGGAATGCAATATCTTCTCCATACACTATGTACGTAGTACATGTAGAGAAAGCAAAAATTTACCATGCCTGTAGCTGTTTTTATTTTTGTCTGCCTATTTTGATTGTTATAAATGCCTAAGCATATATGCTTTAGTTATGATGTATGTCTAAATTTTTATTCAGACAACAGAAAAAGTAGTTTTATTTCAGCTTTTGAAAACATCACACGACATGTAAATGCACATTATAGAGTTGTAGTTTCTGGTGAAGAAACATGAACTTACAAAATCTGGCAGTTCCTTACCTTGCTTCCACAAGTATGTCCACCATGATGGTGATGATGGTGGTGGTGATGGTGGTGGCGGTGCCCATGGTGTGCATGTTCACTGCTGCTAGAGTGGGCCCCTTCCTCAAAAGATGACTGTATCTTGTTATGAGTCAACTTCACTTCAGATATTCTGTCTCTCAACAAGGACACTGCATGGGGAATGCCTACAGCGACACTCTCCAGACACTCTTGTGATCCTTTGGTACTGCCAGGAAGGTTCACAATCAGAGTCTTATGACGGATTCCTGACACGGCTCTATTAGACAAAATTACATGCCTTTAGTATAACATTAAAATAAACAGTTATATGAGGGCCATTTTTACTTTCTCTACATGTACTATGTACATAGTGTATAGAGAAGATATTGCATTACACCCAAAGTTTGATACTGAGATTTCACTGGAAATACATGTTTTAGGGGACCCTGTATATATATATAATATACATAAAAACATTTGTAGAAAAAAAGTCCATGTGTTTGTGTGTGCATGTGTGTGTGTGTATGTGTGTCCCTGAATCTGTGAGCACGATAATTCAAAAACGATCAGTCGGTAAAATACCAAATTTGGTATTTAAGTTTATTATCTTCCAGGGATGAAACATGAAAATTTTGAGAAAAATCCCCCTATTCCATGGAAAAAAATTAGAAAATTTCAATTTTCTCAAAAATGGCTCTAATGATATTGATGAAAATACTGTATATTAAAGTTATTTATATGGCAAATAAAATGTATATCTTGAATTTTCTGGGAATAGCCTTTAATGACCTCTTTATTCTGAATAAATTTTGCTGAATTTTATGTAACAGGTAAACTGTAAGAGATAGACAAAAACTTATTGCACAACAAATGTAAATCATGTTAAAATACACAATTTATGTCATGTACGCTTTTTTCGTGGATTTGACCATTTGTAAGATATTTCTTGTTGTTTGTTTCAGATTTAAAATGCTTCTCACATGGAAAGTTGTAAATTCCTGGCCCTGCATAGAAACAGATTTCAACCACCTTTTAAAAGATTTGACTATTGTTTTAGCTTATTGTATTTCCTTATTTACCTTCTACTGACAAAAAAGCAAGTAATAAGTGCATTTCTGCTAATGTTTATATCGATTGTCATAAAGTAGATAGAGGAATATGCTTTAACAATAACAGATCTGGCCACATGCAAATTTTTTCTATTGATCAAAATGAAAGAAAAACTTTGAGGTCAATGTTTGGAGTCACTACATGATGGTTATAACTGAAATTCTAATTGCCATCTAGTTAGAGACAACGGTTACTGAATAAATTTTTTTTTTCAGTTCTACGAGTGTAATTTCTTGGATGTTCGAAGGACTTACTGAACGCCCCTCATCACTATCAACTTTTTGTACCCACTCTTTATAATTTTCGTACTGCAACCATTCTTCATGGAACAAACTTATATATCGCCTCTTCATTTCACTGTTATTACTCACTATCACAGAGCAACAAACTATAACTATTCTGAATTGTGAAAGGTAGTAGTCTATCCACTCACGATACGAGCATTCAAATAATTGCCGGTAAACTGCTAAGTGACAAGTGGCAATGAATGAGTTGCGATTTCTTTAATAATGTGAGCCGAATACTACAGACTCAATAATGAAAAATTGCCAGAATCAGAATAGAAACATAGTGTTTTGTTACAATTAGAAATTAACATTAGAACCAAATTATTCATGAGATAGATGACATTCAAGTCCGTAGATTAAAGTCATTAGCCTGTATACCTGGAAAATTCATTCCAAACCAGCGCCCGGAGATCTGGCAACCCTAAACACATCCTATTTTAATTGAAAGAGATATTTTTGAGAAAATTCTTTTTGAACAAAGTTCGATGTAAAGGCTAGTTGGGGATGGGTGGATATTCTTGAAAATCTTCATGTTGCATCCTTAAAAGCTGTAGAACTTAATCATCAAGTTTGGCATTCACCAAGTTTTCGTTTTTGATATTTATGCTGTCCTCTCACTTTCTCTCTCACCATTTTACCACCACCACCCATCCCCCAACCACACACAAAATGGCCATGCCATGGCTGAGTGGTTAGATCACTTGCCTCTCCCCCCAGGTGGCCCGGGTTTAATCCCAGGTGATCCCACCATCGCATTCCACCAAAGCTCCAACTTCATTCCATGTACCATCAGTGTTATCGCCTACGAAAAGCATGCATTAAACACTATCATTAAAAAAAAAAAGCACACAATATACACAGATCTCTTTTTAAATATGCTTGGTTTCATTTCAGGGGTTCTCAAAACACATATTTCTTGTGAAATCTCAGCATTGAATTTTGGATACAATATAATACTTCCCCTAGTTACATACTTTAAGTAGAGAAAAAAAAATCTGATGTGATACATTCACATGAATTTCTCTACCCTCATTATCTTATCTTGCATTAATGGCTATTAAAACTACTCTTATGAAAGCTTTTTTTTCTATTTCATTTTAATCACATTAAACCATTGCTATAAATTCATTATACATCCAAAGTAAATAGCAACAGCCAAATGGATAAGAACTGGATGCTATATATTGGCTTAAATTTTCCATACTCTTTCCATGTAATTGTGAGAAACAAATGAACATTTCCTGGACTTTAAAAGAATGGCAAAAAAGTGAACATTTCAAACCATTTATACCAAACATGGAAATGGTTTATACCACAAAAAAGGTATTTGAAATAATTGTGTGTTTTAAAGACAATTACATTTCTTACCTTGTGCATTTTCTTCTATTCCTTAATGAATACCAGATTATACAAAATTCTTTGAGAATGAAGAGGACTTCAGGGGCTACTCCCAGAAAATTCAACATTCAGTTTTATTTGATATGTAAATACATTTAATATATGTATTATAATCAACATCTTTGCAGCTATTTTTGAAAAAATAAAATATTTTAAAAATTGTTCCATATAAAGGGTAGCTGCAATGGGGATTTTTCTTGGAAAAAAAAAAAAAAAAAACACCCACACAAAACCCTCTTTCAATTTTTTTTTTGGGAGGAGGGAATTCAGGACTCTCATAGCACGTATTTCTGGTGAGATCTTACTATCACATTTTTTGGAGTGGAGTGTAATACCTTCTCTACCTTTGAGAATGAAACTATTGCAGTATACATATTTTGGTTTACAATAGCCCAGTAAGAGAACAGGAATATTTACCAATATTAATTGATCTTAAAAGTGGAAAATTGTCCTCATGGTCTAGGTGTAGCATGCTAGCCTTTGCTTTCCAAGGTTGAGGGTTCAAACCCAGTGAAAGTGGATATTTTTGGCTGTAAAAATCCTTTGCATGGTTTCCCTTGGAAGGAAAATAAAGCCGGTGGTCATGTGTCATAGATTTATGGCACATAAAGGAACCTTCAGCCTGCTATAGATGCCTCTGGACAAAATTAAGCAATTAGAGAGCGTCTGTAAATAAAACTCAATTTCAATTTCAAAGTCAACTTAGTGGAATGAGTTTCATTTGTTTTTAAATAATTAGTGTGTTTTCACCTGCTTCAAATTGAGCTAACATAATGCAGGTTCACCAACATCAAAATTCAAAAGCTTTGCAACTAGAGTGAGCTCTAGTAGCTGCCGAAAGCTCTAATATGCACAATTTGGATCTAATACGCTGTGTCTGGGAATTTTAATGACAAAGTTAAACTTTGTTAAGTCTTCTTTCCCCTTCCCAGGGCCCGGAAGTTTGCCAACAATTGTGAATGCACCATTAAAATACATGTGTTTTAACTTTGTCATTCGAGTTCTGGTCACTATTCTTGGTCATTGTGAACCAGGCTTTAGAGCTGATTCTTCAAAGTTTTAGCAATAAATCCCAAATTTGGTAGTTGTTTGGTTCTGCCAAAGCCCAAGTATGTGATGTAATCATTGCCTACCTTGACAGCATAGCAAATGGAGTTATGCTGATGCTCTTTTGCAGCATTGCAATTGTCAGGCCTGGTGTCTCCTTTTCTATAACTTTCCTAGTAGCATCAGGTGTAACATCTCGAGGACTGAACCCTGTACCCCCTGTGGTCAGGATAACGTCCACATCCTTCTCGTCAACCCATTCTATAAGAATGCGCTGCAAAATAAAAATGTTTTGTTTTCATACCTGAGATGTAGTGCTAACTTAAGTTTATTATTGAAATTAGACAAAACATCTGATGTGTTATATTCAAATTACTTTCTCTACTCACTCCTTTACAACTATTCCACAAAAGTTTGTTTTTCTACCTATTTGATTTTAATTGAATTAAACATTTACAGATACAGTTTAACCCTTTTAGTGCCAATAACAATCTAATCGTGATGCCATTTTCATATGTTTTAACTCTTTCCAGCAAGCATGTCTGTATACTTTCTACGTCATAGCCATTGAGAAAGGTTTTCTGGAGTGTTTCAGGGCATTAGCTTTACACTCCAAAGCGCTAAATTAGTTCCAAATTTAATTTCACTAGCCTTTTTTTATGTTGGTTTAAAAATGGTGTCGGCTAGCAAAAGGTTAGAAACTGAAGAGGGAATAAGAGCTGCATAATGTATTAGAAGAAAGTGAGTGATTTTTAATTTTCAGACCTTGATGAAAGCGTTTCTAACATCGCCATAAGAGAGGACAGGAGTTTAGCTGCAGCGATGAAAATGCATCAGATAACAACGCTCCTCGCATGCATGCATACTCATCAAAATGGTGTCGGCTAGCAAAAGGTTACAAACTGAAGAGGGAATAAGAGCTGCATGATGTATTAGGAGAAAGTGAGTGATGAAAGCGTTTCTAACATCGCCATAAGAGAGGACAGGAGTTTAGCTGCAGCGATGAAAATGCATCAGATAACAACGCTCCTCGCATGCTCATCAAAATGGATTTACGGAAGTGTAATCATAAGATGCAGACAACGTGAATCAGCTACACAACATCAAAAGTGCTACACTGTTACATCTGTATCCTATTGCTTTATGCCATTTTCATTATTTCGCCGATGTGCATGTGTGCATTTTTTTTTGTGATTTTTTTCAGATGCAGGCTACATGAATTCATTTTTTTTGTAGATATTGCAATCCACACAAAAATTCAATACTGAAATTTCACTGGAAATACACATTTTAGGATCCCTGGTATATAAACAAAAGTATTTTTAGAAAAAAGCCTGTTTGTCTGTATGCGCACATGTGTGTGTCTGTGATCATGATAACTCAAAAATGAAAAGTCGGTTAAATAACAAATTTTAGATAAAGGTTCACCACAGAGAGTGTGTGTGTGTGTTGTGAGTGTGCATAGCTCAAAAATTAAAAGAGTGTTAAATACCAAATTTGGTGATTACGTTTAGCATACTCCAAGGGTGGAACACACAGATTTTCAAGAAAATCCTCCTTCCCAAACTACCCTTCACATGGAAAATTTTTTGAAAATGTTATTTTTCTCAAAATGGCCTTAATGGTTTTGATTAAAATACTGAGTAATAAAGATATTTTTATAACCAAATTTACAGTTTTCTGGGAATAGCCTCTGAAGACCTCTTCATTTTGCATAACCGGTAAACCATGAGACAGACAAAACTTACTACACAAAAAATGTATCTCTTTCCAAATTAGATTAAAAAAAAAAAAATTATATCACTTTTTTTTGTAGAGTTCACCGTTTCCGAGATATTGCTAGTTATTGGTTACAGTTTTAAACTACTTAAAAGTTGTCTCAAGATGGAGGTCATATTTAAACTGTTTAGATTTGATTATCACTTTAGTTGCCTTCTATTTAGAAGGAACTAATACAACCATTTCTGCTAACGTTTATCTCAATTACCATGATGTAGGTACAGGAATAATCTTTTGTAATAATAATTTGAGAAGAAGAGAGAATGGAACACATCAGATTTTTTTCATTACATATAAGTTGCTTTTCCTTTCACAAGAACTTCATCAAGAGTTTCACATTTGCTTAAAATTATTGTCAGTCCATCTGTACCTTTATTGTTTCAAACTCATCAGGAACACAGGTTCTGAGTACAACTTCAGCATTTGGAATTACTCCTTTCTCATTGATTAATGCCTCAAGATTAGCACCACTTCTATCTTCTGCCTGTTCTTGAAAACAGCTATCACTTACTGAAATAAATCCATAAATATACAGTATAAATTAAATTGAATTTATTTCACTTCCAACACACATAACTGTAATTACCAAAGCTTGTAAATTTGTACCATTTACTGTTCCACATACAGGTTGCAACTGACCATCCCACCATATCAAAACAAGCCAATTATAAGAATGCAGGGGTGGACAGGTAAACAAACCTGTTGTCAAGCAAACAGTAATGTTTCCAGAGAACAAAAATGACTTACGAGACATCCATAAAAGCAATCATTATGTACAACACACAAATTGTTACATATATAAGCTGACTCTGATTTCCTTCTTTACTTATGTACATTATGAAAACACTCAAGCAATTATAACACAAATTGTAATATTTATTGCTATAATGTAAAATAATATCCAAATAATAAAATTAATTTTTTAAATATCTTTAGATACTTACCAGGTAAAAACTAAAACAGGAATTAAACTAAATCTTTACTCATCTGCAGCCATGTTACTGAAAACTATATGTACTTCTGAAGCCTTTCAAATGAAAACCTTATTCTACATTTCATCAAACAAAATTTGTAATTTGGAAAAGTTTGTTCAACTTTGCATGATGTATCAGTATCACCAAGCAAATAGCATTTGTTGGGATCTGAAAAAGCAGCTTGTATGTGACACATCACACTGAATCTTGCATTCTTTTCAGTTACACTTTCATTAGTAGATTTGTCTTGGCAGTGCTATATGCTGCACAGTTTCAATTCAGCTCCATACCTCTGGATTATAACAGTGTGATAGCTGTGGGTAACTTTCTGAACAAATTTGCAATCAATAATATGTTTCTGTGAAGCTGTTCTGTTACTAGACATCTGACAGTTTTGTTTACTAGAACTGTCATGTTTCTCAATAAGTACATGCATAAATGCACTGCTAGAAAACTTACTATGGTTGTAAAACAAATTAATTTTGCTCACATTTGAGCAGAACAAGATGCTATTCAAACACCTTCCTTCCTACCAACATGCAGTAATGGGTTGCACTCTACGCTAACCTTTGCTCACACAAGTAGCACCACATGGTATTGCCAACCCTTGCCGCTCTTACCCTGCATAAGGAAATTGGTACGAAATTCCTAGCTCTGGTAATTACTATACAGCTTATCCCTATTACATATAAACACATCACTTCTTCCTTTCTGGTAAAACAGTGGAGTTGCCTCTGGCGCAAATACAAGTAAAGATCATGGTTATTAATATACTATATATCAAGTTCACTATCTACCTAATTGTTAGCTCCTGTATATTTAAATATTTCAATTTTCCTGAGAGGCATCCTTACAATTTATGAATTTAGAATTTTAAAATTCCTCTTTTATATTTCTCTTTGGTCTTTCCTAATAATTCACCTGACTTTCTAATATCATTTGTATTTTTAGATTCCCTAATTCTCATTTTAATTATTTGTCTTGGTAACTGTGGCCACCTAGCTGGTACCCATTGGTCCCGCCATAATTTCGTCTGTTCACAATCTAAAATAGAATGTAAGTCATTTTCCATTCCCCCTAATAATGGGCACTTCTGTGGGTCCTTTTTCCCTTTCATTCCTCTTAATTTCATTGCTCCAGTTCTATACCATGCCCTCTCCAATCTATTTCACACTTCAATATATTTTCCCTACCCAATCTTTTTAATTTACCTGTATACTACCAATGATCTCTTATCCCTAATACTGCTAAAAATATCTTGTATATTAATATCGTCTCTTCTCCATCTGATTTCTTTCCAAAACCCTCCCTCCAGAGATTCTCTTTTACTCCGTAAGTTCCCAATGCCTATTTCCTCTAAAGTCTTTTGTAATGATAAGACCAATTATCTGGCATTAATACTTTCTCTACCATAATCATACATGGTTTATATACAGTATAAATAAACTAATGTTTAATAAAAGAGAATACACATAGGTTTAAAATTAAGTTTCATACAGTTATTTCATAAACAGATTTCCAATTCTCATTTTAACATCAAAATGTTAGTTTTGCATCTGTTAATTAGTGAGCTTAAAAGTGAATTTCCATGCTTTACAAGTACATACTTTTAAATAGGCTAATTAGAAGTACAGTAAACATAAATTCCAAATATAAATTTATTATAATTACTGCAATTGGAAATTTGATGTATACATTATTTTATTCTCACCTGACATAGTTATATCTGTAATAGAATATTGAATCTCACTGTTGACCTTAACAAGTTTTACCTTTTTGGTTATATAGAAATGAAGACTCGTTAAAACACACAATTAACATAAACTTTTTTTTTTTTTTTTTTTAGAGTTAACTGTTCCTGAGATATTCCTTCTAATCGGTTTCAATTTTAAACAATTTAAAGTTTTCTTCAGCAGAAAGTCACCCTTTTTTTTTATCTGTCTTTTGTTTTAGTCCTAGTCATGCAAAGAGCATCCAACTTTATCCCTTAGCCTTGTGTATTCCTTTATTTCCCTTCTGCTTAGAAGGAAGCAAATAAAGGCAATTTCTGTTAATGTTTATCTCAATTAGCATGATGTAGATAAACAAATCTTTTGTAAAAACAGTTTCTTTGCAGTCATGTGAATGGAACACATCTGAAGAACACCAGCATGCATGACCAGGAATTTTGTGTAGGTAGAGTCAGACTGAAAAATTCAATTCTGGCTCTACCTATCCAACTCCTGACCTACACACAGCTTGCATGAAAAAACAATTAAACCAAGGAATTTTGTGTTAACTTAATTCTGGGCAATGCTCCATAAGGCATTTAAAAACTGAAACATACCTTATTATTCACTGGATGGTGCCTAGAGGCCATGATATTAATCTCATGGCTTGAAATAAAGCAATAATCTCACCCTGTCAAGATACTTTCTTAAATATAAAAAAAAGCATAACTATACATGATGGGGAAGAAAAGCTATTGCACATGCGTGAAAGCAATTTCCAGCATGATACAGGGAGTAAAAGCTGTTAGGTGGGTGTCTGTATAGTTGCAGTTTAACTTAATATGGTGCCATTAGATTAAGCAACCACAGCACTTCCTGCTTTTGGTCACAATGGTGTGACCTTCTGACTCGCAACATGTATATGATAAACAAAGGAAGTAGAAAATGTTCTTTGGTGGTTTTCAGTTGTGTGTGCTGTCATGGTCCAATATACAAGGGTCAGTCAATAAGTAATGCCTCCTATTTTTTTTCTCTCCTGAACTAAGTAAGTTATGTGAACAATTTGAATTTGGCACAATTCCTCAAACCTTCTTCTCCAACTTCATATGTCATCCAGTGGCAGCACTGCTTCCTGTTGCAAAATGGCTGACATCAATGTTTATATTAGACAGCATTCTGTCACTGAATTCTTGAAAGCATGGTTAAAAGATGGGTCCATTGCTGTAATGAAGCTAAAGGAACAAAAGTGTTGGCCGATGAACAGCAGAGTGGCAGACCCAAGACTGCAGTGACTCCATGCAACATTGAGTGAGTGGATGAAATCATTCAAGCCAACTGCTGGATGATAATGGAAGAGTTGTGTTGCATTATGTTCCTCAGTAAGGGTAGTGTAGTGATGATTATTGAAAAGTATACTCATTATGGGTACCCTGAATGTTAACTGAGCAGAAGAAGGCGACATGAAAAACAATAGCCTTGGAACATTTGCAGCTCTTCAATTTGGAGGTAGAGGAGTTCCTGGATGGATATGAAATGTTGGTTCAGTTTTTGAACCAGAATCAAAGAAACAGTCCATTGAATGGCATCCCACAACCTCATCGAGGAAGGAAAAATTCAAAACTGTGCCATTGCCAGGGAAAGTGATTGGTGCATCATTTGGGACACAGAGGGTGTGATTCTGGTTGATTTTTTGGAGCAGGGATGCACAATAAATTCTATGCAATATGTCAGCACCCTTAAAAAGCTGAAAACATGTTTTCAGTGAGTTCACCCAACAGAAAACATGGCAAATGTTCTGCTTTTGCATGCCAATGCAAAACCACACACCAGTCGTCATTCCACATAAGATATTGTGAAATTTGGTTGGGAAGTAATACTTCATTCCCCATACAGCCCTGACCCAGCACCATCAGACTTCCATCTGTTTATACCACTGAAGGAAGCTCATCGCAGGATTTACTTTCCTGTTGGTCAGTGACTTTGGAAGTATGACGAACATTTTATCACACAGGCATATATGCCTCATTAAAAGGTGGACTAGAACTGTGGAAAAGCATGGGGAATACATTGAAAAGTGACAATTTAATCCTCAATATCGTAGCTTTCATGCTGTGTAATCAAGGTTTAATTTTTTTGCAAATTAAAAGAGAAAAAAAAAAAAAATAGAAGGTATCAGTTACTGACCCTTCATTACAGAAACAAAGAGTTTTCATTTGTTGCAACTTTATGAAACATGAATCTTTGCATCTGTGTTGTAGAGTATTTCAGGAATGCTTTCCTGATATTGATCCCCCTATCAGAAGGACAGTTTCATAAAATAGTCAAAAAAATTTAAAAGTACAGGATCAGAGTTAGAAAGTATATGTCTAAGTTAACATAGCAAGCAGGAGTGAGCTCTAAGGATCAGCACAAAAATTCACAGAGTGTATAAATCTAATTCCCAAGCAATACAAGAACTACAAACAATAAATGGAAAGAAATAACCAACATATCCCAACAAGAATTGCAACATGCTTTTAATAATCTGTTAAGACTTGCAATAACTGTCTTTGAGCACTAGAAGAACATTTCTATCATCATCTTTGAAAAAGTTAGCAATGTAAGGGACATTCATTATTGTAATTTGTGAAATAGTAATAGTTCTAGTTGATCTCGTCCATTCATCCTTTCATTTCAATGCATAAGAAAGTATGCACAGGAGAAAAGTGTCTGGAAGGAAGCAGTGTGCGATTGCAACACAGATCTTAATGACTCTTAAATCTGATGACTCCGTAGATATTATGGTTACGTTCTGGTGTCGTACTTAAAAAAGCATCACTTTACAGCTTAGACCCTGAATCTTCATTATTCCTATAAGCACAGGGAGAGCTGCCAAAACAAAGTACCTGTGTTTTTCACTATGAACTACATGTTTTACTGAACCTTAAAGATTAAAAAACTAGTCCTGAGAAATTTTTAAAGCTTTGTAGTAACACATTATGGTGAGTAAAAAGCGTAAAAATAATATTTTGAGAGATTTATAGATGGTTTTAGTGCTGCATAAGCTTTCGATTGTAGATGCTCCTCAAACTATCTACTTATTACAATACAAACCTTGCTCCTTGTTTTCTCTGTAAAACAAAATCAATTTTAAAAAATGCTCTCATAGATTTCTGAAACTTGTGCATCAGCAGAAAGCATGATTTTTAAGTAATGTCATTAATGGATCTTACTCTGCACTGGCAAAACGCACCCTTTCTGTTGAGACAACACCAAACTCTATAGGATAATCCTTCACTTTGGTTTTTGTCAGCACTACCTGTACTCAATCCAAGCACTGTAACAGAGTAACACACATGCACATGCTAAGTCTGTAATCCATATTGCTAAGAGTTCTGACTTCTAGGCAAGGTGCCTTTTCCTTACCTTACAGTTTCTTCTAGCAGCAGTATTCTCCAACCTCCAAGAACATTACTGTGCTCCACAATGGTGCAAAATATGGTAATTATTTACTTTGGCATCTGTTTTTGGATAGTGTGTAACGCCCACTTTTGCTACAAATTGATTTGCTACAAAGCGATAGCAGGAGAAACTGGAGATAACATGCCCATGTACTGCTTTGTCCACCACAAATCTCACATGCGGTCGCTTGGGATCGAACCCGAGCCATCTAGGTGAGCGGCGAGAAGTCTAACTACTTGGCCATGGCGCAGCCACTTTAGCATCTGCTGACCCATTTGTTTTAAATTAGATTATTACTTTATGATGGTTACACCACTTGGCATTACTTTAATACGTGAGTACTTTTGTTATTGTCATTAGAGCCAATTTGTAGCTACTTACTGGTCTATTATAAACGTTTAGCACCCTAAGCCGCAAAGCTTAGCCCAAGGTGGAGGGCCCTAAGCTGCAAAGCATAGCCGAGGGATCTGTGAAGCTAAATCCCATGACCCTAAGAGTCAAAAGTTTGGCAATTAGGCAACTTTCACATCTAAACAACAATGTTTTCCACACTTTCAAATATGGATTGCCAGTAAAAGTCACTTAAATTATTTCATAAGACGTTTTTTTTTTGTTTTTTTTTTGTGTATGTGTGTGTGTGAGGGAGAGAGAGCTCCTATGTGATCCAGATTTGGTACTCTCATTATTCTGCCATTAGAACTGTTATTTAGATTATAACTATACAATGGTTCCACCACTTGACATTATCTTAAAATGTGGGTACTTTTGTTTTTGTTATTCTGTTATTGGAGCAATTTGTAGTTACGGTCTGTTATGAACTTTTAGGGCCCTAAGCCGCAAAGCTTAGTCCAAGGTGGAGGGTCCTAAACTGCAAAGCATAGCCGAGGGATCTGTGAAGCTGAAACCCCAATGATCCCAAGAAGAAGTCAAAAGTTCGGCAATCTAACGATTTTCACCTCTGAACAACTTAATGTTTTCAACATTTTCAAATATGGATCGCCAGTAGAAGTCACTTAAACTACTTCTTAAGAATGTTTTTTATGTGTACACATGTGTGAGAGAGAAAGATCCTATGTGATCCAGATGTTAATATTTTTGGTAAAGATATAGGATGGTTGCATCACAGACACACACAAACAATCTGAAGAAATAATTGAAGTGGTGGGTAAAACTTCTATTGACAATCCACAATGTTGAAAACATTTAGTTGTTCAGATGTGAAATGTGTTAGATTGCCGAGGTTTTTACTTTTTCCTGAGATCATCGGGGTTTTAGATCCCTTGGCTATGCTTTGTGGCTTGGGTCCTAAACATCTATAACAGACCAGTAACTAAAAAGCGGCTATAATAACAGAAATGACAAAAATAAAATCCAGATCAAATATATTGAAGTAATGCCTTGTAGTGTAATCAACGAATATAAACGATATTTTTTCAACACTTTAAAATCCAGATCGTATAAGTTTAACCGGGATTAAAAATTATTTGGGTACTGCGTGCCAAAATAAATAATTACCGAATATCTGTGCAAACATGTAATACAGTATTTAGTTCTAAAAATACGTGCATATCAGGCAATTAATAGCAGGACTTGGTTAATGATTTCAATACATGCAGGGGGATTTGCACAAGCTCTAAGAACCTTTCAACTCACATTTTTATGTTATGGACTTTATATATAAACAAAAACACCTGCAACATCAGGGTATTACTTTGTTATTTAGTAATGTGTGGAACATTCTGAGATTTAAAGTACATTCACTAAATTTTTAAACTTTATTGAAAATCCAAAGTAAAGCGTGCAAAAATAAAAAGTATAGCATACCGGTGCATGTCAAAACAGGCCATATAGGTTATGTAACCACTTTACCTGTCAAAATACCAATCTTGATTGGTGTACGACCTTGCTCAGACATATTTGCTTACTTTCTTTGCAGAACTTGAAATGTAAATAGCAGTGAAAGGCTCTTATAAGCTGTTATCGTTTATCTATATCATTAAGCCCCTTTTGTTTTTTCTTTCACAAGAGTTTGATAAACATAATCCGATCCGGCCGGTTCCGAATCAAGAGTTGTTGACGTGGGACTTATGAGTGGAAACCACGGAATCGATTCAAAGGAACGTTTCACTTCTTGAACTGTTTTTCTTGTCACAAAAATTTGATAGATATAATACAATCCGAACGGTTCCTTTTCCTTGAACTGTTGAAGTAGGATTTAGGAGTCGGATCAAAGAAACTTTTCGCTTCTTCAAAGTTTGAAGGTGTTCATGCTTCTGGCGGTAGTTTCAATTCATGGCCTGTTTAAACATTGATATGTCGCATGAAGACGGTTACTCACAATAATATTTCTGCCGAAATGTCTTTTGATTCACATTATTTTCGTTGCATAATTTAATTTTCTTCCTTTTCTGTCAATTACCGATATTGTTCGGCCCGGGTTCGATCCAAATGATCCCATGCGTGATTTGTGGTCGACAAAGCAGCATAGGGGCGAGTTTTCTCCGGGTTTTCCCGCTATCGCATTCTATCGGTACTCCATCTTCATTCCATGCATAATTTCTTGGCATTCAATACACGATCTAGATTTGATACTTTTGTTATTCTGTCATTAGAGCCGCTTTGCAGGTACTTCCAGGTCTGTTATAAACGTTAAGGGCCAAGGCTGAAAAGGTTAGTCGAAAGTGGAGGACTTAAAGCCACAAAGCATAGCCGAGGGATCTAAAACTCCAATGATCTCAAGAAGAAGCCAAAACTTTAACAATCTGGCGCATTTCACATTGAACCACTACACGTTTTCAACATTTTCTAATATAGATCGCTAGTAGAAGTTTTACCCACAAATTTAACTACTGAGAGAGAAATAGAAATGGAGTGTTATTTATGGACGTATTTAAGTGATGTGGTTCTCAGCATCTTATTCTATCTTGGACGTGAAAGACCGCTTAATTTTGCTCAGAGGCCTCTTTTTATAAGGCTTGAGGTTCTTTTACGTGCCGTAAATCTACGACACGGGACCAATGACTTTGCTTCCCTTCCGAAGGAAGCCATGCTAAGGATTTTTACGCCCGAAAAATCCATTTTCCCCCGTCGGGTTTGAACCCGCGACCTTGGGCATATGAAGTTAGCATGGTAACCATTATACACCAAGAGAGAGAGAGAGGGGGCAGGAGAGATTGATTGAACAGTTAGGAAAGTCAAACAAGAATTAGATTTAAAAATTTCAATTATTGTTCAAAATATTTCCCTTTAATATTAGTACATTTTTGGATTTGATTAAAACAATGAAGTCATTCTTCCTGAGGAACTTCAGAAACCAGGTTTTATAATGTTCCACTCCATCATCTGATGAAGAAAATGCGATTCCATATATTTTATCTCAATTTTTGGAAACAGAAGTCTGTAATGGATGGTGGAGCATTTATGGTGCTGACCTTTAGGGCATCCAGATATTTAGTTATTAGTTTTGCTGTATGCGATGCGTTGTCAACTGTGTAAAATTAGTTTTCTTTTTGGGCAATTTCACAATTTTGTGCACAGTCATTTGTGTAGCAATTGGCAATAACAGTACCTCTAACTTCTAATGCTGTAGAAGCAATATGGCCTGTTTTAGGAAAAAGCTGGCAACCATCTTCTTACCAGCACTGCTAATTTGTTACACTTTTATACCTTTAAGTTCTGCTCAAAGAACCTCACTGGTTGACTTTTCATTTCAGGATCATAACAGTAAATCCAAAATTCATCACCAGTAATGGTATTCCAAACTAAATTTAAGGTGCTGTCTTGGGAATCAATATGTTGTTGTTTATAATCAGGAGTCAGTTTATCCATCGATAAACAAAACCTTTCTCACATTTATTGGCTCTGTTGGTAACTAAGTTAACCCGCATAAGGATCCTTGCAGTTATGCCTGCATTTTAACTCAGAAGGGTTAATGGCAAACTGCTAAATAAATGTAACTAATATTTCTCTGTTTTTTTTTGGTACAGATGGTTTAATGAAGTTTACAACACTACAATGAATAAGGACTTTGTAATGGATATGAAAGTAGAAATTAAGGAGGAAACTTTTGATTCAGATAAATATTATTCTTCAGAACATAGGATAGTTGTGAATAAAGCTGTATGCAGTGGCGACAATGTAATGCATACAAAAGAAGAACCCTGGTGGCAGGAAATAGCATCTCCAGAAATTATATGCCAAATGAAAGCATCATCTGCCTCAGTTGTTCAAATCCAGAATGAAATTAGGATAAGCTTTTAAAAGCGTTCTTCTACTTGCAGAATTAAGGTGTTTATTTCTCCAATTAATTCAGGCAATACAGACGCTTAGAATCCTTTCATTACATGCAACTGATCTTACAGACTATTACAGTTTCCATCACTTTTAAAATGGGTATTGCGGTATACTCATGGAGGAAAGTGTTAGTAAATGAAGTTGTACAATTACCAATCACTTTAATATATTAATTTATATAAAAAATTTACATTTTGATCAAAAACATTTACATAAAATGAAATACATGTAAAGGAGCTTCAATGAAAATAATATACCTATACAATGGGAAAATTTGTCTGGCATACAGTAACAAAATGTTCAAGGCAAATCCTGCAGTTTTTACAGAGATATATATGGTTTTCTGTTTTTGTTTTTGCAGTCACAGCACCTTGTGAACTTGAAACTCATTCAACTTTTTGTATAACAAAGCTCTTCAATTCTCTCAGTTATTATTTTTGACAAAGTTTTTACCAAAGCTCTTTACTGAAAATGCTCTTGCAGAAGCACAAAAGAAAGTTGCCTTAAAAACCATCTACTTGATTTTCAGCCATTATTTCTTAATTGGCAGAGCTAACAATATACTGACACTAGTGCATATGGCCGATTCATATCCCAAAACTGTTTATCATAAGCAGACTGAAAGTGCTATTTTTGAATTATGAGACTCAGTATATCTAAAGCTTCTGTTATGCCCACTTAAGAGTACTGAGGAGAAAACAGTTGCCTGTTCATAGAGACTGGCCATCACCTGTGCAGCTTCCTCCTTTGCTGACAACTTGTTATGGTTGGTAGTCACAGTGAACTGTCAGCAGAAGATTTCAAAGGTTGATGTCCTGTCATACTTGGGTGGCTTGATGGATACAGATGTTTTGTCATGTCCTGGCACCTCATTCCTTGGTGCTGCCATCAACTCTTCCCTTTGTGGCATTAAGTTGTTCCCTGATGTCTTCCAGTACATTAAGGCATTGGTCATAGTCTTCAACATTCCTCTAAGTTTTTTCTTGTGTGAGACTTAGATAGGGGAATTCCTACTAAATCTTTAATATTGAATAAAGCATTGGTGGCTGTTTTATCTTGGAAGCTGCTTTTGTATAGTCAGAATATTAAAAAAACATAAAGAAATGAAATACTAAAATTTTAAATAGTAATACTTTTGTTTCGAAGTCTTCCAGCACATTAAGGCTTCGGTCATGGCTTTTGTTTGCAAAAGTCTTGGTTAGCTAAGATACTTCATGCATAGATAACATACATTATACAGTGCATTTAATATAAATGTCAAGTGATACCTTGAAACAGTTACACATTTTAAAATCAATGTGAACATCTACTTAAAACTTAAAAGTAAACCAATTGGATTATACAGTATGTCTTGGTGAATGTTGACAGGATAACTGATATCTGCTGGTCTGTGTGTCAAATGTGGTGCTCCTTGTCTTGTATAGAGCGAGTGCTCAGTAGAAAGTGTATCTACAACTGGCTTTCTCTACAAGTCAGACACACACAGTATGAGATTAAGCTTTGGAGTGAATGCATGTATTTACCTATATTTGTATATTCATACATGTATACATGTTAAAAACATTTTTAACAAATAAGAATCCAAGTGGAAAAGCTATAGGAAAATTTTGTGAGACAACTTCTATGTAGAAATACAATATTGAATTTAATGGATAAGTTTAACATAACCGATTCTATGAATAATAAGCAGAGGCAATGAAACTGACACATTCCTTTTTTGAAGAAACAATTAACAGTGGTGGGCACAGTATCTAATTTTGGAACCATTATGTGATGAACCTGCATACCAAGAATATTTAATGGCATACTACATTCTCTAGCGTCCAGTTTCTACTGAGCGCTTGCAACATGTCAAGATTGGGAGTTGTTGCACCAGATGCACAGACTATGAGTAGCAGTTATCACATCAATGTAGACTGAGGACTGTAGTAGACCTAAATACTGGGGAAAAAAAAAAAAAAAAAAATTAACAGGGCCAAAAATATGAAGAGAATAAAAGAAGTCAGCACTCACTTCAAATCAGAAACAAAACAAAATTTACAAGAAGTTTACATACCACCCCATAACTTTCTACAGATTCAAACGATCTTCAAATGACACATCATTCTGGCCCCAAAAAACAATTTCTCCATGAAAACATTGAATTCAAAATTAAAAGATGACATTCCACAAGAAAACAAGCCAGGAATACACCAGTTAATCAGCAATAACTGTACAAAAATCTACATTAGACTAACTAAAAGAAACATAAAAACCAGAGCAAAAAAACACCTCAGAAGCATTAAACAAAAACGAGAAGACAAATTGGCAGCAGTTTGGTTTTTTTGGAAAGACCAACACCATAAATAGAAATCTGGAAATATTAAAAAATATCACAAGGAAACAGAATTAAAAGTTTGGGAGAACATCTATATTTGGAAAACAAGAACAGCATTTTCAATTTTGAAATCTCACCAGGTGACCTACTGATGCAGAGGTTCATCAAACCACCACTAGGGACAAGGTCAACCAATACTGCTGGCAGTAATTAACAGGAATTGAGAATGGAAGCACATAGCTTCTGAAACATGTTTTCCAATAATAGAAGTATGAGTATATGATGCAATGTAACAAAATTGACTCACTAAATAATTTCATCTGCAACATTTGCTTACTGTTAGGAGAATAGAAACTGTTAAGGTCTTCCTGTTAAGTTTTACATAGAAAATTATTTACACAATTGACTCCTAATCCATATTTTTTTTCTTACTGAATCTCTATAAATAATTATTATATGATAACTCTTCTGTTAGATTTCATCAATACAGTGTCACACTTTGTTCTAAAGATGAATTTATTCACTCATATTTGGCAGCATCCTCGAACAGGATGGATTTTTAAAAACTGGCCATTTGACTCGTGACACTTAAGTGGGTGGCTGCAATACTAGTACTTAATGCAAATATAAGGGAGAACTTAACTTGAGCTGGAAAGGTAGAGTCAGACTGAAATGCTCAATACCTAAAGAGTTAGAAAGCTAGAGTCAGACTTAAATTTCATTGCCATAGCTAATATTTGAACATGGATTTCCCAGATTATGCCCAGTTGCTATACCCACTGAGCTACCATAACAACATGACACTGAATTATGAGTCAATTGGGGAATTAAATGTTATGTCATCATGTTGCCATGGTAACTCAATGTTAAAGTAACTGGACAGAGACTGGGAGATCCATGGTTTAAATATTAGCTATGGCATTGCAATTTAAGTCTGACCCTACCTTTCTAACTGCTGTCCTACACATGGCTTGTGTGGAAAAGACAACTGATTAATACTTAAGCTACTTCTAAATTTAAAGACAAGAATGGCTGGCAAAATGTATTTGATGTATACAACAAGGTGAGAGGGAAGACTACACCGAGAAGAAGTGGGATGGTACTTCTATATTACTCAAATTAAAAAGTGGACATATATGGTGAAACTCAATTGAACAGCATGGTGAAAGGGAAAGTTAAGAAGCAATTACATTGGTAAAAGTTAAAAGAAAAACAGAATAAAAAACAGTAAGAGATTTTATGGGACAGTGTAGTTCAGGTAAAGTATAGAATAAGAGAATGAAATAAGTCTAAAAAAAATCTCATAAAAGCTGAAGAATAGTTGGCAAGGAAAGATACTTAAAATGTAACAGTAACCAAACTGCCAATACACTGCACTGAGAAAGACAAAACACAACTTTAGCCAAAATTATAAAACACATTAAAACATAAATTTATGGGATTTACTACCCGATGATTAACATTATATATATTAAAAAATTAGTGTATTTCACTATGAAATAATAGTTTATTCACAGTGCATATTATAAAATTAATGTATTTCAATATGAAATAACATAGTTTATTCACACTAAAGTAAACATAAATGTATGAATTAAGAACTTTTATTTTCACACCTGTGTTTGAACAAAATTTTGTTTAATGTACAGTGAATGCAAAAAGTGTTTGTACACTTTTAATATGCATCTATGTTTTACATTATATATGAGCCAATATAATTTTGCACAGAATACAAATATTAAAATACAAATCATACTAATATATTGGGGGACTTTCAATAAATTATGTATAATGTGCATAGATTATAAATAAACCCAGGCAGTGCAAACAGGTTAGGTGCAATAAGTGTCCGTACACAAAAACAAAGCATGAAAAGAAGAGTTCAAAGGGCAGTTTTGACAACCTTCTCTTATAATCTGCCCTCTTAGAGCACTAACAAGAATAACATAGCCAGTAATTAGCACAACATGACAAGGCACTGTAAAATGGGAAGCAACCAAAGAGAAACAGGCGCTTTTTATAGTGTTTTATGTAATAATTTTATTGTTTAGTTTTTGGTGTCAATTAAGTTTTACACATACTTAAAAAAAAGGATCTTCTATTACTTTAACAAATGTTTTAAATGCATTCAGTTTTGTGGCAACTCCAAATGTGCTCCTCTAAATACAAATACAATTTTATGAGATATGTATGTCAGTGTTAAAAATCAAGTTTTGTAGTATAGGGTTTAAACATTTATCACAATGTTTGTGATTTCCCTATTTTTGAACCCATTATTACTGATTAGGGTTATTCATTTCATGGACTTGACAAAGATAATAACCACTTTGGTTATTATTCTCAGAGTTTCAGAACCAAAATAATAATTGCACAGTCTTGGAAAGCTAGAGCCAGTCTGAAAAATTCAATGGTGACTTATAATGTCATAAGTACTTTAAGTCCTACATTTTATTGTTTAAGCAACTACTAGGCCAATCAGTATAATTAATTGTTTTCTACACAAATCATGTATAGGCATACTGCCATAATAACTCTATGGTTAGAGAAACCGGACAGAGATCTATGGATCAAATTCTTGACTATGGTATTGAATTTTTCATTCTGGTGTTTAAGGGTGCTCAACTTATAGGTTATTATTGAAGTTTTTTCAGTCTGACTCCACCTTTTCACTCCTATCTTACAAGCAGCTTGTGTCAAAAAACAATTACACTGATGACTTATTAATTGCAGTGTCTTCTGGTTTCATAAAGACATAATCATTAAGTTGCACAAGGATGTACAGTCCATGAAAGGAATAGGGCTATTTATGGCTCATTTCAGTTTTACTAGATCACAAATGCATGTAAAAGTTTACTTCTGAGATCAAAATGGGTTT
This sequence comes from Hymenopus coronatus, assembly GCA_030762935.1. Lineage (NCBI taxonomy): Eukaryota > Metazoa > Arthropoda > Insecta > Mantodea > Hymenopodidae > Hymenopus > Hymenopus coronatus. Next base: position 15,353,700 of record CM060898.1, on the reverse strand, counting down.
TGAAGCCTCTCTAACAAATAATCATCTATGAAGCACATTTCTTTGGTATTTTATTTTCATGCATTAAATTATGAACTCTCAAGTGAATCTTTTGATTGAAACTCTTATCACAAATTTGGCACTTGAAAGGTTTATCATCCTTGTGAATCAAACTATGCACCTTCAGTGCACTTTTCCGAGTGAAGCTATTATTACACACTTCACACTTATATGGCTTTTCACCTTCATGAATCAATTTATGAACATTCAAGTGAGATTGTTGAGTGTAGCTCCTCTCACAAATTTCACACTTGTATGGCCTTTTACCTTCATGAAGCATTGTATGAGTTTTTAACGATGCTCTCTGAGAAAAACTCTTCTTGCAAGTATCACACTTGTATGGCTTTTTATGTTCATGGGTCAAAACATGTCTCTTCAAATGTCCATTTTCAGCAAATCTCTTTTCACAAATGCCACATTTGTGTGGCTTGTTACTCTCATGAATCAATATATGCCTTGTCAGTTGTGCCCTATGAATGAAGCTCTTCTCACAAAGCTCACATTTGCATGGCCTTTTGCCCTCATGAATCAAAATGTGCCTTTGTCTGGAGCGTCTGTCTGCAAAACATTTATCACAAAGATTACACTTAAATGGCTTTTTGCCTTCATGAATCATTGTATGATTTTTCAAGCTTCCCCTCTGAGTAAAACTCTTCTCACAAACATTGCACTTGTATGGCTTTTTGTTTTCATGAATCAAAATATGCCTCTTCATATGTCCTCTCTCTGTAAACCTTTTCTCACAAACTTCACATTTGAATGGTCTTTTTCCCTCATGAATCAGAATATGTCTTTTCAAACTTCCTCTTTTAGTAAATCTCTTGTCACAAACATCACACACATACGTGTTTTTACCAATATCACTATATGTGTTCTCATTTTGGTTATGCTCATAAGTTTTTCTTGGCTTAAGTGGAACAGTTTGCTCTATGCAAGTGGTGGTTTCTTCATCACTCATATAACCATCTCCACATCCAAGATCATCCTTCCTTGGTTTTAAAGAATTTTTTACTTCTAAATCTTCAGTGAATAAAGCTGGGTTAATACTTTGAGCACTGGAAGATGCTTTTAATCTGAAATATTGCAGTGTATGTTAGTAATAAAAACAATGCAGTATTAAATGAGTTTATTATATTATTTAATTACAGCATATACAGGGCAGATCTTTTGATTTGGGAATGTAATTAAAAGCACATAAAAAATAATTACTGATATATGGCAGTGATGTGTTCTATCAATTGAAATTAATTAGTTGAGTTGATTTAGTAACACTACATCATTTGCTTTTATCATATTTAGAAGCCACGTTTTCCAATAAGAGAAGTAAGTGATATAGTGTTACAAAATCACTCAACTAATTAATTTCAATTACTCAAAATAATTTTTCTAATCAGTTTTATAGTGACAAATTTTAATAATGTCGAGATGGAAAACTGTGGGTCCATCCCATGATCCTAGTCTATGAGCCCTTCTCAAATATTAAAAGCATATCAGCTGTATCTTTATATTTTTCAGTTATGAACCTTGGCTGAGTTTAAAGTTGATACATGAACTTGTAGGCAATAATTTGGGCTCAGGGCCACAAGCTCTTCTTGAAATTGAGTTGCCACTAACCTTACCTTCTAATTTAGAAGTGTACAAACACTGTTGATTATGGCTGCTTTGGATCAACAGGTGAGAACATCAATTTTTTTTTTAGTTAATCAAATTATAAGGCCTTTTCAGTTGAAACAAATGTGCTCATAAATATATGCATGTTAAAATAATTGACAAAATGTAAATATATTATAAGTGATTTATAAGATATATATATATATATATATATACACACACTTGATTCTTAGGCTTCTGTTATAACAGATAATGAGGATGAGAAAACATCTCCTAAGTTGAAGGTCCAGTCAGTTAGATATCAGGATCTTTAAAAAATCAGACTACAGAAGCCTAAATCAAGTATATATATCTTATAAATTATAGTTTTTGAAGAAACATCTGGCTTTTCATGACATTCATTCCAGACCAGGATTCATTAATATATTTAGCATAACTCTTGTTTTTATTGTGTTATTATTTTAATATTTTATTAAAAGTTTCTCAGATAATGCAAAATTGTTAGTAAGTTAATTTTAAAGTAAAGTACATATGCCACCGTTAGTTAGTGAACCATTTAAGAGCATGAATCCTTGAACATTAGAAATGCATGGTACATTAACCAAAACTTAATTAGAGGGGGAGGAGGGAAATCACAGAACTGAGCTTGTTGCACCTCTATGTAGGGATCTTACCTTGTTGATTCAGCTGAAGGGAAATCCTCATTTCTGCCATCCTGTAATAAAATGTATTCACATGTAAACCCTTTTTGAGGATAGTATTAGATGGTAACCATTTTAACTTGAGACACATTCATCAATTCCCTTCCCACATTCTCTACTTAATTTGAATAACAAAACACAGATTGTAAGCCTGGAAAATTTTAGGTATGTTGTAAATTTCAACACTTCACTTTCAGCTCCCTACCTTTCATGGTTGTAAGACAAGAAAGGAACACTCAGACAGGCTACTGACATTTATGTTGCATTTGAGATAATTTAAACCTAAATTCTTAAATGGAATAGAGAGAGTGAATACAAAACCTATAATCATCCTGAAACAGGATGACTGTAATAAATAGAACAAAAAATCTTAGTTCAGTTTTGTTATTTTTTAAGTATGTTTTGAAAAAAAAAAAAAAAAAAAAAAAGGAAGCAAAACTTGCTTTATATTAACTTACTTTAAATAAAGATTTTACGAAACTTAAAACACTTCCTCAAATATTTTTAAAGGTTTTGAAAGATAAATATTTTCTGCATTTTATTAATTTACATTCTTACTATTGTAATAACCTTTCAAAATTTGTCTCAGTTGAATCTAAATCATTAGCCCCAAGATTACACAGCATGACAATACAATAAGTTTGGAAGAAACATACTTCAACTGTTTTTTATTGATCTTATGGGTTATTTTTGATGCAGCATTACTAATGAGTATCTTGAAATGCTACTCTTTACAGCTGTGACAGTTGTGCCAAGAATTTATCCAAATAAAAAAGCAGCACATCACAGGACCTTTGTTTTCATCTTATTCAACACTTCTAGTATCTTTCTGAAGTAGATTGTGTGTCAAGGCTAGCATTTTCTAAATGGTTTCTTCAATAAGGAGAGTATTTTCCCTTAAAATTCTTGTAATGGATGATGCAACGCAGAAATGGAGAAACTAATTATCATAATACATACAAACAGGCTTTGACAACCCTTACTCAATAAGACAAGACAGTTTTTATCTACATTACAAAAGTGATGTGGAAATGTTGCATGAAAGAATATTTCAAGCAGTGGAATAATTAAATAAATGAAACAACCTAAATGTACTTTGTAAAGTGCAGCAAAATTTGAAAAAACTAATTAAACATATGAGTTATTTTTTTAGTAGTGTTAGCCCCTGCTTTTATTACTTGTGGCACCGCAAGCGATGACACTGGTGATACATGATATGAAGATGAAGCACCAGTGGAATGCGATGGTGGGGGAAACTGGAGTACCCAGAGAAAACCTGCCCCTGCACCTCTCTGTCCACCACAAATCTCACATGTGGTCACTTGGGATCAAACCTGGATCATTTAGGTAGGAGGTAAGTGGTCTAACTACTCGGCCACAGGGTGGGTGGCCACATATGAATTTGTGAGGAGTGCATATTTCAAACAATTTTTCATAACATTACAAAGAAGTTCTTATTGGTCTTCTATTTTTAATCTACTTAAATTATTTACATAGTTTTATAAAGAATGAAAGCATAATCTTGTGACTTGGGACTCACAAGCTTTTATTACCTTTATAAATTTGTGCGATAATGTAAATGCTTCTTCAGTTCCACATTCTGTATGATATTTAGATTATGTTATGATTATGTAGGGTTTTCTATTTATTTACGAGGTGCATCCAGGGAGTAAGTCCCAATCGCATCCAGAGATGGCACCACCAGTCGGATAGGAATGTGCGCGTGCAGGAGAAGAGAGGAAGTATATGGTAACATTGTAGTAAAGTTTCAGTTTTGTGACGGCAGTGGTTATTGCTCTGTGCTAGGAGAAAATGGCTGCTCCAATGTTGTCTCCCGCCAAATGCAAGGTTCGTGCAGTCATCCGATTTTTGCATGCTCAAAGGCAATCTCCAGCAGAGATCCATCATCAATTGTATCATGTGTATGGACAGGACATTATGTGTGACAGTATGGTAAGGCGATGGTGCATGCAATTCAAGGAAAAATCAATATTCACGACAAAGACCATAATAGCCGACCATCCCTGGTGATGCCAGAAGTGTTGAAAAGTGTGCGGCAAGCAATTGTGCAGAACCAGCACTTCACAATTTGAGAACTCTCTTGTCAGTTTCCCCAGATATCTTGCTCGCTTGTGCACAAAATTGTCTCCCAGTGGCTTGGTTTTCACAAAGTGTGTGCAAGATGGGTGGCTAGAACACTGACAGTTGAACACAAAACCAAACGTCTCACTGTAGCATTGACATACCTACAGCGATACGCAGCAAAAGATAACAAGTTTCTTGACAATATTGTCACTGGGGATAAAACATGGGTGTCGCATGCCACACCAGAGACAAAGCAACAATCAATGCATTGGAGTGGTTCACCTGTGAAGACCAAATTGAAGTAGACAATCTCTATCAAAAAGTCATGTGCACTGTCTTCTGGGATCGACGTGGTGTCCTCTTGTGCAAATTTTTACCACGAGAGGAGACCGTAAATGCTGATTGATATTGCCAAATGTTGCATAAACTCAGGTGGGCAATCCAGAATAAGAGACGTGGAATGTTGACAAGAGGCATTACGCTTGTTCATGACAATGCAAAACCCCATACAGCCAATGCCACATGAAATGTGTTGAATAAGTTTGGATGGGAGGTTTTCGAACATCCACCCTACAGCCCCAACCTCGCTCCAAGTGACTTTCATCTCTTCCGTCTCATGAAGTGTTTTCTGGCAGGAAAACGTTTCCATAGTGATGCTGAGGTGCAGAATGAAGTGACTTCATGGCTGCGGACATTGGCGGCATAATCCTATAACTTGGGCATACAATTAATGGTGCACCATTACGATAAATACCTCAACAATTGTGGTGACTATGTTGAAAAGTAGCCAGTGAGTCTATGTAATTATACCAATAAATATTTCTTACTTAGTGATGTTTATGTTCTCTTTATCGGTCATCGAGACTTACTTTCTGGATGCACCTAGTATATCCTGGAAGTGTTTATCTGTTGCTATAGCATCAGAAGATGAAGAATTAAAGGTTAATCTGTTAAATGTAAAGTGAGCACGTAGAATTACTGCTTTGCAATATTGTGCAAAATAAAAGAGTAATTATCTCAGGAACGTAAAACTTTATGAAAAAAATTTAATAAGGAAAACCACTAACAATGCTCTTTCTTGGTATAGAAGAATGAAAAGATCATCTTCTACCCTTCAACAAAAACTTACTCTAGTTTCAATCTTCAGTTGAACTCCTGTAACAGGAAAGGCTTTTGGCTGATACTTCCCTTCTGGTGATGCTATTTCTTGCCAACATGTTTCTTCTTTTAATTCTGTTTTTATATACATTCCATAGATTTCACCGTTTACTGCTGCATCCAATTTAGAATGCTCCTGTTTTGGAAAGACAAAGTCTGGTGTTATAACTTCTTCTTTGATATCTAATATGCAGTTACCACTGTGAAATGCAGAGTAATTATTAGTCTGCATTATATCATCTGAAGAAGGAAAGTTTGGCTCAATCTGGAAGTCCATGTCTGTTATCAGACCCTCTTCTTTAATTTCTACTTTGTTTTCCATTTAATTTCAGGTTACTAATCTTTGTTGTAAGATCTGAGGACAAAAGAAAAAGAAACAATCCTCTTTAAACACAGCATACTTTTATCAAAACATACTAAGAGCATGCCGCAGAAGGCAATAGAATAGGACAAGTAACAATTAAAAGTTTACTAGCAACTACTTCAGCATAAAAAAGAAACAAACAACAATAATTATATTTCACATTTTACAATGGTACTGGTTTTAAGCTAAATAATGAAAAACTAAACTAGAACAATTAAAAGAGAATCTCTAAGAAAAGAGAACTACAGTAAAAAATGCAGCTTTTAAAACCTTTTGCACTTACAAAAGGAGAAACTTTAAAAATGCATGGTTCTCATTGAGTGCCACAATAAATTAGCAAAAGGCACTAAATTTTAATTTTCACATTGCAATAAAAAAAGATGTAAAACCAGATTTCACAAATCTAAAGAGGAAAAATAAGAAATATATTATTTCATTTAAACTAAAACATGGTTATAATAAGTGCTACACAGCAAAATCTAAATTGCTAATGTGGAAATGTTAAAAGTTTCTCTCTGTTGCTTTACTTCAAATTAATTTTGAATTTGAATGAACTAATTTATTCTTCCTTTCTGCAATACATTACAATTTACAAATTTCACCTTAATCTAAGCATTTACTCCATCCTTGGGCCCAATACAACAGAACATCCTGGTTATATTATGTATAATGGCTCTCCCCCTTCTTCTGATTTATCTTTCTTACCTCCCTTTTCTTTCTTTACTGTTCCCTTCTTATCTTTTTCCATTTTGTTCAGCTTTGCATACCTCCTTACCCCATTTTCTTACTCTACCTTAATCTCACATCTCTCATTTTTCCTTTATGGTCTTCCCTCTCACTTCATTTGCTCAATCGGGTCATGCTTGGTGATATATAACTTTCTTTCTCTCTTCTATGCCCCTTTCCCAAAAGACAGGCAGACATCAAGAACATAGTCTGATTCATTGATACCATTGGACTTGATTGAAGCCCAGTCTATAAGGTACAAAGGGCTTGTGAACCTGCATACTAGCATAGTGAGAGGCCATTTAGTTTTCATCATTATCATCTACACCCCACTTTCCCATGCTCCACTCGTTTCACTTGTCGCCTTCTCTCTTGCTATGATCCCATATCCTCTTTGCCTTATAATTTCTTCTGCTTCCCTCATACTCAGGCTTATCATCTGACACTTTGTCAAAATCCTCTTTTCCTTATTAACTTGCTAATCTAATCTCACTTCCCTCTCCGTTAAACTGCCCATTACCCATCTGGCCACATCATTTGATTCCACTTCTGCCATTGATTTCTCTTTCGTCATTATTTGCTTGGTGTGGGTTCTTTTTGTTGTGAATGGATGACCTCTACTTTCTTCTTTTGACTCCTACACATCACAAATTCCCTCCTGGATCAAGTCTACTGCATGCTTTTCCAATTGCCCTTTGGTCCATTTTCCTATTAATTTGCATGGTCATATATACACTTTAAAGTCTTAATACACTCATACTTTGTTAGGCTCTTACCTGTCTTCTTTTTCCTATTAGCCCCTTCATTGGCTTCTTTGACCAAATATTAGGCCTCCATTAATAAAGGTATTTCTTTTAGATTTTTTCAACATCTGGTACACTGTGTTCAAATTTGTAAAGTTCCCAGATGTTTCTTCTTCCTCTTACTTTTTCAATTATAAATTTCATATCATCTATATTGGAATCCTAATTTCCTTTCTAATAGTTCACTTAATTTCTTTCAAGCTCCAACTCCTCTTCTCTCTTCAATCCCCATAATTATTAAACCTTTTAGTGCCAATCACAATCTAATCTGATCAGAAAATTCTGCGAAAATTTCCAATTGCGATCTAATCATGATGCCATTTTCATACATTTTTAATTCTTTCCAGTGGTAAATTCTGTGTACTTTCTATGTCATAGTTATACAGAAAGGTTTTCTGGAGTATTTCAGGATCTTATATTCACTGCAAAGCATTAAATTATCTCCAAAATTAATTTCTCTAACTGGTGTTTGTTTATGCTGGTTGAAACTGGTGTCGACTAGCTGAAGGATACAAACTGAAGAGAAAATAAGAACTGCAGTTTGTGATATATTAGAAGAAAATGAGTGATTTTGAATTTTCAGACCTAGATGAAAGAGTTTCTGACATTGACATATGAGAGGAAGATATACATTCTAGTTTCAGCGGTGAGAATTCATCCGATAACAATGGACCTTGTACACATGCAAATAATCTGTAAACTTATCAAAATGGATTTACGGACATGTAACCAGACAACAAATACAATGTGTATCAACCATTAAGCTGAAAACAAGTGCTAAATTGTACAATAATCTTCTTTACCTTTGTATACTATAGCTTTATGCCATTTTCATTAATAGTGCTATCATGTATGTGTGTATTTGGTGTTTTTTTTTTTTTTTTTAGTTTCAGGTTATGTGAATTCATCATTTTGTACTTTTAAAAACTAAATAACCAGACCAAAACAGGATGCTGTTTTAGTAAAGAAATATCTATACTTTCATTTAATTAGTTGAAATTTCTGTGGAGTAGGTTTTTGTATGCTTAATTATGATTTTGGGATGTTTCATTTTATTTTCAAGTTTTTCTTTTGTTTTTAATTTTTTAAAAATATTGAAGAGGCTTCTCATCCATTTAATACATATTATACAGTAGACAAAAGGGTTTACTAAAATGAAAAAAAGATTCAGCTATGTCATTTTATATTCATTTTATTATTAACAATTTGAAATGCTGCATTCTGCTCTAAATTTGCTTGGCATTTTGCAGATAGCATTTTGCTATTTGGGCTGGCACTAAAAGGGTTGAATTATATCTTCTGCTCCAGTCTTCTATACTCCCATTTTTCTTTCCATGTCTTGTAATTATTTGTTTTCTTAATGACATTGACAACTGCCGGAATCTTATATGCACTGCTGGTATGCTGGAATTTCATCCTGCAAGAGTTCTTCAACATGCTAGTAAATCTACTGACACGGTGCTGTTGTTTTTAAGTACACTTAAAGGCCATGCCATGGTAGGCAGCCTGGGTTCGATCGCATGCAATTGCATGTGTGATTTGTGGTGGACAAAGGGTGGGGGCGGGTTTTCTCCAGTTTCCCCCATCATCACATTCCACCAGTGCTCCATATTCATTCCATGTTTCATCAGTCATCGCCTGTGGTGCCATTTATAGTAAAAGTAGGGGAAAGAAAGGCAGACTTTAAAAGCATCGGTCTGGGTAAAGTTTGAATCTCTGACCTTGAGATCTGAAGGTCAGTGTCTAACCAACTGAACTACCCAGATCAACTCTGGTTACCAAGGCCAAGGGTTCAAACCTATTGAGAAATTGATTTTTTACGGTGTAAACATCCTTGCCATGGCTTCCTTTAAAAGGGAAATAAAACTAGTGTTCCTGAGCTTGTAGTTTTCAAGCAAGATAAAAAGGCATCTGAGCAAATTTAATTGCCTTTCAGACCCAATAGAAGAAAAAAATTAAAATGAGTTATATTTATGGATGTTCTTTAACTGCTATGATTCGCAGCGTCCCCTTCTATATAGGGCATGAAAGATTGCTTAATTTTGCCTAGAGGTCTCTATGTGCCATAAATCTACAACACGAGATCAACGCCTTCACTTTCCTTCTGAAGGAAGCCATTATAAGGACTTTTACGTCTGAAAAAATACCTGGTAAAGCTATACGACGGTTCCACCACCCATATACTGACATGCCCGCGGCACGCACACACGTGCTAAGTTGTTCAGATGTGAAAGTTGCCAGGTTGCCAAAATTTTGACTTCTTCTTGGGAACATTGGGGTTTTAGCTTCACAGATTCATCGTCTACACCCTGTCGCTTTCGGCCGCAACTGCTACACTCAACTTATAAAAAAATATCCCTCTGCTACGCATTGCGGCTTAGGGTCCTCCACGTTGGGCTATGCTTTGCAGCTTAGGGCCCTAAATGTTTATAACAGACCAGTAAGTAATTACAATGCGGCTCTAATGACGAAATAACAAAAGTACCCGCGTATAGAAGTAATGCCAAGTGGTGGAACCATTGTATACTAATAATAAATACCTTGCCAATTGCCGGATTTGAACCCGCGATCTTGGGAGCCAGAGATTAACATGTTACCCCTACACCACAGATGATGGTCGAGAATGGGACGCTGCGAACCACATAGTTAAAGAGCGCCCATAAATACACAATTTAACCTTCATTCACAGCGTAGATGCAACAAATATGGTTCCTTAAACCTGGTTTTATATTTGTTTTTCTCGTCACACATTGGTAATGGTCTAGATTGTCCAGTATATACAAATGGTTACTATTTATATTAGTACATACTTAGTAATGTCATTATTTCCAGGTGTGAGAAAAATAACTTACGTGGGTTTCTACTGTTTATTCCCATTAATTGTTTTGATTTTCTTTCCCAAAGGAATGGCAAAGGGACTATTTCCCCATCTTTTTCCAACTGCAGTGCTTACGTCAAACTCCAATTTATGAAAAATACCGGTATAATTTATAGACGCCATTGGTATGTCGAAAATGACACTATCTCACCCGTTTAAGTTATTCAAGAGTGGAAAAAGCAATTATTCAAGAAATGCTCTTCCAAGTGTTCTGCTTCTAGCGGCAGTTTCAGTTCACGGCCTCTTTAAAAACAGTATACAGTATGCAGCATGAAGACGGCTAACCCCAATTATAGTTCTAGCGAAATGCCTTTTAATACACACACAATTATTTTTGTTGCATGAAATAATATTTTCTTCCGTTTCTGTCATTCTATTATTGGTCCCAGAAAACCTGCTGAATTATTTGTCCTCCGATGATCATTTTGAAGATCCGAAATGACAGCTACTCATCCAATACGCCTTACCAAGTATGGCATACTAGAAAGTTAAATCTTGGCCATGATTCTGGTTTATGCAAAGTAAGTGGAGGGAATGGTTTATGTTCTGGGCTTCGGTAAGCTGTCTGCTAAAAGTAAACATTATGAAAACATGTATTTGTATTTTAATTTTGTCGATGTCATTTTGTTTGCGTACCCGGCAATTATAGGGCAATCTTTGGTATGCGTAAGTAAAAGGTATTGTAAGAAAAACAGTGTTTTATTGCTCCAACAATTCTTATTTTTTCCGCTAATTATAAACGAAAATATGTTCACAAATGAATGTCTTTCTTTGATGCTGTTTCGAGCTCGGCGACTACGGCTACTGCTTGCATGTTCCGAATTTCCCAGCGAAAACTGCCTCCACACGCAATCATTCCCAGTTGAAAATGAATTCTGCAGGATTCGTTCCCCTTTTTATACCTGTCATCACGCAACAGGAGCCTTCCAGAAGCAGTAGTACATGCAAACCACAGCAGGTGTCCACTAACGCAGGTGTAACAATTGCCACCAATAATCAGCTATGACGTCCAAAGTTCACACACTTGCAATGATTACGGCTGCAGGGCATAGTCACAGTATATTGTGATTTATAACTATTGTCCTTATCAATACAAATAAGTTCATGAGCTCAGATATCCAGGTAGCAATGTAGTGTTGCATGTCTACTAGCAGTACATGAATGCTAGGATAGCGAATCTAGTGCTGTGTTATGAGCAGCAGGTATTATTAAGTAGCTGCTAATTAATTGCAGTTTCATATGAGGCATATCAAGAAACAAGGCTACAATAGCTAGAAAACAAAACAAGAACTCCATTTTGTTACAATTAAGCAAGACTTTAGGCACCTAATTTTACTCCATGCGAACAACAAGAATTTCAGCATTGACATCACCACAGGATTCATATTCTGTGTATTGCATTTATTCACTATCAGAGTTACTATTTTCTAAGAACTCCAAACATAGTTAACCATGTCTGACTGTGAATCACTTGTAAATGATATTTGCTAATGTTGTTATCAGATGTGCTAGGTTCTTGTTCTGACATTTTGGTACGAGACTCTTTAAATTATAGTTTTAGCAAACATACATCTGCATAAATTACAGATATTCCAGTTCAACACCTACCATATAATTGGTATATGATGAAATTTTAAACATAAAATACTACACAAGCCAAAATGATTGTTAGGTGCTGGTTCACATTCAGGGCTGAGTGTGTTGCATAACTACTAGCTGACTCAGGCTGGTGTGTTTACGGGGTAATGGCAGGTTAAATGTTGAGCATAGCAATTTCTTTATTATGTGAAACCAAAACTAAAAGCACTCATGGAAATTTAACTAATAGTGCTAGAAATATGGGGGTTTTGCCAGTATGTGCAGAAATTAGGGATCTCATTATACAGAATTAAAGTTTTTCTGATGTTATTAAGCATTTTTCAGAAGTAACTAATATACATCCATAATGTGTACATACATAACTCGGGAATGTAGGGAGAACCTAGTGGATAATGGGCAACACCCTCATGAACAAAGTCTAAACTGATTTAATTGTTTTTTCACACAAGCCATGTGTAGGACAGGAGTTGGATAAGTAGTGTAGACTGAAAAATACATGCCGTAACTGGAATTTGAACAACAGCAATTATCTAATTATTAAAGACAAGCACCTCCTCAGGTATCCTCACTTTCATCTCTAGCTGCAGCACAGTTGTTCAAGTCTTTAGCCTGTTTTATATTAACTTGAAACTTGCTTTACATTTCCTTCTTGTATTGGTTCAATGATTAGGCCCACAAATTTTACGCTGATTATACTACAAATGTTTTGAACACACAGCACATCCTATAACAAAACTAGCTAGAAGTGCATGCGAGTTCATGACTTGGCTTATGCTTCTATAGGCAAAAATGTAACAATACTGAAGGAAACTTTTCCTTTATGCATGCAACCATTATTATTTATGATCACTGTGATTGTGACATCATTTCTGATTTTGCAAGACAGTGCATATGATTGGCAACTTGCTTTCCATAGCTTCATGCATTGTTACAGTTGTGTGCAATTTAATGCAACACAAGTGAGTGATTTATAGCAATACTCTGCATTGTCACATGTGTACCTGCATGTAATATTACATGTGCAATAATGGCATTAATTTCTGGAGATTGCTTGCTGTGTAATCAGGAGTGATAAAAAGGGAGCTACCAGGCTTGCAGAGTCTAGTTTTGGACAGAGAGCTTTGAAAGTTGAATTGGCATCCTCAATTGCATATGATTGTCGAGGTGACGAGAGATAAAGTTGTGCTACAGTATTGAATTAAAATTTATAGTACTTAACAGAAACTGTATTTAAAGGATTTTGTTACGATATTATTCAGAGGATGATCACTAATTGAGTTAAACAAAATTCACATACCATTGATAGTTTAATATATGGCACATATAAATATTGGTATTACAAGTGCATGAAAGCATGCATGCACACACACCACACTTCTGATCCCAAGGTGATTGCCACTTTTGTGTATCATGTAAAACAAACAAAACTAACAAATGAGCCTGCCTGGGTAGTGTGGTGGTAGGTTCACATTCAAAAGGTTGTGAGGTTGAATCTTGCTTAGGGTGAGTTGCTCGGCTAAGTTTTTTTTTTTTTGAGGGTTTTCCCTTATCCTGAGAAGATGAACGTTGAGTATGGACCCCGAGATCATTTGAGCATAATTTCACCAATTTCATTCATAGTCTGATATGACCAACCAGGTTAAAGGATGTTAAGCTAAAAAAAACAAAAAAAAAAACAACAACTTTACCTACTTCCATACACATATACAAGGATGAAACTGAACATGTTTAGAAAATCAAAAGAAAATTAGTTTTAAAACATAAATTACTTTATTGTTTTTCAAAATATTCCCCTTTAACATCAATAGATTTTTGCATTTGATGAAACCAGTCCTTCAAGCAATGATGCCACTCTTCCAGAGATACTTCAGAAACCAGGATTTATAATTTTCCCCTGCTTCATCTGATGATGAAAAAGTGATTCCACATAATTTATCTTTAATTTTTGGAAACAAAATGAAGTTACAAGTGTTAGGTCAGGGCTGGTTAGTGCTGACTTTAGGGTATCCAGACACACATTAGTTAGTTTTGCTCTATGCGGCGATGCATTGTCAAGATGTAAAATTGTTTTTCCTTCTCGGCATTTTTCACTAACCTTTTCCAAAATTTTGTGGTAAACAGACATTTGCATACCAGTTGGCAGTAATGGTATATCTATTTCCTAATGCTGTAGTAACAATATGCCCTGTTTTAGAAAATAAACAATTAGCAGTCATCTTACCAACACTGGAAATTCATTGTGCTTTTATAGGCTTCTGTTTTGTTGGAAAAACCTCAGCAGATTCACTTTTTTTTCTGGAACATAGCAATAAATCCAAGACTCACTATACCAATAATAATATTCCAAACCAAATTTGTAGCACTGTCTTGGAATTTTTCCAGAGCTTTTTTGCATCACTTATTGCTTTTGGATTGGGAGTTAGTTTATATGGAATCTATCAATAACAAAATTATGTCAACGTAATAAAATGTTTTGAATTTGACTCATACCAATGTCCTTTGTTGCCAGAAAAAATTCATAACATGTCCTTCAAGTTGCATGAACAGCAATAATATTTTCATTAGTAGCAGGAGTTCTTAGATATCCTTAAAAACATTTATCACTAAAAATAACCATTATATTTTGTACTCACTGCACCAATTATAAATTGTTGCTTAGCTGAATCTTCTTTGTCAGACACATTCCTAAGCTGATCTTTGCATTGTTTAAGCATTAATGATGATTTAAAATTGTAAAAAGGATAACTCAGAAAATTTTGCTAGTCAAATTCACTTTTGAGTGAACTCAAAATCTTTAAATGAAAATCAGCAAAGCATTGGAGAAAATTGAGCAATCAATTAGCAAAAGATTAGAAAGTAGCTATCAGATGTAAACACACTTCATTTGTTTTTAGAAACATGATATGCTAAAATTGTTCAATGTAGCATGATTTATATAAAGCAGTAGATACATCCAGCCACAATTATTGCTCTGCTGGTAAATAAGTTTACCTCTTGCATTCTAACCAAAAAGGGTTAAGTAAATGTAAATAATGTTTCTCTTTTGGTACAGGTAATTTAATGAAATTTAACAACACAGCAATGGATAAAGACGGTGGAATAGACATAAAAGTAGAACTTAAAGAGGAGACCTTTGATTCAGAGATATATTATTCTACAGAACATAAGATGTTTATGAATAATGTATTCACTGACGACAATGTAATAAATACAAAAGTAGAAATTAAGGAAGAACCCCGGTGGCAGGAAAGAACATCTTCAGAAATAAGATGCCAAACAAAAACACCCTCTGTCTCAGATCTTCAAATGTGCAATGAAATTAGGGTAAGTTTTTAAGAGCATTCCTTTATCTACCAATTAAAACTTTTATTTTTCCAATTTTTGTAGATCTTTTATATGTTTAAGCTGGTGATTCACATGCCTGGAATCCCAATGCCATTACATGCAGCTGTACTACCAGGCTCTTAGAGTTTCCATCACTTTTAAAAGGGCATTGTGGTGTCTCGTGGAGGGAAATGTTAGTAAATAAAGTCATATCATTACCAATCACTTTAACATTTTTATTTTAAAGAAACAGTTTAAATTTTGATAAAAAATATTTACAGAAGTTCAAGATACATATAAAAGAGCTGCAATGAAAATAATGCAAAAATTTGTTTGGCATACAGTAACAAAATGTTGAAAGCAAATTTATTTCTTGCAGTTTTTACAGACATATATGGCTTTTGTGTTTTTGCAGTCAACAGCATCCTTGTGAACTTGAAGCTCACTATACTTCAGAACTTTTTGTACCTCAAAGTACTCAAATTGTCTTACTTATTTTTTGGCAAAGGCTGTTTGCTGAAGATGAACTTTGTGAATTACGATGTCAGTATAAATTGATCACTACAAATCATTTTTGTAAATTGCCAAACGGGCTGAATCATCTGTAGAAAGAAAAGCATCAAGTTTGAGGTTTCTATTGATAGCTATATATTTGAGTATTTTCCCACTCTTTTATTATTTTATTTATATAAATAATGAAAAAGTGTAACCTCACATCCCTGTTTGACTCTAGTACTGAATTTTTTCCAAGCAGATAGTCTGCCATCTTATTTAATAGAGATTTAATTATAAAAATTTTCAGTGATGCTCTCATAATAATTGATGTATGCATGGTGAAATTGCATCTGCATTATGTGAACATGGAAGGAAACCCCAATTACAGGTTTGTCCTTTCAGTGTTTGAAGAATCCAACAAGAACATCTACTCACAAAGCCTCGGCTGACAGCAGCTAATGGAAAAATGTTCCCAATATTTATTGAACATTTTTCAGGCAATTAAGGGATATACAAATGTGTACTCTACCTTGGCTTGTAAAGGTGTCAAAGTTGGAACCAAGAACCTGGGTGGTGGTGTCCTCCTGTAGCTTATACAGTTGAAGGTTATATAAGCATTCTGGCAATAGGGTGGCATCTTATTTGTGAATTTCTTAGACATTTCTAGCTTTCACTCTCTGCAATCTAGATTAGAAAAAACATTGCAGGTACAGAAGTGCCAAACATTAAGGGAAATTATTGTCGGAATGGAAACAAATACATTGTTTATATTTTTTTGTGATTGACCGATTTCATCACCTATTAGTTGTCATTCTCAGAAGAGATTGACTGGTATTGGTGTCTGTTGTGTGGTGATTTGTAAGTGCAAATTTATCTGCTTGTTTGCATTTGATGTGCCTCAAATGTTCCTTTAATCTGTTTTTCAGAGTTTGTTACATTTTCAGTTAATATAACGAATTCCTGCTCTTTTGTTCGGATGGATCGAGTCTTTCAAATTGAATTTATTCTGTGAATCTCTGCAAATGTTATATTTCTGGAAAACATTTTGATATTCGTCATGAGATACAATATAAATTTTCTGAATGTCGTTTTGGTCCAATATGCTTAGCAACCACCAATTTTTCTGTTTTAGCCTAGCATTTTGGAAATGTTATTTCATCTGTTTTTTAATTCCTTTTGGTTTTACAAATATATTTGTTTTCACAATAATCCTTTAATATGATGTGGTATTGTTGTTTTAAGATGCATTCAGTAGGTCTTTTTAATTTATGCTCCTTAACTATTTTACTGATTCTGTTGTGTGCTAATGGGTGATACATAATTTTACTGCACCTTTTCCAAAGGACAAAACACCACTCCTTAAGGATTCCAGCTTTTTCACACCAATTCCTTAATTATAGTAGATAGTAATGTGATAATAGCTGTATCAATGTTTTGGTGTACATTTGAGTTATTTTATTACAGGATGGAATGAGTGAGAACTTGCTTCCAGCAGAAACCCCAAGGTAAGACTCCAAGATCTTGGTACACTCCACAACTAGTTCTATGCCCCTAACTTGGCTCTAATCTTAATGTTTAATGCTTTTTTAATGCAGTTTCTTCCTCATGCTGACTCTGTTAATGTATTATAATAGCATTTGGGTACCAATGTTAGAAGTTTCTTCATCAAATATGCAAATGATTTAAAGTAAACTATGTTTTATAATTCCTAGTTGAAAATAGTAGATTATGAATTAGAGGAATATAATTGTTTTCTCATTTGCAGCTTTAGCAGCTGCAAATAATTAAAAAAAGAAACTCTGAATATATGTACATTAATTCATAAAGGCTGCTTTATAATAATTGAGAATGTATAGAGTTGGTTTAATTGTTTTTTCACACAAGCCGTGTGTAGGACAGGAGTTGTATAGGTAGAGTCAGACTGAAAAATTCAATGCCATAGCTGGGATTTGAAACACGGATCTCCCGGTCTCTGACTCTACCTAAACAACTACGGTATAGTATTCACAATTAATGGAAAACTTTACCAGATCCAAGGATTGGGAAAGAAGACTTGTTCAGATTTGAACTCTCTTGTTCCTGTAAATAAAATATAATATATATATTATTCCTGTCATATGAGTATGACCAACAGTTGCATATCATCATTGTGCCCATGAAACCTGCTCTGTAGAGATTTTTCAAAACTCAGTAAATAATTTCAAAACTGCTTTGGATTGGCTGTATAAAGCACTATATGCATATGACACAGTTTTTGTAATAATAAGGAAACAATATAGTTTGCCATGTGATACCTCTTAACATTGCACCTTCAAAATCAGCATGTGTTCATGTGTTTAACCCTTTTAGTGCCAATCTAATTGTGATCCAAATATTCTGTGAGAATTGCCAATCATGATGTAATTGTGATGCCATGTTTATAAGTTTTAACTTTTTCCAATAGAAAAATCTATATACTTTCTATGTCAGCCATGGAGAAAGGTTTTCTGGAGCTTATCTTTACACTGTGAAACTCTAAATTAGCTCCAGATTTAATTTCTCTAGCCAGTGTTTGTTTATATTGGTTGAAACATGGCATCATCTATGAACTAAAGAGGAATTAACAGTTGCAGTTTCGCGATGTTTTAGAAGGAAGTGAGTGATTTTGAATTTTCAGATCTTGATGAAATCATTTCTGACATTGACGTAAGAGAGGAGAATATATGTTCTAGCTTCAGCAATGAAAATGAATTCAATAACAACAGCCCTTGTACACATGCAAATAATTGGTGTACTTATCCAAATGGATTTGAGGAGGTGTAACCAGATGACACATACAATGTGAATCAACCATTCAGCCATGCAGCAACACAAGTGCTAAATTGTACAGCAATCGATGTTACATTTGTACCCTATTGCTTTATGCCATTTTCATTAATAGTGATATCATGCTTATATGTGTGTGTGTGTTTTTTTTTTTTTTCAGTTTTCAGCCTTCAGGCTATGTGAATTCATTTTTTGTATTTTAAAAATAAAACACCAGACCAAAACAGGAGTAAAGCTGTTTTAGTAAAGAAATCTCTATAATTTTATTTAATTAGCCTGAAATTTCTGTGTAGTAAGGTTTTATATGCTGATTATTTTGAGATTTTTATCTTTAGTTTTTAAATTTTTAAAAATAATGAAGAGACTTCTCATCCAAATAATGCATATTATACAGTAGTCCTAAGGATTTACTAAAAATGAAAAAAGATTCAGCTCTCTATATCATTTGGCACTTATTTTATAACCCTGCATTCTCCTCTAAATATGCTTGGCACATTTAGCTATTGGGGCTGGCACTAAAAGGATTAAGTGTTTCTTTTGTGTCTCACAGAACACATTACAAAACTATAGCAACAAATAAGCACACTGTCTTCTTTTACCTTACATAGCAGTAACATAATATTATACAGTCAATATGGCAAGCAGAGGAGAGAGGCTTGTGAAGTTAGCTTTGGAATCTTGGGCAGAAACTGATCAAAATGATAGTGAAGGTACATTTCTATCAAGAGAGTTCATCAGAATAGGAAAAATAATAAAATTGATGTTGTTTCCATATGATGAGAGTATAAGATGAAAAGATATGGGTAATTGCGTTTTTAAAATTTACATAATTCAATTTTAATTCTTTAAAGAAATACTTAAATGAATGAATCAATTTTGAAAATATAAGCATAACACCAGAAGTAAACTGCAGCTAAGCATAGTCAGTCACAATACAAAGTATGGTGGCATTAAATTATATAGTAAATTGCCTGAAAAACTAAAACTTGCCACCTCAGAGGCTATATTTAAAAGAAATGTAAAACACTTTTTATTGCAACTTAACTTCTATCCCATAAAAGAATTCCTGTCATCTTAAAAACATTGTTTTGTATTCCTATATTTACTTATTTTTCTATTATTTTATTTGTATTGATGATACCATGAATGATTGTAATTCCCACAGTTGAAATGAAATGAAATGGCCATTTTTGTATAGCTTTTGTTCATAATATGGTTTTTTTTTATCAATATTTCATTTTAGAATAACTTTTTTTAGGTGTCTTTTTCTAGAAACCAAATTGATTCTTTTTAATAGCATTAACAAAGAAAAAAGAAGTTGGATAGGTAGAGTCAGACTGAAAAATTCAGTCATTGCCAGGGCATGTTGCCATGGTACATCAGTGGTTAGAGTACCTAGCTAGAGGTCAGGAGATCCATGGTTCAAATCCTGGCTATGGCATTGAACATATAGCTTGTGTAGAAAAGAAACTAATTAATAAGAAATAAGGAATCTTGGTTTTAGTATACCCATGTAATTTTACTATAAAATTGTTGCATTATTACAATATAAATTTGTTTTGTGAAGTACATACTAGATTGATTTTTAGTTATACAGTTTTGTGAAGGGAGAAAAAAAAAGTACAACAATCATCATTATGTCAATCAAGTAATGTCTGTTTCATCCTATTTTTTGAAAACCGATCTACATACCTGTTGAAAAGATAGAGCATAAAACGTATGTTAAATTTTTACTGTAAAATATACAGAAAACTACTAGATTCAAAAGTTCTATGGTATTTAAAATACCAATAACAGGATTGCATTTTTGAGAAGTACATTTTCCTTCTTTCTCTTTTTAAGATCATTACTACATAATCCTTCCCCAAGATGAAAGGATTCATCAAGGAGTTATATTCACTGTCAATGTTGAAGCAAAACTGCCTGAATATGACTTAAACAGCAGGTGATGTAGATAATGATTGTGCTTTAGAGAAGGCAGATTAAAACTAAAAATGAGTCAAGCTTAACACTTTTAGCTTTGTTTTATTAGGCATTTGCCTAAAACATGTTTCCTGCATCTTCAAGTAGAGTTGATAGTCTTAGCCCAGTGACAAACTGGAGTTGGAAATCATATCCTCCTGGTGGTGGTATAGGTTCATTAAACTATTTCAGAGTGTATATATCAGTACCAAAAGAACTGGCAACAACATGTCTAATGTATGTCTTGAAACAGGATCCCTGAAACTCTGCTGTATTATCATCCACAAGGGAAGAGAAGTCTGGGATGCCAAAGAAAGAGTTGGAGAGAAAATTCTACCCTTGAGACTGTAAGAGACCATGAAAGTTAATACCTGAGAGGAGGATGATGAGACACTTAACTGACCTATGTCTAGCTTAGAGCTATTGCTGCTGTATTGAGCTTAAATCTTTAACTGAGCTGTAGTTCTAGTGAATGCTGAGCTATTGCTCTTAAGTTCATGTTGAATACAAATGCCTTAAAATGAGCTACAATGTTCAGTACCTTTCATGAATATAGACAACCCTACCAGAAATGTGCAATGAAGCAGGAGGAAGAACAAAATGATGAGAAATTAAATTAGGCACCCGTTTATGTGTATGCAAATATAAGCAAGTATACCAGACTTCAATGAAAATTTTGGAATTTTCATACAGGAAGAAAATTCATATGAAATATATAAGTGGAGAAAAAGAGTATTTTAGTCTTCTATTCTTGCAACAAGTAGACCAGAGAATGTTTAAAGTTAAAACATAAACATTTTTCATCACTTACATTGTTTTATTGTCTGACTGATACATTTTCCTCTCAACTTCAGAGACTGACTGCTGCAGTTTTGGTATCTGTTGTGTGTTGGTTGTTGGTATGAGTAATAATAGTGTTTCTATTCCAACTCAAACCTTCTTTTAAATTTCACATCACTGTTACTAGCATATCCAAATATTAGAAGTAGAAGATTAGAGTTTAACGTGAACTTCAAGTCATAAAACATCAATTGTGTTAATATATATGTTGATTTAAATTCATTCTCCAAACAATTTAAGAAGAGCAAAAGTGATAGATTAACTCATTTATAAAAATCTGTGTATTTCAAAATAAGGTTTGAAATTGACAACAATATTTGAATTAAACCAGTAACAAAATTGTGGTCTGATTTTTACTTTCTCTAGCAGATGTCTACAATGTACATAGTAAGCTGAGGAGATATTATACTCCACTAAAAAATTTGATACTGTGATTTCACGTAATGTCTGTTTTGAGAACATTTGAATTAAAAAAAAAACATTTTTAAAAAAAGGCCCATATGTTGTCTCTGTGAATAGCATAACCCAAAAACAAAAGGTCACTTAAATATCACACTTGGTATTTTAAGTTCAGAAGTTTCTAAGAATGCGACACAGATTTTCAGGGGAATCTCCCACCCCAAATTACCTTTTACATGGAACATTTTTAGAAATTTTAAATTTTCTAAAAATTATGAAATGACTAATTAAAATGACACACATTAAGGATATTTACATGGCAAATAAACTGTATATGGTGCATTTCTTGGGAATAGCCCCTGAAGTCCTTTCAATAGTGAATGACTTTTGCGTAAACTGTTTAACCTTAAGAGACAAACACTTACTACATAAAAAATGTGGTTCTTGTTAAAACACAGAATTTATGACTTAGTCTGTTTTTTGAGTTAACCATTTCTGAAATATTCTCTGTTATTGGTTTAAATTTTAACATACTTAACTTTCAAAAAGGAAGCCGTAATCTATTTCCTGGTTAGTTGTATTCCTGGCTAAGGAAAAGAATTATATTTCAAAGGAAATCACACGACAAAGTGGCAACAGAGTGATGGAGTGGCCACTGTAGTAAAGTGGCAGAGAGAGGAAAGAAGACGAATTGATGTGGAGCAGATGTCAGTTATGGGGAAGGAGAAGGTGTGGAATAAAGCAGATGGTGTGTGTAGGAGAGAAGAACCAGATCAGCTGGTCAGTAGACAAGAGAAATAAGGGGGCAATACCAAAAGGCATAGATTGACAGGTGGACAGAGGAAGCCAGAAGAAATATTAGGGGCAGTATATCAGATATTTGAATGGGAAGGCAAGAACACAGGTGTTGACTGGGTGTGTTTTGTGCAAAAAAAAAAAAAATTAAGGTGAGCAGATAGGCAAGATATGATTGTAGAAAAACAAAGTAACAGACAAATGGAGTAAAGGGGAGAGGTTAAAAGATTCATATTGTATGAGAATTGGAAGAGCAAAGAGGAACTAGCCATGGATGGTATGGCAAGTTACTAGGCAGAGCAAAAGCAGGAAGATACAGGTATGAGAGAAAGGAGGGTAAGAGTAAGAACCAAGGCAAGTACAGTGTGAAAAAAAGATGAAAGATAAAGGTGTTATAAGTGTCTAGAGGCAAGAAAAGTAAAAGGGGCAAAGGGAAGGCAATATAAGAGCAAAGCTCATCATAGAGTAAACAGAAACTGAAAAAAATATATGGAAGAAGGGAATAAATGATATCCAAAATGCAACAGCAAATACAGAAGGAATCAGAACAATAAGGATGGCACTTGTAAAATCTGTAAATTGCAATTGTTGGCAAAATTTATAGAGGGGTGACAGAAGGGAAGGATCCTAAGCTTAAAGGTCAGCCCAAGTTATATATGATCTGTACTAAAAATAAAATCAGTTCAATTTATTCTTTTCCTGTAATATTTCAGATTAGACCCTGGAGCAGTTTCCACTACTAGAAGTGCTACTCCTACTTTCTTCACCATTAAAAATACAGAAGAAAAATACAGTCTGGAGTTTGGGAATGTCAATTTGTATGAGATTTGCAGAAGTAAGTTCATGGAAACCTCTTGCGATAAACAAAGAGTTGAACTATTTCAATCTAGAGCTTCAGCCAGTCATGAGCACAAACAGAATGAGGAACTCAAACCTATTTATGATATTACTACAAAACTAAACAGATGTGAAATTTGTCAAAAAACTTTTAGCTACAGTAGAAACCTGAAAAAACATATTTTGATTCATGATGGCAAAAGGTCATTCAGATGTGAAATTTGTGAACAAAGCTTTACACAGAGTACACAGTTGAAAATCCACATTTTGATTCATAGAGACAATTGCCCATACAAATGTAACATTTGTGAGAGAAACTTTACTAAGAGAACAGATTTGAAAAGACATATTTTAATTCATGAGGGCAAAAGGTCATATAATTGTAATGTTTGTGAGAAAAGTTTTACTCTAAAAGGGGATTTAAACAGACATATTTTGATTCATGAGGATGATAAACCATATAGTTGTGCTGTTTGTGAGAGGAGCTTTAATAAAAGAGCAAACCTGAAGAGACACATTTTGATTCATGAGGGAAAAAAGCTATACAAGTGTGATATTTGTGAGAAGAGCTTTGCAATAGGAGGATATCTGAAGAGACATATTTTAACTCACGAGGGCAAAAGGCCATACAAATGTGAGGCTTGTGATAGCAGTTTTACTTTTAAAGGGGATTTGAAGAGACATGTTTTGATTCATGAGGGTAAAAAGCCATATGAGTGTGATGTTTGTGAGAAGAGGTTTACTACAAGCGGTGTCTTGAACAGACACATTTTGATACACAAGGACAAATGGCCATAAATGTGAGGTGATACTTAAAATGCAGGAATTTTGCTGATTACAATGTTTATAATTTTAATCTTAACAAGGGTCAAATTAATTGAGAGGATATTTTATGTAATTCTAACAATGCTAACATATGTTTTGAGTTATTTTTAAAAAGTTAGTAATATTCAATATAGGTTTTAAGATACAATATAAAATCATTGCCAATAATTGTAATAAAACCTGGTATACAAATGAATTATCAACTATGGTAAACAATCTTATCTTACTGTATAACTTGTGTTAACAAACTTTTTATTCTGATAAACAGCATTATCTTCACTTAAAAGAAATTACAGAACCAAAATAGATGAAGTTAAGCGGTATAATAAAAACTTGTAAAATTGATAATTCTGAAAACAAATGTAAAACTGCTTGGCAAATAATAAAGACAGCTAAAAAAGGTAACATTAATAAAACCAACATTCTGTTCAAGGCTGAGAAGTTAAATAACTTTTTTATAAATTTGGTTGACAACATTAAATCTAAAATAGGTACATCCAAGTTTTCTTACAAAGAATTACTTAATAACTCTAGTCCTTTCAGAGCCAAGCTTATTTGGAAAGAAATCACAGTGTATCACATATTAGAAATAATATCCAATTTGAAAGCATCTCATAGTAATGATATTTATGATTTGTCCAATAATTTTTTAAAATGTATTATTCATAATATTGCACTTCCTCTTACAGCTTGTATAAAGAGATGTTTAATGGAAGGATTGTTCCTAATTGTCTAAATAATCCCAATATATAGAAGAGGTCCTATTCAAGACATATCAAGTTATCAACCTATTTCAATTATACCAGTGTTTGGCAAAGTAATTGAGTATGTGGTATATAATCAGTTATGTGAATATTTTGAAAGTTTTAATCTATTACCTGACAATCAATATGGTTTCTCTAAAGGTAAATCTACAATACATGCAATTGAAATTATATATGAACAGCTGCTCCAGAATTTTGAAAATTGTGATTATGCTTATGTAATATTTTGTGACCTTTGTAAAGCATTTGATTGTATTGATCACAAAGCCCTGATTGATAAATGGAATTTTTATGGCATTTGTGGTAAACAATTACTATTTTTTATGTCTTATATGTCTAATTATGAACAGCACATTTATGTTAATAATAAAATATCATCTCAAAAGACAGTAAAAAAAAGGTGTTCCCCAAGGCTCCATATTAGGACCTCTTTTGTTTCTTATTGCCATTAATGATTTTCCATATAATATAATTAATAAAGCAGTTATGTATGCTGATGGCACAACTTTTTTCATCTACAATAAAGCAGTTAAGTATGCTGATGGCACAACTTTTTTCATCTACAATACATGCAATTGAAATTATATATGAACAGCTTCTCCAGAATTTTGAAAATGGTCATTATGCTTGTGTAATATTTTGTGACCTTTGTAAACCTTTTGATTGTATTAATCACAAAGTCCTGATTGATGAATTGAATTTTTATGGCATTTGTGGTAAATAATTACAATTTTCTATGTCTTATATGTCTAATTATGAACAGCGCATTTATGTTAATAATGAAATATCATCTTGAAAGACAGTAAAAAGAAAAAGTGTTCCCCAAGGCTCTATATTAGGACCTCTTTTGTTTCTTATTGCTTTTAATGATTTACCATATAATATAATTAATAAAACAATTATGTATGCTGATGGCAAAACTTTTTTCATGGCTAACAATAATTTAGATTGTTTAGTCACAGATGTAAATTCCACTATGGATAAGACATTGGAATGGTTTAAAGCTAATGGACTATTATTAAACGAAAACAAGACGATTCAAGTGGTTATTAGTCTAAACCATTACCAGCCAATTGTCAGCTAAACATGTGAGCTTGTGCTAAATTTTTACGTTTATATATGGATAAACAGTTAACATGGTGAATGCACATTGATAAATTGAAAGACAAGTTATCTAGGATTATATATCTATAGAAATTTAAGAAATTGTATACCATTGCAATTTTTGAAAACAATTTACTTTTCTCTGTTTGAATCTGTGATAAGATACAGATTAATTTTATGCGATGGAAGTAAAAGAACTAAAAATATTTTATTATTACAAAAAAAGTCATAAGAATTAGTAAAAATTGTAATGAAAATGCCATGCAGGCCACTTTTTACAGACTTAAGTATTTTAACTGTATATAATTTATATATTTTATTTATTTTAATTCATATGTACGCATTATCAAGTAATTACTTGTTAAGAAGTCAGACCCATGAACACCAGACAATACAGAGAACTGATATTGATATACTATTTGCAGGATTGAGCAAAATACAAAACAGTCATATTTATATGGGATCCAAAATGTATAATAAACTATCAATTATAAATTTAAAACAAACACATATAAGAGATTTTAAATCTAGGTTACACAAATGGTTATTAGACAATCCATTTTATTCTCTTGATGAATTTTTAAATATGAGGATGATTAATATATGACATAATTTTAAGGTGTATTTTTTAAATGTCTATTGCCTATACTGTGCTTAATGACAAATAAAGTTACATTACATTACTCTAAGACGGGATTTAAAGAAACATACTTCAATTCTAAAGGGATAAGAGGTGAGGTAGGCAAAAAACATAACTATCTTGAAATTTGCAAAGAAGCTTATAATAGTGATGTGATTGATATTCAATGTCATAAGTTGAGTCAGTTTTTGTAATTCAAAACATCATATAATAATTACCCGCTAAAACTGATTTTGGGTATGCATGGTGTTCTTCAGGAATAACCTTGAAAACCTGATATGCAAAAAATTAAAAGGCCCTATTTCAGCAATCTAAAAACCAAAAATTTACTAAATAAAATGCTCAGACTGTAATCTGAAAGATGTCCAGAAATGAATAAAGAACATATGCATTACCTAAAATAAAAATCAGCAGTTACATACTGCTTCTGGTCATCAGGATATATAATTATACTGAATATAAAACTGTTAAAACCAGCAAACAGAATTAGATATCTGGGGGAAAAAACCTACATTAATGAAGAAAAAGAACCATACTATGAATTTTGGGTTATCACTGTACACCAACTTATGGGTATTCATAGATTGAATATCAGATGTCTCCACCAGATGTGCATACCCTAGTAGATTCAGTTGGAACTAGGAGTTGAAAATGGGTATAACATGAATTTCTGAAACCGACCCCAATAAGTAATTATTAGGTAATGTTTGATGTTACAAAGATACAGTCAACTCTTACCATCAATCATTTAGGCACTCTTGATGAGTACAGTCTTTTATGTTTTGAGCTAGTCGATCATATAACATTTTAATTTGGTGTCTAGTAACAAACATTATTAATAAAATCTTTATAATATAGAAAAGGCTGTTAATTATTTTCAAATTAATGCCAATAAATAGAACCTTTATATGATTTTATAAACAAAATATGTTCTTCAAATAAGATTTACTTATATAAATTTGCCAGTGATGTTCATGATCATTTTACTCAACAAAGTAATGCAATTCACATTGATAACTGTTTAAGAAAATCAGTTTTATGACATCAGGTATTCAGTTATGTCTTTCTTTTAATTTTAAGAAAGAGTTTAAATTGTACCTTATCAAATGATGTTGGATTTATATGCTGTAATGTTTGTGCTTAAACTAAAGATGTTTTTCCTTAATATTATGTGATGAATCCATCCAACTTTATATGACTTCTGACAATAAATTGATTATGCTTATGGCATTTACAGGATCTATAATAAAAATCTGATGTTAGATTCACATGACATTTTCTACCTAACCTGCAACAAACTATTCTTACAAAAGCTTATTCTTTCAATCTACTTCAAGTTAAAAACACTATAACATTAGCAGAAATGGTTATATTATACGTTTTCTTATAGGTTCAAGGGGAATAAGAAAATACATCTGGCTAAGGTGATAGTCAAGTCTTAGATGAGCTGTTTGCTATGTGATGGCCATGAAATTTCTTTCTATTTCCATGCTGAGAAAGAAAAAAAAAAAAGAAAGAAAGAAAAAATGAAATTACCTTTCACTTGAGAAAAGTATAAGTGTAGGAAAATTTTAACGTAAAACAAGAATATTTTGGGAGAGGCAAACTTCAAAGTTATGTATTTGACAAAATCTACATTTTTTTTTTGTGTGTGTGTTATAATATTTTGACTCTTATAGTTTGTAAGTTATGCAAAAGTCATTCAGAATGAAGAGGCTGTTCACAGAAAGTTCAAATTATACATTTTATTTATCATGTACATATCTTAATATACAGCATTTTAATCAAAATCACTTAGAGGCATTTTTGAGAAAATTTAAAAAATATGTTCTTTCTAAACATTAGTTGGTGATAAGGGGATTTTCCTAAAAATGTTTGTAATGCATCCCTAAATATCAAGTTTGATACCTACTTAACTGACTTTTCGATGGGTTATACTATTAAAGGCACAGATGGACCTCTTTTGAATAATACTTCTAATTCAGGGGTCCTTAAATCATGTATTTCTAATAGTTTTGGTTTTGTATGGAATGCAATTGTATATAGCACAAAAAGTAAAAATGGGACTTAAATTACATGTTTTGATACTTCAGAGTCATAGAATAAATAGGAATGTATGATAATAAAATATATAATGTGAGTGCAAAAAAGGTATGAAACATAAGAACAGGAATTTTATCGTAAAGTGATCTTAAAATCCATAAATGTATTCAGAGAAACAAAAATTCATGCATCCTCAGTCACTCTTGTGACTTACAACCACAGGCTCACACTACTCTATCCCAGTGTCAACTCCAACAATGCCTCCTTCTCCACAGTTGCCCTCCATGGTGTAGTGGTTACCATGCTAGACTCATATACCCAAGGTTGTGGGTTCAAATGTGGCAGCAGATGATGGATATTTTTGGGCGTAAATATCCTTAGCATGACTTCCTTTGGAAGAGAAGTAAAGTTGTTAGTCCTGTGTCGTACTTTTACAGCACATAAAAGAACCTTAAGTCTGATAAAGAGGCCTCTGAGCACAATTAAGTGGTTTTTCATGCCCAATTTAGAATGGGATGCTGAGAATCACAGTAATTACAGAGAGTCCGTAAATAAAACTCCATTTCCATTTTTCCTTCTCCACAGGTAAATTATTGCTAACAAGTGTCACTAGTTGGCAAGCTCTTTACAATTCAGGTTTGATTAGAGTCACAGCTGCACCTTCATATACTAGCATCTGGCACACCTTTCCTTGTATCCAACCATCTGTGATGAGGCACGTAGCGTCACTAGAGAAGGTGATGAAGATAATTGTGTGTGTCCCTTACTACGTCAGTTCTTATTTGTTTCCCTTCTGCTGGTTGGCTTTTTTGCGGGCAATCTTCTGCTAGGTGTCCTGGTTGGCCACACTCCCAACACACATCACTTGAAGGTCATTGTAGTCATCTCTGGGTTATTTCTCTCTCCCTACTGTAGCAAATACTCATCTTTGAGTTAGGCACAGCTGTTATCTTGGCTGCCTCCATCCTTAGTGCTGTTGTTAATATATCATCTTATAATTGCTACAATCTCAGCATCGTGCACCCTGCCGACAAATCAGCAGACAGCTTCTTGGACATGCAACTAAGCAGGATGGTCACCAGGGCTTTGTCCAGTAGTTGTTCTGTTGCCAGGGTGAACCATTGCATTGTCTCCCCTAACTATTGTAGCCAAGATTTAGGCTGACTGCACTGGGCTGAGGACAAGCAATGGTTCCTGCATCAGTTCACATGGGTCTTCCAGACCCCGCTGACATTAGATTCCATTTAGGACTTCTGCCACCCGATCCTGGAGATGGGTCGTCAGCTGTGTGGCTGCCTCACTGGTGACCATTTCTCATGGTTGGCAGTGGTGGTGGACTGTCAAATTCTGTTTACAATAAGTTTCCAGGTAACCACATGTGGGGATTTTTGGTGGTCAAAGTGGTACAGGGGCAGATTTTCTCTCGTTTCCCTCACTATTGCTTTATCTTCATTCCATGTATTGTCACCTGCAGTGCCATTTGTAGTAAAAGTGGGCATTAAACACTATTAAAACAGCAATATATTTCTTTATTTCGAGCTGTAGCACAATTTTTTCTTTCATTTCTATGATGTTCATTCAATTGCTTTGGCTCTCTGTCTGTTGCAAGTGCATAGTGTGTTCACTTCAAACTCACTGATGAAAACTGGCTCTTACATTTATACCTTTTGATGACATGGTAAGAAATTTCCAGAAGTAGACATCATTGTTGCATATGTAAATTTAACTGCATCACAAGTGTAATCTCTTATAATCATGTGTCAGCTATGGAAAGGAAACATGGAAAGCAAGCTATTCATGCATGTGCAGTGATTCAGGCCAGCAAGGTGGTGTATAATCACAATACTTTTAATAAGTTCTAATGTGAGTGTGTGATTTATTGTATCTGAAATCTTCTTAGTTGATTGTATAATTACAATAATTCTGAGATTAATATTCATATTATAAGATTAAATTTCTAGCATTATATTGTATTTTTATAAACTCTACTAATAGGTTAGCAGCATCCACTCTTTATTTGCTGAATACTTTTGTTATGTTTTGGGTTCAATGTTAACATTTTAGTACATATGTATTAATTCAGCTAAGTTGGCTTCAAAGCCAAAGAAAAGACAGGAACTGAAAGAAAAAACACTATGAAATGCCCTCTGCATACCAGGAGATTGATCCAATACACCATATATATATATATATATATATATATATATATATATATATGAGGCACTGTTTCCTTAGTAATAAGCTAATTTTAATATAGCTTTCCATTTCAAAACTATCCAATCTAAAGATAACTCAATTAAAAAAAAAAACACATCAACTTAGACATTGAGGGGAGGAAGCTTAAAATTAGTCTTAATTGCATTTTAGGTTTCACCCTCGCATTCTAATTTTGAAATTTTAAGTAGTACACTTATATTTTTATACAAACATGAAAAAGTACTCAATTGTTTATTCATCTATTTTATATCTTTTGTTTTAAATTGTTGCTTAGCAACCTGGATTGTTATTATAGTGGAAATCCATTTTAAACGTTTCTTGTGTACTAAATGTTTGTAAAATGATGTATTCCATTCAAGAGGGAACAGAACTCATTTATTTATGGAGCTGACAGCTGTTGTGCCCAAAGAATTGCTACTTCTTTTAACAAGAGGCATCCTGAGCAAAATGTAAGTCACCGAATGCTATAGATCTAGTGTGTAAATTTGAAGAAAATGGTTCTGTGTGCAATAAAGTAAATGAACAGCCTAGAAAACTCAATCAAATTTCACAAGTTGAAATATTAGGTCATTTTATTATTGATCACACCACATTCATTCCAACATTTTGGTTTGTTTCATGCACAAATTGCTAAAAATGAACAAATTTTATCCCTACAAAATACAAATTCACCAACAGCTCAGTGAAGATGGCTTTGATAGAACAGTAAAATTTGTGTGCAAATGTCTCAGAGAATGGAAAATGATCCAAATTTGAATAAAATATTTGTTTTAGAAATGAAGTTGCCTAATTCTTAAAGGATTTGAAAACAAATGCAACTGCAGGTACTGGACTAAACAAAATTCATGTGTTTTGAGAAGATAATACTACGTTTCCACAGGAGATCAATGTGGATTGGAATAACAGGGAATACTATTGTTAGAATGGAATACACCATTTTATAAATATTTAATACACAAATATTCAAAATGGTTTTCGACAACTACCACAATCCAGGTTGATAGGCAACATATTAAAATAAGAGAAACAAATAAACAGTTGAATATTCTTTTAAAATTCAAGTGTCAAAATATAGGGGTATCATTTGAAATTTCAAAGTGGAATTGGCTGGGAGTGAAACCCAAAATGCAATTAAAACCAGGTTTAAGCTTTCCCACAAAATCTAGTTGATGAGTTTTTTTATTTAAATTAAATTTAAATGCATTATTATTTAGATTGGGAAGTTTTGAAATGAAACCTCTTTATATTCAGTAACATAGATTAAAAGTTCATGCTTTGCTTTTCATAGTGCTTTGTTAGTTTTCTTAACATTGTTTCCAATACATATTAGTTCATATTTTAATTATACGAAAAACTTACATTCAATGCTCCATAAATTTTTGGTACCTTACTACTGCATGTTTTTTGAATAGTTGTTCACACTGTCAGTGTCAACTATATTAAAGGCAATTATCATATGCATTTATAGGGCACCAAACTCCAAATTAGACGTTTTTTTAACTAAATTGGAAGCTGTTCTTTCTCGCCTAACTAGAAAGTATAAGATAATTATAGTTTGTGGAGATTGGAACATTGATTTTTTGGAGGAATGTAATACGGTAAATAAAATAAAAGATTTGTTCACAGTATATAACTTGGTCAACACTGTAGAGGAACCAACTAGGGTAACAGAACATAAAAAATCACTGTTGGATGTAATGATCACTAACAAATCTGAACCCCATAAACAATCATTCGTTGAGGATTTGGCCCTATCTGATCACTATGGTCAATTATTAGTAGTTGATGTACAAGTACCTAGGCAAACTGAGAACACAGGAACTTGTATGAAAAGAACCTTCAGCCCAGAAAGCATAGACATGTTTAAACTTTTGCTAAAAAGGGAAAAATGGGACAAGGTTTATCAAGAAAATGATACCAATGTAAAATTCAATACCTTTTTAAATATATTCCTGTACTGGTTTAACATTGCTTTCCCACAAAAACGTTTAAAAATAAAAAATCGAAACCTAAAGGGATGGATTACAAAAGGAATAAAAATTTCGAGTCATAGGTTAAAATTTTTGTGCAGACAATTAAAACAGGGTAATGTAAATAATAACTTTAGGGAGTATATAAAGAAATATAAAAGCATATACAGGAAAGTAATTCTTGAAGCCAAAAGACAAGAAAATGAAAGAATCATACAAAATGCGAATAATAAATCCAAAGCGCTATGGGAAATAATAAACCAAGAAATGGGGAAAAATAGTTCAAAACATTCTGTAACAGAATTAATTAATGAAGGAAACAAACTTACAAGTCCCCAACAAATAGCAGAATGTTTCAATACGTACTTCTCCGAAATAGCAGAAAACCTTATTACCTTAAACCAAGCCCAACAGAGCCAAAGTAAATCCGTAAAAAAGATAAAAAACTATAGTGAATCTATCTTTATACATCCTATCACAGAAACTGAATTACATAAAATAGTCTGTGAAATGAAAGGTAAATATTCCTTTGGAATAGATGAGGTCCCAGAGTGTGTCATTAAACAGTGTATAGAATATTTAAAAGCCCCTTTGGTTAATATATATAACTCTTCACTTGACTCAGGGAGCTTCCCCGATAATCTTAAAACGGCAAAAATTATCCCCATACACAAGAAAGGAGAAAAGACAAAAAAAGAAAATTACAGACCAATAAGCATATTGTCATCATTCTCGAAAATTTTTGAAAAATTAGTATATAATAGATTAATATCTTTCTTAAAGAAATATAACATCCTTTCGGAAGCACAGTATGGCTTTAGAGAAAATAGGTCCACAGAAACAGCCATAGCTAAATTACTGGATAAAATCCAGCGTGCAGTGGACAAAAAGATACCAATGGTGGGAATATTTTTAGATCTTACAAAAGCATATGATGTCTTAGACCACAAAATTTTAATAACTAAGCTATATAAATATGGAATTAGAGGAAGCATGAATGCATGGGTTGAATCCTATCTTACCAATAGGAAGCAAGTAGTAGATCTACAACACAGTATACAATCGGGAACAAGTAATTATCGATCTACCACAAAAGAAACTACACGAGGTGTTCCCCAAGGTTCAGTACTAGGGCCTCTTTTGTTCCTAATATACATAAATGATTTACCGAGCAACATTGAGCATGCTGATGTAGTCCTTTTTGCAGATGACACTAATATTCTTGTTGAAGGAGACAATGAAACTATACTCCAAAATAAAGTAAACACCATAATGACTAACCTCAGCAACTGGTTTAAAGCAAATGAACTAATTATAAACAAAGAAAAAACTATTGCAATGGCTTTTCGCGCATGGCAGTGTAAAAACATCGTCAAGCCTCAAATTTCCATTGATGGAAATAATGTTGACTACAAAGGAGAAACAAAATTCTTGGGTATATACGTGAATGAAAACCTTAGATGGGATAGCCACACTCATCAATTAGCTACTAAACTTGGCTCCATATGCTATATGCTCAAATGTCTAAAAGATACACTAAATTTAGTAGGACTGAAAAATGTATATTTCGCGCAGTTTCATAGTAGATTAAAATATGGTATTAAATTTTGGGGAGAAAAATGTGAGAGAATATTTATAATCCAGAAGAGAGCTGTAAGAATATTAAGTGGAATAGACAACAGTACATCCTGTAGACCATACTTTAGTAAACATAAAATTTTACCATTAGCATGTACATTTATAGCAGAAGTTGTAAAACATATTAAGAAAAATCAAAGTGAATTATGCACAAATACAGATATCCATCCTCATGACACAAGAATAAAAAATAACCTTCATGTTCAGATATGCAGAACAAACATTCTAAAAAATAATGTCACAAATTTAGGAATTAAACTATATAATAAACTACCAGCAAACATTAAAAAAATAGCAAACATGAAACAATTTAATAAAGAAGTAAAATCCTTTCTACTACAACATACCTTTTATTCAGTAAGTGAATATATGACAATTCAATTGTAATTAATATACATTATAAACCTTGTATAAGTACTGTGCAAATTGTATATAATTATTGTTCTATTGACGAAGCCCATATCATGTATCATGATCTAAATGGTGAATAAAATTATTATTATTATTATTATTATTATTAAAGTTGCTGTATTGAGCCTTTTTTTGTAAAGTGATCAAGGTGCAACTTCTGAGGTTTAACAAATACAGGCAATATAAAAATTTATGGCTCTAACGTATATTTTTATATTTTCTCTCATGTGATCAATTCTGTGGATTTCTGAACATTTTCAGGTGAGCTACTCTCTGTTTCCCTTCTCTCTTATGATACAGTTCTCTGCAGTTTAGGAGGGATGTTTACCTGATCTGACCAAGAAAACACCAGTTAAAAGGATGTTACTTGTCTTTTCCATACATCCATGTGTAGGACGTGTAGGACAGGAGCATGA
Organism: Hymenopus coronatus; assembly: GCA_030762935.1. Lineage (NCBI taxonomy): Eukaryota > Metazoa > Arthropoda > Insecta > Mantodea > Hymenopodidae > Hymenopus > Hymenopus coronatus. The sequence continues at coordinate 15,318,251 of CM060898.1, read as the reverse complement.
TCTAACGAGGTGAGATTTTTTAACCTGCTCACCTTGTAAATTGGTGCATTTATTTGCAATTTTCTAAGATTTTAATCTCATTGTACAAAATAATCATCTGCCTCAGTTTTAACCTAATAATATGATGAGAATGTTCATTAATTTTTTCAGGTTTGGGAACTATAAGAAATTGCTAGTAGTTAAAACCAATCAGTATGGCAAATATGGAAGTGAAGGTCTTTATGCAGCAACAGTCCTAAATATGTGTGAAGGTGCATTATCATGATGAAATCTTTTTCAAAAGGTATTTGGCCTGAAAAGTACAACAATCTTAGACATTTAGATGTTCAGCCTTAAAAAAAGCATCCTTCATATGGTCCAGTATCAGGGTCAAACCAAAAGTTTTGAGAATCCGATAAAATGTTAAAAATTTAGATCTATCATTGCATCTTACAAAATATTCTTAAAAATGCTGAATGGCATTCTTTTTTGGAGAAAGTGCAAGCACATTCATTGCAAGCAGCTACTGTGGCTTCAGGTGACTCAAATTGCTGACCTCAAATATTTTCTTTCATTATGGGAAATAGAAAAAAGTCACATAAAACCAGATCTGAGCTGTATGGAGGATCGACTCCTGCAGAAATTGGGTTGTTCCTTGTGCATTGTGGGTGAGGGGTTGTCATGATACAACAAAATTTCACCCAAACCAGTCCTAGGATGCTTTTTTCTCAGTTCATTGAGTACATTTGGCAATAACAATCTTTTTCCCTCAACAGAATCATCACAATGTGCCACTTGCTGAGAAGAAGGAACACAGTCGCCCTCCATGGTGTAATGGTTACCATGCTAATTTCATATACCCAAGGTCATGGGTTCAAACCCGGCGAAGGACTATGGATTTTTTCGGCTGTAAAAATCCTTAGCATGGCTTCCTTCATAAGGGAAGTAAAGCCGTTGGACCCATGTCGTAGATTTATGGCACATAAAAGAACTCAAAGCCTGATAGAGAGGTCTCTGAGCAAAATTAAGTAGTCTTTCACACCCAATTTAGAATGGGATGCTGAGAACCATAGCAGTTAAAGAGCATCCATAAATAACACACCATTTCCATTTTTAAGAAGGAACACAGCATCTTCTTGCCAACATTTCTCGTTCAATTCACTTTTGTTGGGGGATCTCCTGGGAAAATGCAGGCTGATTACTTTCTGGATCATATTGATAAATTCAGTTTTCATCCCCTTTTACAATGTTAAATGTTTTTGGATATTCTTCCATTAAATTTTTCAATAATTTCATAGCACAATTACACACATGCTTGTTTCTGCTCATTTGCGAGGTGGTGAGGGATCCAACAACTGCAGAGCTTTTTGAGCTGAAGTTTTTTTTTTTTCAGGATTGTTTTCACTGCTGCTGATTCAATATGTGGGGCTTCTTGAATATGACAATATGAGAAGCAATGATCTTTCCACAACATGCACTCTGTTTTCACTACATTTTCATCCACTTTTGCTGTAGCTGGCCATCCAGTTCAGTCTTCATTTTCGAGGGAATCCCTCTTCTTATAAACTCTGCATGAAATCTATAAATGGAGGATTGCATAGAACAAAGATCCCCAAATGCACATTGCAGTCCTTTAAGATATCCTCTCTCCCCATAACTGATGTTAAAGTCATTGAAACCCATCCTAGCTTATGACATAGCAGTACCTGTTATACATACACATTGGCTTGTATGTGTTGCTATCTGAACTTTAATCTGAAGTTAGAAAAAGCTGCTTTGGCTTACCACATTTCACTGTTGTCCAGTCTCAAAACTTTTGGAGTGACTCTCCTAATGAAATAATGCCCCCAGGTACATAGCCACCACTGCTTCTGCAGATGTAACCATTTTTTACTTTGATTGGTCTCTTTCACTGTTACCACCCATTGTTTGAGCTACCCTTTTGACTCTGCATGTAGTAATGAACCTATTTCATCTATTGTCATAAAACATTAGAGAAACTCACTGGAATTGAGTTTAAATAAGCTTATATACCCTTCAGAGATGTTCATTAAAGTGGGCTTTTTTGGTCCATAGGACACCCACTAAGCAGAAATCTTTATTGCAATTGAAGCTATGTAAAGTGCATCTAGGCATTATACTGTAAACCAATTCTTGTACCTTCAATTGGCAGTTATTGACTATTAGCATTGTGAAGTTTTGTTGATTCTTATATGTTGGCTCTGAATCACCTTAATTGACTGTATGATCATGCTTAAATTTAAAAGCCTATTTTTATAGTTGAATCTAACTCCTTTTGTAGTTCTGCATTTTATCTTGGGTCATAATTCAGTTTATCCATTTTTTAGAAAATGTTAGTATTAGTTTTTTTAAATGCATTTACACATCTGAAATTTTACAGTGCACCATTTATGAGTGATATGAAACAACTATTTAAGCAGTTTGGATAATTCCACATCTCTGAGTCAGGCTGAGAAGTTTTAGCATCAATTTTTTACATGAAAAAAAAAAAAAAAAAAAAAAAAAACAGTGCCGTAAATCTATGACGCAGGACCACTCGCTTTACTTGCCTTCTAAATAAAGCAGCCATTCTAAGGATTTTTAAGCCTGAAAAAATTCATTGCCCTTTGCCAGGTTTGAACCCAAACCTAGACTACAGAGGATGATACAAGGAAGAGGTCTTGAGCTATGTCAACAGATAAACCATTCAATGAACCAACTTCAATATCCTGTTAGAACAAAGCTTGATCTTCAAGTTCATCAATGACCCAACAGATGTACGAGTAAGCAGAAAGTCCAAACATCAAATTTCTAGATCTGATGTTGATCGCAACTAGACGTGCCAAACGTTCCATTTTTAGGCCTGCCATTTTTTCGAAGGCCAAACCCAGGGAAAATGCTTGCATCTTTGCGCCAAACCCAGAAGCTAGTTGCAGGAGTTAATTAACCACTGTTTACCATTTTTAAATCTACCAGGAAAAATTGATTATGCACTTTATAATAGTAAGACCAATTGATCATTTTTTCTTAGCAAAGAAATCTTTTCTAATTTATATATATTTCATAAAAATGTAAAGTAAAGAAGTTCCTTCAACTTAAGTTTGAGGGCTAGCAAGTACTTATTCATGATTAGCACATAACTGAGTAATAAAAGGAGCAGGAAATTTTAAAACACACTTTACCCTGTAAAATAATACAACTGAGCTCAATATTGATAAAATAATACACATGTCTTCAGTACTTTTCTGTTTAAATAATGTTTGAAGAAATTGTTTGTTATCTTTATCAACTTATAAAATTCATTACAAGAGAGCTTGGAGTTAAATTTATTGTTGAGTAACTGTTTAACTATGGGAACTACAAGTTTGCTCCTCAAGTTTAATATGTTCCTGACCATTTTGCTATCATCATTAATGAATACTTTGAATCTGAGTTCTTTCTGCTTAATGTCATAATTTTTCTTCAGTTCAATGAAGAGCTGTTTTGAGAAGATAGCATAAACTTATGCAGTTTTCTTTCTCTAAGCTGAGAAACTAGATCATGGTAAACTAGGAAAGCTTCTGTGGCAATTATGTTATCACTTTCCAGCTTTAACGTAGCCTTATTGAAAATCTGCAATGTGCCCACCAAAAATATTAAATACAATTCAGTCTGGGGATTTGTAAAGAAACAAGCAAGAACTTAGGGCAGTGATTGCAAAAGAGAAAGTAACTTCTCAGAGCAGAAACATTACAAGAATTCTCTCAATAGCTAGCAGTAAGCTTAAAAACCTAGTAGTGCTGTGAGATATCTTTCTATATTAAATTTCTACAAAGTCACAGAATTCTTTCAGTTGTGTTCTTACTGTGTACACGTGAAAGTACTTGTACACTTTTATGACAATAACCTTAATTCAAGTGGAAGACCGTTGCAGGCTGTGTGGGCTGAGCAGCCTATTACCAACAAAGGTCTTTCCAAGCTACTTTCTAGTTTTCTAAAAACATTATTTTCACTCCTCCAAAGTTGGTGGTTATATTACCTACAGTGAAACAAACCAATTTTGTATCTAATGTTTTTTCCAACACTCAATAATTAGTTACACAACAACTCAGACGTTTTGCCTAGCAATTCAGCAAAATGCAACAATTTTGTCTGAAGTACCTCTTGAGCACTAAAAAAATCTGACTACAATCAGTATTATATTCTGGCTCATCTTGGTCATCCAGAGTATGAAGTCATCAATCGGATGCTCGGAGCCAATCCTCCTCATCTTCTAATGTTGTAAGTTCTCCCATGGATGTTACTAGAAAATCTCAATCTCACAGTCTACGTCATCAAGTGTGCAGAATTGTATTTAAATTTTCCATATCTGCTTCCACTCATGCTCCATGTTGGGTGCCAATTCTCCTCCTTCTATACGTACATGTTAACTGGGTGGGTCATTATATGATGATTGTGTTTTTGTAGGTTTTGGCTAGATCTGTTTGTTATTCTATGCTTTTAGAACATTAGTTTGCGTTCAGCAGTTTGATAGCCTGTAGCTATAATGTATTTGATTTTACTGCTAAATGACTGTAACTCACGTTAGTCATAGAATAAAATAATTAAAAGTTGAATTGAATTTCATACAAACAAGAGATTTTTATAATTTCTCAGGTCGCAGAGAGTACAACGGTATCATTTTACTTCTATTTATTTGGCATACATAACTGTAATTAGAACAATAATTATATAATATAGATGACCTAAAGATATTCTTTAGTTTATTCTTTTGCAATCCTCTTAATTTTTGTAATTATCGAAAGTCTAGTAGTTTATTTTAAATATGTAGAACTAATTTATATAAGTTTTTGCATTTCAGTCAATTTATTATATCAATTTATGACTGATGTGGTTGAGTAGACCTTTCTTCTTCAAATCTCAACTTGGAAGTCTCTTGAATAATTATATAAATCATAGTTATGAATCTTGTTGAATAGTATAATAAATGTTGATTTCACTGCTACACCCAACATGTACATATTTGTTATATGTAAATGTTGTCATAACATACTTTCAATGATTCTTTTTTAATGTTAAATATATTTATGGTAATTATACATTCATATTTTAGCTCAACAACACCGCTACTTCATTCATCATACTTTTGGAGTGTTAAATAATTATTTCAAAATTAAGAGGATTGTATACATGTAATATACAATGTTAACTTTTTTAATATGCAACAAATTGTGAGTTTTAACACAATTTAACATGGAATAAATTAATATAAATAATTTCTTATGCAGCGTAATATCTCTCACACTTTTAAGTCCAGGGTTTCATAGGTTAGACAACTATTAGGTCAATCAATGTAATTGTTTTTACCTTCTCTAGCACATATATACTACATAGTAGAGTCACTATTATTCCACCCAAAATTTTGATACTGAGATTTTATTTGAAATACACGTTTTGAGGACCCTTAAAGGCATTTTGAGAAATAGGTCTGTGTATGTGTGTATGTCTGAAAACTCAAAAGATAGTTACTTAAACTTGACATTTAAGTTCAGGACCTTCTAAGGATTTAACATGAACATTTTCGGGAAAATACTTAAAGTTCAACTTCAATGTTGAAATGTTTCTCCAGCAAGCCCTCATCCATTTCATATCTCTTTTGTTTTACTCCTGGCCATGGAAACAAACCAAATTTAAATGATAATTGTTTAGCGATAGCTTTTAAAAGATTTGACTGTTGCTTTAGCCTAGTATATTCCCTTACTTCAAGTTTTCCAATGCCTGTCTTACAAATGGATTGGGTGAAAAAAAAAAAAAAAATTGATGACCTAATAATTGTGCAATCTCCTTGTTTAATAAAGACAGAATCATTATAATTGCACAAGGATGTGTAATCCTATGAAAGGCACAGGGCTGATTTTGGATCATTTCATTTGTTCTAGATCATAATGCATGTTGAAATTTGACTTGTGTGATCAAAATGGATTTTGAATCCCCCTAACAAATAATCATCTATGGTGCTTTTTTTTCATGTATTAAATTGTGTGCTTTCAAGTGAACCTTTTGAACGAAACCCTTATCACAAATTTGGCACTTATATGGCCTGTTAACCTCATGAATAAACCTATGCACCTTCAGCACTCTTTCTTGAGTGAATCTCATATTACAAATATCACACTTGAATGGCTTGTTCCCTTCATGAATCAATTTATGAACATTCAAGTGTGATTGTTGTGTATAGCTCCTCTCACAAATTTCACATTTGTATGGCCTTTTACCTTCATGAAGCATAGTGTGAGTTTTCAAAGAAGCTCTGTGAGAAAAATTCTTCTTGCATGTATCACACTTGTATGGCTTTTTGTTTTCATGAGTGGAAAAATGTCTCTTCAAATGTCCTTTTTCAGCAAATCGCTTTTCACAAATGTCACATTTGTGAGGCTTGTTACCCTCATGAATCAAAATGTGTCTTTGTCTGGAGTATCTGTCAGCAAAACATTTATTACAAAGATTACACTTGTATGGCCTTTTGCCTTCATGAAGCATTGTATGACTTTCTAAGCTTCCCCTTCGAGTAAAGCTCTTCTCACAAACATTGCACTTGTATGGCTTTTTATTCTCATGAATCAAAATGTGCCTGTTCATGTGACCTCTTTGAGTAAACCTCCTCTCACAAACTTCACATTTGAAAGGTCTTATGCCCTCATGAATCAGAATATGTCTTTTCCAACTTTCTCTTTTAGTAAAAGTTTTATCACAAATGTTACAAACATAAATATTTTTCGCATTATCACTATACCTGTTTTCGTTTTGTTTGTGCACATGAGGTTTTCTTGGTTTAAGTGGTACATTTTGCTCTATGCAAGAGGTGATTTCATCATTCACATACACCTCACATACATTACCTTCTCCATATCCAAGATAATCCTTTCTTGGTTTTAAAGTGTTTGTTTCTTCTAAGTATTCAGTGAATAAAGCTGGGTTAGCACTTTGAGCACTGGAAGATGCTTCTAAGTATAATCTGAAATATTGCAGTAAATGTTAGTAATAAAAATACTTAAGAATGTAATGAGTTTACAGTATTATATTAATTACAGCATGAGCAGGGTAGGCATATAAAAATTACCCCATAGTAATTATTTCAAGCACAATATAATGAGATTTTTAGTGAAAAAGGTTAATAATCATAAGAGGGAAGATTATGGGGCCAACCTCTTTGTCCTAACCCCAAAATTAAAACACCAACTATATGATTAAATTTTTCAGATATGAACATATCTGAAGTCTATATGTGGACTTCAAGTCAATAGTATGGGTTAAGCAAACAACATGCTCTTACTTGAAACGAGTTGCCTCTAACTTTACAACTTAAAACTACTCTAGAAATGCACAAATAATGCATTTCTGGAGTATTACTACTTTGGTTGACCAGGTTGAGAACACTGATGTTTCTCTTCAGTCAATCAAAACATAATGCCTTTTCAGCTGATACAACTCATGCTCAAGTACATAAAGATTTGGCTTTGTGCATATTAAAATAAGTCACAGAAATGTTAACATAAATTATAACTATAAACCATTTATAAGAAATGCTATAGTTAGCATGTGTGTGTAATTCTTAGGCTTCCATAGTCTGACTTTAAAGATCTTGATGTTTTATGTTGTATTAATTTGTCACTTACATTTTCATTATGAGAGACTAGTTTTGGAGGTCTATGCTACCATTTTCAACCTCACGAGTCCAACTATCATTGTTGGTTGCATCACCAACAATGTTCTAACAATGTATGCAATGAACTTAGTGTGCTTGTTTGTGAAGATTGTTTCCAGTAATCTGTAGGCCTTTGTGACAGCCTAATCTTTATTTGGAAAATTGTTGTGAAGCTTAATTTTTGTTGTGCTTATGTAATGTGCAACTTAGCCTTTTTCTTTCCATTTTGTATTGGATGCTTTATGCATACTGATTTGCATTATACCTCACCAATGTGCAATTCCTAGTTTATATAAATGCTGCTATAAGTTATATGCCAAAATAATAAAATTAGTAAAGATTAAATTGAAACTTAATTCCATTGAAATTTATGTATAATCTTTTCCTTTAATGTTTTCCTAATTTAAACTAACTACAGATATGTTTTATAAGACTATTTTATCTTTTATAAGTTTTCATAATAAAAATAACATTTATAGAAATCTCAATGGGGGCTTCTGAGGTCCCCATCGTGCACTAACTTCAGTCCGAACACTCACACATTTAAGGTTTAACCAAAACTTGTGGGGGGGGGGGGGAAATTACAGAACTGACCTTGTTGCACTTCTTTGTAGAAATCTTACCTTGGTGAGTTAACTGGAGGGAAGTCCTCATCTCTCATATCCTGTAATACAATTTACTCAAATATAAATCATAATCAAAAATGCATTATATCTTAGTACAGGCTCAGTTGCAGAATCTGAATATACCATTTCTATAATCCTTTTGACCTGAGAACTTTAAACAAAACACATTAATTCAGTTTCTGCAAACAAAGTTTGCAGTGCTTGTTTATTAGGTTACCTATAAGTGCATGATTTTAAAAGAAAAAGGAAGTATAATCAACATAAAAGATGAGATAGATACTTTCCTAATGCTAATGCAACTCTTTTCACCAAGATGTATGCTAATGTAACCCTGCATATAAGACCATAGATTACATCTAAGTATTGGAGCAGATAGACTAGATTTTCCAACATACTTTCTGTCACTGTGTTTTAATATCTTCTCATTAACAGCTAATTCTTAACATAGTGAACTAGTATGTGCAAGAGCAATAATGTGCATTTTTACATTCAAATATTAGATCCTTATGAAATTTACAATTCTGCAACATTTAATTAAATACTTCATAGAGTTAAAAAAGACTACAAACAGCTACTGTTGAAGAATAATAATCAGAACAAGATTAATCTTAATTGTGCTTAACTATGAAGCTCACGCATTTAAAGCTCTTGCAATGAAAGTTGTATTTGAAATAATCTTAAAGGTTCTTCCTGCATGCTTGAATCAGAGGAGAAAATATAATACATATATGGGAATTTTCCCATGGCAACTCAAATAATCTTACTACTTCTGAGTAAAATTATAGATGTAATCATCTATTAGTACTATAAGAAGTATGCAGTAGACATCTGGAACAACATTTATAACTGCTCTGACAACTGAGGCGAGAATCAAACTATGGATGATTAGCCAAGAAATAAATATATTATGGAAATAAATAGAAAATCTGTGCAGCCAATAACTTATTCAACTTTTGTAAAAATCCTTTATACAAATTTACTTCAAGGAAGTAAGAAGAAGAAAATATAGCAAAACAAATGTAATCAATAATGTAGCATTTTTACATTCCAGGAAATTAGTAATATCATTTATGGAAAACAAAATCTCAAGACAAAATAACACAGAGACAGAACAATAACAACATAAGTATATTAATTGGAATTTGTAACTAATTTAATAATAGGAAAATAAATGAAAAGTGATAGCAATGCATAATGCTAAGAATCATCACTAGAAGAGAGAAATTAACAAAATAAGAAAAGGTGATGCCATGGTAAACTTAGTATATAGCAGAAGTGAATAATTTGTCTAGAACAGGAGAGAAAATAGGATATTCTCAGTGTCCCATTCTATACTGGGCATGAAAGATTGCTTAATTTTGTTCAAAGGCCTCTTTTATCAGGCTTGAGGTTCTTTTACATCCCATAAATCTATGACATGGACCAACAGCTTTACTTCCCTACCGAAGGAAGTCATGCTAAGGATTTTTAAGCCTGAAAAAATCCATTGTCCTCCACCAGGTTTGAACCTGCAACCTTAGATAGTTGATATATGAAGTCAGCATGGTAACCAATGCACCACAGAGGCTGATGCTGAAACAGAAACAATTATTATTTTAGTAAAAGTAGTAAACCCTGGGAATTCAAATTGGGGCGCAATTCAAATACTCTGTAATACATATCAGATTACTATACACAATTAAAGGCTTAATAATTTTGTTCCACAGTGCTGTCAATTTGATTCTGGGCAGCAAATTCAGACATATGGGTGTAAGTATGGGATTGCATAGATGAAAATATTATCCACATTAAAGTTATATTGAAACCATTGTTAAAATGATTTCTCACTAGATTAGTATTGCAAAGATGTTAATATGGAAGAATGTATATTAGAAAATAGTATAAAATCTAGAATCTTTTCAAGAAAGAAAGTAGCCTTATGGATCCAATTCAGTAGAAAAGTAATTTTTTTTTTTGTAATGGCACTGCCAGTTGCCACGATTACATCAATGCTGCTGGTATGCAGGACTTTCATTCCATAGGAGTTCCTTTACATGCCAGTAACTCTACTAATATAGAGCTGTTGCTTTTAAGAATACTTAAAAACCGGGTTGAAATTGTGATCAGAGAGCCACTCTTGTCGCCCAGACCGACTCTTTTGCAGATGGGTGCATAAGCTACATGACCTTTTTGAGGTCAGGATTACATGGTATAGGTAACCATATTAACTTGAGACTCACTCATCAGTCCCCTTCTCACATTCTCTTCTTCATTTGAATAACAAAACACAGACTTAGTACGTCTGAGAAATGGTAAGTATATTGTAAATTTAACTTCTTCACTTTCAGCTCCCTAACTTTCATGATAGTAAGGCAAGAAAGGAGACTGTCTTGGACAGTTTGCTGGTATTTATGTTTGATTTAATTGAAAATTAATTCTGTAATGGAGTAGAGAATAAATGCCAGATTTTTAATTATACAGGATAGAATGTGACCTATTATCTTCCTTGAACAGGATAATTATTCATAATGAATAGAATAAACAATTTTAGTGCAGTTTTGGTGTCTTTGAAGTACTTTTTGAGAGAAAAAGCAAAAATTGCTTAATATCGACTTTTATTAACTCAAGATTTTACAAAACTTAAAATGCTAAGTATTTTTAGAAGAGATTGAAGGATTAATATTTTCTGTATGTTTAAATACATTGTGAATTAAAGCAATTCACACCCTTACTATTATTATATGCTTTGAAGATTTGTGTCAGTTGAATCTATATCATAAGCCACAAGATTACACATGATGATACTATATTTATGAAGAACTACACTTCAACAGTTTGTTTACAAAGAAACTCACTTCAATTGTCATTGTTTATTTTATGGCTTGTTTTTGAGGCAGTAGATTATGAGTTACAAAATGGCTCACTTTACTAATGCTATTCTGTACACTAAACATACTGTAATATAGCAGCTGTGGCAAGCATTTATGGAAAAAAAAAAATCAAATAAACAAGTACTGCATAATAGGACATTTGTTTTCATCTTATTCAATACTTCCAGTACATTTTGGAATTAGTTTATGTGCCAAGGTTAGCATTTGCTGAACGGTTTCTTCAACAAGGAGGGAAACTCTCATTGACTTCCTGTTTTTGTCTTGATTTGATTATTCACAGAATTTTATAATTAAAAAAGAAAGGATGTACAATTTTGCAATTTGCGATTCTCAAGCTTTCAATTACTTCTATAAATAAGTGTTCCTATTAATAATTTGCATGATTTTGTAAATGCTTACTCTGTTGCATATTACATATGTCTAAGGTTGTGGGTTAAAACCGGTGGAGGACAATGTATTTTTTCAGGTATAAAAATCCTTAGCATGACTCCCTTCAGAAGGGAAGTAAAGCTATTGGTCCTGTGTTATAGATATAAAGCAAGCATAAGAAGCTCAAGCTTGATAAAGAGGCATCCTGAGCAAAATTAAGTGGTCTTTCACACCAGTATAGAATGAGGCGCTGAGAACCACAGCAATTAAAGAGCATCCACAAATAAAATTCCATTTCCATTTTATCAGTTCCATATTCCATATGATATTTAGATTATATTACTATCTGTCTGGTTTATTTGTTTGTTGCTATAGCAGCAGAAGCTGAAGAATTAAAATTAACCTGTTGAATGTAAAATTAACATTTTGAATTTGTTGTGTTGCAAATTATGCAAAATAAAATAGTAATTATCTCAAGAACAGAAAGCTTAATGGAAAAATTCTTATTAAAGAGAAATGAAACACTCAAAACAACATGCTCCTTCATAGTTTAAAAAGATGACAATAATTCTACTCTGTATGTAGCTTCTTTAATAACTTACTCGAGTTTCCTTTTTCATTTGAAAATCTGTAACAGGAAATGCTTTTGATTGATACACCTCTTCTGGAGAGGCTATTTCTTGCCAACATGTTTCTTCTTTAATTTCTGTTTTAATATACATTCCAATGTTTTCAATGTTTACATCACTGTTTGAGTTTCCTGCTCCATCCAATTCCTGGTTTTGAAAGACAAAGTCTGTTGTTACAACTTCTTCTTTGATTTCTATTTTGCAGATACCACTGTGAAGTGCAGAGTAATCATTAGTCTGCACTATATCATCTGAAGAAGGAAAGCTTGGCTCAGTTTGGAAGTCCATGTCCATTATGAGACCCTCTTCTTTAATTTCCATGTTGTTTTCCATTCAACTTCAGCTGTACTAATGTTTGTTGTAAGATCTAAGGAAAAATAAAAACAAACAATTCTTGTATAACACAGTGAGCTTTTATCAAAGAACATACTTCATAACACAATAAAATAGGATAAGTATTAGTTGAAACTAATTACAACACCATAAAAAAACAAACAAAAAAAAAACAACAAAAAACAAACAAACAAACAAACAAGAATACATATTCTATCTCACATTTTACACTGATACTGCTTTTTATGCTGAATAACAAAAGTTTAAACTAGGAATAATAAAAAACAGAATCTCTAAGAATGGAGCATTCTAATAAGAAATGCAGCTTTTAAAAATGTCTGCACTTACAAAAGGAGAAAATAAAAAAAATGTATTCTTTTCATTGAATGTCATAGTAAATTAGCAAAAGGCACTAAATGTTAATTTTCACATTGCAATGAACAAAAGCTATTCACAGTATCACTTGTGGCAGTTCTAGGATGAGAATAAGAGCAAAGTCCATGATATATAAAAGGTAGTAATGATTATAAATGTAAATCCAGAGCCAATTTTTCACAGAATGAAATCAATCAGATAAGTCATGCATGAGAACACGCACATAAATTTCCACTGAACCCATAGGTGTGACAATGCTGATGAGTTGATGCTTCTGCCAGTTATGCATTCTTACACTATGATTGGTCAGCAAATGGACAACCCCCTGCCAGCACACGACACACCCCACAAGTGTCAATCACAAGGAAATTTTTCACTGACCATATCTATGACAGGGACAGAGAAACAACCCAAAGATGACAAAGACCTTTCAATGGTGTGTGCTGGGGATGTGGTGAGCTGGCACACCTAGCAAGAGACTGTCCACAACAAATCTGACCAGAAGGGGGAGACAATGGAAGGACACTTCATAGCCAACACTTCCAGTGATGCTACATACTTTGGGCCGAAGGGTAGGTGATGCCTCATCACAGATGGCTAGATACAAGGAAGACTGTCGGGTACTAGCTGACTCACATTCAGTCATGACTGTAATCAGATCAAATCGGAAGGGCTTTTCAATATGAACACAGAGCTGGTCCTACCAACTAGTGATGGCATCGGGAAACATCTTACCTGTGGAGAAGGAGCAGTTGACCTGGGGAGGGTGTAGTGTTATGTTTAATGCATGCTTTTACACTGTGGCACCGCAGGTGATGAGTTGACCTGGGATGGAGGATTGTGAGTCTCTGGGTGTTGTTGCAAGAGTGGCTGAATATATGATACTAGGATTGGGATGCCTTCAGAGGTCATGAGGCAACAGTCTATGTCGGCCAGAAGATCTTATGACTCGGCCAAGACAAGGTGTTTGTGGTTACTCTCACTTTATTCAGTCCTGATAACCGCTTTCCCTCAATACTAATATTGCATACTGCAGGTCAACCTATGTGTGTAATTCTCTGCTTTTGTGCACAGCCCAGATGCATTAGCCTGGATTAAGCGATAGTCAAATATTTTATGAGCTAGTTGCTATATGAAGGTAGACTTGCAGATTTTCAGAATAATAAGGGACACTCACCACCTCCCCCCAATTGCATGGAAACCTGATGTGGTATTTTATATATATATATAAACTTGCAAAAGACACCTATATTTACTTTTGCACATGTATTTGTACTGTGTTAAAATTTAAGAGGAAGAGGCAGGAGGAATGTATGACATTTGTTTAATTTTGTAACAGAAAATTATTCTTAATATACAATTGGGTCATCTGTACACTTTAATACACTATTCTACTTCCTTCCTGCAAATTTTCCTTGCATTGGTCAAAAAAACTTATTCATTCTTAATAAGGCATAAAACCCCTGATAAACTGCTCGAATGTGTGACTTGAATTTCACACTTTATCAAATTTAAACATTTTACTGCTTTAAATGTTCCATGTTTCATTCAAAATTGATAGTCACTTCTCTTATGAGGCATTTAAGCCAGAACATTCAATAAATAAACATTAACATACTCATTTTTGGGATATCCAATAAAAGGTGCCCATTGAAAAAAGTTAACCATTTGTTTTCAGATGATCAAGTTTCAGGCTTTGTCATAAAATACACTCACAGACATTTTTCAATCCCAAAAATATAGGCCCAACGAGCTAAGCATTACAATCAAAACATTAATTCTAAGATCTTGCTTTACACTGTGATAATTTATTGCAATCACTGGATGTAACTGATTTTCTTCCCTATTATTCCGCCTCACAAAGGTATTCGTAATTTTCTGCTTAAAAGCATATTGCCTATAGTGGAAATTTATTTTAAATTGGATTCACCATCATGTGCAGCAGAAAAATCATTATTGTAAATTTTTTTTGGTAGTGTTTGATGCCCACTTAGGATCGTAAATGATACATCATTCTTTAAAACAATTATTTTTAAGAGCGTTAAATGTGAATCCTTTTTTCTCCTTATTGTGGTGCCTTTTCTTTCTATTGAATCAATCATTTTCTTCCAATAAAACGCAAATAACAAAAAATACAAGCAACACAAGTCCATAAACATCTTACCTCTTTGCTGTCATCCCATGAGTTGAACACATGACCCTATGACACAATAATGCATGCAAGCAGCTACTATACAGTGCTATAGCATTATCAACCAGTGTAGCTAAGGAATATGGGAAAATTTAAAAATGCGAACTTTAAGCGTAGGATGAAATACAGAAATTTTGACTTCTCATGTGGGGATAATATGGTATACAATTATTCCTCCTCATATACAGGAAATATTGTATAATATAGTACATCTGGCATGTGTTTATGAAGGCTTTGTAATTCCATTCTTTCCCCAGAAAGAAAAATTAATAACAGCTTCCAATTTGCAAATGGTAAAAGTATTTTAAAATTGAAACCAATTACAAGAAATATCTCAGAAATAGTTAACTCCACAAAAAAATGTATGTGATATAAATTGCATGCTTTAACAAGAACTCATCATTTGTGTAGTAAGACTTTCTATCCCTTTTGATTTGTGAGTTATGCAAAAGTCATCCAGAATGAATAGGAGTTCCGAGGATATTTCCAGAAAATTCGAAATTTATATTTTATTTGTGGTAAAAATATTTTAAACAAGCTGTATTTTGATCACAATTATTAGAGCCATTTTGGGGAAAATCAAAACTTTCAAAAACATGTTCAATATAAAGATTAATGGTGGGGAGGATTTTCTTGAAAATCTTTGAATTGTCTCCTTATAAAATGCTAATTCTGGTGAAATTTTAACATCACATTTTAAGACGGAGTACATTAATTCTCCTACTTACTATACTAGTAAAGATAGTACAAATTTTGGTGGAGCACCATAAGGGGTAGGGGGCTATATCTTGAACTAACAATATTGATTATACTTTGAACTGCTAAATGAAAAATACAGGGTTACTACAAAAGAAATAGACAACTTCAACTGCCTGTAAAACAAAAACTATTAGAGATAGCAACCTAATTATTTTGGAGGTATGTTGAGAAACTCTCAAAGTGTTGTTTGTTACTATTGGTAACGCTGTAGTGTATTGTTTGTTGTTGCAGAAGCTGAAATGGCGGAAAATCCTATGGAAAAGGCATATTGCGTGTTGGAATTTGCTAGAACACAATCAGCAACTGTTGTCCAACGACATTTTAGAACACATTACCACAAAAATGAAATGATGCGCTCACGAAAACCAGCATCGTCTTCATCATGTCGCAACATGTCGATGCAAAAGTCACGCCGTATGACCTTATCTTCTTCACTCAGAAACTGCAACATCTGTAATCTGTAAGGCATCATGTGCAGTCGCTTCCGCAAGATTTTCCGTACAGTTTGCTGTGGAATTTGTAATTACATGCTTGCCCTAGATGTCGATTTCTGTGGGCTTCTTATGTAGGCAGAACGAACACGTTCAACGTTTTCTTCCGAAACTCTTAGTCTTCCCGAGCTCTTCCCTTTGCACAAGCATCCCGCTGTCTCAAATTTTCTATACCAGTCGTAGATTGACTGTCTAGTCGGTGGCGTTTTGTGGTAATGTGTTCTAAAATGTCGTTGGACAACAGTTGCTGATTGCGTTCTAGCAAATTCCAACACGCAATATGCCTTTTGCACAGGATTTTCCGCCATTTCAGCTTCTGCAAAAACAAACAAAGTACTACAGCGTTACCAATAGTAACAAACGAAACTTTGAGAGTTTCTCAATATACCTCCAAAATAATTAGGTTGCTATCTCTAATAGTTTTTGTTTTACAGGCAGTTGAAGTTGCCTATTTCTTTTGTAGTAACCCTGTATATTAAAATAGCTGTGAATTAAGCAATCTACAAGTACAAAATCCTAGTACTTTTACTTACATAAAAAAAAAAAAAAAAAGATGCAAAAAAAGAGCATCTGTGTACAGAGTGTAGAAACCAACTTTCTTTCTACTTACATTTTTACTAAAATGGTGAAGTTCATCTTTATGTGTTTTTGCCTGCCAAGTTTATTTAGAGTGTATGATAATGGCAGTAACTTAGCCTCAACTTGTGTAAGCTCTTATTCTGAGGTCAAAGATAGTCTATTGCTTAGTTCTGTTTGTGAAGAAAAAGCATTGTTCAATCTCTGCTTTTGAATTATGAAATTATCCATTTGGTAAGACAAAAACCATAAAAAAATGCAAACTTAACATTAGCACAACCATCAGAATCATAATGTTTTAACTGTTTACCTTGCTACTGCAATTATGTCTCATTCTCCTCTTGGCTCAACAGACCTGAGTAAGTAAAGAAACTTAAGCTACACATATCAGGTTGGGTAATCAGACTGTATATATATATATATATTATTTTATTAATGTATGTTTTTCTTTTAACCTTTCCATGTTTTAAACCATTATACTACAGTCCAACCTAAAATTCAATACTGAGATTTCATTGCAAATATACATTCTTCTGAAGATCCCTATGATACAAAAAAAAGTAATAACAGTGTGTGTGCAAGTCTGAATGGCAAAACTCAAAAATTAGAAGTTGATTAAATTCCAAACTTTGTATTGAAGTTGAGTAGCTTCTAAGGATATGAAGATTTTCAGGAACATCCTTTATATGTACTTTTCGAAATTTTTGGAACTAAAGAATGGCTCTGAATGATTTTGATCTAAATATATTATAATACACATGTAAAATAAAATGTGTATCTTGAATTTTCTGAGCTTAACCTTTGAAGCCCCCTTCATTCTGGATGACTTCTGCATAACTGGTAAACCATTAGAGATAAGACATCATTTTATTATACAAAAAATTTCTAGATCTCACTAGAACACACAATTTATATCAAATATATATCTTTTTTTTTTTGTGGATTTAACTATTTCCAAAATGTTTTTTGTATTTAGTTTAAATTTCCCAATATTTATACTTATCTGATATAAGTTATTCGTTTTTCTTTTCTTCCATCTTGGCCATGCAAATAGAACAGAATTTCACGGCCATCAAATAGCAACCAACTTTTAAAAGATTTTATTATCGCTTTAGCCTTATTCCCCTTAACTTATAAGAAAATGTGTAACAAAATCACTTCTGCAAGTGCTTATCTTCATTACAATGAAGCAGATAGCAGAATAAACTTTTTAAGAAGAGTTTATTGCAGAATAGGTAGATAAGATTATTCAAATATAACACATCAGGATTTTTTATATTAATTTTTGCTTGATGAGGATGGGGCACACATCTGCCCCTCTGAATCTGTTGCAAGGTCTTGTGTTCTTGGAAGTGCTACCTTAATTTATGAAAATTGAGGCAAAGTCAATTCTATTACATGTTGTCATTTGCTTTGTGTGTTTATGAAAATGGAGAGCCAATGCTAACACCATCATTCATTATTCACTGGCTGTAAAACATTTTGAATTCAGCAAACATATTCCTTGCAACTCTGATAAAGGAATCACTTTATTGACAAGACTTTTTACTGACTATTATTTGGATTTATGAAAAGATTTTTAATCTTTTTATCATTTGGTGTATTATAAAACCTACTATATAGTGAAAAATGGGGCAATTGTGCATAAGCGGTTTTTATGCTGAATGATGCATGCATAGTACATGCAGTTTACAATTACATGCCAGAGTAGACCAATAAACATTTAAAATGCACGATTAAGAAATGTCCTGAACTCACAATCAAAAGAGATGGTCTCAATTATAATCAGCAAGATTCATGTGTAGGATTAAGCCTTGGTTGATCTCTTCAAGACATCATTTTTACAGTCGCCAAATACACAATAACAAGGAACTCTGTAAGAATAATTAACTTATAAGCAGTAATAAACTACCAATAAATAATAATAGATAACTGAAAACAGCTTAAATATCACACAGTAACTACAAACTGAAACCAGCAATAACCATCTGGTACTGTGTCTGCAATTTTGGTGACAAGACAGCTGTTACCATAACAATGGGTCTATTGTGCTCATCTGTATTTACAAATATAAATAGCTTTGTTTGTCATAAATATGAGTACATGCAATAGACTTCATCAAAATGAACATAAAATTTACCAGTGTTTACATTTCTCAAATATTTAGTCTTAATCTTACAATGTACGTTCAAAACAAAATGTATGTAGCACATTCAGAATAATCACCTACAGTACAAAAAATTCAATTATAATACAATGCTATAATCACACATAAAAGGCACATTTAAGTTATAATTTTAAAAAACATTAGGCCAAAAATAAGGTCACTTGCTTGCTGTGAAGAATTGAGTGCAGTAAACTGCTTCCTTAATCAGCCACTATCTTAGTTTACTTTAAAATTCTTCTATCCCTTAGTCTGAGGTTTATTAAATCATTTTGATACTATTTATAATATCTGAAATGAAGCTATCCATTTACTTAAACATTCATATGGTGTATTAGGTATTCTCCCATACTTGCCACATCATACCCATCTTCTTGGCATCCCTTCAAGCATAGACCTAATGTTGCAGGCCTTAAGCCACAAAGCACAGCTGAGAGATGTATTTTTAGGAGAGGAATGGAGATGATAAAAGCATATCTGAGGGATCTGGGCTTCTTAATAAAAAAAAAAAAAAAAAAAAAAAACCATTATCCACGTTGTACTTCGTGGTGTAGTGGTAACATACTACCCTCTTGTTCTCAGGGTCGCGGGTTCAAACCAGGGGCAATGGATTTTTTTCGGGTGCAAAATCCTTGATATGGCTTCCTTTGGAAGGGAAAGTAAAACCGGTGATCCGTGTCGTAGATTTGCTGCCGTAAAAGAACCTCAATCCTGATAAAGAAGCCTCCAGAGAGGCCCAATAAAGAATTGGATAACAATTAAAGAGCATCCATAATTAAAAAAAAAGACCGATCATCTACGGCGTAAGAAGCGGTAAGTATTGTTTCTTAACCTGGTTTTGTATTTATGTATCTTGTTCCACATTGGTAATTGTCTAGGTTTTCCCTGACTTGCAAATTGTTACTAAAATACATATATGTAGATACTGAGTAATGTCATTATTTTCAACTGCGAGAAAAATAACTTACGTGGTTTCTTATTGTTTATTCCCATATTTGTTTCAATGACTTTGTGTTGTCAAAGCAATGACAAGGGTGTTATTCCCTCTAATTTTTCCGACTGGAGTGCTTATGTCAAACCGCAATTTAAGAAAACAAATAGGTAGTCTATAGATTATTGTTATGTTGAAAATAACAGTTCACCTCAGTGCAAGGTTAAAATTAATGAGTAATAAAAATGATCATGCAAAAAAGTTCACATTGATTCTAGAATGCTGTATTATAATATTAGGTAAGCTATGCATGCGTTGCAGTAGTACAGAAACAAGAAATAGATTCGATGACGAAGGCTGATAATTTAAAATACCGTTACACTATTTATGGAGCGATGAGAAACCCATAGTCTTAGGTCTTAAACTGTGGAAAGAGTTGCCGGAGATTATATGTTTTTGTATCCAGGTAGGTTGTGATACAGCCAGTTGAGCCGAGTACCTTGTGTTTGCTTCTTTATTAAATATGGTAATTATGTGCCAAGATTTATCAATCCTATACGAACATGATAAAGCAAGTGTTTCAAACCCATTTTAATATACATATGCTAAATAACACGCTAGTGATATTAGCTCAATGCCAGCCTGTGTGCGCGTGCACGCGCCCGCCCGCCCGTAAGCATCGCCGGCGATGACGCTGATGATACATGGAATGAAGATGCAGCACCAGTGGAATGCGATGGCAGAGAAACTGGAGAACCTGCCCCTGCACCGCTTTGTCCACCACATCCCACATACGGTCACTTGGAATCGAACCCAGGTCGCCTTATTGAGAGGCGAGTGGTATAACTATTCGGCCATGGCAAAGCCAGTTATTTTGTGGATATTTATTTTGTAGTTTACGAGATTCAGTGAATAACTTATACCTTCTATTTTTTTCTCTTTTAATTGGCAAGAAAATTAAACATTGATTACACAGCATGAAAGCCACAACATTGAGGATTAAATTGCCACTTTTCAATTAATCCCCATCATTTTCCACAGTTTTAGTCCACCTTTTAATGAGAGCATGTATTCCTGTGTGTAAAAATGCATGGTCTTGCTTCCAAAGTAATTGACAAACAGATTTTTTCATGGTCTCTGCATCTGGAAAGAGAATCCTGCACAAGCTTCCTTCAACGGTCCAAATAAATAAATGGAAGTCTGATGGTGCTAGGCAGGGATGTATGGAGGATGAAACAAGATTTCAAAATACATTTTCAGAATCTCCTCAGTGGTGTGACAATTGGTGTTGGTTTTGAATTATCATGCAAAAGCAGAATATTCACCATGGTTTTTGTTGAGGAAACTCACTAAAGATGTGTTTTCAGATGCTGACGCATTGCATAGAATTTATTGTGCATCCCTGCTCCAAAAAATCAGCCAGATCCATCCAAAAGATGGTTGCCATTACTTTCCTTGTTGACGGTACAGTTTTGAATTTTTTTCTTCCTTGTTGAAGTTGTATGATGCCATACGATAGACTGCCTCTTTGATTTTGGTTCAAAAAATGAACCTATATTTATTCTCCAGTCACAATTTTGTCCAGGAATTCCTCTCCCTTCAAATTGAAGTGCTACAAATGATCCAAGGCTATTGTTTTTGTGTCTCCTTATTCTACTTGGTTAACATTCGGGGTACGCACTGTAAAAACACTTTTGAGTACCACAGTTCTTGCATAATCCTCACTACACTACCTTTACTGAGGGACATAATGCCACACAATTCATCTGTTGTTATCCGGGAGTTAGCTCGAATGATCTTATCCACTTGCTCAATGTTGCATGGAGACATTGCAGTCACGAGTCTACTGCTCTGCTGTACATCAGCCATTGGTGTTGGCCCTTCAGCTTCATTACAGTGAAAACTCATCTTCTAGTTGTGCTGACATCCACTGTTGCATTACCATACATCTTTGAGAACCTTTCATGAATGCAAACGGGCGTTTCACCTTTTGCATTGTGTGCAAAATTCCATTATGACCACAAAAAATTTGCACATAGCTTTGATGAGGAACATAACATGACTGGAAATTATTTGTAAGGTTTTACTGGTGTCAAGATGGCTGTTTGGACTAGAGGTCCGAAGTGCAGATGAAGGTTGAGACAAAATGGATATTTGAATGAAAATGTTTTGTAAAATGATTTTAAGAGTTCCATGTATTCTGCCGGGGCAGGCGCTATGTTAGAATTAGGATAAGTGATTGTATGTGGGATGCTTATGAAGAGAGCACCAAAATATTGATTTAAAATTTATCTCTTACTGCAGGGGTACATTTTATAAGATTGTGTAGCTGTACAAGAAAAGCATATTCACCTAAAAGACTTGCTAGGTAAAATTATACACCAACTTACAAGGAATGGTATGGGTGATATGTGACTAGGAAGAGAGGGTATGTGGACAGAATCTAGGAGTTAGGTGCCAGTTAGAAGGACAGACAAAATTTATAGGCATTGTTGGAAGAGAAATGATCTTTTAAATTTTATAACAGCTTTGGAAGTAATGATGGGAAAGAGATGTACAATATCGAGTGAATATGAATAAAGGGTATCATATGTTTTAAATTGGGAGTTTGGTGACAAAGATTATAGAAGAGGGACAGAAGAAGGAATTTGCTCTGTATGTAGGGGTAAAGAATATGCAAAAACAGTTTACTAGAATGCAAAGGACTAATGTATAGAGAGAAGAGTTTATTCAAAATAAATGGTTTAAAATAGCAAAAGTAGTAATTTATTTCCAGTTAAGGAAGACATGGATCTGGTTGGTAAATTAAATTGAAATATGTAGCATATACAGATTCTAATTGTAAAGTATAGTAATAGCAATGTATGAGCTAAAACAATAGTTTTATAAGGTAGTTTGACTTATTATCTTGAACATCCTGGAATAAAACCTGGATTAGCTCCAGGCCATGTGAACTCTGTAAAGAGCTAGTACATATAAATAAATAAATAAATAAAAATTACAGCAAATCTCATATTAAAGTACAAGGGCTTTGTATATCCATGTTAATCTCTTAACAATTTATTACATTAAATTCTTATCCTTTTATTTATGTCTGTGAGTATGAATTGATTATACTTAAGAGCAGAAATTATATTTAATGCCATTAATGAATATTGCATTTTCAGAGACTTGTATATTCAAATATAAGAATTGCTACTGTGAAGTAAAATGGATATCAAAGCAGAAATCAAAGAAGAGGTTTCTTTCTCAGAAGTTACTTTTCAGACCAAGAGAGAAAGCCTTTCACCAGACTTAACCATAAAGATAAACAATGATGCTGCTATATATTACAGTGATTGTGAGATGGGAATCAAAACAGAAATCAAAGGAGAGACTTTGGTTCCAGAGTTTGGTCTACAAAATGAACAGTCGTTTTTTGAAGTTCCTGTAATGGAAAATAAATATTGCAACACAGATTGTGAAAATGATACCAAAATAGATATCAAAGAAGAACTGTGGTCACCACAAGGAATTTCTACAGAAGCTTCATTTGTTGATGATGTAACTAAGGTAGGTTTCACTGAGAAACAAAATTAGCTCAATCTGTTTTAGTTATTGTCAACAACTCAATGAATTGCAATTCTTTACAGAAAAAAAAGTAGTTTTTGTTTTTACCTGTAAAGAATATTCCAAGTATTGTATTTCAAATTTCAATAACTTGCACCAGAAAATTTTAAGTACTATTTGCAAAATCATTTAGATAAGTTTATGGTTTAGATGTTTAACTCATTGCAAAAACAGTGTTTATGGCTAAGGAGTTTCTAAATTGTGCCCAATTTTATTCACTGCTTAAGAGATGGTATATGCACTGTTTAATCTTGAACATCACTATTATTTTACATGAGGGACAGAGGAAAAGCAGAGAAACAAGATTGAGATGATGTAATTCTTTAATATCATTACACAATATGAAGGAATTTTACACCCAAAAGGAGAATGAAAATGACATGCATTAAGAGTGTTTAGAGACCATTATAATCCCTTAGAGCACTATACTGAAATGGAATTCAAAATAAAATTTCAATAATAAATTCAAACCTATATTTCCTTAAAGAAGTGGTGTTGTAGTTATTACTTCCATTACATTATTGAACACAATAGTTATTTATGATGTAAGAGTGTAAAGTTATTGTTTTTGATTTGAGTGGGAATATTGTGAGCTTCTCGTTTCACAACCATGCAAGAATCAAACAGAAACTTTACACTCATATATCATACAATGTTTTTTCTATCAAGAAAAAGATATTAAAAGAAAGTGTAATTGTTTGTCTGTTGATCAGTGATTATAATCTACTAATATTGTGAATTATTAATTATTTTGGTGAGTGTAAAGTTGAAACAAAATTAATTTATACTTGCTGCACTTCTTTGTGCATAGATTCCGTAAAAATCAAGTTTTCAATCTGAAATGAGCTTGTAAACTACTCAATTACGCTTAGTCATAGAAAAATTAAATTAATGCTTATGCCTGTCATACATTGTTTCATGCTTCCTGTGATTTTTAACAATTGTATGAGAAAAATATGCTTTAACATGTAATAAAATATCATCTAGCCTGTTCTGAAACCTCGATCAACATACAAAACATATTATATATCAGCAAAATTTAGTATCCACCTCCTAATTTAATTATTGCATATCAGTTGGTGTATTATAGATGCAGAGTTTTAATAGAAATAAATGTGTTCTGGCTTTTTTGCATTTAATAAAGTCAGAAATTACTTAACCTCATCTTTAATGAGATGTCATGCAGAGAAAGCAACTCTAATGTGGAGTTACTATGAAGTATAATTTGTTAACCTACTTGACCATTTTAACTATTTCTGCTGCTCAGAATGCTGAACTGATATGTAGTTGTGATAATGCAAGCAAGTTTTACTGCATACACAGGAACAGCTAACCTCTGGTTCCCAAGGTCCCAGGTTCAAACCTGGTGGAGGGCGATGGATTTTTTTCAGTGCTAATAATCCTTAACATGGCTTTTTCCGAAGGGAATTAAAGCTGTTGGGTCTATATCATATATTTAGGCACATAAAAGAACTGGATAAAGAGACCTCTGAGCAAAATTAAGAAGTATTTTTACCAATAATAGAACAGGATGCCGAGAACCAAAGCAGTTAAAGAGTGTCCAAAAATGGAACTCAATTTCATTTCACAGGATGTTCATTCACTCTTGGTGTAGGATTGAAAAACAGTATATGTATTGGGCATCTTGTGTGTTGAGCTTCAAGAATATATCTTATGTACATCCATAAAATATATAGGCTTTATAAATCAAACATTATTACAAAAAAGGTTTTAGAAGTGCTCTGATGTAGTAGCATGTTTAATATCACATTTTAACAACCCAGTCATTTAAGTGAATAAGAGCTAAGCATATGCTTAAGTTACATAATATGGATACACATTGGACCAGATGGAAAAATTAATGCCCATAGAAACTTTTAACAGAAATAATGTGCACTTTCAAAAAATGTTTCATAACTTACTTTTTTTAAGTCTACATTTCTCTGATATCATGCAATATAGCTTCAATGTTATTTTTGGAAATTTGCTGTTCATTTTAAAAAACTTGACTAAAAAATGAACCCCTTGGCCCATGGCAGGATAATAGAGTTTACACTTTTGTTACAGTCATGGAATATAAGCTTCAGTGTCATTTTTGGAAGTCTGCTGTTTATTTTGAAACACTGTGAACATAAAAGGAACCCTTTGATCCATGGTGGGTAAAGTTGGGTTGAACATCAACAGACATAATTCTGCAGGTGCACTGTAACAGTTCCTCAATGTGGATGGGCTTACTACCAAGACTTGACATTTGAACATTTCTATTTTTTCACCAAATAAACATATTCATATCGTATATTTTAGGTTCAATAAAGCAACTGCTAGAGTATTATGGAATTATGTGCACATATTATAAATTATTATGATAATTAAATTTTTGCTTTGTCAGCAATAAATTATACTTTTACATTTTTTATAGTATGCATTATAATATTGTTTAAAATTTTTACATGGCAAGCGAAGGCTTAGCAGTTTTCTGTTTTCTACCCATTTAAAATTTCTAAAAGATGAGTTTTTTTTTTTTTTTTAATAATAATGATAAAGTTTTCTACTTGCTTGGACATTTTGCTTTCTACACTGCTGATGGCAAAATCATTGTTAAAAATTTCCCAAATTTTTCTTCCACTACTTGTGGGAAGGACTATGCTGCATGATGTGTAAATATGGAAGCTTCAAAATGTGATTTTGCTGCATTCTCTTTCAGGGGCAATTACACTTTAAACACACCTTAGAAAAGCAATGTCTAGACATGGTTTTAGCAGTCCAAAGTTACAGAACATTTAGATGATGTTTAACTGAACAGCGCATTCTTTTTGCAAATAGCCTAATAGTATTGTATTCAGTTGCTTGCAACATAAGACTAATGTCAGATCTACTATAAACCATCACTTAATCTTCAGGCGATAATATTTCAGGTATATGTGTGAACTCATATGGTGATATGTGCCCAAATAATAGATGATCAGAAGTTCTTAGTGGTATCAGTGTAATTCATGGGTCAGGAACTCGCTCACTGACTTCAGGAAGACTCCCCCCCCCCCCACCATTACTCTTTGTACCACCTCTTTGCTTATTCAAATTTGTTAGTTTGTGAGGCAACCATGCCCTTATTAGTTTTACCCTCACAAGATAGTGGTGTGAGGTTATCATAATGTTTCATTCCACCGTGGGTTCTTGGTTCCTGGTGTATTAGGTTTGCCATCTAGATGGAGAGTTGCAGCTTGGTTGAGTAGCCTGGTTAAGACCTTTCCAGATATTCTCTTAATTTTGAAAAGATAGGTGATGAATAACTCTGAACTGTATGAACCCTACGATCATTTGATTATATATTATTTTTTAGTTATTAGTCTGACTCACATATGACTGTCGCCCTCCGTGGTGTAATGGTTACCATGCTGACTTCATATACCCAAGGTCACAGGTTCAAACCCGGCGGAGGTCAATGGATTTTTTCGGGTGTAAAAATCCTTAGCATGGCTTCCTTTGGAAGGGAAGTAAAGCCATTGGTCCCGTGTTGTAGATTTACAGCACATAAAAGAACCTCAAGCCTGATAGTCCTGTGAGCAAAATTAAGTGGTATTTCACGCCCAATATAGAATGGGACGCTGAGAACCACAGCAGTTAAAGAGCATCCATAAATAACACACCATTTTTTTTTTTTTTTTTTTTTTCACATATAACTTTGCCTAGAAATAAAATATATGTTTAGGGGTTTTAACAAAAGCTATTATAAGTGAGTATTAGAAGAAATATTTTATCATATGTTATAATAGTTTTATAAAAATTAAGCTATGAGAACAAATTGTAACAAAGATTTTAAAAGATGTGTAATAACAATAAAAGAGAAAAACTACAAAAATAAATCAATTTCTAAACCATAATACATTTTATGTTCTATGTAAACCATACAAATGGTTTAAAAATGACTATGGAATGTTTTATGATGTTCTGTATGATTGTTTGTTCCACACTTCTATTAATTTTATACTTTGCCCTCCTATTCACAAACATATTTGTAATTTTTCCTCAAGATCCACAAAATAGGCCTACTACTTACTCTTTTGAGATTTTGCAGCAGTCCTATAGCCTTTGCTGCATCCCACATTTTGATTTTCATATATATCTGTCATTCCATTCAACTCTGTAATAGCCTTATCCATTGTGTTCAGGTTCTGTTACTTTTCTGTTTTTTCTCATGACCATGCCTGAATAACTGTGTAGTTTCCATTTTCTCAGCACTTGTAAAACTTTTTCCAGTCTGTTTCTACATTGGGCACATGTCACAATTTAGAAATCCGACATGCTCTCCTTAGAAAATTCATTTCCGCAGTCTCAATGACTCTTATTATTTCCCAATAATTGCCAACATTCACACTCATGGATAGCATCAGTTTCAATACAGCATTGCATAAAAGGTTCGTTCACAATAACCTGAGACTGATAACAAGAACAGGAAGCCATATGGGACACAAGATTTTTGATTTACAGCAACCTGCAAATGAGAAAGGGAGTGCAACTATTCTTTTCATGGTCAATTTTGCTCATTGAAAATCTGTCTACAATGCAGTCAGCATAATTTCGGTTAGCTAATGTCATAATTCAAAAGAATTGTGACTAAAATGAGCTCTAGCAGCTATTTCATATCATGGCTACTTAGAATAATCTCTATAGTGAAGAGTATAATCACATTATGTATCTAATATGCCATGCCTGGTAATGAGAACAAGAAAGTTACAACTTAGCCAAGACTTGTTTCCTGGAGCCTGAGTAGGCTGTCAATTGTGAACGTCCCATTTCAACTGTGAATGCTCCCATTGAAATACATATATTTCAACTTTGTCAAATTCATCTGTTCCAATAAGTTATGACTCTATCAAAAGAATCATTATATCAACATATAAGAATATTAAAGGAGATAATGTATTACAAACAAAAGGAAAACCATGGGAAAATTTATGTATTAAAACAACCAGAACCACTACACTACCAAGAAAATCCTCTGTAGCAACTTTTAGACCCCTAACAGGCCATGACTGTCTCAATAAACATTTATTCATGATCGGTATAGTGAGATCTCCTCTGTGTTCTACTTAAAGAAGATATGGATGAAAACCACATACTCTGCTGCCCAACCTTTAATCAACATGATAATATAACATCAAAATACTGGAATGCAAGAGAGCGAATGGCTTTACTCCAACTGCTCAATGTTAAATACCAACCAACCAACTTTGTCATTCTTGTTCTGGTTACTGTTAACAGTTTTGAACCAACCTTTATTTTCATGCTGTTTGACTATAATACCTATTTAAAAAGTATACAGCTTTCTTCTCTTGTACTCATTTGTAAATGTCTTTTTAGATTGTTCTGTCTGTTGATATAATGTTTTCCAGAAATTTAAATTCATTACATTCCCTGATAGATGGTTCTTGTCCTTCTACTCTCAAGTGTTCTGTTTTCACCATATTTGAGAAGCTATTTTTTATTATCCTCCAATTTTTTTTTAAAAAAAAATTATCACATAATCAGGCTCTTCACTAAGTATTTTTCATTGGATACATTTCATTCCTAATGTCTGCAGATTTCAATAGTCAGTTGTAATATGGAGCAGTGTTAGGCTTATATTTGAATATTACCATATAGATATTTTGCTATGATTATGTGCAGGATTTTGGAAAGTTTCATATAAAATGCAGACAATTTCAGAACAAGCAGCACCTTGGTAAACTTGTTTCCTAGTGGTTGACTAATTTTTGGTCCCTGTTTGACTAATTTTTTATTGATTATGCAATGCCTAAATTTGTAGTTTTAATTATAGTTCTCTTTGTGTGGAAAAGGTTATATAAAACTTCCTGCCAATAGCGCATTGCTATTTTCTAATTATAACAATCATATTTTAAAGCTACAACATATATGAAAAAATGTAATAATTCACATTTGAAAAATAACATTTTATACCAGGATAATATATAAGGTTGTTCTTTTAATCCCTAAAGATCCCCTGAATTATGATCACAGAGTTTTCAATATTGAGTACATAAGGTAAATCTGCCATTGCAACAAAGGACATTTCTTTTTCATTAGACATAGACAAACATCTATATATCTACATTTTAAATCATTATAACTTTCATAAGCAGAGTAAATGATTAAATGGTATAAACTGAATTGACTTTAAATACTCACATTGTTATGGTAAGTGAAGCAATATGAGTGTTTAAAATTGATCGATTTTCCATTGTTTAAGCTTATAACTGTTCTATATGGCACAAAACAAAAATGTGTAATTCAGATAAATGAGAAATATATACCTCATTTTGGCTATAAGTATGTCCTGGAAAATTAGGATTGTCTGAGATTTCAGTAAAAGCAAAACTTCTCCAACAGTTAGCAGGAGTTTTTAGATTATTAGTCTAGTACAATGTTCATAAAATCCTACATGTCTTAATTACTGGTTTTCTATCATATGTGAGTGATCTACTGTAAATCAATGTGTTTCAGATCTAAAAGATGGAGTTAAAAACTTCTTCTACTGATTATTTATTTCATAAGTAAGGATGTAATAGAAATTTCTAGTTTGAATGAGGATTTGAGAAATAAGCTTTGTAGAAGAATTTACCATATTGAGCCCTCTATAAAACTGGTACTACTTTTTGGTGTTATAAAAGCTGGGAACTTTTTGGAAACACAATTATCGCCCTCTGTGGTGTAATGGTTACCATGCTAACTTCATATACCCAAGGTTGCAGTTTCAAACCAGCGGAGGACGATGCATTTTTTTCGGGCATAAAAATCCTTAGCATGGCTTCCTTCGGAAGGGAAGTAAAGCTGTTGGTCCCATGTTGTAGATTTACGGCACGTTAAAAAACCTCAAGCTTGATAGAGCAAAATTAAGTGGTCTTTCATGCCCAATTTAGAATGGTATGCTGAGAACCACTGTAGTTAAAGAGCATCCATAAATAACACACCATTTACATTTTCTTTTTTGGAAACACAACTTTTCCATCTTCTGCCTTGTTGATAAATCTTCCTTCTCTTTCCCTCTGCAAGCTAGCTTACACAACTTTAAAATACTGCTCACTGTCAGTAACTCAAAACACAAAGTATTTTTAAAAATATATATTTCCCATATTGTAAGTTCTGATCTTGTTGTCAACACTTTCAAAAACATTCCTGGGTTTTAAAACACCAAAAAGTAAGTGGAGATTTATTTTTTAATAGAGGACTCAAAGTTAATAAAACAGCTTCACTTTTAATATTCCTTTTTAATTTATAGAAGACATTTGACTTTGCTTAAAACATCTAAAAGACTTACGTAGTTAGACCCTTTCTTTGTAAATTATGTTCTCCACAATGTTCCACTGCTAACACTCAACTTAATTTGAAAACATTTAAATGCCCAGTTTGTATTTTGTGTATATTCCATGCTGTCTGTTCAAATAGTAATTTTATGGACAACAACATGATCACTTTACTGAAACTTTAAACTATATGATGTGCATGAAAGTTATTATGTTGCAGGACTGTGTGGATGAGAGCTTTACTTCAACACAATCAATAAGGTAAAGACTTCTAGATCATGGCTAACCTCACTTACCACATTTCTTGTTAATTTAAAGGTTAACTATAAAACATGATTAGTATATCAAAATTTTTTCTGTAAATTAAATTGCATACCACCACATGAAAAGTCCAAAGTTAAAGTATAAATATAATAATGTATAATATAAGGCTGTACAGTAGAACTAATAATGCCTTTTTTTAACATAGTCTTCACCAAATGTGTCTTTGTATTTTCATTGTACTTGGATTCCACCAGCTGTCTATTGATTCATGTTGCCTGCATTTTGCCACAGCAATAGAACCTTATTTATACATTCCTGCATTTAACAAATATATTAGAAGTTCTGGTGAAAGCTTTCAAAAGCAGTGTTATTTAAACCCACATCTTATGAAACCCAGTTTCAAAAAGCTCACTTTTAAAGACCTTTTAAACTTTCTATTTTTACTTATTTCTAAATTTGTGAATGTGTATTTTAAATTAAAGAATTTATCTCTCATCAAAATTTACAATTTATTTACACAATTTGATCCATTCTCCTAGGACTCACTTAAGATTAGAAACATATACACATAACACCCTGGTTATTCATGCATATGTATCCTTTAGCAATTACCGTATCTCTTATAGATTCACAATTAATTTACCTCCTTTATTAATTCCTTATATCCTCATTTCTTTCCTTTCCTGATTTTTCTCTGCATAATTACCCAATTATTTAAAAAATTCTTTTGTGTTGTTTCCAAAAAGTTATAAAAACAATATATCTGGTTGTAAGTTGTCTTATTCCATATTTCCTGTCTCCAAACAATCTGTTATATAATGCATATTCTTGTCTGACTTGCAATAGCAATCATAACTGTTTGTTAACCCTCAAACCCATTAATAGCTCTGTTCCTGTTCTTGCCCAAACCTGATCCTGTGTTTTCATTTTGTCACAAACATTGACATATTTCTCCCTACCCCAGTCTTTTTATAAAAATCCTGCAATGCATCAGTCAGTCTTATCTCTTAAGCTGCCAAATATCTCCTGTTTCTAACCTTGGTTTCACTTTTTTCCATAGGCTTTGACTGCTTGTTGTCACTGTTCCTGTTCTTGCCCAAGCCTGGTCCTCCATTTTCATTTTATCGCAAACATTGACATATTTCTCCTAACCCCAGTCTTTTTATAAAAGTACTGTAGTGCACCAGAGAGCTATTATCTCTTAAGCTGCCATATATCTCCTGTTTCTATCCTTCGTTTCACTTTTTTTCCATAGGCTTTGACTGTTGTCTGTAAATTCAATAACTCTCCCAGCCTGATTTATCTTATGATTCCCAGTAATTCAAATACTCAGGTTCTATCCCACCCTGCTTTTTCTTGTGGCCTTAAACATTCTTTGATTATGTTTCCTTCTTCCAATGACTGGATTCTATGGAGGTGTTTCATAATATGTTTGGCTACTGGATCCTTTCCTGATCACTTCCCAGTTCAAACTCACTGGAAGCTTCTTTTGGTAAACCCAGAGTAATTTTTTGTGGTCCTCAAATTTCAACACCAAGCACCATTTTCAACTTAACTATAGCCATGTATATTCTCTAGCTGATTCATGCTCATATTTGCTATTTGCTTCAAGTACGTTCTCATACTGCCTATAGCCTAGGCGCACCTTAAATATGAAAATAATGTTTGCAGTGTTATATTCTTATTTCTGCAACATTGCACATCCAATTGCAATCTTATTGGTTACATCACCTTAGTGTATGTAGTAAGTAAGTGTAAATATATGCAGATATACATACTGCTCAAAATATGAACAGTGGAAAAAGGAAGATAAAGAAAATAAAGTGGTTAGAGATTGCAAAAAAACAAACAAATGTTATATAGTAGTTGAATACAGATCGCTATGAAATTGAAATATGGGGAACAAATGGTAAACTGTGAATACTGTGCACAGGATGTTTTGTAGGGAAGCTTAAGGCATGCCAAATGCAACAGAAAAGAATTTTTCTTATATTGGAGTGGGAAGGAAAGATGTGTGGGGAGAACTCATAAATCTTTGCATAGAATATTAAATCTAGATTATTAGAATTCAATAATGCATTGGAGGAAATGTGGGGAAGGAGGAAAAATAATGTAAATCATTTCTGGAAAGGATTAGAAGTAGATTTGAAGGTAGAAATATTAAATTTGTTTATTAATAAAGGAGTAAAATTTTAGTAGAATCATATATTTCAATAAAAATGAAATAGGAAAGAGAAGTGTATATGTATAAATTAAATAAGGAACAATGATTATTGCTTGCATATAGGTTGCTGTGTGGAAGCTAAAAGGGATGAGAAACAACCTCCCGCTAAATAATTATATGGAGGAAAGGAAGATAATGGAGCATATAGAATTTTAATGTAAAGTGACATAGGTTTAGAGTGTGTAAATGAAAAATGGAAATAAAATGTTGAACTTGACTATCTTTACAGTGTGCAATAATAACTATTATTATTATTATTTGTGAATAATATATTATTATTTGTAAATAATAGGTTTTAGATATTATGGAAAGCTTAGGTATGAATATGGCAAGAAACAGCCTGGACTGATGCATAGCCATATTCTTTTATAATGTTGGCTTAGTAGAAATAATTAAAAAAAACTACTATAAATATGAAAATCCTATGCCTATTAAGGGGTGGAGAAAAAATTCCTTCTGAATTAAATTGGAATAATTTCAAAATGCATCACAAAGTTAATGCTTCCTTGATAGTGTGGTGACCAAAATGTTGTTGTTATTATTATTCCTTAGATTAATGAACTGGCATTTAAATGATGTTTAATTGCATAACAATGTGCCTTGTGATAATTTTACTTCAAATTTCTCATTCACTTGTATGAACAATTTATTACTTGGTATATATCATTCTGCTAATCATATATATTGCTATTTAAGTATACATATGTAACACTTCTTTTCTTGACTATTAGTTATTCTTTGTATAAAAACTTTTCTTTTAAAACAGTTTGACAGATTTTTATTGAAATTTGTTTTTAGTGTATCAAAAGTATGCTTGTTAAATGAAATATTAACTTTTTTACATAATCATGTGTTTTTGGTAAAAAGTATTGAAATATGCTGAAATATATTACATTTGGAATTTTTATAAATAACTGATCCATTAAAACAAAAGAAAGAAAAAAATAAAAAATATAATTGTTAATTCAAATTAATTTTGAGTGTTTTGAATATGTTATAAGAGTACAAAATCCCTTATATAATAAATGAAAAATGTAATTAAATCAGAGCTATGTGTAACAACTAATTAATATAGTTTGGTAATAGCTAAAAAAAAAGTGAAAATTAAATTTTTATTTTTTCTGATCTATAGATGGCTTCATGTTATGTCAGGTAATTTTCATGAAGATCAGAAGCTTAAATATTTAAAAACAATAATGGCTGATTAACCCAAGAAAAGTAACTAAAATGGCAAACAAGAAACAAGCTATACAGGACACAATACTTTGGTTCACAATATCCCAGTAATGAGAAAGGGAATGCATTTCTTCTTCTGGACAATTTTGCGCATTTCGACTTAAGTTTGTTTGTATTGCCAATGATATTTTTTCACCTGACTCTAATTCAGCAAACATAATGCAGGTTAGCCATTGTCATAATTCAAAAGAATTGCAATTAATATGAACTCTAGCTGTTTCATTTCATAGTCACCTAGACCATATACAGCAAATAGTCTAATATACATAATATGAGTCTAATAAACCTGAATATGAGAGCAAGAAAAATAAAACTTGGCCAAGTCATGCTACCAGTAACTGGGGCCCAGGAAGCCTTCCTGTCAATTCTTAATGCTCCTAATGAAATACATATATTTCAACTTTGTTGTTTTCATTCTGGTCACCATTCTTGGTTGTTATGAATCAGCATTAATGGGAAAGAAATTACTCAACTACCCCTTAATTTACCTTACTAACCCTTTTGCTGCCAAGCTAACATGCTAAGCTAAGCTTAAACTTTAGTATGGTGAAATGTAAGGATTTACATAAAGTTCTTCATTTACCTCAGTTTTGAAGCTGTTGAGTTCAGCTTTTTGCAGTGCCTCTTAATATACTGTTTCACATTTTCATACACTTTTAAGGATGTTACTTGAGTCCTCAAGCAGTAAAAAAAAATTAATTTATTAAACTTTAATTTTTAAGTTTTCTATTTCAGCTTTGAGTTCACTTTTGACACTATAAAGATTATCAAATCCTGGTTTCCTTGTTACTGCTCAATTTTCCAGTTCTCTTGAATTCCAAATTTTTAAGTTTCTGGGTTTAAAATTTCCAAAATGGAAAGGGACATCTGTGCTTTGTTAGTATTTTCTTGAAATTGAAACTTACATCTTGCCAGTTAGTATCCAGTTCATCTTATTTCTCATCTGTGGCATTCTGTGTAGGATACACAGGATTGCTTATGCCACAATCCGTATCACTGCCTATTGTCATCATCACTAAGAGAAATTATATT
Source organism: Hymenopus coronatus (assembly GCA_030762935.1). NCBI lineage: Eukaryota > Metazoa > Arthropoda > Insecta > Mantodea > Hymenopodidae > Hymenopus > Hymenopus coronatus. The sequence goes on along the minus strand of CM060898.1, from coordinate 15,282,608 downwards.
ATAACGGTTGTGCTTCAGCAATGCTACCTTAATTTTATTCTGGTCAATGAATTCTTGTTCCAGTATGCCAGTCTTTGATGTACAGAGAGCAAAAACCCCAATAAGTCTGTTACAGAACAAACACTATCATGTGTTTACCACTGTCTACTGCTCACATTTTACAATGGTTAATGTATGTCAACAACAGAAAGAAAAATTAAGTAAACAAGAAATGCAGACATTGAAAAATAAACAATCCTACCAATACATAGTTTAAATATTGTGGATTACATACAGATAGGGACTAACAGCATCTGTTGCATGAATTGTCAATATATGAATCTGAAAACCAACCTCTGCAGATCGGATCAGATTGGATTTTGGCAATGGATAGCTTAAAGAGCATTGGCTCAAATGAATCTTGGCAACCAAAGGATTAATAACTTATATTGGTCTGTTAGATTCTTGTAATTTTTGATAACTTTCCTTCTCAACATTTCAGGTTATCTGAGTTAGCAGAAGGAGAAGCATCCAGAGGTGAATCAGTTTTATTCTATGATGGCAACTTAGGAGAGAATGCAGGATTGAATATGAAGAAGAGCTTGACTGAATTGTCAGATTCGAAAAAACACAAACTGATTCACAAGGGCAAAAAGTCACATGGGTGTAGCACTTGTGGAAAGTGTTTTGCTAAATTGTCACAACTGAAACGGCATGAATCATTTCATGAAGGCATAAAGCCATATGTTTGTGATACTTGTGGGAAGTGCTTTGCTCAGTTGTCACATCTAAAAACCCATAAACTAATTCATGAAGGCATAAAACCACACAAGTGTGATACGTGTGGTAAGTGCTTTGCTCGGGTGTCACATCTGAAACGCCATGAATTGCTTCACAAAGGAACCAAGCCGCATAAGTGTGATATTTGTGGGAAGGGTTTTATTCAGTTATCATATTTGAAAAGCCATAAATTAGTTCATGAAGGTATAAAGCCATTCAGTTGTGACACTTGCGGAAGGACCTTTGCTCAGTTGGCACATCTGAAAAGTCATCAATTAAATCATGAAGGCATAAGACCATACAGTTGTGATTCCTGTGGGAAGACCTTTGCTCATTTGTCACATATGAAAAGCCATAAAATGAATCATGAAGGCATAAAGCCACACCATTGTGACACTTGTGGGAAGGGTTTTGCTCAGTTATCTCATCTGAACAGGCATAAATTGAAACATGAAGGTTTAAAGCCACACAATTGTAATATATGTGGGAAAAGCTTTGCTGACATGTCATATATGAAAAAGCATAAACTGATTCATGAGGGGAAAACACCATATAATTGTGAAATATGTGACAGCAGTTTTACTACTTTGTCGAGTTTGAAAACCCACAAACTGATTCATGAGGGCAGAAAACCACACAAGTGTGATATTTGTGGGAGTGAATTTACTCAGTCATCAACTTTGAGATCACACAAATTGATTCATGAGGGCCAAAAACCATACAAGTGTGATATTTGTGGGAATGGATTCAATCATTTGTCAAATTTGAGAAGACATAAACTAATTCATGAAGGGAAAAAGCCACACAAGTGTGATATTTGTGGAAATAGTTTTACTCGCATGCCAGATTTGAAAAGACACAGATTGACACACAAAAGTGAAAAACCATAATAATGTGATATTTGTGGGAAGGGTTTTACTCTAGGCAGTGGTAGCCAGTGGTTAGACTGCTTGTCTCTCACCAAGACGTGCCCGGATTTACCCTAGAGGACTGCATATGTATAAAGCAGCATACTTTCTATTCCACCACCTGCTTCATCATCACCTTTGTATATCTTCCTCACTCTCATCTGGTCACCTATCCTGGCTACTCTCTTTGGCCCAAAGTTTTGTTTGGTTCTCAACAGGCATCTGAGACTAGCGCCGGTGGCTTGTAAGTTCTCTATATGAAGAGGCTAGGTAATGAAAAAACAAAAAAAAATACTTTATTATGAGCTTTGAAAAAGCAAAGTGATTCATGAGGGTCAGAATCTGTATTTGTATGATATTTTTTATTCTATTGTATTTTACATTGCTCTTTCAACTTGGTCATATCACAATGGATCTGTTCAGTAAGATAGCCCATTAATGGTATGTGTTGGACAGTAGCCTTCAAGGTCTCTAAACCCGGCGGAGGTAATGGATTTTTTTGGGCATAAAAATCTTTAGCATGAAGGGAACTAAAGCTGTTGGTCCCGTGCCTTAGATTTATGGCATGTAAAAGAACCTCAAGTCTGATAAAGAGGCCTCTGAGCAAAATTGAGTTGTCTTTCATGCTCACTATCGAATGGGAGAATGCTGAGAACCACGGCAGTTAAACAGCATTTATAAAAAAGCACTCCATTTCCATTTCAAGGTCTCATCCTTATACCATACTGCTTTGTGTCAAGCAGATGGTGTCAGAGTACCATGCATAGCCAGATGGTAAAACATAACTAGCCTTTGTGACCTCTTCCATTTACACTACACATTTTTGTTCTGCAAGAAGCATAAGGGGTTAGATTGCCATCTACTCTAGCTACTTTCACTATCTGTAGAGAGATGGCAGCACAATCAGAATGACCATCTATTTCAGTTTTTATTATTGTTTTAGATTGAAGGTTAGAACTACTGTACAGAAAGCAGGAGAATTGCATTCAGATCCTGGCAATGGCTTTTTATTTTTCCAAATATATATATATATATATATATATATATATATATATATATATATATATATATATATATATATATATATATATAAAAGCATAAGCTCAGGTTTGACCTTTAATGATAATACTAATAATCATATATCAGCAAATAGTTGATTTATAATGATCTTTGTGTCCAGGCACTAAGTACATATGCAAGTAAAGTCACCATTAAATTTTACCTCTGAGGTGAGACATACCAGTTGGTTTTAAGTAAAAACCTTAAATAAGTTGGAAGACTTAATGTTCTAGCCACATGTTGTCTTAGTAGCTCAATTGGGTTATAGCAACTGCATGAAGAGTGGGAAAATCATGTTAAAATCTGCTGTGGCTTGAATTGTTCAGTTCATTCTAACTATATAAAAACCCTGAAATCAGGCTTAGCCTTTAATAACAGTCAATAAATATGTAATAAATGCCTTTATTTAAATAACTGTTGATGACAATTGTTATCGCTTGTTGCTTTGATATTCATTCTCAGTTGTTGACTACTCTGTTAGAGGTTGCTGATGAAACTTATGCACCCTAATTTAAACTTCTTATTGGAAAGAGAAAAATTAACAAAGGATCCACATTTATTTATACTTCCTGCCAGCTCCGCTTTTATAGCCCATGATTACACACCAAGAAGCTTGCAGAGGTGGGGTCATTTTTACATATGTTTTTTCGTAGGGGTGTGATGTAAATCATCTGCTCGTGTATGTATACAATTTATGCAGGGGAGTTGTGTACAGCAAGCCACCCATACATTGCAATATTTCAGGGTGACAAGGCACTACATTTGGATGCTTAGTTGCACTGCTTTTTCATCATAGTGGTCTCAATAATACCAGCCTCTTCCTTCAGGGCAGCCTCTAGATGCAGTACACCACCTCTTCACCCTTGCCATGGTTGTTATAGATGGAGCAGCAGGCCTTGGTCCGTATAGGGTAATATTGCTACAACAGATCACCTTGCTAGACCTTGGCAGTTGGCCTGTGGTCCTAACAATTTTATCCAGTTGCTCGTACCTGGATGTGCAGCTAGATTATCATATACATATCATTAAGCTGGTCTACGAGATTCTTCACATAGTAGACTTCTGGCTGTTTTGATGTATGGGGACTCCTAAAATTAAAGTTGCAGGATAGATACAGCTGTCTATCAAAGTCCAAACTCGATGGTGTTGCCCATGGTATCGCGAGTTGAAGAGTGGTAGGCCAGTAAGAAAAACAGTACCCTGACATTCCAGTTTCCCTGGTGATTGGCCATGACCTTCTTCAAATGTTCTACCACTCAAATCATGTCGCCTGAGCGTGAGAGGTGTTGTCTATGCCTTGTGCACTCCAAGTTGTTTTAGTGTTTCCCTCATTAAGTTTGACTTGAAGTTGAATCTCTATTGCTCCAATGAAATGCTATGCAGCAAAACAGTTTTTCTATGAGGCAGTTGGGGATGGTCTAGGCACTTGTTGAAGTAATGCTTAATCACCAACAGATACTTGTTACCCCTGTCTGTCACAGAGACGATTCCGGCATGTCAATGCATTCAAAGTGTGCAGCCACATGTTATTACTGCATGTGACCCTGGCTCATGGTCTCGGCACATGGTCTATAGGCCATAGCTTTCCAAACACACACAACATTGGTGCCACTACTTATCAGCATATGTTCAGTCTCAAGCAGTGATACCATTGTTGGACCTTGTCAATTGTTTGGTTGGGTCCAAGATGTAATTCAGAAGAAAAAAAAAAGTTATGGTTTATTTATGGGAGATTTTTAATTGCTGCAGTTCTTAGTGTCCCATTCTATACTGGGCATGAAAGACCACTTAATTTTGCTCAAGTTTGAGGTTCTTTTACATGCCATAAATCTATGATAGGCGACCAGTAGCTTTACTTCCCCTCTGAAGAAAACCATGTAAGAATTTTTATGCCTGAAAAATTCCAGCACCCTCCTCCAGGTTTAAACTGGTGACCTTGGAAACCAAAGCTAGCATGTTACTCCTAGACCATGGAGAATGACAAGCTGGTGCAATATGTTTCCAGATAGGTCTAGACTTTGCCTCTGCTTCTCTCAAGAAAAACCCCATACTGGCATTCACCAGCTACTCTCTCTCTCATCCATCTACAAGCACTGCCAAAATCACATAAACAGCTCCAGCACACTCTTCCACCTAAATGCAGTGACTACACTCTTCTGGACCAGACCTTATTGGCATGGCTCCTTCCTTTCTGGTATGTTTTTATGTAGTCTTTCGTCTTCAATACCCTCAAGGAAAATAATCTTGGAGGCTACAAATCTTTAAGAGAAAACATAGTTTTCAAAGAAGCTGTTGATGTATTACATAGATTGATTGGAGGTGTGAAATGGGGCACATTCTGTTGAAAACATGTCTTCTACCTGTTCCATCAAGTCCATGAACATGCTTATATACACATCAGGATATTTAGCTTTTTCATAGAAATTTCTTCCAGTGATCCTCAGAATGGATATTGCAGATTACAATATGAATGATTTTTAAGACTATACTTGGGCTTTGAGGGTAGCCTGAGAGACGAAACCCTAAAAGTTAAAACCAATTACAGCATAACACATACCTGATTTGTATGTTTGTGTATTTTTTTTTTTTTTAAATCACATATGGGTATTGTCCCATAAGGTCAGGATGTCACATGCTTTGCTGCTCTTTGGTACACGAGTTTAGCAGAAAGTGAAGCCGTTGCTCATGAGCATCCTACAAACTGCTGTGACATGACTATAGATTATGCTTCCATTTTTCATTGACTAACAAACCAGTTTGTTCAAGCTATTCCACTAAACTTAAAATTTGTCTTTTCATCAGGACCATAATGAACACTGTATTCACATTGGTTAGATCTTTGTGTACTGTAACAGAAATAGAAATCCAATAGTGTTCAAAATAAATTGTACACTGCTGAATTGTGTACTCCATTTAAATGTTTATAAGAAAATAAAGAATATATTGACTGATATACCCTCTGGTGAGATCCACATTTCCTGACACTCCTGCTTTCATTCTTGATTAAAACTTACATGTGTCCACAGTAATTGCTGTTTAAATAGTACAACATCCCTTTGAAGCACTCTGCATTTTGTATAATATTTTAGAGCAACTGATGGTCATTTTAGAATATATTAAACATTTCATGATGTAGGAAATGAGGTTTGATCAGCTTGAACAACCAAGGGTACTAAGCAAAGAAAAAATACAACAGCTGTATCGTCCTGACATGCATAGTTATAAGCATTGACAAAGGATAAAGATTATTATTTAAGCTATAGAACTAGGTTAATGAGGTCTCTTCCCTCTTGGTATCTGATCATGTTAAAAGGAGCCAAGCTGAAGGTCATTTTACATCAACAGTGGTAAGTTGCATTTTACGTTGTATTACAATCATCAAGCATAGAAGTTCCAGGTGAATATGTGGGCACTTAGTGTATAAATATCCTTACTTGTTTTAAACTAATAGAAACTAATCAGATGTATATCACTGTTAATCATAGAATTGAATAGCTTTTCAGTTACTACTGTTAACTCCTGTTCTAGCTCTCCCTTGTGTCTGGAGGAACCCTTTCCTGAGGTTATTTGTATGCCATAGCCATATATCAATGTCCTAACTATATTTCCTTAATTGGCCTATGCAATGGGAGTAACCACTTTCCCTCCTGTGCTACCATTCTCTTATCATGCTTGGTATCAGGGGTGAATCCTATCCCAACTGCATATGCTGCAATGTATAATTCATATAACTTACATATTTATTTTCAATAGTTTGGTTGCTTCTGTCTTTAAATATATAATTAAATCTTTCATAATTTCTCCTATTGATTCTCCTATATTACCTTATTGTAGTTATTCTGCTCTGAAGTTCATTAATTTTTCAAACAGAACATAAACTTAAGGATATTTCCTCACTGTAAATCCAAAGTACCTTTTAATGTATTTAGTTACACAGCAACAAAATATTTCTTTTGATTACCTTTAACAATTTATTTTTCATTTCATTTGAGGAAAAAGTACTTATAAAATATTTGTATGTACACTATTTAATAAACTAAATGAACAGTCTAGTTAAGAAAGTTTGTAAGTACAATCAAATTGAGTTTAGCAGTTGTTTTCATCTAGACATAAGCCATACAGGTATTTTATTTTCAGGGACATTATTTTACTTATTCAACACAAGGTGATTTCAAACAAATTAGCTTATAAAGTGCAACTAAAAAGTGTATGTGCCAGTAATTTGATTGTTTCTTAATAATGCTATCAATTGCCAAGATCACATAAGATATGCCATTAAATTAAATGACTGGTCTACTTTTCGCAGATGGCTGCTATTGTGGTATGTGTCTGGCTGCTAATGACAACCAGTTTGTGAACTAAAGGCATTTGAAGAGGTGCAGGGAGCTTGTGTTTAACCTGTGATAAGTAAACTCAGTACCAATACAAAGAAAAGAATATTTATTACTAACTACAGTTTTGGAGTTTATTGCTAATAATTTTTCTACTCCAATTATACTATATTAGATTATCATAATAATTGTGTTGCCTCCCAACATTTCAAGTTAGATTCAGGAGAAGTAACCAGATTTGAATCAGTGTTATCATCTAGTGAAGACTTAAGAGAAAATGTAAGATTGTGTGTGAGAAAAATACTTCTGAATATAAAAGAGCCAGAATATATAAAAGTAAAATAAGCGTACATCATAAATAACTTTTTTAGAGAAAAGGACTTATACTAAAACATGGCAGTGGTAAATAGATAGCATATATTGGTGCGTGAAACAGAATAGTCCATATAGATAGAAAAGAATCAATTATATAATGAAGGCAAACCAGGCACACAATTTGATACTAATCGAAATTGCTTTGCTGGACTGACTGATTTAAAAAGACATAAATTGATACACGAGGCCACAAATCTATACAAGTGTGAAGTTCATGAGAAGGGATTTACTCTTGTGTCATGTTTGAAAACACACAAACTGATTCATGAGGTTAAAAACCACACAAGTATATTTGTGGAAATGGTTTTACTCACATGCCAGATTTGAAAAAAGACAAATTGTGTCAAAAGGGTGAAAACTCACACAAGTGTGAAATTTGTAAGAAGGCTTTTTACCCTACTGCCAAGCATATTGAAAAGCATGAAACAATTCATTAGGACCAGAAATCATATATTTATGGTATTTGTGGGAGTTGGTTCACTCAGTTTTCAGGTTTGAAAACACACTTAAGGATTTACCAAAGCCAAAAACTGCATAAACATGATAAATTGAGAAGGCACAAATTGAATCATAAGGGGGAAAAAACCACACAAATGTGATAATCAGTTTTTTGCCTGCCAGATTTGAGAAGAGAGAAATTGAGTCATAGTGGCAAAACACCACCTAAGTAATTGGATCATTTTGGGAAGTTTTTTACCCAGCTGTCATTAAAAAAAATAAAGTAATATTTGCAGGTTTTACTCATATGAAAGTTTGAAAACACACAAATTGAGTGCCATGGAGGGAGGGGGGGGGGGATACAAATGGTTGATTCAGTTATAATAAAAGCAAACAATTTGATTCCTGAGAGCAAAACTGCACAAAGTGGAATACTTGCAAAATTTGTCATAAGTAAAATGACAAAAAGTAATTTCTGAAGACAATAAAGCCAGACAAATGCAATACTTTTGGAAAGTGCTTTGCAGAACCATAGTTTTCAAATAACACCAGTTAAATTATGAAGGCAAAGAAGACATCACTAAATGATTGTAACATAGGCTTGATATATGTATGTAAGAAGTTTTACTAACCTGCCAAATTTTAAAGAATACAGATTAATTGAGGTGTTAACATGGGAAGGGTAATAAGTAATAAAAAGATAGTTTTACAGGAGAAGCAAAAAAAAAAAAAAAAATTTACATTACTAAATTAGAAGTTTGTATTTACCAAATGGTTACAAAACATCCATATTGACTTCACAAAATGCATTTAAAGCAAGTTAACACTTTTCTATAAAAATACAATTATGGTGTACAAAGATAGCAGTAAAATGCTTGATATTTGATGTCCATAAATTCCAAAATTGACAGGTCTTTTTTTTAGGCCTCAATAAATGTGTCGTCTTCCAGTTGTTGGCAGGAATGAATAATTACAGGCATTTTCTTGACAGATTTACTCTTCAAAAGTTGTGCTCCCTCCATGGTTCCATTTCAATGAACAACTATGGGCAGCTTATTCCTCATAATTTTAATCCAAGAAGCAGAACTTATCTTTATTGGTGATGTATCCACCAATGTATTGCATACCAAGGCAAAATCATAGAAATCTCCCTCTGTCATCTTTACAACATTAAATGCTTGATTTGATATTGATATGTTTACTAACCACAATACTGTCCATAAATTCTTACAAGGTTCTTATTTCTGTACTTATAATAATAATAATAATTGCTTTATTTATCCCTTAGTCCACCTTACATCTTAACACCATGGCTATATCATGCTACTATTTTGTGCGCTGTTTCTTATTTTCTAACCTCTTTCCCCATCCCTTTTCTTGTTTAACATTCTTAACCATTTCTCTCTGACCTTACCCAAGAATTTACCTATAACTTTTATACCTTTTTTTCCTTTTGCAGACAAAATCCCTCTGTTTATTATTTCTCCATCCACTTTTTCCCATTTGCCAAATTTGATCTCTTCATGTCTTTGTTCGGTTACAGTATAATATAAAATGGAAATCTCTGCCAACTTCTCCACATATTGTACATCCTCACCATGCCTTATGCCTTTCAAGTTTTTAACCCCTGTCCTGCTCATGCAAATCCTTGTTGCCTTAGTTTATTGCATACTTCTAGGAATTTTTCCCTCTCCCAGACTGTTTTTATACCTCTATATATACATAAATATATCTTCTCTCATAATGCTAAAATATTCTGTATATTAATATCCTCTAGCCTTGATTCTACTACTTTCCAAAAGACTTGACCATTATATTCTGCATTTAACCATTGGAAGTTCTGTACAGATATTTCATAACTCGTGATAATTTGGACCCTGGCAGAATGCCTACCCAGTTCTGTGCTGCCCCATTTGGTGATGCTATTATTTTATTGACCTCTCTTCAAGCATCATCTATTCCCCCAAATAGCATTTTGTTTTCCACTACTACCATACAAACTCTTTCAAGCGATTTAACATTGATGTCTGGCCGATTTCTTACACACTACCTTCTAATACTCATGGCCATTTTTCCTTTTGTTATGCACATCTTGTTTTGCTCTCTGCAGCTTCCATTGGAACTTAGTCTAATCTCCAAGTAATCAAATCTCCATACAACCTTCATTTCTTATCCTTTTTGCCCTTTTTTTTTTTTAAAAATCATCATTACTGCCTTGATTATCTTTCTCAACCCTCCACATGATATAGACCCAACTACCAAGACATCCACAAACAGCGCCCCTAGAGTTTCTTTATTACACATTGAATGACCACTCGACTCTCACCTAGACGGCCGGGGTTCGATCCCAAGCGACCGCATGTGAGATTTGTGGTGGACAAAGCTGGGGCAGATTTTCTCCGGGTACGCCGGTTTCCCCCACCATTGCATTCCACCAGTGCTCCATCATCACTCATGTATCATCAGTGTCACCGCCTGGGGTGCCGTAAGTAGTTAAAGCAGGCATTAAACACTACTAAAAAAAAATCTTCAGAAGTCATTGATTTTGAAACTCTCTTTCTCTTCTCTATTATGTCAAAATCTCAAAGATATGGCACATATGAATATGCAGACACTTGAAATTCCAAATTGACAATATCAACTATACTATTTACAGTTGGATAGATTAAAGCCATTAATGTCATACAATTTTTATTTTGGCTGGTACAGTTGTCACACAACACAAAGTTCTCATTTGAGTTATATCAAACATGCACAGTTTTAGAAGATAACAGATCATCTAATTTCCTCCAGCAATGCCCTCATGCCAGAAGCACATGAAACTTGCTAATATTTCCGTGTATGGAAAAATAAAGTTTGACAGCTGACAATGTAAAACATAAGAGTATATGAGCATGGGAGTGAATAACATCTGTTGCAAGATTATGCTGATTGTGCATTAGTCACTTGAAGGCATCTGTGAAGAAGTGTATCATCAAAAGTTACAGAACTTTCTAAGCCTTTCTTTTAGAAATAAAAAGAGTCCCACTGCACAATTTGCTTTAGTTTTCAGGTCATTTGTCTAACAAGTGTCAATTTAAGGGAGATGGAAGGAAAGTTTGGGAAATGATTTCCTAAAAGCTCTTCAATAAAATCTTTGATTGATGTCTGGTCTTAGGAATGCCTAGAGGTTGTTAAAAATAAAACTCTTGCTATCAGGTCTTAGTGGAGCATGGTACAAGTAAAATACTTAAGTAGTGCTGTACTACCTCATAAAAGCAATAATGAAAATGAAAATTAATTTAGTGTCATTTTTATGCTTTAGCTGAGAATGGAGAAGTACTCCACTGTGCACATTTTCAAACATTATATAAATCTTAGGACAAAATATCAAAACTGAAGCCTTATAAAAGGCACATTTCTGTGCTAGGTAAGTATATTCAGAAGCTCTGTTTTAGGTTTGGAGACTTAAGACAAAGTTCTTAAACACAGGTTTCAAATGTGCTATAATATTACAAATGCATTTACACCATTATTAGATACAGAGTACCATTCTGGGGATATTCCCTAAATGCAATCATATGTATCAACAATGATTTAAAATTAATTATATGTGTACCTATCATATTATCAGATTTTTGAACAATTTGAGATCGTGCCATTTTAATTATACACATAAGATAGGTAATAAAAAATGTTATATCCTAAAAATGTGGATCGTTTTTATGGAAAGAACTCTTCTTTACTTAGTTAACCAATAAGAACATCCAACAATTTATATTTAAATAATTATATATTACAAAAATGTACATGTGCTGAAATAGCATAATGTTTTTGGAATTTTAAATGATATGTTTAATAGAATACAAAATATTATGCACGAAAACATTAAAATGTAATTCCTCAGTTTGTGTATATGAATTAATTTGCTCTGTCATTACAACAATAAATGTGGAAGAGTCTACATGTGTATGGAATAGAGAAACCAAAAACATATTAAGGTGTGAGTTTTTTGTAGAGATTAAGTTTTCTAAACAATCTCTATAACATAAAAAGTTCAATATGAATTAATCATGGGTTAGAACATTTTTAAAAATCTTGTTTTATGTTACAGAGTCTGTTCCAATAAGTGGAATTACATTTAGGAAATTACCATTATTCATTATTATTTTATGTTTTGAAAGGAGGCCTCCAATCCTCAAAAAAAACTCTCCCTGGTTTTTCCCACATATGCATGAGAGAAAAAAAAACAGTGGAGGGTTCGTGCAATATAGTGCATTATTTGCTAAAGACAATTACTATGTGCAAATTATAGATTAATGAGATATATATCTAAATATTGCATTGAATACATGTCATCTTCATATAGCTTTAAACTTCAGGTGTGTTTATCATGTTAGGAGGAAAACTTAAGCCACCTAATTAAAACCTTTACTTGTTTTAAATAGAAGAATTTTCTGGGCTGAGAAGCTGCGGTCTGCTGGACCTTGCTTCTTTGGCACATTCTTAGAAAGCAAAATATTACAAAATCATTGTATGAGCCCTTCATTAATCCGTTATTTTATGGAAGTTCTGGGATCTCTTAACATTCTTCTTACCATGTTGTCATCATTCTCGTTCCACTACCAGGTTTTGGGCTATCAAGCACAAGTCCCATTTCTTTTTTGAAGGTACTAATAATTGTTTCCTTTCATGGGTCACATTTGAGTATTATCACTTTCCCTCTGATTGGCCATTTGCATACATCCAGCTTGTAAGATATATAGGTCAGCTATTCGAAGGTTTGAATCCATAAAGAAGATCGAAACAATAAATTCTAACCTTATGTCACCAATAAATGTTTATGCCTTGAAGAAAACACCCATATGTGGAGGTCAAATACTGAAACAATATGAATAAATATTTACTGCAGCACTATCCTGAATCTTTGGTTCCATATTCAAGTTTTGGGAGCTAGACAACATATTTAACATTTCTGTGAACTCTTGTTCTCTGCCAGTGCATTACACACTTTTCCATCAATCACAGTTAAGAGCAGCTGGAGATGAAATTGCAACTGCTTCTTTCCAATGTACACATTTTTGGGGTTTAGCCATATGACCTCCATTGACTCCAGGTAATTTTAACAGGTCTACAGTATTTTGTTGATGAAGTACTGGAATTCTGCCACATTATTTTCTTAGTTTGTTTATTATTATGGAGCTGCAGGGCAACTACCAAAATCATAAAAACTCCTCTGTGCAGAACTTCCATCATATCCCCATTTAATAATTAAAGTGAACAATTTTGTGCACTGAATAGTATGGCCTAGAAGGTCCTAAAGTTGAATTTCTGCATGGTTCTGTTAATTCCATTGTTTCTGGTGGGGATATAGCCTTCTTTAAATTTTTAATATGGCAGAAAAATGCTGCCATTTGCGATTTTTGCCTGAGATTGCATAAGTTTGTAGTGATGGATGACTAATTTGGTATCAATAAACAATGCCAGTGCCTTTTCATTACTGTAGAGGATCGGAATGGATGAAGTGATATATTTTGTCATTTTTGTGGTTCTTTTGTGATGCTGCTGATAGTTCTTTAAAATTGTTGCAGCTTCTTTCATTCCTTCACCTCTTAATTGTGATTCTGCAGCGACAGAAACCTCATCCATGCTAGCGTTCTCTAGCAGCATTTTCATTATTCTCCTTCTGCTTCTTATACTGCTGTCACTAAATAACTTTCTGGGACAACCTCTACTTCCTTGACTTGAACCTAGTGCATCAATGTGTGAAGGAAAAGCTTTGTATAATTTGTTCCCAACATAATTAAGTTTTCTTCAAGCCATGATGATGGCATTTAACAAATTTGTTGTAGTGTCTATATAGCACTTTAACCAGCAATCCAGGAATTTCTTGGAACATAATCTCATGTCTTTCAGTTTTTTTGATTCTTCTGAAATGTGATGAATCATAAACAGTTCACTAAATAACCAAAGAATTAATCATTTCTTGCCTTTGTACTGCTCCAATATCACACTTTGAAAGGTGCCTTATGGAACACACACTGCACCGTACCACAGAAGAAAAAAAAAAATTAAATTTAATACAGGTGCAATTTTATGCAAAATCTAAAAGCAAATCTGAAAATTTTTAGAACCCTCCAAATACAATCATATTGCTTATAGTAAGGCCAAATGAGGTCAGTTTTTTATAACCATGATTAAAGTTGGCATTAAGGAAAAAATATGGGGAATTGCAACTGAATATTAAACATGCCTATAGAGCTCAGTGTATTATGCCAGGATTGATTAACATGCATTGCAGGCCTACATACTTGAATGTTAACTTCCATAGCTTTGCAAACAAAAGTTGGCTTATCCAGTATCACTTGGACAACTTTGAAGACTGACTTTGCTTACACTAAAGAGTGATGATATCAATGTCCAGTGGGGGCAATGTTTACTATTCTTTAGAAGACAAACATTCAAGATATACAATAGCTATGCACTTCAGAGTTCAGTGTTCCTTGTACAATCAGGGAGGGGGGACTATTGAGCAGATATAGAAGATAGACAGCTTGCATTTTTTGAGCAGCTAGATGTGAAAATTTGCATACTATGCATCCCACTCTATATTGGATGTAAGAGAGTTTAATTTTGCTCAGAGGTCTCTTTATCAGGCTTGAGATTCTTTTACGTGCTATAAATCTACAACATGAGACCAACAGCTTTACATCCCTTCCAAAGAAAGCCATGCTAATTATTTTTACGCCCCCCCCACAAAAAATATCCATTGCCTCCCTCATTGGGTTTGAACTCACAGATGTAGGTGCTAGAGGTAGCATGTTATCCTTAGACTTTACATTTCAACCTGAAGTGGTCACCACAGAAAATTAATTCTCAAATACAACTCAAAATGATTGTGTAAGTGCTGCTGACGAAGTCAAACCATTTTTCATTGTTGTGATCAAGTAAAAAACTATGTGGGTACTAATTTATGTTAATTCTACCTTCTGTAATGAAATTACATCACTATTTCTAATGCACTGTTATAGCACTATTTATGGTTTTAAATTGAACTATTTTAATCCCTATTCCTAAGTATGCTTATGAATTACTGTTTCTTTTTTGTAATTTGACAAAAGAATAACAATTCACACAAATATCACACATAAATACACTTTCTGTATTCATAAATAAAATTATGTAATTTCAAATCTATCAACATAGTAAAGGATCTCCCACAAGTATTGCATGTTGTTTTTCTGCAATTTTATGTCTTCATACATTTATGACTATCAATTGTGATAAAAAATAAAAAAGTATTACTTCTGTGGCTTTATGCCCTCATGCATTATTTATGTCTTATCAATTGTGACAATTAAGTATTATACTTTTGCAGTATCATGCATTATTTATGTTCCTTCAATTCTGACAAAGAAAACTTTTTTCACATGCCTGTGTGGTGTAATGTGCTCATGATTCCTTTTGTTTTTCTTTTCAAAATTGACATATAAGTAAAAACCATATTCTATGTATTTTGTTTTTTTATCCACATATTATTTTATGTAATTTATTCCACAAGTATTACATTACTATGGTTTTTGTCCTCTAGTGAATAATTATGTCATTTCAGAATTGACAACAATGCAGAAGTTTACCATTTGTCTGTCTGTTTTTTTTTTTTTTTTTTTTTTTTTTTTTTTTTTTTTTTTTTTTTTTTTTTTGCCTGAATCAATTTCAGTTTTTTTTTTTAGAACTGATAATTACATAAAACCATACCCACTAATATTGCACGTTTTTTGGTTTTTTTTTCTGTGTTCTAGTGAATCAATTTAGTTAGTTTCAGAATTGAACAACCAAGTAAAACCACATCCACAAATATTATATTTAAGTGTACATGTTTGTTGTTTTCTTTCTTTCATGAATTAATTTGATGGCAGCTCTGTGGTTAAGTAGTTATGCTGTTTTGCATTTCACATACATGTCCTAGGTTTGATCCCAGGAGACTGCATGTGGGTTTTTCCAGGAATTGGTTTGATCCCCAATTTAACCCAGATTTTATCTGTTCTTAAACAGGCATCTGACTGTAGGTGGTGACTTTAATGTCCAGTAGTAAATAGGGGAAGAAGAAGTCAATTTTGGTCTTAGCTGAATTGACAACCAAGGAAAAAACATAGCCACAAATATTAAATCTGTATTATTGTTATTGCCCTTGTGTATCATTCTTTTCAACGTTTGCAAGTAAAACTATTCCCACAAATGTCAAACTTGTGCTATTTTTTTGCCCTTGTGAATCAATTTGTGTTTTTTTAAATCTGGCTTACGAGTAAAACTTTTTTCACAAATATCACACTTGTGTGGCTTTTTACCCTCATGAAACAATTTGTGTGTTTTCAAATTTGACAAGCGATTAAATTTCTTCCCACAAATTTCACAACTATATGGTTTTTGGCCCTCATGAATCCATTTGTGTGTATTCAAACTTGACAAATAAGTAAAACCCTTCCCACATGTATCACACATGTATGATTTGTGGTCCTCATGAATCATTTTGTGCTTCTTCAAAGTTGAAAACAAACTATAGCAATTACCACAAATATCACACTTGTGCGGCTTTCTGCTCTCATGAACCAGTTTGTGTCTTTTCAAATTTGATGAATTAGTAAACTCTTTCCCACAAGTATCACATTTGTATGGTTTTTGGCCCTCATGGATCAATTTGTGAATTTTTAAACTTGACAACTGACTAAAAGCCTTCCCACAAATGTCACACATATAGGGTTTTTGGCCCTCATGAAGGAATTTGTGTTTTTTCAAAGTTGACAACAAAGTGAAACTCTTTCCACAAATATCACATTTGTTTGGAGTTTGGTCCTCATGAATCAATTTGTGTGTTTTCAAATTTGACAACTGATTAAAGCCTTTTCCACAAAAATCACACATGAATGGTTTTTGACTTTTATGAATGAGTTGGTGTTTTCTCAAACTTGACAACCAAACATAACTGTTTCCACAAATCTCACACTGGTGCCGTTTTTGGCTCTCATGAATTACTTTGTGTCTTTTCAGAGTTGACAACAGAGGATAGCAATTCCCACAAATATCACACTCATATGACTTTTTGCTGTGTGACTTTTTTCTCTCATGAACAAGTCTGTGTCTTCTCAAGTTTGACAAATCATTAAAATTCTTCTCACAAGTATCACATTTGTATGGTTTTTGGCCCTCATGAATCAATTTGTGTATTTTCAAACTTGACAACTGAGTAAAGGCCTTTCCACAAATATCACACTTGTATGGTTTTTGGCCCTCATGAAGAAATGTGTGTCTTTTCAAAGTTGACAACAGAGTAAAACTCTTTCCACAAATATCACACTTGGGCATTTTCTGGCCCTCATGTTTCACTTTATGTCTTCTCAAACTTGATATCCGAGTAAAACCATCCCCACAAATATCACATTTGTGCAGTTTTTTGCCTTCAGGATGCAGCTTATGATTTTTGAGTTCTAATTGTGATGTAAAACTCTTCTGATTAATATTATGCTGGTTCTCACAATTCAAGATACCTCTGGTTACTTCATCTAACCTGAAATGTTGGGAGGAAATGCAATCAATAATCATATGAATTTATCAGAACAGTATAATTTACTTACAAGCATACTATTAGAACATGGACTGCAAATGTTAGTTAACTGTCTAATGCATTACCATTGGCAAAAAAGATGAATAGTCAAACCTTTATTATATTCAAGTGTATTTCATATTATAGTGTCATTTAGCAATAAAATAAAAGCTATTATAGCTATTGAAGTATGCTTTTAAGAAGAAAAATCATGCAACTGCAGTCAAATGTGATCCTGTCATCATCAATGTGTGCCATTAGTTGGGTTATTTTAGATGGGCCCTCCCCATCCTTTACCACAGGCACATTTAACTGCAGTTACTGGGATTTTCACCCATAGAGCTTGGATTTGAATTTATGGGTATTCCATTTTGAATCACCTTAATTATTTCTATGCAACCACATAAATATTAAGGTGGTTGTGACAGGAATGTCTAAACTAGTTTAAGAATTAGAAGAAGAGTGGCATATGCAACAAAATAATTCAAGCATCAGAAGATTAAAATGTTTTATATCACTTACAGGATGCATCAACAAAATGTGTAAACTTTAACAAACATAAATTCTTTATTGTGTGATAGTACTGAATTTATTTATTATTATTTATTTTTTTTTTTTTTTGAGTTTAACGTCCACTTTTACTACTCGTGGCTCTGCAGGCAAATACTAAAGTTAATTATACATATATATCACAAGGTTAATGCCAGAACCTGTTGTTATCTTCATTTCACAAAATTGACATCACAATGAAAAATGATTGCTTTAACAATATTGGTTAATGTGTCTATGGAAATTTGTATATGTTGCTGTAATTCTTTGAAGAGCTTCCAATTTAGTGGTTCCCTGTAATATGGAATATTCAAAAATATCTCAAAAAGTAAAGGTCTCAGAGATATTAAATCTGGTCAACATGCTGGGAACTCTTAATGGTATAAAAAATACTGTTTACTGTTCCCATAAAGTACATGTGAGTAATTACAAAATATGATGTGCTCAGCATTTACATATTCTTGGCACCAGTAATTTTACCTTCAACAGAGATGCTCATTAAGCCCTCACATGACACACCATAGAATAGATGTAATGCCTTGCCAACATGCATATGTGTATTTTCTGGAGCCCAGGAAATAAAACTATGATTTGCTATTCTATTAACTTTTTACTTTCTCTAGCAATGTACACATTTTACAATGCACATAATAGGTAGAGACAGTATTGTATTTCATCCAAACATTTTGATACCATGTTTTCAACAAAAATGTTTTGAAGACACCTGAATCCATAAATGGCCGTTTTAGAAAAAGATCATTATATGTGTGTGCATTTTTTATGGTGTTTAACACCCACTTTTACTAAATATGGCACCACAGGTAATGACACTGGTGATACATGGAATGAAGCTGGAGCACCAATGAAATGCAATGGTGGGGGAAACCAGTGGTTTTCCCTTATCCTAAGAAGAGAAATGTCAGTAACTTTAAGCTCTAGGAATCCCAGGTTAATTTGAGGATCATTTCAATCATTTCATTTATTCATAGTTCAAAATGAACTAATCAGGTTAATCTTATACTCAATTGTCTCCAAGATTCAACTGAGACTGTCACAACTGACTTCCTCCAGCCCTAGCAACTCTCTCAAACCTGCTGCCAAGGAAGTTTTCAGAGCTGCAGGAAGGTGGATGCAAAGTATTTGTTTATTAGATCATTATTACATGTGTCCATTTGATTAAGTTGGCACAAATCTTCTACAATCTAGAGGTCTACATAAAATGGCTGATATGCTTTCCAACATAACCTTTATTTTTGTGATATTTCCAACAACCCTGACACAATGCAAAGGCCTACATGCACATATTCCATACCTATAATAATCCAGATGCCTAGGTAAAGGCAGGTCACATCATATACTTGCATAACCTTCAACAGTATATTTTGCTTTTTGCTGCAAATCATTCATTAAATTTCTTTCACTTACACAAAGCAAAGCACAAAAATTCTTATGTATTTTAATTGCAACAGTTTGCTATAATAATTATGCAAGCAAGATGACATTGTTTCCTTCAAAATTCCCATAATTATTTCTATGCATGTATGACTTACTTTCTGGACTTATTTTTACACACAAAAACATTGCTTCTGAATAGCACACAGTTAACTTCTTCAGCTCTGCAGCATACTAATCCACAAACTAAATATCAGAATAAATGTTGAACACAATTCATCTCTGTCACTGATGTTATACTGTTACTATGATCCAACTCAAAAGACCATCTCTGTTGTGTATGTTTACACTTTGGTAGTACACTGTACAGTGATGAAAACCTACATGATTCAATGGAAGATGAATATTACAGTATAACACATGCCAAGTGAATATATCTCTAGATGCAAGGTGTTTTATATATTTTAACGATACTGTTAATTGCCAGAAACAATATCAGCACTACCAGTGTGTTGGAATTTTGTTCCACAGGAATTCTTATGCATCCAGTAAATCTATTGATACTGAGTTGTCAGTTTTAAACACACTTAAAAATCATCAGTCTGGGCAGGATTTTGATTCCTTACCTACCCAGACTAACAACAGGGTGCTGCAGAATTAAAATAAGCTGCCACAACTAAAAATATTTTTGATTTCTCTACTTAGCTAGAGAAGGTAATTTCACCCAAAAATTTGCTACCGAAATTTCACTAAAAGTACATGTTTTAGGCTCCCCTGTATCCAAAAAAGCACTTTTAGATAAAGGACTGTATCAGTAACTCAAAAGGGTAGAATTAGATAATTTTAATATTATGATAAACTTCTTTATTTCAAGAACTTTAATGTTAAACCAGATTTCATACGCCTTAGGGTTAAATACCATTGCTCTGAAGGCCCTTTGCAAAGACTTCCACCAGTAACATTGTCAAAAAATTGATGTGTTACACTCGCATGGCTTTCTTTAGCTGATCTACAAACAAACTTCTTACAAAAGATTATTCTTTTTTCAACAACCAAGCTAATCAAGATAAACATTAGCAGAGTGTTCCTTATAGGTAGAAGAGAACTAAGGGAATACACTATGCCAATGCAATAGTCAAATGTTTTAAAAGCTGTCCTTATGTGGTTGTCATTGCAAATCGCTTATTACAAGGAATATCTCAGAAACGGTTACCTCCACAACAAAAATGTAAAGCACATAAATTGGGTGCTTTGACGAGATCTACATTTTTGTTTCATAAATTTTTGTTTATCTCTTACGTTTAGCAGTTAAGCAAAATTTATCCAGAACAAGATGGTTTTCAGAGGTTATTCTCTGAAAATTCAATATATACGTTTTATTTGGGAATGAATAACTATAGTATACAGTATTTTCATCAAAATCATTAGAGCCATTTTTGAGAAAATTAAAATTTTCGAAAATTTTTCCATGTAACGGTAGTTTGTGGTGTGGGGATTTTCTTGAAAATCTTGCTGCATCCTTGGAAGATACTTAACCTAAATATCAAGTTTGGTATTTTTGAGTAACGCTGTCCACAGGCACACAAACACATTCTTCTAAAAAAAGCTTTCTTCGGATTCAGGGGACCCCAAAACATATATTTCTGGTGAAATCTTGGTATCAAATTTTTGGGTGGAATACAATACCTTGTTTATCCACTGTGTACATTGTACATATGGGGCTAGAGAAAATAAAAAGGATGTGATTAAATGCAAGATGTTACAACACAGTTCAGCTGAGAAAAAAACTGGCCAAAATTGCGGAATGCATGTACAATTAAAAGTCAGTAAACATGAGGAAGAGGCTATTGTACATTGTAGAAACACTATTACTTCCATTACACAGGCTTATAAGTGGCATTATTTTATATGAATATTAGCTTTTGACTTTTAATGTTGTGTTACTTACATATGTAACTTGCAGAAAAAAACTGACACACTTGATTATGTTTGGAGAAAGTTCATGCCTTATATTAAGAAGAAATACAGATAAGATAAAGTTTTGAGAAGTGAGGTTAGCCATGGTCTAGAAGTCTTACCTTATTGATTGTGTTGAAGTAAAGCTCTCATTCGCCCAGTCCTGTAACAATAATTTTCATACACATTATGCTATTTGAAATTTAAGTAAAATGATCACACTGTTCATATAATTGTGATAATTCTGCATGTGTTATACACAAAATACAAACTGGGGATTTAAATTTTTCAAATAAAGTTCAGTGCACCATGGAAATATCATGAAATCCATAAATTGTAACAACAAATTTTTAACTATCAAGTTTTCTTCAGATAAAAAACTTAAAGATAAATGGATTTTACATGTTATATTTTAGTGAATTCTAATTTGTTTTATAAATGTTATTTATTTCATTATTTATTTGTTAAATAAATATTTCCAAACAAGACAGACTTTTATTACATGATTTAATATATACCATTGAGCAACACTAAAATTATCAGGTTTCCATTATAACCAAACACAAAAATGAAATAATCAGTACACATTAAAGAGTTTGTTTTTTTAATTTCATCCAAGATCTGCTAGAAGTTCTTTTTTGCTCAGATCTCAAGCATCCCAGTTCTCTGCATACACATCAGAATGTGTACACCCACCCCCTTCAACATAGAATAAGTATATTCTTGAATGATAAATAAGGGATCGATGTTAAATACTCATATAGCTCCACTTCCCACAGCAACATGAACTTGATATTGATTTATTCTCTATCAATTCAATTTGCATAATTTGACTCACTCTATGAAATTTTAAATTATTTTAAATCGGTATATAGTTGTCTATGTGAAATGAAAAAAAAGTTTTTCTTTATTACATTGCCAGATCTTGCTTACTGCACTCCATATTGTACATTCTAATCGTAATTCAAGAAATCTCTAAGCAATTAAGTTAACTTTGCATGTTATCCAGCTTTAAAATATTTTAGTTTTCATGAACAGCTGCATTTGTTGAAACAGCTTGCATATTAAGAACATAACCACTAGAACTACAAAAACTATGAGCTATTTGCAGTAAGCTGCAAGAAGTTTCTCCACATATGAATACAACATTAAAAATACTTTTAACCAAATTTAGGCACTGCATAATTGATAAAATACTACACAAACTACTACTTATTTTGTAGTATTTCAAAGTACAACATATTCAAGTATGAAATATAATATTTGAAATATTACTTGCATGCTAAACGTTACTTTGTTCACTACAGAGCTGTAGTTTATTTTGCCTCTCAGTAACACCAACCTTAGTTGCATCATCAGCTCTTGGAGCTTCTGTAGTTCTTTCCAGATCCAATGGTTCTTCTTTGACATCTATTTTAATATCCATTTCATAATCTTTGTTGCACTGTTTGACTTCCTTTACACCATCTTTTGAAAAAAACTGTCTCTCATTTTGTGGACAAAAGTTTGAAATAACAGTCCCCTTTCTCACTTCTGTTTTGGTTTCTATTTCATAATCTTTACGATGCTGGCTATCTTTAATTTCAGTATTCTCAGGAAACAACTGCCACTCATTTTGAGGACTAAGGTTAAAAACTAGAGGCTCTTCTTTGATTTCTGTTTTGATCCCCACTTTACAATCATTGTTCATCTTCATCATAAAGTCTTGTGAAGAATTTTCTTCCTTGGGATGTAAAATAACTTCTGAGAAAGAAAAAACCTCTTCTTTGGTTTCATTTTTTATCTCCATTTCACTTGACAGTAGTTCCTTAAATATTAGTAGCAAGTCTGTGAAAAAAAAAAAAACAACACATCATTAATAACTTTAAATATCCATAATTTCAACTAATGAGAAAGCAAACAAGCAAAATACGAAACATCCAGCAGCTATGGGCTACCTGCAAGGAAGTAAAATGTTAAACATGGCAGTCAGTGATAGAAAAACAATCAAATATTTACATACAGAATTTTTAAAAATTATTTCTTGACTAATAATGATGTAGGTAAAATATTTGCAAGGCAAGTGAGTTTTTTTTTAGAATACTGACAGTCAACACAATAGTGCACATCCTTCACCTAATAGCTGTGCTACAGCAATGGCAAACAATGAAAATGAAAGTGCCTTAGGCTCAGGAAGTTGAAACAGCATTAGAGCTATTAAGAAATAAATTACAGATTTAAATTCATGTTGTTCATTAAACAACAGGGTGTATTACAGGAAAGCAAAATTCTATGCTGGGGAGCCTAGGCTGATATGTGAAAAATATAACAGGTGTCATATCAACTTTTGACTGTTTCAATTCAGTTCACAAATCAGACATCTTAAATATCAAAGTGTGTTCAGAAACTTCTATGGCTCTACTTCAAATTATAAGCTTATCAACTTGAGACAGATTCAAGATTAAAGTAACTCTTATTAATAAAATGCCAAAAATCACATAAATGCACTTAACTTATGGCTCACCACCAAGAATTATGAGTTCAAATGTTATTCTGATGCCTACTAGAAAGCAATTACCGTTACCAGAAAAGAGTTAATATTTGCTAAATATTAATTTAGACTAACAGGTTTTAAGTCATATTTTCATGATATAGTCAAATTTTGGAATAGTGTACTCTGCTATAACATATATTTCATTTTTATCATAATATTTTAAATCTCCTGCTTAAATTCCATACAAATAATGCAAAGAAATTAGTTTCCACAAATTTGTTAAATATGAACATTTCAAAATTAGGTTAAAAATCTTAAAAAATATATTCTCTTTGATTAAGATATTTTATGTATTCTTTAATAAAAACAATAGCAATAATGGCGGCGGTTGGTGTACAGACGCGTTCAAGCAAGCAATATTTTCACTGAATTAACGGCTTCGAAGGCAAGAAAACTATGCTGGAAACTGAATCCGATACTGAAAAAGCATCAGCTCAAAGGCAACACAATAGAAGACACGAATATGGATATTTCTGAACCAGAAAATCAGCAAGCGTGGAACATAGGGAAGATGCCTGCATACAGGGATGTGGAAACAATAGCGACACTACACACGGTAATCAACCTGCTAACCAGGGATTTATTAAATGCTCAAAATGAAATTAAGGAGTTAAGAAGGGAAAAGGCAGAGCTCAACAACAAAGTAACTTGTGGGTTTACGGATAAATCATACTCTAGAGTAACGAAGCAGGGATCATTGGAAGGCACATCAAAGCAGTTTGTAGAAGCAACAGTGGAGATACGAAATAGATTTGAAGTGTTGAAGGAAATAGAAGAGGATGGTGGTGAAGTTATAATGGAAAAGGTGAAATAGTGGAATTCAAAATCAGTTTCAAAACAGAAGTGCTAGTAGTGGGAAACTCAATTTTCTTAAATTTGCGAGAGAGGCATGCCAAGAAAGTAGTTATGACGTACGTTACTTCCCGGGTATAAGGCTAGAGGAAGTACAGAAGCAAATTGAATCTATAAATCTGAATGAAGAAAACCTAGAGGTAGTCTTACTGCATGCAGGTACGAATAACATTGGTCCAGGGGGGAAATGCTGGAATTAATAAACAGCATTAGGGCAAAAAAGAAAAATGTAAAAATCACTGTTAGTGGTATCTTGCTTAGATGTGATGTAGGCATAAGGAGAGTGCAGCGAATTAGTCAAGAATTAGACTGGCTCTGTGCCACAAAGGATTGCTTGATGGTTGATGGGAGCCTGTGGTTATGAGACAATGACTTTGCAAAGGATGGAGTCCACCTTAATTGAAGGGGATCGAGTAAATTTGGGAAATTGTTGAACAATGTGATAAGAGTCAGCGTATAAGGGAAACTAGAAACAAAGTTGGTGGAGGGAAGTTCATTTATAAGTAGAACCTTTGTTAGATAAGAGAGAAGCTCCCAGTAGTGGTAGAATAATAAATGCACCCCTAAATACATGTACAACAGGGATAACCAAACAGAATAATATAATGGTTTATCATGTAAATATTCAGAGCTTGTTCAATAAAGTGACAGAATTAGAGGTATTATTAAATGCAGATTTTAAGGATGTAGATATAATTTGTATTACCGAACACTGGCTCAATAATCAAACTGCAAGCTTATAAACATAAGGAACTTTAAACTTGCAACTTGCATCAATATTCTGCAGGGAGATAATTTTGCATGGGGGATCAGCTACATTTGTCAGGTCTGGCATAGAGTTTAAGGAATTAATGGGTTTGCATTACCTAAGAATAGAAAAGCATTTTGAACTTTCTGTAACAGAATTAGTTGCATGTAAACTGGCAATAGCATGTATATATAGGAAACCAGATAGTGAATTTGGCATATTTTTGAATAACCTTGAGCAGCTCTTAACAAAACTAACCACTAAATACAAAAGGGTTATTTTATGCAGACACTGGAATATTAATTTATTGCAAATGAACCAAAAATGCAATGAAGTACTTAACCTCATATATACGAGGGGCATACTGAAAGTCATGAGCAACACTGTTTTAGAATCTTAATATTTATTTATAAGCCAAACCAAAT
Organism: Hymenopus coronatus; assembly: GCA_030762935.1. Classification (NCBI taxonomy): domain Eukaryota; kingdom Metazoa; phylum Arthropoda; class Insecta; order Mantodea; family Hymenopodidae; genus Hymenopus; species Hymenopus coronatus. The sequence continues at coordinate 15,256,703 of CM060898.1, read as the reverse complement.
ACATCATAATCTACAGACTTTCTTTCACTTTTCGACATAGTCTCCATTGTTTTGCACACATTTTTCCCATCGTTCTACAAGTTTGAAAATGCCTTTGTGATAGAACTCTGTTCCAGCTGCCCGCAGACCCTGACGCACTGCTTTCCGAATATCCTCCAGCGTTTCGTAGCGTTGGCCACGCATCTGCTCCTTCACAGAACCGAAAAGATGGTAGTCGGAGGGTGCCAAGTCGGGACTGTAGGGAGGGTATGGAAGAGTTTCCCACCCTAATGCCCTGATCTTCTCCATAGTGGCACGGGCAGTATGTGGACGCGCATTATCCTGTTGAAGGATGATTCTCTTTCCAGGGCGTTTATCACGCAAAGCCCGATGGAGCTTCAGAAGTGTCTTGATGTAGCGGGCAGGATTTATGGTTTGTCCAGGTTCGAGAAAGTCAACCAGAATGCAACCTTGTGCATCCCAAAAGACACTTCCCATAACTTTTCCTACAGACTGCACTGTCTTCACTTTCTTCTTTGATGGTGAGTTCAAGTGGTGCCATTCCATACTCTGACGTTTCGTTTCTGGGTCATAGTGATGGAACCAGCTCTCATCTCCAGTCACAATACACGTCAAAAATTCATCACCTTCATTATGAAATCTCTGAAGAAGGTTTTGTGCAATGGTTCTTCTCTGAAGTTTGTGGTCTTCAGTCAATAAATGGGTAACCCAACGGGCACAGACCTTTCGATAACCCAAGCTGTGGATCATTTCTTGCACTGCACTATGTCCTATTCCAAGTTGCACAGCAATTTCATTCACAGTGAAACGCCTATCTCCTGTAATGAGCTCATCAACTCTTTCCTTGTTGCGTTCTGTAGAGGCAGTTTGAGGACGCCCGCTATGAGGCGCATTTTGCAGACTTGTGTTTCCATCTTTGAAATGTTTCACCCATCTTCTAACACTGCTGGCACCCATGCAGACACCTCCATACGCACGTTGAAGTCTGAGATGAATTTCAGGAGCAGATTTTCCTTCTTTCACAAAGAATTCAATGACAGCACGCTGTCGAAAGGAAACATCAATGTCAGCCATTTTTCAAACACTGTCTGTGGTCACGTGATAGAAGCTAATGACGTCACAATATGTCAACATGTGGCTTAAAGTCTGTAGATTATGATCCTGCAATTCGTTTCGTTACATTGTTGAAATTTAAATTTTTACAATGGGTTGCCCGTGACTTTCAGTATGCCCCTCGTATAATCTAAAATGAGTTACACAAAATTTGTATACACTCTTAGATATGATTGCTACAAATATGCATACACAAGCCCAGCAACAGTAAGTGAAACAGGCCTCTCAATTCACAAAGCGAAAGTATTACAGGTTATAGTAGAAACACCGAAGCAAGCAAATATAAAAGTCACTAAGAGGTGCTATGATGATTTGAACCTAAGTTACTTCAAATGACTATTGAGTAAAGAAAGTTGGAATGATATCTGTAGTAGCAAATAATAAAATTGATAAAAGCAATGGGTAAAGTAAGAAAATTTAAATCAATGTTGAGGCATGTAGAACAAGGGGTTCATCAAGGTTCAGTATTAGACCCACTTCTCTTCTTACTTTAGGTTAACGACCTACCAAATGTTCCTAAAGCAGAAGTTGTATGTTTGCAGATGATACAAATGTCCTAATAAAATCAACTAATGAAACAGAATTAAATGAAAATATAGGGGTCACTTCTAATGAACCAGTATCTTGGTTCAAGAAGAACAGGCTTCTATAAGCACCCAAAAAAACAGCCGCCATGAGTTTCCACACCAGCCAAAACAGAAACAGTTTAAAACCACTTATAAATGCAGATGGGGAGATCATAGAATATCATGGACAAACAAAATTTCTGAGAATATTACAAAGGTAAGATCTTAAATGGGGGACACATTAGTATGGTAACTAAAAAGCTTAGTGTAGGATGTTACATTTTAAAGACTTTAAAATAAGTAACAAGTGCACAGGTCCTTAGGAGTACATATTTTGCAAAAATTCAGAGTCATATTTGTTATGGAATAAATTTCTGGGGGGCTTCAACTGGAAGTGAAAAAGTGTTCAAAATGCAAAAATGAGCAATTAGAATAATGACGGACGCAACAAATAGAACATCTTACAGAGATTTATTCAAATCATTACGCATCCTAACTGTGCCCTGTATATACATGCTGGAAGTAATTTATTATATCCATGTAAACAAGCACAATTTGTTGGAAAATTCACAGATACATAATCACCATGAAAGACACAAAGGGCACCTACATACTCAATATTACAGAACCGACCTAGCTAAGAACACATCTTATCACACAGGGATTAAATTATTTAACAAATTACTTTCTGCCTTAAAAAACATAGAGGATGCAAAGTTATTTAAAAAAGAAAGTGCAGCCATTCCTGTTAACAAATTCTTTTTGCTCTGTTATGGAATTTCTAAATATGTAATAAAGCTGCTGTAAATAATTGTATATATGCATTTGTATGTAAACTGTTTACTTGTTTTCTCAAATTGAATAAGTAATGACAATGTATATTTATTCTTTTTCTTGTATTATTGACAAAACCATGAAATTGTGTACAATTTTTAAACGGTGAATAAAGCTTACTTACTTATTATATGCCATGTATTAATACATGTTTGCTTAAATTTCAAACTGTTGTTCAGTAATGAACTGCATACTATGTGCATCATTGGTTCTTTGTTCTCCAAGATGACTTTTACATCTATAAAGAGCACCAACCAAACAAATGCACTTTCAGAGTTTGGCAACCTGAAATTTGGGTGCATTAATACAGTATTGGTTATGGGGCACTATACATAAACATACTGTAATACTGTTTCAAGCTTGAGTTTACTTGCATTCTAGATTATGTTTGAATCAGAAGTTTTCATTATCTATTGGTTTTCTTTGTTAAAAGTTTGATATTTTGTTGGTAGGCAATGAAAAAGTTGTTTGTTAAAGATTGAATCTTGCAGTTTTGTTGGTTGGGAATGAAAGAGTTGTTTGTTCAAGTTTGCAACTCACACTTTTGTTAGTGGCTGTTCAAAAAGTTGTTAAAGTTTGCAACTTGCATTTTTGTTGGTATGTGATGAAAGAGTGTTTGTTAAAGTTTGAGACTTACATTTTTGTTGTTTGTAACAAAGAAAATTATCTTTCCTATTTGCTTATGCTAATTTACTTTCTATTCCTAATAAACTAGGAGGTATAATTACTTTAGTAACATCAATTGCAATTTTATATTTCATACCCTTTACTATTACAAACTAAGCAATCCAACACCACATAATGGGGGCAAAGAGAATGAAGCAGTTTTCCAAGCTCAACTGATATGAAAGATTGAAAATGGAATGAAGCAATTCAAAGTGACACATGTGCAAAATATCAAGCCAGCTACTATTTCAACAATGCTTTGCACAAACAAAAGATTCCTCAGGCATATGAAAGAAAAATGAAATGCCCCAGAAAGAAGATTAGAATTGGTGATTTAATAAAGCAGAAGAGGCAGTAGACACATTATTCAAAGATGTTAAGGCCAAGGGTGTAATTCTTTCTGGTTCAATGATCCAAACAAAAGCAAAGCTGTGTGGAACAACTGTTTTTTTATATGCAAAGCCATGTGAAGGACAGGAGTTGGATAGGTACAGTCAGACTGAAAAATTCAATGCCATAACCGGGATTTGAACCACGGATCTCCTGATCTCTAGCCGGTTGCTCTGCCACTGAGCTACCATGGCAACATGCTGGCATAGCATTGAATTTCTCAACTGACTTGCATGTTTCCCGGTAAACCACAAGGTGATCTAAAATTATTTTGAGATGACAACCCCAATGGCGACTTACAATGCTGTAAGTACATGAGACCCAGGATTCATAGTATGGCCAACTATTATGGTCAATTTGTATGAAATAACTGTTTTGTTTTTCACACATAGTCGTGTGAAGGACAGGAGTTGGATAGGTAGAGTCAGGCTTTTCTGCCCAAAAAGACAACTGCTAATTAAAACACATTAGATTCCAGTTTCTGTCTGCAAATTGCACATCATTGCAGGTACTTTTCAAATTATTTAAAGCATTGAAACAATACTTTCAAATATAGTTCATACCAACACAAATCTAGACACATCTTTTTAATATGCTCTTATAAATAAATAGAAAATTAAACACAGAAAACATAAGACTAATGGAAAGAAAATGTATTCTTTCATCTATGTGTCAGTATAACCATGGTTAGGATGGATAAGATACTTTGCCCAGCCCCAAGACTACAAGTATCTATACTCAAGTTCACACCAAAACACTTTGCACCAAGAATTCATGTAGCACAGAGAAAATCGACTGGTTATGTTTAATTTTTTCAGAGTACTCTTGTTAGAATGTCAATTTCAACATGGAAGTATCAAATACAAATTATGCTATATGTTACATACACTAGTCTGATGAAACATACTTCATAGCATATTATGCAGAAGGAGCCCTGCTTTTATGTAAAACCTGTTAGGTATGGAAAGTCTAATTCCTTGAAATGTTTACCTTTTGGAGCAAAAACAAATCTTATCTAGTGCATACACTAGACACTTTATGATAAACAGATTGGAGTCCAAGAAAATGTGAATAAAAAAATGTTCCATTAATTTATGATCTCATTAGTTAATTGTTATGCCCAATAGTAAAATCTGATGTTATGGCCAATAATATTTGAGGATTTGATCATGTGGTATTCTGATACATTATTTTAGTGGCTTCAGTTGGTTAACAGCAGCTAAAGAAACAGACCTTTGGTGTGATGGAATTTGGATCGTTGTAAACTATGTTATTTTTGTTGTGTTGAGTTTTTAGCTACTTAGCAGAGTGCATGTGCAAATGTAAATATGACTCACTCATGACAATGCATATTTTAGAAAAGCTGCAACCATGTATCTGTAAATTATTTTGGTAAATTGGCAGCATTACACTCAGTCTAACTCTGAAGTATGCTTACTCCAATGTTAACTATGCCACAAAGCTACCAAAATATATTTTTAATAAGTAGAGAAGTCAAGCAGTTTGCAGACAAAGGCTGCAATTTTATAGTTAAATCCAAAAGATCCTTGTGTATGGAAATACTAAAAATGTAGTCTCTGAAAAATATTTGTTTTTGAAAAAACTTACTTCCTTAGTAGATCATATTTTTAGTTTAACATTCTTTAACATGTTAATTCACATTATATGATGAATGAAATGGGCAAAACTATAATCAAATGAGCTTGGGGTCCATAGAGCTTAAGAGTTATTCATCTTCTCAGGATAAAAAATGCCAGAAAAAACTTTATCTGGGTTTTTCACTTAATTGAGATTCGAGCTCGAACTTTTGGATATGAGAAGACTTGCTACCTCCACACTAAATAGGTGGGTTAGTAATTTTGCTATTCAGCCATTAATTAAAATGACAATGCAGCTATTTACCAAGTGTGCTGTTCATATGCAACAGTCACCATAAACTTTTAGCGTCTTAAGCTGAAAAGTATAGCCCAAAGTGGAGGTCCCTAAGTTGCAAAGTATAGCCCAAGGTTCATCTCCAGTGCTATGGTAGTAAAAGTAGGATTAAACACTACAAAACAAAACAAAACAAAAAACTAACCCAAGGTGGAAGGCCCTAAGTTGCAAAGCATAGCCCAAGATGGAAGGCCCTAAGCATAGCCCATGGTAGACAGCTCTAAGCTGCAGAGCCCTATACTGCAAAGCATAGCCAAGAGATGTTTTTATAATCTGAGAAGTGTTGGCTGTGGAGCAATGGGGAGGCATAACCAAGAGATTAGTGAAACTAAGCCACAATGAATCCAAGAAAAAGCTAAAGTCAATCTAATATATTTTAAATCTGGGCATCTAATGGAAATTTTACTGAAAAAGCAATGTAAATTGAGGTTTTTTTTGATAGGAGAAATAAAAAAATCTCTGAAATCTGTTTGTGTAATCAAAGCAAACTTTTACTAAAATTAATTTTACATTCTTTTAACCCTCTTTGTAAAAAAAAGATTTGACACACACAGTGACAGCAACATACCTCTCACAATTATTACACTTCAACACTTGAAAGTATAACAAATTATTTCAATATTTTCGGATATCTGGCGAGATTAAGTAGCTCCAGAATATTCCTCTCTGCAATAATCCCAAAATGAGTGTTCTTAGTTAGTGCCTTACACAAGGTCTTCATCACCAAGAATATTGATAGTGTTCTGGCAAAAGGACGTGTCCATTTTCATAAAATGTATTTTTTGCTTAACTATTGATTTTCTTTATCTCCATGTGTTGGTGAAAGGTTGTATGCCACAAGTAATAAAATGTGTTTTATTAGAAACTGTTAGTAAGTCATATCCAACTTCATTGTCAGGACTGAAACAGGCAAAAAGTCTTAACCTGCTATGTCATGGAATACTTTACCTTGAGAACAAACATCACACAAATTTCTAAAGGCAAAATATTGTATTCCACATCTAGTTTCATGCCTAGGTACTTAATTTGCCTAATATGGGAATGAAGACATACAGCTAGCTGCATGAGAAACACACAGATCCCAGATACTGCAAATTTAAGTATATCTTAAAATGTCATGGTACCAGATACTCTACCTGAGAGTGATGAAAATTACTGCTATTGAATAGAGAGCATACAGTTGACAAACTTAATAAAAGAATATTTAAGTTATTAAATATTTTACTAATTTATTTACCAAAGAATTTCATTTTCTTATTAGTTACTTACTAGTATAATGCAAAACAGTGCTCTTAATTTCAATTTGGCATTGTATGTGTAAAATAAAAAATAATTATCACTTCGGTAGAATATAACAATCCAGAATTTTATTCATTAATTTGATCATAATACTGTAGAGCAGTTCATAAACTTATAACTAAGATTCATAATAAATAGCAGTTATATATAATGAGATTAGGCGTAAAAAAATTATATACAAACTATTTCAGAAGCGTTACAAAGTTGTTATGATTGCACTCAATTTTACAAGTCCATTTATTTATATTTAACAAGAACTACTTAACAGCAAATTTAAACTTATGTGGTACAGATATGCTTTTTAAGTGTTCTGGAGGCCATTATAAAGGCAAAGTCCAGTGTACATATATAAAACTTTTACCAAATAAAATCATATTGTGGGGGATCATGCTTATTTACTCCTTTCTTCTAATATCATGGGCAAACAAACAAAAAACTAGTCTTGGGTACGTTATAAGTGATGCTTAATATCTCATAATTGTATGACATGTTAAATGTCCTTGCCCAAACAAACAAGATTAATAACCATGTAGCTCTGTCATTAATGCTAAAATAGAAAAAAGTACCTGGTAAAACTTTTAGGTAGAATGCATTACTTTCCCTACCTTCTTTGTATGTGGTAGAGAGAGAAAACCACACATGTTCCATTTCAAAGTTTGGTGCCAAGATTAAGCTGAAATCAATCAGAATCCAAAAATATGCATTTTTAGAAAAAGGTATGTGTAAATCAAAACTCAGGAATGAAAAGCCTGTTAAGTACTAAACTTGATATTTCAAGCTCTGCATCTTCCTTTACATACATTTTAAGAAGATTTTTATGTACTCAAAACAGCTCTAATGATTTTGATTAAAATATCTAATATTTAAGATATTTTCATGACAAATAATATCCTGAATTTTCTGGGAATTGCCCCTGAGGTCCTCTTGCTGCTGGACGACTTTTGCACAACTGGTAAACCATAAGAGATACAGGAAATCCTACAATACACAAAACAAAAAATGTAGTTTTTTATAACCATTTCTGAAATATTGTAGTTGTATAGTTATAGGCTTCAATTTTTCAATACTTATACCTTTTTAAAATGTGAAGTCGTCATTCACTTTTCTTTTACTTTACTTCAGAGCATGTAAAGAGAATGGAATTTCATCACCTAGCAAGGATTTGATTAGACCAGTATATTTGTTTATCTTTTTGTACCTAATAGAAATACATAAGACTATTACTGCTTCTCTTGATTAACTTGGTATTGGTAGAAGAATAATTTTTATAAGAATATTTTCAGAAAGTTATGTGAATGTAACATCAGAATATTTTGCATTACTCTCTACGGCCTTTAATTAACAACACCAATTTATCTGTATTTTACTCTCCTGAAAAATATTTTTGTGTACAACCTTTTGCTGGAATATCATTACTACCTTGATTTATAATTAACATATTAAAAATGCAATTATGTTTAATTTATAAAATCAATGTTTTGGTAACTGTATAATTGATATTAAACAAATAAAATAACTGTTTGGTAAAAGAATTATAGGTTCAATCCCCGAACCCCGTGATATTTTTTATTTACAATACACTTACAGATTTTGGTATCATAATTGTATGTGGAATAAGTGTTGCAGTATGTTATTACCGAATTCTGCACATTTTGGTATTGAAATAGTACATAATATGAATAAAATAGCCATTTGTATATACCCCCGATTCGGGAGTCTACCGAATTTGCGCATTATTTAATTACCATCCGTATTATTTAATAAAATGAATACCACCAAATGTTTTTTTTTCTTCTTCTTCCTCCTTTTTCCCCCCTCTCCTGAAAAATTTATAATTTGTGTGAAACGACTTTTTGCCAGAACATCGTTGATATGGTACCTAAAGTAACAAATAATTCTTGCAAGTCAATTTTCTGAGGTAGTATCACAGCCTACCTGGGTACAAAATGTTTCTCCGACAGCATTTCCCACAGCATCAGGGCTCCAAGGTTTTTTCTCGCCATAGGCATTATATCTGGGTTTTAAAATGTAAGAATAAAATATCTTTTTTTATGGTTCTAACCTACTTATCGCCACAATCCTTGGAGGCTAGTCTTGTCACAGCCTGCTTGATTTTGGTATTATAGCGGTAGGAATAGGACACAAGATCAAGTAATCTATGCTATGCCTTCGTTACTTAATGTTTGGTCTAGACAAGCAGTGGAAGGTTAGGCGGGGTGGAATAAAGTATTATCCATTAAAGCTCGGATGCAATACTTATAGCGAGAAACTCAGTAATAAATAACCCATAAACTCGCAAGCTTGACGTTGTGGGAAAAGTCGCCGGATATTAAATAACTTTGTACCCAGGTAGGTTGATGCGACTATCTACGCAACGGCCATATTACTTCTGCCGTATGCTAAACGGAAACTACGCTGGGGTATCGGTAATGTGGCTGACCAAGGGTGTGTTTACTGCGCAACTTTAGAAAGTTAAAAAGCGCTGTAGAAATGACCAGACAGTGCCAAGGGAACCCAAGCGCTAGATGATAGTAGTAGCACGGTTATTTGTTACTAAATGTCAGTGTTAGTACTCCATTTTTCTTCCCCATACAATGCTAACGAAACGCATCAATTTTTCGAGACAATGACTTAACGAAACAGTGAAATTCAAGTATATTAACTGTCCTTTCGTAGCTCCTATCGCATAAAATAAAAAACCACAGACGTACTTATTTATTTGCCGCTAGATGGTCGTAGTACTGCTCTATTTTTCTTCCCCATTCAATGCTAAGGGAATGTACCCGGTTATGGAGCTTTATTTTGGTCACTAAGTGCTATGGTTCCTGGCGCCCTATTGTAAAGGTGTCAGAGCATCATTTATCAGTCTTGGGTATCTTTTACATAGCATATGTAGCACGGGACCAAGGCTCTACTTCTCTTCCAAACAAAGTTTTGTTAAACATTTTTTACGATAAAAAAATCCATTGCTCTGCGTTGGACTTAAACCCGTGACCTTCAGAATCAGATGTTAAAGAATGTTCCAGATTGCTACTCTTATCTGGCCTATTCATTTTATAAAGTCATATTATATGCTGTTCTAAAAAAGAAAAAATGGATAAAAAAAAACACTAATGATTTAGTATTTTATGTATACAGTCACTCTTTTATCTTTATACGCGGTGATAAAATACTCTAATTTTACCTATAAACAACTTTAGGCAATTTCTAAAATTCCACCAATGGACAATGAAGTTACCTGAATGTGTTGCACACCTACTTAATGAATTCATTAAAAGTAACAATAACACTAATAATAACAATAATGATAATAACACCAATAAAACGTATTAACAACAATATACAGGTGTACATTATTTTGCGCTACACACTGCGTTTGTGTTGGTTACAGCTATGAGTACTGCTATTTTTATGGCATTACGGTTGGCACCATCCATCCTGCGTGACGACATACTGACGTCATCGCCTTCCTAGCAGATGACGGCACCTTTTCTACATCCTTACCCGTATTATACCATGTTTTTTGCAGTGTGACGCGACAGGAGTATTTTCAATTTTCTGATGAAATCACCATTAGCTAGCTCATGTTTCACATAACCTCAAATAACCCAACATCTGCAATGGGTAGATTAACCTAAAATGGTATGCTATCCGGGTCTCATCATTTCTCCACCATTTTCAGATTCTAATGAGAATTATTGGTTAATGTGCATAACTGTTAATTTTAAAGAATTACGACAACAAAAATATATTTTATACGTGATACAAGTACATTTTTATTTCTTTATTTAAACAATGTGACAAACGGAAAGATAGTTAATACATAAAAATATATTTGATTTTCACTGCTATCTTGCATAATTGAATCCTTAACTAGGTGCCTTCCCTTAGCATTGAATGGGGAAGAAACTGTTAATTGCATATTTCATCCTTTCCACACTATCGTATGGGTGCAATCTACAGGGGAAATGAAAGTGAAATGTGCTGATTGTTGTGGAAAAACAGAGAGCAATTTAAAATCATTTAATAATTGCTTGGATGGGGGCCAATTTGAAATCAATGAAGACATTGAACATGTGTGCAATTGGCTGATGCACCCTCAAATTTTTTTTTGAACAAGGAATATTCAGTCTTTAAAATTGTTGGCAAAACTGTATACAGCATGTAAGCAGTATAGAAGATGTCAATGTGTATATTTAATCAGTAATTATATCAAAAAAATACAATTTTTATTTGAATGGCCCTCATATCACAGCTTCTTAAAGTAGATAACTGAACAACTTTACCAGTAAATTCATTAACACTATGATAGTTGAAAATGAGTCGGAATAGTAACACTCACCTCACTTGTATGTAATTATGTTCAAAACATTGATTAAAACTTCACTTGTCTCAAACTTCTGAGTTATTTAATTTTCATTAACACTAATTGTAACTGCATCAGAAGACATAATTCATTCATCAGCAATTTCAAGCATTGGTAGGAAAAGCATCTGTCTACTGAATGACTAGATCAATATATTTTTTTTTTAAAGCTTAATGTCCTTTTAACCAGGTTGGTTATATCAGACGAAAAGTAACATTTATCTTGCTTTTTTCTCATTAGCTGAAATTATAGATTAGTCATGTTATTAATGACATGTTACTTGTTTACAGACTTGGTATTGAAATTTAAGAATTACTGCCAAATGAAATGGATATCAAAAGAGAAATCAAAAAAGAGGGTTTTCCTTACTTAGAAGTTACTTCACAGCCTGAGGGTGAAAGCTCCCCAGAAGACTTTAAGATGAAGATTAACACTGATACTACTAAATGGAACAATGAGTGTGAAATAGTAATCAAAACCGAACTCAAAGAAGAGCTTTTTGTTTCAGACTTTGGTTCACAAAATGAGTGGCAGTTGTTTTCTGAGAATATTGAAATGAACGATGATGAATGTCACAAAGACTATGCAATGAAAAATAAAACAGAAGCAAGAAAAGAGGCTGCTGTTTCATATTCTTGTCCACAAAATGAAAGGCAATTTTTCTCTCAAAATTGTGAAGTGGATACCAAAATAAATGTCCAAGAAGAACTGTTGGGCCTGGAAACAACTGCTACAGAAACTCCATCTGTTGATGTAAGTAAAGTTAGTATTACTGGGAAACAAAATAATCCATATCTATTTTCAAAGTCCAATAACTTGTTCTTTGAAGTACTTGAAAATTTTACAAGTAATATTTTTCAGTCTGACTCTACCCTAACCAACTCCAGTCTTACACATGGTTGTGTGGAAAAACAATTAAATTAACACTAATTGACCTAATAGTTGGCTAAACTATGAAGCCTGGGACTTAAAGTACTTACAAGTTTGTAAGGGGTATGCCATCACAAAATAATTTGATATCACCTTGTGTTTACCAGGAAACATGCAATTCAGTTAAGGAATTTAATTCTGTGCCAGCATGTTGCTATGGTAGCTCAGTGGTTAGAGCAACCGGCTAGAGACCAGCAAATCCATGGTGCAAATCCTGGCTATGGTATTGAATTTTTCAGACTGACTTTACCTATCCATCTACAAGTAGTAGTTTTCTATTATTTGTAATATAAGGCTAATGGCAGGTCCACTGTGAACCATCAACTTAATTTTCAGTTTAGTATGGATGAAGGACTTGGGAACCAACATTTCAGTTAAATCTATCAGACAAGGTTTGTAATTTAGTATAGATTTGATTTGCAGTTTGGTTGAGTAACATGGTTTTTTGGGCAAACTGATAATGAATAACTCTCAGCTGAAAAGACCAGGGTCATTTGAAAGCTAATGTGAAATTTCATTCTTCATGTCTGCAGATCATAGCAGTCAGCTGCTGAAAAAAACAGTATTAGATTTGTATTTTAACCAATACCACCTTTTTGTATGGCATTGAGTATTTTGAAAATGTTTACAAATGAAATGCAGGTAATTATAGCACAAATAGCCCATTAGCAAACTATTTTCTTGTACATAATACTGTTGTGTCTCTGGCAGTTTGAGTATTTTATCAGCTATGTAAATTTGGATAAAAGTAATTTTAAGTACAGCTATTTTTGTTCTTATGTATGAAAACAACCACCACCACCACTACTACCGCGTATCAACAAATGCAAAGTTGAGAACTAAAATATTTTAAAGATGGATAACATACAAAGTTGTTACATAATTCATAAGGAATTGCTAATGAAACAAAGGAAAATTTCTTTTTAATTACACAAGCAACTATATAACTGGATTTAAAACAATTCAGACATATGTACAGTGAACCAAATGGATATGATGCAAAATGAATGAACAGAAAATGAATGAATGCCAAGCTGATATTGCTTTCAAAGTGGAGCAATATGAGTGTTTAAGATGGATTCATTCATAATTTAATTATTAACGAGGGCACTTCAAAAGTTTTGAGAACAGATTACAATGAGTTCTGTTTAGCTAAAGCAGCTTTTCCTATCTTCAGATTAAAATTCCAGTAGTAGAATGTGCAAGTCTGGATGCCCTCTTATAATGTGCATCCTCAGCACCATGTGCATATGTATAGCAGGACACCATATGACGTTTCAAAATGTGATAAATTCTTGAATCCTAATTTTACAGGAATTAAGAAAAGCATTTCTAATATAAACAGAATTATAATCAATTTTTAGCATTCTGGAAATTTATATAGCCATTTTGTGTATATTAAAAGACTGTTGACATTTAAAATTGTAATGAGCACAATTTGAGGTTTAAATTATTATTTAATGCTTTGATTCTATGCAAAATAACGTTTGAGTTTTTTTGACAGCTTTAAAATAGTTACAGGTTAAAACCATTAAAAAGACACCTGAATTGCTGTTTAAGATCCTAATAAATTTTGTGATTAAGGGAACCTTTCAAATAGAAAATTAACATTTTCTGTTCATAAAATCAGGGTTCTTTGTATTTTCCACTGCTTCAACATTCCAGTTGTATAGTATTATGGAAAATGCACACTTCCATACTCTTTCAAAACCAGACTCATCAAGAAGACAGTCACATTGTTCATCTGATTCATTTTTTTGATAGAAGATTCTATGTTGACACTCAAAGCAGAAGCACAAAAGATTGCATTCTTTTCCGTTCGCTCCAAATTTTGCTGTCAGTAGTAATTGAATGTCTTTCTTTTTAGCATCACTAAGAGGTTGGAGAATTTCCTTAATTGCTGTTTTACTGTTTTAACTCCTCACTTTGCCACAGGAAATCCCAATTTGGATAGATCACTGCACCTAAATGTGAGTTCCACTTTTAAAGTAGCCCATGAATTTTACACGTTTGTTTTTCTCTTCAACAGAACCAGGTTAATTCTTTAATTCCATTTATCTTCCTTGTGTGGATTGCCCAGTTCCCTCCAAGGGATTCAACTGTTCTAAATTCCTCATAGACAACCCAAGTAGGTGTTAAAATTACCTCTGACCTCTTGCACAAGGCTTTCTCAATTACTACAAACACTTATCAGCCAGTAAAAAAGAGTGTCCCCACACTAGAAAATACATTGCATTCCAAAAGCAAGAGAATGTACAACATGCATATTTTTATTCTTCCTGCTGCAAAAATCACAAAAATATTTTATGCAAGTTACATCCTGCTGCAAAGTGCTTCCTTCAAGAAAGTAAACTATTCCAGATACCACTTCATTCACTCCTCTTCCAGCCTGAGTATCATCACATACGTAAAATTTTGGATATTTAGTCTGAATACCATAATCAGTATCTGTAATCCATGTACTTTATGCATAAAGTGCAATTTGTTACAAGTAATAAGCCTCACCAATTGACAATTTCAGCACTTGCTTTAAATCATAAAGAATGCAACTGTACAAGAGTGACAATCTTTCATTAATTTGTAAAAATATTTAGCTCTAAATTTGTAAGCACCTCGTTCAGCCAGATGTAGCTGTTTTGAAGTCACAACATCCATTGCATTCCCCCCCCCCCCCAAATCATGCAATAACAATGACTCCCGTATTGGTTCCTGGTGTGTCAAAACTAATGTTGAAGTGGACACAATGAATATTTTGAAAATACCATTTCTTGACCTTCAGTTGAATTATATAACTTAAAAGGTTTGTTAATGTTTAAATTAGGGGTCAGATAACGTCCTTGGCTCTTGTTCCGACCATAATGGGATTCAGTTACCTCAAATTTCTTAATAAATTTAATAACACTTTTTTTCAGCATAAGTTCTTCTTTAGGGTCAGCAGCTCCAGATTTGATCCCCTTTACCATGGTATTAAGTCTGTTCTGACCCAGGCAGAATAACTTTTTAAAAAATTTAGAACATACAGGCCATACTTTATCTCCAGTTTTCACCTGAAATGAAACAAAATGACTTCTTCAAACTCATATGAAAAAAATATTATTTTCTCCTCAAATTAATAGGTAATTAAATAAGAATATTAATTTTTCATGGATTGACAACGAAAGATTGTTCAGTGCTCATATTAATAGTAAAATGCAGCTAGTAATCAATTGCTATTTGCTGCTCTAAGGTCTGATTTTCACGCATGTAAGTTTGAGAAAGCATCAATAATAATGTGATACTACATTTCTTTTTAGTATAGTAATGAGGCCGAAAAATTAATTTGACTCTCAACCTTGAGCTTGAATTCTGTATTATAACCTGCATGCATTAGTTACAGTTTCTTTTCTATCTGTGTGATATAATGTAAAGCAGTAAATATGTTTCAGATTGAGTTAAAAAGCAATTTCTTCATTGGCTATTTTCTATTTAATTCATAAGTAGGGTTATAATGGAGATCTTATGATTTTAAGTTATATATTCAGAGTTTTACATATTTTTTTGCTAAAAAAATTGGTGTAGCATGGTTGGCTGTGTTGTTTGTAAATAATTTAACATATAAATACAATTGATGGAAGAATATTGAATGCACTTAAAACATGCTAAATGCCATTTTTCTTTTCTTATTGACAAAAAGTTGAAAGCTTAAAGTTGTAATTTATGGGTTAGATAGTATTTTCCTTACACTGAACTTCTTTAGAAAGATTTAATTTTTCAAGTATCCTTTATCACTATTTTATGGACAACAACATGATCACTTTACTGAAACTTTACAATATGTATGAAAATTATGTTACAGGACTGTGTGGATGAGAGCTTTCCTTCAACACAATCAGTACGGTAAGACTTCTAGATCATGACTAACTTCATTTCTTAAAACTTTCATATTTACTGCTCCATACTCCTAATGTAAGACATGTAACTTTCTCCAAACATAAATAGTGTAGCATAGTTGTTTCTCAAAGTCATCTGTACCTAACACCATATTAAAAGCAAAAGGTTGAAATTGATATAAAATAATGCCACTCATAAGCCTGTAGAATGGAAGTAGTAATGTTTCTGTATTCTATAACATACTCTTCACCATGTGTGCATATGTTTTAATTGTACATGTATTCCATATGGCTGACCATGGAGCCTTTGGCCAGCCATTTCTAGAGCAGAACCCTGCTTTAACATTCTCACATAGAATCATATCCCACGTTTTACAATATTTTTGGGTGTCTCCACAAAAGGTCTTAATAACAGGTTAAATCCCAAGTCTTATGTAATCTGATCAACAGCAAAGTCCTCAAACTAAAAAAGCTTAAATATTAAAAACAGAGGCACTATTAACAGTGAGGTATTCATCTTTAATTTGGAGTTAACTGATTCACACTTATTTTCACTAAACATTGCTGAAAAACATTAAAATGTTTTCAAGAATATTAGTCCTCATCTTCGGCAGTTTGGTGACTGACGCACCTTTTCTGCTTCCTCTTACTCTTCCTGTTGTTTCTAATCCTGTTGCCATCTGGTGCTGGGGAGGCAAAGTTTTAACACTTCATTCAGTAGTGGGATTTCAAAATGTATTATGTAATTGCTGTTTTTTATTGTGTGTGTATGTTTTCCCAGATGTCCCATTCTATTGGTGATGCTAGTGCTTTTATATTTTGCCCAATGTTGTGGTTCTTTTGTACAAAAATGATGTGACAGCAGATTTTTCTATTTGTGTCACCAATAGAATTGGACATCTGGGAGAAAAAAAAGCAATTATGTAACAAATTTTGAAATCCTGCCACTGAATGAAGTGTTTAATTTTTGGATCCCCAACACCAGGTGATAACAGGATTGGAAACAACAGGAAGAGGAGGAGGAAAGCAGAAAAGGAGCATCAGTCACCAAACTGCTGAAAACAGGGACGAATATTCTTGAAAACATTTCATTGTTTTTCAACAATATTAAGAGAAGAGGAATTAAATAAGTTTGACTTAGTTAACTTCAAATTAAAAACAAAAAGTTTATTTACTAGAATATGGCCAAACAGGATAAAATTATATAACTCCAATGGATATCCTGTCATTGTGGGATTTACAGTAATGAGAGTGCTGATTTATTGACAAAAAAGGCGCTAAAATTTTACAGAAACCAATCCCATCTCTATCCAAATCATGGACTACTTTAATGCAAAATTAATACTTGAACATCTAAGACATGAGGCTGTGACAACATTTAGGACTGCTAACCAGTCATAACTATTTATAAAATATTCCAAAATTGTATCCTATTTCAAGAACAGAACTCTGTAATCATTAAGGATCATTCCTCTAATTTAGTTGTCAGGATGTCACCTGTAAACATACTCACTGAACCGTAACAGAAAGTAAGAAGACACATCTAATATATTCAGTCATTTGGGCAATAGAATACCACCAGCACTGAATTTTGGTTTAATGAAAGGTCCACCTTTAAGGTTAAAAACTGGCCCTCTGATCCAAAGTCAGAGTTTGAAATCCAACAGAAACAGTTTTTAAGTGTGTTTAAAAGTGATAGCCCCATGTAAAAGAACTCCTGCTGTACAAAAGTCTGGAACACCAGCAGAGCTGATGTGATTCTGTCAATTGATAGTGCCATTAACAAACAAATTTTTTCATTATGTTCTCATGGTGTCCTAAACAACTGGTTTTTCTCTTCTGTACAGCATACAAGCTATATCAGTTTTCATCCACTCTTCTTAAAATTTTGTGACACTCAATTGTCTGCAGAACACCTTCTACAATGCTTTCCTCATCTAGACCAAAAAAAAAAAATGGCCACTGCATTCATGATAATGGGTATTATTTCATCATATGTTGGTGTTATTTAAGTGTCATATTTGCAGACAGTCACACGCCCAAATGTGAGGCAGGGATTTACACAAACATGTTTAAGTGGCTTGAGTGATATCCCTGCATTATGCTGATATCAACAAGAATCGGAAACATTAGGTAGATTTACTCACTATTGTTCAGTTGTTGGGCAAGATTTGCTGACCACTACATGCAACATATATAGCCACTTTCCTCACAGGAAAGGTTAAATCAGTACTGACACACAATAAAGAATTTGTATTTGTTATGAAGTATTATTTTTTATGGAGCCTGTATATTTTTTGATGGATCCTGTATGTGATATGCAGAATTTAAACAAAATTCTGGAATTCTTATGCCTAATAGTATACCTGTAATTTATATTGTTTTTATTAGATTTTAGTAATTATTGATTGCATTCCCTCCCAACATTTCAGGTTAGATGCAGAAGTAACCAGAGGTAACTTGAGTTATATGAGCCAGTATGATATTAATGAGAAGAAATTTACCTCACAATCAGAAGGCATAAAACCATACAAGTGCAATATTTGTGGGCACAGTTTTACTCATATATCAAGTTTGAGAAATCACAAAGTGAAACATGAGCACCAAAAACCATACATATGTGACATTTGTGAAAAGTCTTTTGCTTATTTGTCAAGTTGGAAAATACACAAATTGATTCATGAGGGACTAAAACCTCACAAATGTGATACTTGTGGTAAAAGTTTTAATGATATGTCTAACTTAAGAAAACACAAACTTATTCATGACAGCAAAAAGTCCCACAAAGTGCTTCACAAGGATCGAAAATGGCACAATTGTGATTTTTGTGGAAAGAGCTTTACTCAATTGGCATCTTTAAAAAAGCACACATTCCTTCATGAGGGCCAAAAACCGTATATGTGTGATATTTGTGGAAAGGTTTTCACTCACTTGTCAAGTTTCAAAATTCACAAAATGATTCATGAGGGCCAAAAACCATACATTTGTGATACCTGTGGGAAGGATTTTACTAATTCGTCAAACTTGAAAAGACACAGACTGGTTCATGAGACCAAAAAGCCACATGAGTGTGATATTTGTGGGAAGTGCTATAGTCTGTTATCAACTTTGAAAAAACACAAATTGAGTCATGAGGACCACAAGCCACATGTCTGTAATATTTGTGGGAAGAATTTTACTTATTTGTCAAGTTTGAATACGCATAAATGGATTCATGAGGGCAAAAAGCCTCACAAGTGTGATATTTGTTGGAAGAATTTTAATTATTTGTCACATTTGAGAGTGCACAAATTGTATCATGAGGGGGAAAAGCCATACAAGTGTGATATTTGTGAAAAAGGTTTTACTAGTATGCCATATTTGAAAAAACACAAGCTGATTCATGCGGACCACCAACAATACAAATGTGATACTTGCGGGAAGGGTTTTAATTATTTCTCAAACTTGAAAAGACACAAAAAGCCACATAAATGCAATATTTGTGTCAACAGCTAGACTCTATTGTTTTCTTTGATAAACTATAAAATGATTCATAAGGGCCAAAAACAGTACATGTGTAATACTTATGAAAAGGGTATTTACTTATTTATGAATATTGTTTATATACACAAGTAGATTTCTTAGGGGGAAAAGCCACTCAAGTGCTACTTTTGTGGAAATTATTTTAATCATTTGCCAGATCTGACAAAATACAAAAGTGTTGCCTTTGTTTATAAAGTTTTGCATGTAAACTTTGTAAAGAATGATTTCTTTAGAGCACAAAAACTAGACACCTGTAATATTTATAGATATGGTTTTACCTGGTTATTTCTGAAAAATCATGTTTTATTTGAGTGCAAGAACCTAACAGGTGCAATATTTGAGACAATGGTGTTAATAGGGCACAAATAAACCGCACAAGTGTAATTATTTATGGCTGAGGTTTTACTTGGTTGTCATTTCTGAAAAAACACAAATTGAATCATGATTGCAACCAACACACAAGTATAATATTTGAGTGTGTAATTGTCAGTTCTGAACAAAAGAAGACAAAATTGATTTACTAAGACACACACAAGTGTAAAATTTATGAGTATGGTTTACTTGGTTGTCAACTCTGAAAAGACATTATAAATGATTTGTTTTGTATCCATAAATAATGATTATGTATCTTTTTTTCTAAGTACATACTTCATATTATCTATTTACTGAGTTTTATTTATTTATTCATTCCTTTTACTGAATGCAGCTTCCCTGAATATTGCAAGTAACTTGGTTTATACATAGCAGAGAGTTCTCAATTTATTCCTTCTATGATTTTGCAAATGTCTTATATAAATGGGTTCATATTTGTTAATACTGTAGGTACAGTATTTTAAAATCAGAATCATGCATACACCATCGTTAATATGGACTACAGTAATGTGAAACAATCATTTGATTAACCAATAGTCATTCTTACATGATTAAAATTTATTTCAGTAGTAAGCTGGTAGACAGGTATACTGTTATAAATCCATATTGTTAACTGCTAAAGGCTCTTGTTTCAGTGGAATGCTTAAAAGAAGTGAGAAGTTGAATACACTAGGTCGTTCTGGTATTGTAAAAAAATGAAATGGCCTGTTATTTGTGGACGCTCTTTAACTGCTTTGGTTCTCAGTGTCCCATTCTATATTGGGTGTGATAGATCGCTTAATTTTGCTTAAGAGGCCTCATATCAGGCTTGAGGTTCTTTTACGTGCCGTAAATCTATGACACGGGACCCACAGCTTTACTTCCCTTCCGAAGGAAGTCATGCTAAGAATTTTTACACCCGAAAATATCCATTGTCCTCCGCCGGGTATGAACCTGCGACCTTGGGTATATGAAGTCAGCATGGTAACCATTACACCACGGAGGGCGATTTCTGGTATTGTAACCTTTCTGACAGCTTCATATAAGGGGGTGACTGATGTGACATTCTTGAGAAAAATAAGGTGCATATTCATTGAGCTGGACATTTCAAATAGTTACTCACCAGACGTTACTTTGTATGTTGCTATTACTCAAAAAATTTAGGGGTGGGAACACTGCAAAGCTAAAAAATAGAACCTTGGTATTTTGTTTGTAGTAAATATCTTTGGTTCCAGTCCTGGGCATGGCACTTCATTAGCATTAATTTAATTTGTAATGTTTTCTTTCAGTTCCTCCAAGTGTGTAGATATGTTCCACACACCTTTTTTTTTTTCAGTGTACTGAACAAATCCACACACATTGGAGGAATTGAAAGAAAACATTAACTTGGCAGAAATCACTTGCATCAGCTAGAATGTGGTTACCAGATACAATGCCATATAATCCAGGAATCTTTTTAAAAGGTAAGATTGCATATAAGATTGAATACAAGCTTAAAGCAGTTTGGCAACATGTGACCATATAAGATTGAATACAAGCTTAAAGCAGTTTGGCAACATGTGACATGCACTCAGCTATCATAGCACAGAGTCAAACACCATGCATATGGTCTGGATTTACATGGGAGAAATTATAGTTTCTTCAAGCCTAAGTGCATGTTCTTTAACATTAGTATATATAGTTTCTTCAAAGAAAATAGCTCCAGCAATCCTCTGATAAGAAATCTCGCATCACACATTTTTCAGGATGCATGGCATACATGAGGATTTGTGTATTCTTAAAGATGAAACTCATCCATAAATCATGACAGCTTCAGTATATCTGGACCTCTTTTCAAAATGAATCAATAATTGCAGTATGACACACTCATAATTTTTGAGTTATTTCCAAATCGTATAGTTTTGTGAAGAGTCATTCATAAACATTTACAGCCTTGGTAGTAAAAGTGGGCGTTAACCATTATAAACATTTTCAGACTGTTGTGACACTGACTGCAGATTATGTATTTATTTTAGTGATTAATGAACCAGGTTGTTCAAGCTGCTCCTCTGAACTAAGAGTTTATCTTTTGATCAGGACCATTAGGAACAGTAGATTCACATTCTCTAAGCTCTTTATGTAAGTTTTTGGAAATACAATAATTTTTATAATAAGTACAAGATGGTGACTTATATATACTCCTATTTCAAGGTTTTGTGACAGTAACAAAATTTATGTTAATCAAACTTCTGCTGATATCCTCTGAAACTTCTGTTCACATGCTTCATATGAATGCACTGGCAGTTTAAAACTAATTTTTTGGTGCAGAACAATTGGTATTTAAATATATATGCACGTTGCATATTTAAATATATTGTGACTACATGCGTAAATTCTGGCTGAGCCTCTATCTAGATTGTTGCAGGTGTAGACAACATATGTTAAACAGCTGCTTTGTGTTCTTTTTGATCAGGATAAAATGAGTGCCACCAGTGTGATGGAATTTTATCCTGTACTTTTTTTACGTGCCAGTAAATCTATTGACTGGGGTTGTCACTTTTTAGCATATTTAAAAGCCATTGTTCTAGGCCGGTTTGGCCTAAATGTGACCATTGTTGGAAGTGTGAATATGTGCATGAGCAGCCATTTACATACCCCCCTGCACTGTTACAGGTGTCTGCCATCTTTGCAAATGAAAACATGCAATAATGGCCCAAGAGGGAAAAAGAAAGCTTTATGTGCCCTTCCCCCAGCTCTGGAAATGTCCTTTTGTGTATGTGGAGGCTATATATAGCAGCTGCCATGGCTGAGGAAGCAAGTTGTGACTGACATCAGAGACTACAGTGGGATTAAAGAGGTAGTTGACAGCTGAGTGTAGGAGTGTCAAATCAATGAATAATAAAATTTCTGTAGCAATTGTAAAAAGCAAATCAATGAATAATAACATTTCTGTAGCAATTGAAAAAAGCATTTTTATACTGGTGTGAAAAACTGCAACGAACAACATGATGGACAAGAAAATGGAATCTCGAATGGAGAAATTGGACATGAAAATAAAATATGGAGGAGAAAAGGAAATCTGAAATGCAGAATATGCAGACAGAAATCAGAATGAAAGGTCCAAGATGATGGAGATATTGATCAAAAATCGATGTATAACTGCCGATATGAAGAACCATAGGGGATGAGCTCAGAGGAAAGATGAAATACTTAACCAGGGCATTCACGACTTAGAAGACCTTGAGGAATGTGTTAAATGTCCTTGAAGGAAGGATTGATGGAAATGCAAAGGAATAAATACTGTGGTAGAAAATGTGCTTGACAAAAGACTTAAGAACTTGAAGCTTGAGATGCCAGGATGTAACACAGCATGTGCACACAAGTCACCAAAATTTGACAGGATGTCAACCTTCAAAGGCCTCTGCCAATAGTTTGTTGCTGTCTCAATCTACAATCGACAGTAAGCAGAAGAGAAAGGTGCACAGCTAATAGCCAGCCTCCAGGGAAGTCAGCAGAAATGTTAAATATGAGTCCACTATAAAAAAAAAATAATTGTGTTTTATTTACGGATTTTCTTTAACTGCTGCAGTATTCAGCATCCTATTGTTTCGGGCATGAAAGATCACTTAATTTTGCTCAGAGGCCTCTTTATTAGGCTTAAGGTTCTTTTTTCGTGGCCAAATGGTGAAACCACTCTACCTCTCACCTAAGACGGCCTGGGCTCGATCCCATGCAACCTCATGTGGGATTTGTGGTGGACAAAGCAGTGCTGGGGCGACTTTTCTCCAGTTTCCCCCACCATCGCATTTCACCATTGCTCCATCTTCATTCCTGCAGTGCCATTTGTCATAAAAATGGCATTAAACACTATTAAGAAAAATTAAGGTTCTTTTACATGCCATAAATCTACGACATGGAAGTAATGGTTTTACATCTCTTCCAAAGGAAGCCATGCTAAGGATTTTTGTGCCTGAAAAAATCCATCACTCTGCACCAGGTTTGAAACTGCGACCTTGGTAACCAAAAGCTAGCGTGTTAACCTTAAGCCTGGAGGACGATATTCCAGTGACAGTGGAGTCCAGAAGCATCTAGGAAGCCCTTGAGAACATCATTTGACCATAGTTGACTGCAGTCAGCTCAAGCTAACTGCAACAGGCAGGCAAGACGATGCAGGATTTGGCCTTATAAATTGAACAGCTGGTGAACAAACCCCTGATGAACCTCCCACATAGTTACATGTTCCAGGAAACTGTATACTCTTTTGTCAATAGGGTGCATGATTTCGAGACACGATGGTGCCTGATGATTAGTGGCACTGACAGCCAGATTAAGGATGGAGAAAACCTAGTAATCAGCTGCCCACACTTTCTAGACAAGGAATATTCATTACAATGGAGAGAGAGAGAGAGAGAGAGAGAGAGAGAGAGAGAGAGAGAGAGAACTCGGAGAGATGGTGATAACCTCCCAAGTGGTATTTCCTGGGGATGTAGGCAGTCAATGCATCTTTTGAAGATCATTCCACACCACTCCAGTGAGCATACAGGAAAGCAGTAAGGATCTGCCTGGCAAGGTGCACATTGGTATTGTCATCAATATCCCCTTGAGTGACCTTGGCAGAAAAGTGAATGAGAGCCTTATCATAGGTAACTGCATTCAAGGGTGCCAGATATTAGTGGACATAAGTGCAGCTGTGACTGTAATCAGGCCTGACAACATAAAAATGCAGCCCTCCTTGTAACAACATCCATGACAGGAGGCCCTGGGATGGAGCATTGTGAGCCTGTGAATATTCATCATGAGGGTGACTGAGAATGTGATATTGGAATTGGATTCCTTCAGGATCCATGAGAAGATTGATGTCACATTAGTTTTATGACTTGGTCAAGATGAAGAGGTCTCATGGACATCTGGGGATCTGTAGGGTGATCCTGATGGACAACGTGGTTGTGCCTGCAAGAAGTGAAGTGGTGGGGAAGGCACTTGGTTTTGAACCAGAAGACATAATTGAATGGATTATATGTTGCCAGGGCCTTGTTGGGGGAGGGGTGAATCTGGGACCCTGGCTGGAAGACTTCCTGAAGAAGACAAATGACAATCTGTGACATGACTGGGAAGGATCCGGCATTACTTACATGGTACCAGTCTCTCTTCAGCCAAGGGAACAGCAATTATGGCTGCACCAACTAAGATTTCCATCTCATCAACACCAAAGACATCCAAACTGTCGCCCTCCATGATGTAGTGGTTACCATACTAACTTCATATACCCAAGGTCGCAGGTTCAAACCCAGTGGAGGATGATGGATTTTTTCGGATGTAAAAATCCTTATCATGGCTTCCTTCGGAAGGGAAGTAAAGCCGTTAGTCCCATGTCATAGATTTATGGCACGTAAAAGAACATCAAGCCTGATAGAGAGGCTTCTGAGCAAAATTAAGCGGTCTTTCACGCCCAATTTGGAATGGGATGCTGAGAACCACAGCAGTTAAAGAACATTTCTATTTCCAAACTATCTGGATGCCACCAAGATTATTCTTCCAGCGAAGAAAGTAGAGGTGCAGGACATGTGGAGAGCATTAGATCCATAAGAATTATAGAAGAGACTGACAGCCCTTTTAGTTTTACTCAAGAAGAAGAACAATGAGCTCACTTTTGCCTGGACTACATGAAATTGAATCCCATCACCTGGAACAACACTTTACTCTTATCCTATATTAACAATACCCTGCACAGTAGCTGGTGCCTAGTAGTTCTCAACTTTGAAGCTGAAATCAGAACACTGGCAATTGACTCTAGATCCCAGACACAAATCAAAGCTAAGGTTTTTTGTTATACCTTCTTGCCTTTGTGATGTACTTGCCACCTAAAAGCAGCATTTCATGCTGAAGGGATTGATTTAACAACACCTGCCTTCTATTCTGGAGACATCAGCATTGTTAGCAAAAGCTTCAAAGACCATTTCGAAAACCTTACTAAGATAATACATAGGCTGCTTAGCCTGAAACTGAATGCAAAGAAATGCCAGCTCTTCAGTAAGAAGGCAAATACTTGGGCCACATATTCTCACTAACAGAGGGGTGACTACTCAGACTGTGAGAGATTGGCCTTTCCCGAAAGATAAATGAGAGTTGCACTGTGATATGCAGATACTACTGCCAATTTGTAAGAGCTTTTCCCAACTTAGTAAAACTCCTCACTCATCTGACAGAATACTTACCTTAAATGTGCACATAATATAATAAGAGTATGTTCCAGGTGTTTAAATTAGTATGCATTGCACACTGTTAGGCTTTTTTCATAACTAGGCAGGCATTTTAAAAAAGACATCAACACCAAAGACATTGGTATAGGAAGCTTTTTATCTCAGGTCCAGGATGATTAGGAATAAGTAATAGCATATTACAGCTAGATATTCTGCAAGGCAAAAAGAACTATTGTTACCCGGCAGAAGCTCCTGATAGTAGTAAAGGCACTGGAACACTTCCATGTGTCTGTATGGTTAGCCATTCACATCCCCTCTCTCCTGGATGTTGAGCTTCAAGAACCTGAAACCCATTAAGTCCAGAGGCTCCACGAGTACAGCTTTATATCATTATGCATCAAACATCTGAAAGAAGGAACCACTCCAGTATGGATGCATGTCAAGAAGAAAATGCCCAAAGGAGCATAACCATTACACTAAAGTTGAGGAGAAACAGCTGCCACAGATATCTGTATGATTTCAGTGATGCCTGCAGATGGCTAGAATAGTGCAGGCTTGAGGCAGCAGCTGAACAGTTTAGGGCTGCTTTTGAGAGAAATAAAATCAGGGACCAGACCAACCTATGAAGACATTACACCCAGGAGTAGCATGTACTAGTAATGGGCACTATCAAATAAAACCTTTTGGTTATTTGATTGTTACCCTGGTATGCAGTGTCCATTTGGTTTTAAGGGGGGGGGGGGGCAAATAGTCAAAAATCAAGTTTTTCAATCTTGTTTTATGTAGTAGTTATAGAGCTTTTTGGCATTTCAAACTTAATAAAATCATCATTTTTAAAAGCCTGCACCCTTCACATTTAAACTTTAAACCTATTTTTCTCCCATTTCTTCTTCTTCTTTTAGGCATTTTATTACAAGCAAAACCTATATTTATATATTGCATGGTTCATGAAACAAAAAATAAACTATTTAAAATGAGAGCAAAGCATGCAAACATTTTGTCATCAGTACCCAAATAATTTATTATTTTGCACAGGAAGTAGTTATCAAAAATCTGGTACTTAAGTTTTATTAGTCACAGTTCCTGGAACATTCAATAACATTGTCAGCCTCATTACATTAAAATTGTAGGAGAAAATATATTTTGAAAATATGCATTTTTTTAAAAACACAAAAACTATTAAAACTAATGAGTTGAAACTTCAATGGCTTTATACATAGGTCATGAAGCAATGTGTACAAAAAGTTCCTAGCTTCAAACCCATATGCCCTCTTAAAATATTACTGTATTATTGGCTGCTTGGCAGTTGACAGTCCCCAATCACTTTTCAAGTCATTCTCATCCATTAACAAATAACAGTTATAATGCCAACCCTGTTCTACAGATTATTATAAAACTTTTGCTCTTTTATTTTCTTTACTTTATACTTTTGGCAAACAGTATAACATTATACTAAAGAATGCCTCATACCAACTACCCAGCAAGAAAAGTAAATACGCAGTTGGAGGTCAGGCATATGGTTTGTTCTAAACCTGTGGTAACACTGTTGGAGAGGTTGCCATTTGGTGTCAGATACACTTCACCTTGAGGTGGCGTTGTTGTATATGTAAATAAAGACCAAAACATTAATTCCAAACCCTAATGCAACTTAATTTTTACTTAAAGAAGATAAACTTGTAGTAATGTTACTGCTTTTTGTTTCTTAAGGCCACTTCTACCAATAACTTGCCAATATAGCATCACGATTTCTAGGCGATTGGCATTTATGATCTCTGGATAGTACTACTTGGAAGATATCTTTGCTGATAAGTTTTCTGCTAGTTGGAGAAGCCAAAATGTCCATTATCCAACTAAATTTCTACATTCACAACCAACAATTATCAATAGCAATACTAATCATAACAAAATTATATTTATTGGACGATAGCAGTGAAATCATTATAAAGAAGAGAAAGTCTTAAGGTCATAGAGAGAGGCAAAATTATTCCAAATACTGGACAAAGAAAACAATTATAAGCTTACTTTGACACTTCATGGGTAGCCTTTAAAACTTGATTGATGATTAGGAGTTTCTCCTGTTACCTGTCATGCAGATGATTGGGTTTTTTGATGTATTGATCACTTGGCTACACTTTGCTGCTTACAATTAGGACCCTCAACATTGGGCAAAGTTAAGCGCAAAAAATATGGGAGATTATCCAAAGTGTTAATTAATTTCTTATATCCCTGCTGACCTTTATGAAATTACTGTACAATCTAGAGGATGTGTAGTTAATCCTCCCCCTTTATTTCAATTTTGAAAAGTCCAGGAATTAAATTACGAATGCAAAATGCTGATATTAAGGCAAGTAGAATGTCTGATTTCTTAACCCTTTTAGTGCCAGCCAGAATAGCAAAGTGTGTCTGAAAAGTGCCAAGCAATTTTAGAGGAGAATGCAGGGTTTTAAATTATTAGTAATCAAATGAGTACCAAATGACATTGAGAGCTGAATCTTTTTTTCATTTTTAGTAAGCCCTTTTGTCTACTGTATAATATGCATTATATGGATGAGAAGTCCCTTCAGTATTTTTAAAAAATTAAAAACAAAAGAAAATTTTGAAAATAAAATTAAAATCCCAGCATCCTGTTTTTTGTCTTTGGTGATTTATTTTTTAATATACAAAAAATGAATTCATGTAACCTTTAGACTAAAAACTGAATTAAACCGCACACAAGCATAATACCACTATTAATGAAAATGGCATAAAGCAATATAACATAGATTACTGTACAACTTCATACTTGTGTTGTTGCATAGCTGAATGGTTGATTCACATTATATGCATTGTCTGGTTACACCTCCGTAAATCCATTTTGATAAGTACACTGATTGTTTGCATGCATACAAAGGCCGTTGTTGTTGGATACATTTTCATCGCTGAAGCTAGAATATATATCTTCCTCTCTTAGGTCAATGTCAGAAATGCTTTCATCAAAGTCTGAAAATTCAAAATCACTCGCTTCTTCTAATACGTTGCAAACTGCAGCCATTATTTCCTTTTTGGTTCATATCCTTTGGCTATAATGCCATATTTCAACCAACATGAAGCAAACACCAGTTAGGGAAATTAAATTTGGAGGTAGTCTAGCACTTTGAAGTGTAAAGATAAGGACCTGAAATGCTGCAGAAAACTTTACTCTATGGCTATGACTTAGAAAGTACACAGATTTTCCTGCTGGAAAGAGTTAAAATGTATGAAAATGGTATCTTGATTAGATCATGATTGGCAGTTCTCGCAGAATTTGTGTATCACAATTAGAACGAGATCGCCATTAAAAGGGTTAAGCTCTATTTCCACAGTCTTTGTAGTATGTTCTTTTAATAACTTCATGATATTGTATTCTAATGCACAGGCTAGAGGATAGCTTTCTGGTTTGTCGAAGGTGCTTGTAGCCTTAAATCAAATGAACATGCAATAATCAATAACCAAATGCTTTGTGTGCACCTTCCTGCAGTTTTGGATACTTCCTTTGCAGCAGGTTTGAGAGCAACCACCTCTTTCGACAATATTCTGCTTTAGTGAGGAACTGTATAAAAGAGAACTGCTAGGATTGGAGCAAGTTAGTTGTGATAAGAGTCAGAGAGACAGTTGATAACCTTAGAAAGCAAGAAGAACTGAGCATCAGTGTAACAAAGAATTTGGAAGGAAATTAAATAGTTGTTTTGTTACACTGGTGTCAGGCATGGGATTGATTGCCACAATGAGGAAATGATGAAAACATTAACTGAAATGGAAACAATGAAATCTGGAATGGAAGAAATGAAACCCAGAATGGAGAAGAGAGAGAAAGAAATGAACTCTAGGAATGGAAAATGACATATGGTCAGTGAATTCCACAATGATGACGATGCTGTTATCAAATAAACTCAAACAATTGTAACAGGAAGAAAGATCACAATATCTATGATTCAAGCCATCCAGCACAAGAGGATGTCAACTTAAGTCTTCCACCTACAAGTCACTGCCCACAATGGGTCAGCCCAAGAGGAAGTCTCTCTCTTGAAACCAACCTCCAGGAGCAGGCATCAAGAGTTCTCAATGTTGGCAGTGTTCAGAGAAATCTGAGCAGGTTTCAGAAACTAGTTTGTGAAGTATCACTTGGCTGCATCCTATCACAGTCAGGAGAGATGCTGCAGTTCACCTAGGTAAGTGAACAGCTGTGAATGAAGCCCTGGTGAAACTCCCAGTTATGAGTACCTAGAAGTACCAGCATATAATTTGGACTTTCCATGAGCTGCTAATGACCTTTAGGAATGGAGGTAGCCAAAGTGAAAGCTTCCCACCTTGAAGGCGGGGATACAATGAGGTACAGGATCAACCCAGAGATGGTCAAGCAAAGTATATTAGGACATCTAGTAAGGAACCACAACTAAAACAAAGATATTGGGGATGTGGCTAGCCGGCACCTAGCAAAGAACTGCTGTCCAAACTAAGCTGATGAGCATCAAGTGCTGTGTTGGGGAATGTGGCCAATCAGGTCACCTAGTGAAAGATTGTCTCCATAACCATGCCAACCAACAGGCAGGAAATGATAGGAGGACCAGCAAGGTGAAGGGCACTTCAAGGCCATCATTGCCATCCCCTAAAGTGATGATGTTGCCTTTTGTGGATGATAGCCTAATTGCACATGGCTGTATGCAAAAAAAAGTTATGTCGGATGCTGGTAGACATAAGTATAGCTGTGACTATAATCAGACCTGATGTAATAAAAGAACTGTAGACAAGAAAATTTAATCAACTATATTAAATCATGAATGCATTGAATAACACACCTTGACTGGCCAGAGTTGACCATGGGGCTGAGTATCATGAGCTTTTAGCTATTTGTCATGAGGGTAGCTGAGGATGTGATACTGTGAGTGAATGACCTCAGTAGACACAATGTATGAGATGGTCTGCGAACACACCCAAGTAGTGAGCAACCAGATGATCTTTTATGACAGCAGGTCAAGGCAGATGATCTTTTATGACAGCAGGTCAAGAGCCAGGGTTTCAGCAGGATGATCTGGTGTAGTTGTATCAATCACCCTATTCAGACCAAGGAATGTTGCCTCAAGCTTCAACAGCAGCAGCAAGGGCCTCATGGTGAAGAGGATTAATGATGTAGCCTACTGCATCCAGAGGCTGCTCCAAGGGAAGTGACTAGTAATATGAAACACCTGGATCTTCTAGCCCATTACAACGATGCTGGTTTGGATGACCAGCTGCAAGAGAAAACAGTGTGCCTGTGTGAAAGCAGTCAGGAGGCCTAGCCTCTGCCTAGCCCCTAGGAACACATTACTGTCAGGTTTATCGGAAATGGTGACACATGTAAGAGCAGCACCAGAGGAAAGTATGCTGGCCTGTTACATAGCCCCCTGGATTGTTACTTGCATCTGTCACCATAGATCAATTGAACATATGTAATTATTGCCCAGTAACAAACACTTTGTGTGCTATTTGCCACAGTTTTGGAAGCTTCCTTTGCAGCAGGTTTGAGAGCATTCTGCCTTTGCTCTGGGGACCATATAAGAGGGAGCTTCTAGGAGCTGTGACAATCAATAATGTGAAATTGAGTGTTATTTCTGGTTGCTCTCAGTGTCCCAGTCTATATTGAGTGTAAATGACAATAAAAGTTTGCTCAGATGCCTCTTTATCAGGCTTGAGGTTCTTTTGTGTGTCATAATTCTATGACGGGGCCAACAGCTTTACTTCCCTTCGGAAGGAAGTCATGCTAAGGATCTTTAAGTCTGTAAAAAATCCTGCTTATGAAACGGGAGGAGGATATGTGTAATGGAAGACTTTTCAATTTTATGATGAAATTTATCACCACAGCTTAGATGAGCAAATTGCAAATATTTGACATGAAGGAAGGAATCAATGGTACCAACATTTGCAAAGATAGTGGAGGAGCTGAATGCTGTGATATATTAATCCCTACTCCTTCAGCATTATAAGGGCTCCTCCAACATCACATCTCAAAGTTCATGTTTCAGCATCATACAAAGTGCACTCCAGGCTTAGCATTCCTGTAATCTCTTACCTATCATTGATAAGAGACTAATGCCTCTACTTGGGTTATTCAACCTATTTGCTATTCTGTAGAATCTTTCTACCCTCTAGTATGGCATTGAAAAATTTTACTATTAGTACTCTCCTTCCACCATCTTTGTAACACACATTCCAGAATTGTCCCACTATTCTATCAATTCCGTTAGATTTCTTACTTCTTTTAATTTTGTAATCTGTTTTACACCTGGTAGTGTTTAATGCCCGTTTTAACTACTAATGGCACTGCAGGCAGTTTTACACCTAGAAAAAATCCATTGCCCTCCACCGAGTTTGACACCACAACCATGGGAAAGAAATCTGGGATTTAAAGTTTTGGGGAATATTGAATAAAATTGCACATTAAGGAAACCACCTACACCGGAGGCCCTCCAAAATATTACAACAACCCATACAAAGTTCCATAGAAGCTTTAACCAATGTTGTTGAAGCAATCATATGACATCCATTTAATGAAATACGATAACTGAAAACAGGTGGTGGCCATTATATGTGATAACATGGTAGCCTCTCGTTCTCAAGATTATGGGTTAAAACACAGTGGAGGGCAAATGTAAAGCTTCACTTACTTGAGGTATGGAGCTATGGAGCTATGGAGCATGTTCTAAGAGCAATGAATGACAGCCCTGCATTCTGCCAACTTCTGTTAACAAGATTGAAAAACATCTTGCAGATCTACTACTCAGTTGGTAGCCAGATTAGTTAACCACTGAATGCCAGTATATATAACCACTTCCTGCACAGGAAGGATTAAGTTCAATAATGATGCATAATAAAACATTGTGTTTGATAAAGTGTATACTTTTTTTTATTGACCCTGTATGCAGAATTTAAATTAGCATTCTGGAGTTAATAAGCCTAATAATATATCTTTAAGTAGTTATATTTTTTCCCATTTGACTCTTGTAATTATTAATTGTATTGCCTCCTGACATTTCAGGTTAGATGCAGAAGCAATCAGAAGTAACTTGAGTTATGAGAACCAGTATGATGCTAATGAGAAGAAATGTACTTCACAATTGGAGCTGAAAAAACATAAACTGCATCATGAAGGTCAAAAACCACATAAGTGTGATATTTGTGGGAACAGATTTACTCAGATATCAAGTTTGAGAAGACACAAAGTGATTCATAGTGGCCAAAATCGGCACAAGTGCGATATTTGTGGAAACAGCTTTGCCTGGTTGACAAGTTTGAAAAAACACAAATTGAAACATGAGAGCCAGAAACCTTTCAAGTGTAAGTTTTGTGGAAAGGGTTTTAAACAGTTATCAAGTCTGAAAACACATGAGTTGATTCATGAGGGCCAAGCACCAAACAAATGTGATACTTGTGGGAAGGCTTTTACTCTGTTATCAACTTTGAAAAAACACAAACTCCTTCATGAGGGCAGAAAACCATACATGTGTGAACTTTGTGGGAAGGCTTTTACTCATTTGTCAAGTTTGAAAATACACAAATTGATTCATGAGGGCCAAAAGCCACACAAATGTGACACTTGTGGGAAGGATTTTACTAATTCATCAAATATGAGAAGACATAAACTTATTCACGAGAGCAAAAAGCCATATAAGTGTGATATTTGTGGGAATGGCTATAGTCTTTTGTCAACTTTGAAAAAACACAAAATGATTCATGAGGAACACAAACAGTATGTGTGTGATACCTGTGGAAAGGGTTTTACTTATTTGTCAGGTTTGAATACACACAAATTGTTTCATAAAGGCCAAAAGCCACACAAGTGTGATACTTGTGGGAATTGCTTTACTCTGATGTCAACTTTGAGAAAACATAAACTGATTCATGGGGACCATAAACCATACAAATGTGATACTTGTGGAAAGGGTTTTAATGATTTGTCAAACATGAGAAGACATAAACTGGTTCATTAGAACAAAAACACATACGTGTGATATTTATGGTAATTACTATACTCAGTTGTTAACTTTGAAAAAATACAAAGTGATTCATGAGGACCACAAACAAATACACTTGTGATGCTTGGGAAGGGTTTTACTCATTTGTCTAGTTTGAATATTTACAAATGGATTCATGAGGCCCTAAAACCGCACAAGTGTGATATATGTGAAAATAGTTTTACTGGTTTGCCAGATTTGAAAAAACACAAATTGATTCATAAGAGCAAAATTATCACACATTTGCAGGAAAAGTTTTACTTATATGCAAACTTTGAAAAGAATCATTCACCACATGTGTAATATTTCTGGATATGTTTTTATTTGGTTGTCAATTCTAAAAAAAAAACAAAACAAAAAAAACATTTTTTCACACACCTGTAATATTTGTGAGTATGAGTTTGCTTGGTTGTCAATGCTGAAAATACCAAAATTGATACACGAGTGCAATATCTAATTCACAAAAACCTCCCAAGTGTAATTATTTTTAAGTATGGTTGTACTTGGTTTCCATTTCTGAAAAGACCAAAATTGTTTCATGAGTGCCAATAAACAGAAATGCAATATTTATGGGTGTGGCTTTACTTGGTTGTCAAATCTACAAAGACACATAACGAGGTGACATTCCAACACGAACATGTCCACATTTAAATTTCCTGCAAAGAATAACTAGTTCATGCAATTAATAGGAGGCTCTGATTTAAGTCACATGATTTCCATTCCATTCAAGACCAGGTATTCCCTCGCAGAGCAGCTGGTATGATTATTGTCGCGCTTCTGTTCTCATGTAATGTTGTATTCTAATATCTATTAACTGCAATTATTAGATCAGCTTTTTGGTTAGTGAGTGAAATGGATGAAAAACATGTACTTGTGAAGACAAACCAGGGTAGCAGAAAGAGGAAGAGCAATGAATCACAATGTGAAAAGGATAAAGGGAAACAGTATGTTGCACCAAGAGGCTTTCATTCTTTTCATGCATGTTCACACCAAAATAAACAGTTCTCTTGTCAGGAAATACACCCACAAGATGCACTGCACCTGAGGCAATTAATTTATAATGCTCAAGATAAAGCAACTCAAGAAAGGATGGCTGCACAGATGATGTCGCTGAAAAGTGTTCAAAGAAAGCGACCTCAAAACAATGAAGGCGAAAGTAAACCTCGCAAATTTAATGTTAACTACACTCTTTTTGCACAAAATGGAAACATAATATACCCAGTGTGCAAGAAATTTTTCATGCATATTACCCTAGTGAAATCTACTTGGCTGTATAGTATAGTAAACAAAATAAAAGAAGGAAAAGGAATATAGAGGTGGAGATCGCTTCAGTCATAAATCTGCAAGCAAGAAGAAAAGTGTTAGACAATTTATAAACTATCTGCATTGTACTGAAAGTCTTACAACCGACAAAAATCACAACGGCTGTATCTGCACAGCGAATTAAGTATAAAGAAACTAAGTGCACTGTAGCTAATGACAACAAAGTGTCTACATCTATGTTCCGTAGAATATTCGTGAATGAATATAACATTGGATTTAGAAGTCTTGCTTCAGATATCTGCAGTTTCTGTGCAAGAATTGACGAACAAATGAAGGTGGCTTTAAAAAAGGTCCACAAAAAAGGGCAAATGTATTCTATGTATGAACTGTTACAAGAAGAGAATGAACATGCAGTGGCTTTCTGCTTTGATTTTCAACAGTTCCAGTCGCTGCCAAAGAGTCCTGTACAAGAAGCATTTTACTCCAGACAGATAAGTTTTTACAGTTTGTGCATTGTCAATGTGAAATCAGTGAACCCTGTATTTTACATGTGGACAGAAGATATGGCAGACCATGGTGCAGCAGAAGTGGCTTCAGCCTTATTGCATTTTTAAAATCTGTCGATTTTAAAACTGTAAAACTGTACTGAAACTTTTCTGTGATGGGTGTGGAGCTCAAAACAAGAACAATGTCATACTTCAAACACTCATGCATTCTCTTGGAATACATGATGGTCCTGTTGAAGAAATACACCTCAGTTTCCGGTTTGAGGACACAGTTTCTTACCTGCTGACGACGTTTTCGGTAGAGTGGAGAAACTTCTACGAAAAAAGCCAACAGTTGTAACAAAAGAGGACTATATTGAGATCTACCAGTCAGTGGGTGAAGTAAGAAAACTTGGTGAAGATTGGAGAGTGATAGACAAGAAATTGCTATCTAAAGGCCTACGAAATTTAGATCACATCAGTGAAATGAAACAAATTTTTATTAAAAAGTGTCAAGCTATGGGAAACATTCACATTGATGTGGATGCAACTGCATTCTACAAGTTCCCAGCAAGAGCTACCAGAGCGGAAATCTCTTTTGAAACGCGGATGGACCATGAAGAAACTCTTCTACCCAGCAATACCTGAAATACCCCACAGACATCCAATCCCAGATGCTAAGAAGAAAGATGTTGATGGTTTATTGAAAACTATTTTCGCAGAAGACTGGAGAAATCACCAAGATTTAAGATTAGCTCTATTCCTACATCGTGCCATACAGAGACAGATGACATTTCTTGTGACTGTTTAGAAGATGATTATGGTTTGTTTGTTTAAGTGTACGAGCTCAAGAATCTTTCTAATAATAAGCAATGTCATTGTTGATGTCATTCCATTTTGGTCATGATGCTTTAATTTATTATAAAAAAAGCAAAATATCACAACTTTGTTAAAATTTCCAAACAAAGCCAAAGGTACCAGAGTTTATAGTTTTTTTTAATGATATGATATACTAAAATGTTATAGATAGTTACTCTGATATAGTATAATAAACATTACTCAATAACAATCAAGTCATTATGAAACGAGATATTTGACTTTCGAAATTTAATCAAAGGCGAACATGTCAAAATGGATCATGCAAACTAGAACATGTCCATACTTAAATGTACTTTTTAAAGGACAATTTTCAGTTTAGATTTATTTCTCACACATGAATTGCTTTTTGGATACAAAATAAAAGTGTTTGCTTATCAATATGTTGCTTTCATTCATATGTATGTATAGTTGATGTACGTTTTATGTCGATTGTGAAAAACTTTATTTAATGGACATGTTCGTCTTTGCGTGTCACCTCCTCACATATGGATTAACTGAAGCAAATAAATAATGCATGAAGTCATAAAGCCACAGGAGTGTAATACTTGGTTGGCACAATTGGATGTAGTTAGGTAAAATGGAACAATCCATAAAATCTAAATTGCTTTAAAATTGATATTTTACACAAAGTAACATAACTAGGGGATTGTAATTACTATGTTTTCATCTACTCATTCAATGTTTGAGAAATCCTTAAAAAATTAGAAAAAGTGGTCTAGGGCTGTTATAGAATAATTAGCAGGTCATTTTTAATTTCTTTGAAGAAATTTTAATAAAAATATTACATTGTGTATACCAAACCTTCAGATATATGAATCAACAAAATTAGATAAACTAAACAAAGATGTATGTGATACAATTTTGAAAACAGCAAAAAAATACATACCAAGAGGATTTACTAAAATCTACAAACCTTTTTGGAACTCACAACTAGAAAAAATGAAAAAAGAAAAGAGACCAGGCTAGAATCACAGCAGAAAAATCTAAAGATCCGAAAGAAGTACAAAATTGGAGAAAATTAAATGCTCAATTCAAAAAACAAATTACCAATACCAAAAGAGAACATTTTAATAATTTTCTACAGAACATGGACTATAGAAAAGATGCACAAAAAGCATACAGATTCATACATAACATTCAAAACATGACAGTAAAAAAATACCTTTAATTTATAATAATAAAATAATTACATACATACAGAATTCATCAAACATCTGGGAAGAAAAGCAAAATTAAGACTCCTAAATCTCTATAATTTATCATAGAATACAAAAGTACCAGATAAATGGAAGAAATCTATAATATCTATTTTGAAATCAAACAAACCAGCAGAAAATTTTTCAAGTTATCATCCAATACCACTTACCAGCATATTAGCAAAAATCATGGAAAAAATTATTTCCAATCATTTAAATTGGTTTCTACAAAAAAAAAAAAATGACTTAATTTCAACTAAACAAGCAGGATTTAGAAAACACCATTCAACAAATGAACAGATTTTAAATCTTAGTCAAGACATTAAAAATGTATTAAATAAAGAAGAAGACACTCTAGCAATATTTATTGACTTTCAAGGAGCATATCATTGTATTTGGAGATACAAACTGTTGATAAACTTAAAATTCTAGGAATCCAAGGACATTGGATCACTGAATTCATTATTCAACGCTTTATTGCTACCAAATATAATGATAAATTATCAAAATATCAACAGACACACAGTGGCGTACCTCAAGGCAGTATCCTTAGTACAACTCTCTTTAATATTTATATCAATGATCTTCCATATCAATTACAAAAAAGAGAATCAAAAGTCTTAATGTTTGCAGATGATGTAGTCATATGAAATTCTAAACCGAAAAATCAAAATCAACAATTAATAAATATAGCACAACAATCCTTGACGACATTACAGAATTGGACATCTAATAACTTCATGAAAATTAATACACAGAAAAGAAATTATCAACTATTTACTCTAAGGAAGAAACTAATACATATTTCCCTTCAACTAAATGGAGAAACTCTCACAGAAACACATGAAGCCCATTATTTAGGTATTATTTTTGACACAAAATTAACATGGAAAAAACACATTGATAATATAATAAAAAAAATGAGGAAAAAATTACCACTATTAAAAAGACTGGCAGGCAAGAAATGGGGATGCACTACACAAGATGTGTATTAAACCAAAATTTAAATATTGTGAAGAGATACTAATAACTGCAAATATAGAAAAACTTAATATTCTACAAAATTAAATTCTTTGCCTAGTAACTGAATCTGTTAAAACTACCCCAGGACTTGCTCTACAAATTTTAACAAATAATCCAAGACTGAAACTCGACATTGAACAAGCAGCCATCTTACAATATGAAAAATTAATCAGACTACTTTTAATGACTGGTTTTTGGCATACTGTACATAGCTAAATAAAATAGAAGGCTGTGTTATCACCTGTGGTGCGATATGCAGTAAATGTAGGCATTAAACATTATCAAAAAAAAAAATTATCTACATCTCCATTAACAGTGTCCAGGAATTTGGTATTAATATCAACACACTCCTCTGAAGCTGTCTGACATTCCAAATCTGGCTGCCAATACCCAAGGTTGTGGGTTCAAACCCAGCAGAGGCTGATGTATTTTTTTGGGCATAAAATTCCTTAGCATGGCTTCCTTTGGAAGGAAATTAAAGCCATTGGTCCCATATCATAGATTTACAGCACATAAAAAAATCTCAAGCTTGATAAAAAGTCTCTAAGCAAAATTAAATAGTCTTACATGTCCAATATAAATTGGGAAGCTGAGAACCACAGTAGTTAAAGAGCATCCATAAATAAAATTCCATTTCCATTTCTTGCAGTCAAATATAATGAATATAATTTTAAATGATTATGTAGGCCTTATAAGCATAACTATTCATAAAATAAAATTGGTATAATAATTATATAACTAAAGCTGTATGTATGTTTAAAACTTAATTTTAAATTAGTTTAACATTAAATATTTTATAATAATCTAAATATCTATATTAGTTTTAGTAAATCAAACGCAGAATTTCTGGATAAAATAAAATAGCTCATTCCCCTTAAATGTTTCAGTTTAGAATATTGAATATATGAAATAAATTATGGTTGAAGTTGCAAAGTTAATTCATTGCATTATCATCATCATCATCATCACCACCACTACTACTTTCATTGTATTGAAATCCCTTTTGTACTGCTAAAGAAAACTCTTTTGCTTCTATCTGACATCTTAAATGAATAAACTCTATTCTGACAATTAGATAATACTGTCACCTAGTCATTGTGGTCATTGCCAACCAGTAATGTTGCATTGCAAATAACACTGCCAGACATTAAGCATTATAATCAAAACAGAACTAAGCTAATATGATCTCTGTTTTCAAAAGCGTGTGCATCTCTCTCTCCCCCTCCCATCCCTCTCTCTCGCTCCCACTCCATCCCCCCTTCCCTCCCCCTTCCCACTTACTCTCTCCCCTCCCCTCTCTCCTAAAACAAATAAATTCTTAAAATCAAGCATGTCTCTAAAATAATTTTTGTTCAATTATCACTTTTAAGTCATGTTAAAACATTGTACCAAATTAATTGCCTCACACAGTTAATGTGTGGGCAGGGTTGGTAAGGTAGAATCAAACTGAAAAATTCAAATCCTGACTATAATGTTGAATTTTTCAGTATGATTCTACCTTTCAAATGGTTGAGCCTGATTATAGTATGTGGCTTCCTGCATAGCAACTTTTAATGAGCATGTATTCAGAAAAGTATTTTAAAAATTTCACTTCAAAACCGCATTCAAGCAGCATTTTAAATGTTGAAATATTCTAAAATTTTACTAGGAAACATTTTAAGTAATTTTTTTACCTTAGCACTAGGTGAGTGATTTGATTAAATCAAACCTGATTTAATATAAGCTAAATAATACTATGACATTTTAGATGCCTTATAGGGATGAAAGCTTATTTTGGTAATAGTAAATGTTTAAATACAATAATTTTACAGCTTATATGTGCCACAGCAATCCTGTCATAAGAATATATGGGAAGATCATCAGAATCCCTATATTTGTCATTAAAATATATGTGACTACCCCTTGATGGCCATAATTGCTGCATGTGTGTGATTGACTTGCTTCTGAAGTCATACTTGATTGTTGACGTGCTCTGGTAGCTGTTTTTTATTAGCTAATGCATTGTCATACCTGTGTGAATAAAAATGGCATGTTATTTATGACGCTCTTTAACTGCTGTGGTTCTCAGCGTCCCATTCTATATTGGGTGTGAAAGATCGCTTAATTTTGCTCAGAGGCCTGAGGTTCTTTTACGTGCCGTAAATCTATAACACGGGACCAACGGCTTTACTTCCCTTTTGAAGGAAGCCATGCTAAGGATTTTTTACACCCGAAAAAATACATCATCCTCCGCCAAGTTTGAACCCGCAACCTTGGGTATATGAAGTCAGCATGGTAATCATTACAGCACGGAGGGCGACACCTGCATGAATGAGCATGTATGCAAACAATATGCACTTTAAACTGAATCTCTGATTGTCACACCTGTGTATGTTTGTTACACCTAAGGTGGTTCACATGTGGAACAATAAGCACTACTTCTGGAATTTTCTTGCCATTTTCAGCACTTTAAAAGGGGGTAACTTTACCGAAATGGTTCAGAGTTCACAGCATGCAGCATTGTGTTAAGTGACAAGATATGAACTGTGAAACATTAAAGCCACGAGAGAAAATTGTACTTCAGGAGTTGCAAAAGCTCAGAATAAGGACTTGTGATCAGTTTTGTTACAAAA
The DNA here is from genome assembly GCA_030762935.1 of Hymenopus coronatus. Classification (NCBI taxonomy): domain Eukaryota; kingdom Metazoa; phylum Arthropoda; class Insecta; order Mantodea; family Hymenopodidae; genus Hymenopus; species Hymenopus coronatus. The sequence goes on along the minus strand of CM060898.1, from coordinate 15,215,222 downwards.
AAGTTATCAATTGTTTGGACATACTATCATTCCAATATCTATAGTAGTATTTTAAATTATATTAAGATCTTGAACCTGTTGAAATTACTGTCAATACACTGTAAATCTATAGTAGTATTTTAAATTATATTAAGATCTTGAACCTGTTGAAGTTACTGTTAATACACTGTAAATAATCTATAAATATGTCTATTACTGTCAATTTATTTCCATGTGCAAATGTCACAATTACACAAAGATCCTGATTTTTAACTCACTTTTCCATCACTTTAATACAATACCTGCATTTAGCCACACCTGTTTATTAGCTATATATTTCAACAGTAACCAGGGCATCTTTAACTTGTGCATTAATCTTATGTCCATGGATGCAAGCAATAAAGGCAATAAAATACCTAGGGAAGGGGAAAGGTGCCTAAAATGACATACTTTTATTAGGACCTTCGATTTTTAGTACATTATATAATTAAAAATTAGAGAAATGTGTTGAATGACTACAATATTTTATGGGTGATACTATGCACGTTCAATGTAGTCCATAGCATAATACAGAAATCTAGAAATTTTGATTTTTGAAAATGTGTTTAGTATGTCATTTTAGGCTGCCTGGGAGGTCAAATTGACATAGTATATTTTTTACTTGGAATTAGTATATGTAATTAAAAAGTATACACATATTAGGCAAAATCAAAATAATGTGACACATTACTTACCAAACTCATAGAAAATAAGAAAACATAAACAATTGTCTTGCAATTTGAAACTCTGTTTTTAAATTTAAGGTTCTGCAAATCTTACATTAAAAAGCAATAAGCTAGTAACACAGGAACACAGAATGTTCACACATGAAACTCATAGTTCATTTTGATCAAAATTCATAGGCAAATAGAAAAAAAAATTATAGGCACAGTTTACATACAAAATTCTTGGTTTGTTTTCAAACTCCTCCACAATCTGCAAGACTCCACTTCAACAATTCTTGCATCATAACCACACTTGCCCAGACTTTGAATGGCTGAACAAACTGCTTAAGGAGATGCATGAAGCATCATCATTATCATCATGTTCACTATGAATGCCATCAATTGGATCTGAATGGACTTCTTCATTGAGTTCTGAATCCATGAACAGTTAGTGCTTAACAAAACTTCTCTTTGATTTTCGTAGTTCTAGAGCTTTTCTCTACATTTCCTTTTCCTTTACTAACTGCATATTGGGTGTTGCTGTCTGTTCCTAACCTTCTTGGCTTGTCCGCTTTCATTTAGCTTCAACCTTAGAAGATGAGGGTTTGTGGGAAATTTCTTGCAGTATTGCAGAAGTTCAAGCATTGAAGGATAAGAGGGATGTGCTGTACTTTGCTGAACTGTGGTTGAAGGTTAATCTGTTGTACTGCTTGGCTTATACAGATGATCTGCAATATTGTCTGGGTTCAGTGGGAAAATTCCTGAAGCATCGAAGTCTGATACTGCATTTTTTGGGTTTGCAGCTAACAAATAGGTTTCATGAAAAAGTTTTGAAATCTGGTAGAGAGACACTTTTATACCTGGATTGTTCTTCAGTCCCTTTCTGACTTCCTTGTAATAGGTATCTTGAGGTCAAAAAAAATGAAAAATAAATCAAGAGGCTGAAGTCTGTGGGTGCAATGCGGTTGAAGACATAACATTACAACTCCAGACTCTTTGGCAATCTCAAGTGCTTGAATATTTTTACGACTACTATGCCCATCCAGGATGAGAACTTTGTCAATAGCTGTGAGTTTAACTTAAGATATGAAATGTTGTAACTATTTCACGAATAGTTCCAAAGCCATATAGCCACTCTCGTTGCAGAGTCATAAGGTTCCCACCAGGTCATCATATAGTGTTGGATTTAACTTCTTGCGTGGAAATATCATCCCTGGAGGTACATTAAGGTCACAGGAACTAATACAGTACACCACTGTACATGAAGTCCACGCACTAATTAGTGCACCAACTTGTTCCTTTCCTCTTGTAGGGAATATCTTTGGTGGTTTCTGCACAGTTGTTGGTACAGATTCATCCAGGTTGAAAATCTGCATAGACAGGATATTGTCTCTCTCAATGGTTGTTGAAAGCAAAGAGAAAAACTTCTGCATCTGGGATTTATTAAAGACCTGTGCACATGCTGTTGATGTGGGTTCTGATTGGCGAAGGCTAATCTTAGGATTGTGTTTCCTGAATCCTACCGGCCAATCCTTTCCTGCCATTCTCTTGACAACTTTAAATGGGCAGTCAATATCCATTCTTTGTTAAAATTGAAATGCCAGTGTTCGAACATCTCGTGATGTCAAACCAAATATCTGTAATTCTAACTCTTGAATATGTGCTATAATCTGTGTCAAGTTAGTTCTGTCCTGATGTCAACACTTGAGAGAGAGAGGGGGGGGGGATACTGAAGCAGAAGAGCGTTGGGCTGTTTATTGGTTCAGGGAAGGTAATGGGTGTTAACTTTTACGTGGATGCATATTGTAACAGCCTCCTAAAAGTACAGTACTGTAATAGTTTTCAGCTCACTGCTCTGCGCAGGTTATAAAAAGTAATAGTCCGACATTTTATCCATATCTGACATATACCAAACAGATGGCTCTGGGTTCGTGAATTCTGAAAGGAATATTTACAACAGACGTACACATTCTATAAAAAAACATATAGATTAGACAGAAGACAGGCAAAATTATATATTGACTTTATTAACCTATTACTGTTAAATAAAATGCAGCTAACTTATATTACTAAAGGACACTGGTATTATATACACAATAAGTTGCCAGCGTGTACCAGACAGCTCTCTTAAACAACTGGTAATTCTCAAGGTGAATGCTGATTAAGCTGTTGTTTATAGTGCAGGGTCACTTCTGATAATGTGTTATTTAAAACTGTATTTCTTGTACATCTCGCATGCCTCACAAGCCCAGGGGGCTTCCTATATGCAGTTAAAAAGCAGTAAGCTTTTAATCATGGAACAGTCCAGTGCTTCAGCCATAATAAAACGCAACTAAGGCAAGCCTTTAAAAAGTGGCGAGAGGCAAATGGTCGCGCATTGTTTCATGGTACTTAAAGAAAGAAACCCCAAATCGGCCATAAAGAATATCGAAAGAGAAACAGGTGATCTCCTTGGTGTTTCTGCATTTAGTATGCATAGTGTTAGAATGGAACAGCAAGCATCCGGAAGCCTAAGAACACTGGGAAAATCGCATAAACATAGAAAATGTTCAGAGAAATACAATGATTTTGTAAAAAGTGCTATTTGCAGTTCATGATTGTTTTTTCAGAAACGAACCACCAACTCTAAATAAAATTTTGCACGCAGTAGATTCTGACACAGAGTTGCCACATTTCTCATGAAGTACTCTCCACAGGTTGCTGATTGATTATTGGATTTAAATTTCAATCGTGAGGGCAGAAATCAGTTATGGTGGACAGAGGTGACATTGTGATGTGGGGACGTCAATATTTGCGCCAGATCAAAGCTTTTCGCAGTGAGGGCCACAAAATGTACTTCCTTGACGAAACTTGGCTGAATGAGGGATATACAAATTCTTCAGCTTGGTGTGATACAACCGTGAGAGATAAAAAACAAGCATTTATCTCTGGTCTCTCCACAGGTCTGAAAGAACCAACAGACAAAGGAAGAAGACTCATCATGGTTCACATTGGAAGTGAAACTGGTTTTGTAGACGGTGGTTTATTGACTTTTGAATCCAAAAGCACCAAGGACTTTCATAAAGAAATGACTGGTAATGTTTTTCTTCAGTGGTTTCAATCTGTCCTTCCAAAACTTGAGCCTAACTCTGTTATTGTATTAGATAATGCTAGCTACCCCAGTGTTAAAGCAGAACGCATCCCCAATATGTCTTGGAGGAAAGATGACATTATTAAGTGGCTTCAGGAAAATGTGTGTGAGTTTAGTGCCGAGATGGTTAAACTTGAACTAGTAGCCATTGTAAAAAATGTGAGAACACAAAACGATAAGTACGTTGTGGATGAGGCAGCAAAAAGTGCAGGTCACAAAAATTCTGAGATTGCCACCATACCATTGTAAACTTAATCCAATCGAGCTAATCTGGCATCAGATGAAAGGCTATGTGCGTAGGCACAACACCACCTTTAAGCTGAGGAGGTTCGCTCCCACCTCAGTACAAAATACAATAACTGTGTTCAGCATGCAGTAAAAGAAGAAGAGAAGATGTGGCACCTGGATGGACTCACCGATAAAGTTGTTGAAATAATTGTAATCACCCACGGTAGTAGCTCAAGCGACTGCGAACATACATCGGGATATGACAATGCTTCTCTATCAGGAGTTAAAGTTCTGCAGGATTCCTTTTTTATTTTTTTGGTAGTGTTTAACGCCCGCTTTAACTACTTATGGCACCGCAGGCGGTGACACTGATACATGAATGAAGATAGAGCACCGGTGGAATGCGATGGCGGGGGAAACCGGAGAACCCAGAGTCGCTTAGAATCGAACCCGGGCCGTCCAGGTGAGAGGCGAGTGGTTTAACCACTCGGCCACGGCGCGGCCTCTGCAGGATTCCGATTAGAAGTAACCATTATGCTTCTGTAAGATACCATTAATGCTGTAACTTATAGATTTAACAATTTAATGTGTTACTAAACTCGATTTATTGTCAACAAGTTAGCGCTGCTATATGTATCGCTAGTGTTGCAAAACTTATGTGCGCACATGTACCGTTAACACGCAGCGAGTTGAGCCAGCTCCGCCTTGTTATTGACATCAAGACGGAACTAACTTGACACAGATTATACCAATATGTTTTCCAATTCTTGGTTAAAAATAGGATGAAAACGTCCTAGCGTTGACCATTTTTCGCTGCATCAATGGTTGCTCTCATGTCCTCTTCATTCCATAACCTACTCCTAGTACTTGAAAAATTAATGGAAATGATATTTATTTTTAAACAGAAGTTCATGTAGACGTGGTTGTATCTTAAATTCAGCAATAGGGCAAAATGACATATTAAGAGGGCAAAACGACATACTGTATGTCATTTTATCCTCCAGCGAGTTGCTTGATACTAGTAACCACAAATGTTACAACAAAATCAATAGAATATTACTGTGGAAGTACCTTTGTTATATTATATATTATATTATCCAGGACTTATTTCTTGAATCGCCTGACTGCACAAATACGTTTTCCGCTCTGAATTCTGAACGCGCCAAAACTAAGCGAAGCGCCATCGAGCGACAATGGAAATAGTATAACGGTGGCACTAACTATGGGAAGCAAAATTCAGCTACCAACTTGTGGACATATCGATAATAGTAATAGCGATGTGTCGTTTTACCCTATGTAGTTTTAGGCAACTTTACCCTATATGACGTAGCTTACCTTAAACTTCCGGTGGACAGAGCCAAGAGGAGTTCTAAAAGCCTAACCACGGCATACAAAAAAGCGCCATTCCTTCTGACTGGTACCAGTATCACCGTTACGCATCACGCTTTCACTTCTTTGCTACGTTTTCTGCACCAAAAGATGAAACTTTCTGATGAGTATATCCTGTTGTCCACAATTCCCACATATAGCCACTTTGTTCAAATTCTTATGATTAATAAAAAACGCAACATTTGATCCTCCTTGTACGAAATGCTGCAAAAAAAAAAGTTCATTACTCGCAATTCATCTTCACCTTAAATGCCCGCAATGAACTGAATAAACAATGTCGATATTCTTTTATTTTTCAATTGCGCGCTTTTTTTTTTTTACTATGTTTTGTAATATTATGTGCGATAGTTGAACATTATTTCACAGAATAAATATATAGCATAAACGTGAATGTTTATCGTTTCCTTTAAATTGGTTAAATGTCCTTTACTTCATAGTGTCAATTTTTTAGCTTTAAAATATACACGCAAAACTTTGCAGCAATACTTCTCAAACGAACACCTTGTAAATAAACAATTTATAAAGCGCTCTTGATGGCCAGATAAACTACCAAATCCGGAATGCAAATGGAAGAACATGCAAAGTGAAAAACGCTTAGGTAAGTAACAATGCGCTGCCACAACCTTATCTGTAAATTCTTTAAATTATTGTATAATACGTTGATTTCATTCGGATAGTAAACATGTGTGCAAAGAAAAATCCTTATAGAATTATACTTAGTAAGTTCAAGTGCTAAATATTAAATTTGACTTTTTTTTTTTGACGAGTTTCGCTTTTATGAGAAACTCGAACATACATATTTTGTGAATCTCTCTGTAGAAACCAAACGACTGGGCTGTAAAGGCTACTAGCAGCCACTGTTTCAACCACAGCAGCGACAGGCTATAGCCCCATCTATAATTGACTCCAGACAGGCCATAGACACTTCTGGACAGACTTGCACATCTTTGGAGGCTAAACGAGGAATCTGAGTGTCATCGCCATTGTGGTATACAGTTTATCCGCTCAGATTGTCACTACCTCACCTCACTTGTAGCTGAGTGGCTATGAAAGAGGAGAAAATCTCGGGACTTTCGTAATTGTCTATGCTGCTACTAATTCTTGGGCACCAACCTGTGATCATTTCAAATGTAATGTTTCTTATGAAATTACATTCATTGTTTTACAATGGAGGAGGTGTGTAACTATTTCTGAAATTTTCTGTTTTTACTATTCTACAAAAAAAGCTCCTTGGGCTTCAGTTTTCAAAACTTTGCAATAAAACTTCATCTTTTCATTCTAGGAATATCACTTTGAAAATCGCATGAGTTTCAAATTAATTACATATTATTTCAGGAAAAGGAATGGCAAGTTATTCACTCATACATTTTTTTTTAAATTATTTTCATATATACATTAATTTTAATACAAATATATGATTAAATTTACTTACCTGGAAAATTAATTCTATAATTTTATTTATTATAGGTTCTCTGGTAGAAAAAAACTGATTGGTTGAAACGTGCACCGCAAGATCATTTTTAACATTTAAATGCGTTAGAAAGTGTATTTAATGTCATTAGTTACCATTAAGGCTTCCATTTAAAAGGTCACACAACAAATGTTTAAATTGGAAATTGCTGAAAATAATAATTACAACATAATTTACAAGACCACAATATATTAATGTGCTAAAATCCAAAAATCTACATTTCCAAGAATGTTGGTCAACTTTCACATGTTGGTCCCCTTAATGCACAAAACATAAAAAATATGGTATCCTGCTGAAAACTATACACTATATCAGCAAATTAAATATACTACTATTGAAGGTATAGACACAAAAGGGAATCAGAGTGAATTGTTCACCAATTGAACAGTTCCTATTTTGATGCCTTTCCAGGAGAGCTTCTTATCTATATTTTCATTTCTTTATATAAAACGTTTATCTATTAGGTTATTAGTGTTAATTCTCACTTACGGTGAAATAATTTTATGAGACATTATTATATTTATAGTCTGTGAATATCATTTTCTTCTGGATTGTAATTTAGAAATTCTGCGTAAAGCAATATAATTTCAGATATATTATGGACTATTTTGGAATCACTTATTATTGACTCCAGTGCGTCATAAATTGTAAGTTTTGTGAGGGACAATTTTTTGGCAGTGTTTAATGCCTGCTTTTACCACTTGTGGCACCACAGGTGATGACACTGGTGATACATGGAATGAAAATGGATAATCGGTGGAATGCGATGGCAGGGGAAACCGGAGAAAACCCGCCTCTGTGCTGCTTTGTCCACTGAAAATCTCACATGCAGTCGCTTGGGATCGAACCCGGGCCATCTAGGTGAGAGGTGTAACTCATCCAGGAACAAAATGAAGGTATACCCTGGATACCATAAATCACCCTTACCTTAATGGAGAAAATTACTATGATGCTAATGTTAGTTAATTTCTCGCATTTTTTTTTTCCCCCTCATGTTTTGCATTTATTCTCCAAATCTTATACAGGGAGATCCAAACAAGACGAATAATAAATTCCAATTACAACTTCATCCATCTTGAAATGTAATTGAGATAATTGAAAACATTATCAGCATTGTCTGCAACAGAGTAAGAACAGAAGCAGATATTTTGTTTATGCAGTTTGATACATGCCTGTATGTTTATTAGGTACTGCAACTTATCCTTTGAGGTGATTTTCTTTCATACTGATCATATTCCTGAGATCTGAATTAAAAGCTATGTAAGAGACCATGCATAAGATTTAGTATGATAATCAAAGATAAAGCAAATTCAAATGTGAATTATGGAAATATTTCATTCAGGTATATCATGGATAATTAAATCAAAGCAATCTCTTTGTTAAACAGGAAATGGTCCATAACTGCAGCATAAACAATATGACATATTCATTTACAGTAGATGCTCAAAATGTGATCCTTTGTTAGATAATTTTGTCCTACCCTCATAGAGCTTCTGCATACTGCCCAATCTCTTGGGATGTTCGAACACATGTGTGCAAAGATTGCTAATGGTAGCAACCTTGCCATGCTACACCTTAGTCTTCAAATGTCCCCAGAAACAATAAACTAAAGGATTGAACTTTGCCATAAGCAAGTGGCATATCTACTCTTGATTTGAAGACTGCAATGGTTCTGAATGCACTTAACACATCTGGAGCACAGACAAAAGCTGTTGTGAGGTCAGTGCAGTTGCTTTATTGTCAACATTCCTCTCTACACCCCTGCCAATGTTGTCAAGTATATGTCCACTTTATTCCAATAGATATGCTGGACTCCAATTCTTTTATATCATTTTGTGCCTAAACGACTCACTTTAGTAACAAATGGTGAAAACCAAATAACTCACTTTTGTAGTTCTACCTCACTATTCTAATAGCAGAAGTAAACAACAAATGAGTGGTTTGATATTTGCAATCAAACATTTGATCAATTTTATTCTTTATTTATGCAACTATACACTATAGAGGAAAATTTTACAGGAACTTATGTTTCAGCTAAATTAATATACATAATCTCAAATTTTTATCCTCAAAACTTGCCTATATCTGTTGTTTCTCTGTCTTCCAAACCTCATATCTCCTTCCAAAATCTACTATTTTATTTTTATCTAATAGCCAAATATCCCTCATGCCTATTTCTTATCTCATCACCATATTCCCAAACCAACTCTCTCTTCCAATTACATCTTTTTGAACTTGAAGTATTGCTTTATTAAATTAGTTTCAACCAAATTTATTCATCTATACCAGCACCTCAAAATTCTTTCTGCTATTATGCCTTTTCTCGTAAACCTTCCTAATTCTGCGAGTGCTATGCCCCTTGGCGAACTCTTGGGTAAACCTAAAACTTCATTGCAAAACATACTATGAACTACATCACTATTTAGCCATTTCATTGTCACTCCCCAGATTTCTATTACATAAAGCATCTTTGACTCAACTACTGGTTCATCAAGTCTTTTCATCCAATTTATTATTTATGTGGGTGTTTTAAAAATATTAGCAATGCCTGCAATATATCTCTTGGTTGCTAACCTATATTTATAAAAATTATGAGAATTTCATGCAAAAACAAAACAACAATACCCGGAAAGAATCTTAACATAAAATTCCCCATGCATAGACTAACGCTCTATAATTTTTTTTTGTAGTGTTTATCACCCGCTTTTACTACTTGTGGCACCACCACAGGTGATGACACTGGTATGTATGAAATGAAGATGGAGCACCAGTGGAATGCAATGGTGGGATCTCATATGCTGTAGTTTGGGATTGAACCGGGCCATCTAGGTGAGAGGCATGTGGTCTAACCACTCGGCCATGGCACTCTCACACTATGAAGAAAACCCCTACTATATGGGTATAAAATTATATACTAAATACCCACAAACCTTAAATTTATTCACAAAAAGAGTTAAAGAAATATTAGTAAATAAAACATATTACTCTATACAGAATTTATGAATGGCATAATGTTAGAATCTTTAAGCTAATATACATATTATATTATTACCATAAATATTAATCAATATTTCCAATATATTTTAAAAATAATATCTATATACCATATACATATAAGCATTTAAGTTATTCATGTATATTTTTTGATGAGTCACCAGTTTACAAGCTTAGGCAATATATGACAATAAATATTCTATTCTATAAACAAACTAATAGTTTTATTGATATGTGATGGTTGCACAGTAAAATGCAAAACTATACTTCCATACTTCATTCCTATTAACTAACATTCTCCATCCATCATTTGGATTTTTGAACTAATTTCAAATATAATAATGTGCTGCACCGTGTCTAGATAGAAAATTAAATACTTAATCATTTTTGCATCTTCTCTGATGCTACTACCCCCAACAGCTGCTGTCATCACCATGTATGACCAATAACTTGAATAATGTTGGTAAAACAATGAAAGAATCAAAACTCTAAACTGCTGGAAAATGGGGGTTGTCTTGTATTCAGGTAAATATGGTATTTTACCAATTGTGAAATATTTGATTGTATGTTATAATACTTTTAAATTATTTTAGTTTCAAAATACTTTAAAAACTTAGATGTAATGATCATGCTATGGTCATATATAAGGTCTCCAGATTTATTTGGCCTTTGCCGACAGTCATTTGTGCTGACGTCAATACTAGTAGCAAGTTAGTCATGCATTGCCTCTTGTAGAGGACTGAACGATAGGTAGAAGGGGTGGATGTCAATAGTTACAAAGTCACCTTAAAGAAATGGGGCTTGTATCATACTTTCCAACATTTAAATTTGGCACATTCCCTTGTGTCTTGTAAACTCGCAATCACAGCATTCATATTGATAGGTTACATATTCTCTTTCCAATAATATTCTTCCAGTTCAGAAGCAACACTTAACCATGCAAATTCTGTGATCTGGGTCACTTCCATCTTGCTTGAAAAGAACACACAGTGTCCTGGTGCAAAACAGTTCTGCGCCATCTAGTACATCAATCTATTTACGAAGTCGGCAATGTATGCAGTCCAAGGTTCAATTCTGCACCACTCCTTTGAGATAAGTGGCTCGCTGAACCAATAATGGCATCATACACTTAAACCCACAGGCACTAAAGGCCATAAAATCTAAAGACCTGGCATAAATTATGAGTATGCAGAACAATTGTAGGATTCTGATGAAAAAGGTCGTGTGTTATTACAAAATGTTTGTATTTCTGACAAAGAGCATCATAAATGAATACAAAAATATCTATTCATAGAAATAAATTTTCCTAGATTTTTATATATTACAGTAAGTAGTTAATAGCACAAAAATTTGAGTACGTTAAGCAATATGTACATTTAATAGACTTTTTACAGAATCACTCTTGCTGTACAAATATACTATGTTCAAAATAATCATTTATGAATTTACAAGAAATTATAATATCTACGGTTGTAATTTCTGCCCAGCAGATACCAACCTAGTCTCTAGTCTCTGTCATTTTTTATTTAATTTAACTGGAATTCTGGTATCATCTAACAAATACTGATCCAAAGGTTTCAACTCATTATGTGTTATGCAATCGAGGATCCAGAGTTCTTGAACACAGCAGGCATGCTTCCTCTGAGAGCCTGTTCCCACCACCAGCACCGCCTGGTGTACTGATTTCACCAGTTGTCCTCCACATAATGTAATTAAGTCTTCTAAGTCTTCTTTTGGTGGTTTGCTAGAACGTCTTATGTACATTGCTCCACATTCTTTAAAAATGTCAATTTTGTACCGTGGTCCAAATGAAAGTCGTGCCACTCTGTTCTCCTAAACATAAAAATTATTTTTAGTATAAAATTATTATAAAGGAACTACAATTAGTACTGAAAGTATGAAATAAATGTACAATTTATATAAGAACCAGATTGCTTCATGATTGGGAGGTCTGCAGTTCACAACCTACCAGGACCATTTTCCCTGAACTATTTCCCAGGTTTTCCTTGTCCTCATAATAAACAAATTTCAGAAAGCTACTCTAAATTTAAGCCTGAAATGTTTGCTACCCAAATATCATTTCATGCATCATCATGTGTACCACCTGTAGTGCTGTAAGAAGTAAGAATAGGCATTAAACCCATTCCAAAAAAATAAGAAGGGGGGGGGGTAATTAACTATGTATGTGTATGTATATATTAGATGAAAAACATTACACAGATTAAGCAAAGTTAGGGACTGGATACCAGGACCTTCACCACTAGAAACCACAGTGTTTATAAAGTAGTAGAGATTAAGGGCACAATTGAGTTTCAAGTCTAACTTTTTAGAGTTTTAAAGCTAAGAAATTGTTTGTACACATGTGGTAACGGATGTCTCAAATGCATCTGTGAGTGCACCTGCCCATTCTGCACTTTTGATTCAGGCTTTCATTGCCAAACACAACATTCCTGTTTGTCAGGCTCCCTACTCACCCAATAAGGCTCCATGTGACTTTTGGCTATTTCCCAAAACTGAAAATGCCACTGAAAGGAACCTGATTTGAGTCAAGAGAATATATCATTTGGAATGCGACATCCCAGGTACTCACCATTCCAAAATGCATTCCTAAAGTGTTTCCAACAATTGAGGGAGCGCTAGGAGAACTGTGTGCATTACCAAGGAGACTATTTTGAAGGGGATTAGTGTTTTGGACCTCCATATCAGTAACTGCATTTTTGCCGACCAAAGGTTTAATACTGTCTGAACCAACCTCATAAGCCTACCTGTTTGTAATGCTGGCAAGTAGATGCTGTTAGTTGTGGGGTGGGGGGTGGTGTGTGTGTGTGTGTGTGTGTGTGTGTGTGTGTGTGTGCGCATGCATATTGTTTTTTTGTTTTTTTTCTTTTTTTATGTCCCTAATGTTCAGGTGTTAATAATGAAATCATTCTCCTTCTTGCTTTCCAATATTTTGAAGTTAGTTTTGAAAGTGATAAGAGATTGACATTTTTTAGACGTTACACGTCCATTTCTTCTTCTTTGGAGCACAATAAACAACTTGGAGATACCATTATTCCAATTCTGAAATGATTCAATAATGTCCACAAATATCTGTTTACTGCAAATTTTTGAAAAAAATTGATAAAAACACCCAAAAGGAAAAATCATTATACATCAAGACAATGCATACAGCAAAACTAACTGAATATGTTGACACCCTAAGATCAGCACCTAGATCATCTAGCACAGCCCTTAACTAGCATCTTGAGATTTATTTGTTTCCAAAAATGAATGATAAAATGTATGTAATCATTTTTAACCAGCAGATGAAGCAGTGGAACATAATAAAAACCTGGTTTCTGAAATTTCTTGGGAAAAGTGACATAATTAATTTAAGGACTGGACACAAATTGTATTGATGTTAAAGGACAATATATGAAAAATAATAAAATCATTTAAATGTTTTAAAACTAACTCTTCACTAATTTGAAGAAATAGAAGCTAGTAACTGTGATGCCTAGTCATATTAGTGTTACCAATTCCCAACTCACTTAATACTCTTGTTTTATTCATAACTAGGAGTTATTTCCGAGCTGTTTTGCCGTGGTCTGCTGGAGTTAGGTGTTCCAGATATTTCGTCCACAAATGGGTGGTCATCTTCAGTGGTGCGGTCAAAGTTTCCACTGACTGTCAGAGTTGCTAGGCACAGCAGAGGCATGAACAGCATAAATACAGCCAGTGACAGTCAGTGCTTCGGATGCAGCGAAACCTTTGGCTGTGTCACTGAAGATGTCCACTGCAGTTGTGGATGAAACTTCTGGATCATCTTACTCCAGTAGACCATGGCAAAACAGCCCGGAAAAAACTCCTAGTTATATTGTCTCTGGCCGTGAAAGCCTACATTATCTTTGTTTTTTTACTTTCTCCATACGCACTATGTACATAGTGTATAGAGAAAGTATTGCACTCCACCAGAAATTCGATACCGAGATTTCACCGGAAATATATGTTTTAGGGTCCCCAATATCCAAAAAAAGCATTTTCACAAAAAGGTCCGTGTGTGTGTATGTGTGTGTGTTTGTGTGTGTGTCCGTGTGTCTGTGAACACGATAACGAAAAGTCAGTAAAATACCAAACTTGGTATTTAAGTTTAGTATCTTCCAGGGATGCAATACAAAGATTTTGAAAAAAATCCCCCCAACCCCAACTACCCTTTACATGGAACTTTTTTCGAAAATTTTGATTTTCTCAAAAATGGCTCTAACGATTTTGATTAAAATTTCGGATATTAAACATATTTACCTGACAAATGAAATGTATATCTTGAATTTTCTGGGAATAGCCTCTGAAGAGTAGTTTATTCTGGATGAATTTTACTAAATTTTGAATAACTGTTAAACCGTAAGAGATGGACAAAAACTTACTACACAAAAAATGTAGAGCACATTAAAACACACAATTTATGTTATATACATTTTTTTCGTGGAGTTCGTCGTTTTTGTGACATTCCTTATTTTTTGTTTCTGCTATGAAAAACGTATACTTTTCTCATACTGGAACTTGTCAATTCCTATCCATATAAACAAAGGAACTTCATTGACATAGCAACCAGCTTTTGACTATCACTTTAACCTACGGTTGTCCCTTATTTTGCTTCTACTTACAAGGATGCGAGAAATAAGACTTTTTCTGTTATTTTTTTTATCTGATTAGCATAAAGTAAATAGAAGTATAAGCTTTTTAAGAATTATTTGTTGCAGGGATATGGAGAAAGTCATGTGAATGGTACACATCAGATTTTTCCTAAAAGTTTTCAGTGGCACCCTGTTTGAATTACCTGCACAGCAGGTGAGAATGCTGTTAATTCAAAAGGTTCCTCTTCAATCCAATGTCCTGCTTCAAGAGACCTCAACACCCATTCTTGAGTTATAATCCAACATCCACGGACCATGCCTTTCAGTAAATTGATGGTGCGTCGAGGACCTGCAGCAATGACATGTGTGGTATCGCTCACCACCTTAGGCACAAGAATAAAGCCTCCAAGCTTTTCTATCACGGCTGCTATTGTCTCTAGCTCCCTACACATAAAAAATATTATTGCTAAACTTCACACCTCAAAGCAAGTAATTGTTTCTGAATACAAACAATACAGCGCTTTCATTTCAGAACTTCCCAGTCTATAATATTTACTTCTGAGACAGTTACAACTAAAACTAGAACATATATTAAAAGTTGTCTTTATTGCATACAAGAATCATCCCAAAAGTTTTCAGAATGGATACAATATAAAAAATTTAGGTCTGATAATTGTATGTTTTCAAAATATTCTCCATTGCATCTCATCTTTTCAAATCAATTTTACTTTTTCTACACATACTTGTACATAGTGTGTAGAGAAGGTATTATAACAAGATTTTACCAGAAATAAATTTTTGGGACCCCCTGAATAAAAAAACAAAAAAAAAACATTTTCAGAAAAATGTCCATGTGTGTCTGTTTGTGGGCAGCATAGTTAAAAAATGAAGTCCATTAAATACCAAATTTGATATTTAAATTCAGTATCTTCAAAGGATGGGACACAAAGATTTTCAAAAAAATTCCCCCACCCCATTTTCCATTTTCAACATGGAAAAAATGTTGAACATTTTAGTTTTTTCATTAAAGGCTCTAATGATTTTGATTAAAATCTCTTACATTTAAATATTTACATGTCAAATAAATTGCATATCTTGAAATTTCTGGTAATAGCCTCTGAAGACCTCTTTATTCAGGATGAATTTTTCTGAATTTTGAATAACTAGTAAGCTGTAAGAGATAGACAAAAACTTACTACACAAAAAATGTAGATCTCCTTAAAACACACAATTGATGTCATATACATTTTTTTCGTGTATTTGACCGTTTTCAAGATATTCCTTGTTATTGGTTTAAATAAATGCTTAAAACTTTTCTCAACCGGGAGTTTTTCAACTTAGACATGGAATTTAATCCCATAGCAACCACATTTTAAAACATTGACTGTCAGTTTAGCCTAGTTCCATTCTACTTTTAAGAAACTAAGTAAATAAGACAATTTCCGCTAATGTTTATGTCGATTAGAAGGAAGTAGAGATACAAATAAGCTTATTAACATTAATTTGTTACAGAGATGTCATGTCAATGGAACACATCAGATTTTTTCAAATACTTAATACCATTCTTCTTTGAAGAGGGTACAAATATATTCTTCCTAAGCAGCTGTTGTGGCTTTAGAGGACACAAATAGTTGACCTTAAATTTTTTTCTTTTATTTTGGGGAGTATAAGAAAGTTGCAAGGGGCCAGATCTGGACTATAGGTAGGATGGGACAAATACTTGACTTGTGCAGTGTGGGCAAAGGCATTGTCATGATGCAATACATTTCTAAGCAGACCAGCCTTAGGACACTTTTTTCTCAGTTCAAAGAATACTTGTGGCAGACATCTTGTGGTATACCATCTGGCAGTAATAGTTTGTTTTTTTTAACCCTCAGGCAGAATCATTACAATATGGCTACTTTCTGAGAAGAAGGAATAGATCATCTTCTTGCCAACACTTGCTTTACTTTTGTTGGGGGATCTTCTCCTGGGAAGACCCCCTTACTGTCGTTTAGTTTCTGGATCATACTGGTAAATCCAACTCTCGTCACCTGTTATAAAAATAAATATGCTTTTGGATCTTCCTCCAATGAATTTTTCAATCATTTCCTGGTACCATTGCACACATGCTTTTTTCTGTTCTTTTGTGAGATGGTGAGGGATAAAAAGATATAGAGCTTCCTGACATCAAATTTTTAGGACTGTTTTCTTAGCTGCTAATCCAACATTTAGGGCTTCTTGAATCTGACCATATGTACAATGGTCATCTTCCCACAATATGTGCTCTTCTTTCACCACATTTTCATCCACTGTTGCTGTAGCCAGCTTCCTGCTCAGTCTTCATCTTCGAGGGAATCCCTTCCTCTTCTAAACTCTGCACACCGGGCAAAGATCCCCAATTGCACAAAGTGATCTTTCAAGACATTCTCTCTCCCCTAAACTGACTTTAAAGTTATAGAAAATCATGCAACAGAAATGCTCTCGCATTGAGATCCATCCTATCAACACCTGCTATACATACACACGTAGTGCTAACGATGCACATTGTTGGAGTGCACCCAGACTTGTACATTTCACACTCTGAGCTTCAATCTAAAGTTAGGAAAAACTGCTTTGGCTTACTAAAACTCTTTGTTCTATATTTTGAAAACTGTTGAAGTGGCCCTCGTATTTTATGAGGGATGTTCAATAAAGACTGGCACTAAATATTTTTCCTTCTGTTCAGTGCCTGCTTGCAACATCTGTCCATGCATCATTGAACTACGAACTCTAGTTACCAATCACTGAAAATTTCACAGCGATAGCTCTGTCAGTTGAGTGTTGGCAGCCTGTGAGAGCGAAAGTGTTTCATCACTTCTCATGGCTGGTTTTTGTGAACAGCGTTATGCAATAAAGTTTTGTGTTCTTTTGAAGAAAAACGCTACCGAAACTTACAATGATCTGAAGAGAGCTTATGGAGACACTACAATATCTCTTAGAGCATGTTTCCGTTGGCATCGTGATTTCACGTCTCACTGTGAGAACAGCTTGCACACATCCTTGGGATATCAGTTGGGAGCACTCACACAATTTTAAACAAGTATTTGCAAATGTCTAGAGTGTGTGCACGATGGATATGACTGCTTATTACACAGCAAATGCAGGCTTGTGTTGATGTGTGCCACCATTGGAAACAATGTGTTGAGGACGAGGGTGATGCTTGGAGGCAAAACATCACTGCTGATGTAACTGGGATGCACTGTTATGACCCAGAGATGAAGCAGAGCAGCACAGAATGGGTGCAACATGGTCAAGCCCCACCACAAAAGTCTACCAATAAGCCCATGGTCATCACTTCTTTTGATTACCAGGGTATGGTGTACACTCACACAGTTCCAAGACACACCACAGTCACCGCAGTTTACTACCAGAACATCCTGAAACAATTGATCAAGGATCACATCCCCAAAAAACGAAGGCACCTGATTGGGAAATGGAAGCTCCATCACGACAATGCAAGGCCTCATGCTGATAATGCTGTTACTCAGTTCCTGGCACAAAAAGGTATCTCTACGGTACGCTATCTGCCTTATAGTCCCGACCTGGTACCGTGTGACTTTTTCCTTAACCCAACAACCAAACAGGAACTTAAGGGATGTTGGTTCGAAAATGAAACCAAGGCAGTGAAAGCTTTGGAGGCAACCCTGAAGAAGATGTCAAGCACGTCTTCCAGGGGTGGCAAAGGATGTGGGACAAGTACATTGCATTGGGGGAGAAGTATTTTGAGGGAAACAAAAGCCTTTATCAGTGATTTTTTACAATAAATTGTTGTATGAGCATTAGCGCCAATCTTTATTGAACATCCCTCATATAATCGATATATGCAGTCTTGAGTGGTCATTAACAGCTAGTGAGCTGTCAAAGCAATAATGTGGTGACTACAGTGCAAGCAAATTAAGCATACATGCAATCACGGATGGGCCACAAAATGAACTCTCAGTACTTACAGTAAGTATTGCATTCCACCCAAAAGTTAAAATCTAGAGAAAACCCCATAAATGTGAAAACAAAGGATTCCACCAGTTATCAAGAAAATTGCATCAGTAATAAAAACAGTGCTCTGCCAGCAACATCTTACATAACTCATGATGGTCATAATTAACTCATTCAAGGATGCCCAATAATGGAGTGAGATCTTAAAGTAAAAAAGAAATATTTTTGTTCCTTTGGATTGTAAACCTCTGACCATGCCTCTATAGTCAACTCTTTCACACCTTCCTTACACCATGCGGCCATTCAGACACATGATAGCCACAGTGTTATCTAATCTTATTATGCTGCATAAGTATCTGCTCTCAATTGCAACCAATTGCATGCCATCTCAACAATTGCTTTAGTTGGGCCCTTTCCATCCTTTACTACAGTTCCTCTTGAATGCAGAACATACTTTTTAACTGGATTTGATCCCATGCTGCTTGGTTTGATAGGTTTGCCATTCCTATTGTGCCTTAGACTGCGTGGTCATAAATCCAGACGTTGAGCTTGTAGTATTTAATGGGGTATTCCAATGTTTGTTAACCATTGGTAAAATGGGTTATTTAACAATCATGCACAGGAGTCATATTATGTCAATATCACTGAAGGGGTTTGAATGCATTGCTGAACAAATGGGAATTTTCATCATGAGGAATCATGCTGTTTGCCAGTGGAGACAAATATTCCCAGCCCCTTAAATTCAAGTGCATGAATTTTTCATGAAAATTAAAACTATAATAACCACATACCTTTGTCATAGATATTGGAAATGATAGCCTTATAGGCCACCACACCTTTCTCATATCTTTTAAGAAAATTTATATTAATATTCATTATCATTTAATAAAATAATTTTCATCTAAAAAAAGATAAAACATAAGTTTAACTGTGATCATTAACATTGTCTATCACTTTAACCTATGGTACTCCCTTATTTTGCTTCTACTTACAATGAAGCAAACAATAAGACTATTTCTGCTAATTTTGTCTCGATTAGTGTGAAGTAAATAGAAGCAAAAACGTTTTAACAATAATTTGTTGCAGAAATGTAGAGAAAGTCATGTGAATGTAACACATCAGATTTTTTATCGGAGTCCATGGACTTGACATCGTCTTTTCAGCAAAAGGGAAACCCACCAAAAAATACTTTATCCAGGTAACTCATTCTAAGCAAGATTTGAACTGGACCTCTTGAACACGAGGCAAACACCCTCCACACTACAGAGGCAGATCCTGAGGAAATTACTATTGTGTTTATAAGCTTATATGACTCCCAATACTGGGCTGTGTTGTGAGAATCTCTTTTCACACAAAACAATATGTGTAACTTACCTATTTCTTACATATTAAGTTGACTATTTGTCATTTCTGTCGAAGCTATTTCCCCATTATATTGTGCAATAATTCTTTGGGAATTCTTACATAATTGAACTGTGAATGTAAGTTATGCATTCGATTGTGAGTGTAGAAAGATTTCTCTTCACAAACACTTGTCACCAGGTTACATCTAATGAAAAGAATGTGTATGCCTCTTCAAATGTGTCTTTACCATCAGTTTTTAAATCCTATGATGTCACACTTCACACCCTTTCTTTCCACTTTATATGCTGAACACTAAAATTGATTTGTTGTAGCAGTAATTATCGTCCCTCTTTTATTGTCCTCTTCCACCACAAGAAAGATTTTTGTAATATACAACACACTGTCATGGGATTCATGATTTAAATGTTATTAAGACATAAACTTATTGTTGATACTTTGGATTCATACTAGCAAACTTTCAAGACCATGCACACAACAATAATCAATGTGCAGGTTGTTTTCACACATGAATAAACTGATACAAGGACCGATTCAGAGAAGTTAGAAGTTTGAAAAGCAATCTGACAGGGAAAACATTCTGTTACCCAAGGGAAGGGATGTTTACAAGTTACAAAAGTTTTCACAAGTGTCAATGGCCACCAAATAGCCCCTACAAGAGGTCTTTCTACCACCAAAAAAAAAAAAAAAAAATGTAATGGTATTTTAGCTTCATCATTGCCACGAAGCAGGTAGTTTGTGGGATTAATCAGCACTTTTACAATACAAGCTTGAGTTGGTTATCATGGCAACCACCCATAAACAGTAAAGCTGAACATTCAAGAGTAGGTATCCAGTATCTCTGCTCATGGGCACTGTCATTTTCCCATTTAATTTGATTTTTACTTTCTCTAGCACGTATGTATAATGCACATTCCAACCAAAAATGTTTTACCGAGATTTCACTGGAAATATACCTTTGAGACCCCCTGAATCCAAAAAAAAGCATTTTTAGAAAACAGTCAGTGTGTGCGTATGTAAGTGCATGTGTGTGTGTGTGTGTGTGGGCGCGTGCATGCATTGCATTAATTGTGTGCATGTGTGGACAGCATAGATCAAAAACTAAAGGATTGCTAAATACCAAACTTGGTATTTAAGTTTATTATTTTTCAAGGATGTGTCACAAAGATTTTCAAGAAAATCTCCCTATCCCAAACTACCCTTCACATGAAAAAAATTTTTGAAAATGTATTTTTTCTCAAAAATGGCTCTTAACAATTTTGATTAGAATACCATATATTTAAACTATTCACAATACAAATAAATGTATATCTTGTTAAAACACAACTTATATCATATGCATTTTTGTTGTAGAGTTGATAGTTTCCAAAATATTCCTTGTCATTGGTTTCAATTATATAATACTTATCTCAGACAGGAAGAGTCCATTTTCCTTTCTTTCTACTCCTGGCCAAGCAGAGAATTTCGATGACAATCGCATAATGATAGCTTTTAAAACATTTGACTATCGCTTTGGCATAGCGCATTTCTTTAGTTCCCTTCTACTTATAAAGAACTAAAAGAACATTCTGCTAATGCTTATCTCAATTAGTATGGTGTAGGAAGAAGAATAATCTTTTTTAATTCTGTAGAACTGTTGGAGAAAGTCATGTGAGTGTAACACATCAGATTTTTTACCTGGTCAACAAGTCGGCACATTTCATAATTTCAGAGACACCATAATGGTGACTTACATATCATAAGCACTTATATTCGGTTAATATCCACATATTAATTTAACTGTTTATTTCACACAAGCCATGTGTAGGTAGAGTCAGACTGAAAAATTCAATGCCATAGCTGGGATTTGAGCCACAGACCTCCTGGTCTCTAGCCAGTTGCTCTACCGTTGAGCTACCATAGCAACTTGCCAGCATAGCATTGAATTTCTTAACTGACTCACATGTTTCCTGGTAAACCACAAGATGATCTCAAATTATTTTGAGATTACAACCCCAATGGCGACTTACAATGTTTTAAGTACTTTAAGTCCCAGGATTCATAGTATAGCCAAGTATTATGGCCATTGGTATTAATTTAATGGTTTTTTTTTTTTTTTTTTTTTTTTTGCAAACAAGTCATGTGTAGGACAGGAGTTGGATAGGTAGAGTCAGACTGAAAAATTCAATGCCATAGCTACCATGGTATGCCAGCATGTTGCCATGGTAGTTCAGTGGTAGAGCAACCGGCTAGAGACCGGGAGATGCATAGTTTAAATCCTGGCTATGGCATTGAACTTTTCAGTCTTTTTTCTACCTATCCAACATTCACATAGTTATGCCAACTATTGCGACATTTTATTATTATTATTATTATTATTATTATTATTATTATACATGTAATGTTTTATTTATTTTATTAATACCCTGCAGTGATTTACTGTTGGAACCAGCTGAAAAATGCAATACCACTACTGGAATTTGACCACGTAAAAGACACTAATCAGTTGGAGGATTGAATGTCATACCAGCATGTTATCAAAGTAGCTTGATGGTTAGCGCAACCACATGGAGGGCAGGAGAACCATGTTCAAATCCCAGCTGTGGCATTGAATTTTTCAGCTGGTTTTAATAGTAAAACACTACCCTTGGTAAAGCCTTAATATAACAACATTACCAAAATATAATAAAATTGTCCAATACTTGGCATAGCTATATGAATATTGCCTGGATCCTAAGAACTCACAATATGTAAGTTGCCATTAACGTGTTCTCCTGTGAAACATATGTAAGTAAAAACAAGTGAAGTTTTAAAAGTGTTAAGTTTGACTCAATGTTAATTTCGTGTTCTCTGAAGTTGAGACATATAGGTTGATTGACCACGTAAAAACACAAATTATTGGAAAATTTAATGTCATACTAGCACGTTATCACAGTAGCTCAATGGAGATTGGGAGGACCTTGTTTAAATCCCAGCTAGGGCATTGAATTTTTCAGCTAATACAGGATGTATCTTTATTGGAGTCATATATTTGGGGGATGTGTTCCTGACATCAAAACAGTAAAAAAAAGTTTATGTGAATATGAGTCTGAAAATCATTTGTTTCCGAGTCACAATACAAAATCGAAAGTTACAAAAATTGCTTGAAGTGGCTTCCTCTTGCTTTGATGCATGTACAGTAAGTCCTGTCATACTTCATTAGGGTTTTCAAATCCCCAGTTACGAGTGTTTTGAAAATTGAAGATGTGGTCACGAGTAAAACCAACCTCATCCGTGAATAAGATACCATCAACAGAAGTTCTTTCTCAACAACAGAGTACACCAGAGCATGGAACTCAAGCTTACTGCATGCAATGAAGCAAGAGGAAGCCACTTCGAGCAATTTTTGTAACTTTCGATTTTGTGTTGCAACTCTGAAATAATTGATTTTCAGACCCCTGTTCATATAAACTTCTTTTACTGTTTTGATGTCAGGAAGACGTCTCCCAAATATATGACACCAATAAACATACACCCTGTATAACAACATTACCAATATAAGTGGGCACTATATTTAGAATAGTTTTAATTTTATTTTTATTTTACATGAAAATACAGACTATATCTTGACAGATTTTAGCAGATGTTTGGATATTTGTATGATGCAGAAAAGAGTATGTGCTGGCAACACTTTTAGGTCCTTTCATAAAACATTAAAGGCCTTTTAAGTATATTAAATGGGTCCAGAATAGCATAACAAAGATCTAAAGAAAATACCACAATGATAGCACAAGTCAACATGTTAGAACACTACACAATACAGGCCTCCGTAGTCAAGTGGTCAGCGAGCTGACTTTACATCCAAGGTCCTGGGTTCAATTCCTGGCTGGAGTGGGGAATTTTTCTTTAACCAGAATTATTCCCTATCCCCCATAGAGTCTGGAAGTATGTATGTGAGAGTGAACGTGTGTATGTGTTTGAGGAAAATAAAATGATTTAAACCCAACATAAAGAATCTACAAACGAGTTTTTCTAATCCAAACCCCTGATATGATCTTAGATATTAAAGGTGGTTATATAAATGAAACAATAAAAAAAATACAGGCCACAGAGGTTTGAGCCCAAGCGTCCGTTTGCAGGATTTGTGGTGGACGGTGGGTTTTCTCTCGATTCTCCAGTTTCCTCGCCATCACATTCTACCGGTGATCCATGCATCATCAGTGTCATCGTCTGTGGTGCCATAAATCGTAAAAGCAAACGTTAAACATTATAAACAAAAACAAAAAACTAAACTGCCCACCTGGGAAGTGTGGTGGTAGCATGTCAGCCTCATATTCAACAGGTCATGAGTTCAAAGCTTGCTTAGGTTGAGTTACCCGGATAAGGTTTTCTTTCGGTGTTTTCCCTTATCCTGAGAAGACGAATGTCGAGTAACTTTGAGCTCCATGGACCCCGAGATAATTTGAGCATCATTTCACCAATTTCATTCATTGTCCAATATGACCAACTAGGTTAAAGGACGTTAAGCTACAAAAAAAAACAAAAAAAACTAAACAATACCTTACTATCAACTACTTTGGGAGTGAACAGCATACTTAGTACTTACGGAGTGTGTAGACCAGTCCCCACCATAGTTGGTAAAGATGTGGCGACATTAGAGGAGGCTTTTTTAGATTTGTTAGTATCCACCACAAAATCTGCCAAGCTATTTCTTGAATTTACTCCTTTGATCCTTTGATGAGCATTAACACGGCCGTTACGACTATGACTTTTCATTTCTTGTGGCGATTTTATTCTCTTCCTTTTTCTACTTTTTGGAGGATCAAGATTATATGGACACTGAGAAGGTGCCGAATTCTCAGATACATCGCCTTCCAACACTTCAGGCTGCGTCAACGGCATTAACCTCCTTTTTGTTAGTGTTTGAGATCTTGAACTAGAGAGAGAACACGTAATGTCACACGAGAGCTTTGTCTGCTCATTTCCAACAAGTGGAGTAAGTTCCATTGAACTATTTCCTTTAGATGATTTACTACCACTATTTTGGATATTGTTATTTACTTGGGGAGTTTGTGGTTCGTTCTGGCTCTTCGGCAATTCATTTTCATCTGACTCTATTCTTTCAGCTGCAGAGTTTTTTGAACCATTTGCAAGCAGGTTGTTATTAGCTGATGAAGCAACAGGTGAATGAATGGTTGTTATGCATTGCTGAATAGCTTCAGATAAATTTATGTTGGGTGTTGGGGAGGAGGCCACTGGTTCATGTTCACTGTCAAAAGATGTGTCTTTGCTTGAGAAGCATATGGACTTCCTTGCACCACCAGCTCTAGATGACCTACGAGGCGTTGACAAATTCACTGTTCCATTTACTTGCTCTTCCTTGGACATTCCAGGTTCCTGCAAACAGACCACTTTGTATAAATTCATATTAATACACAGGCTAAACAGAAATCATTAATTAGTGTTTATTTAACTCAGCAAAAATTATTCCAGTGAAGCTAACACAGTTCCACTTCACTCATTTTACTTTCTCTATTATGTATGTACAATGAGTAGATAGAGAAGGTATTGCATTCCACCCAAAAATTCTATACCAAGATTTCACCAGAAATACATGCTTTGAGACACCTTAAATCCAGGCAAAAAAAAAAAAAAAAAAAATTAGAAATGCATGTGTCTGTGAGAAGCATAGCTCAAAAACAAAAAGTCAATTAGCCCACCTGGCTAGTGTGGTGGTAGTGTCTGCCTCACATTCAACAGGTTGCAAGTTCAAATCTTGCCTAGGGTGAGTTACTGAGATAAGGTTTTTTTTTTTTTTTTTCGGGACTTTCCTTTATCCTGAAAAGACAAATGTCAAGTAATTTAAGGTCTAGAGGCCCCAAGATTATTTGAGCATCATTTCACCAATTTCATTCATCATCTGATATGACCAACCATGTTAAAGGATGTTAAGTTACGGGAAAACAAAAAAAAAAAAAAAAGAAATTATAGAATACCTAACTTGGTATTTAAGTTCACTCTACCTTCCAAGGATGGAGATTTTTTTTAAGAAAATCCTTCCACCCCCAGCTACCCCTTATGTGAAAAAAATTTCAAAAATTAAGATTTTCTCAAAATAGCCATAACGATTTTGATTAAAATACTGTATATTAAAGATATTTACATGGCAAACAAAATGTAGGTCGAATTTTCTGGGAATAGCCTCCAAAAACCTCTTTATTCTAGATGACTTTTGCATAACTGGTAAATGTAAGAGATAGACAATAACTAGCTAAACAAAGATCTCATTGAAACACATATACATTTTTTTTGTGGAGTTGACCATTTCCAAGATATTCCTTTTTATTGGTTTCAGCTCTAAAATATTTTTCTCATATGGGAGTTTGTCATCTTCTGGCCATGCAAAGAAACCAATTTCAATCACATTGCAACAGCTTTTAAAATACTTGACTATCGATTTAGCCTAGTATATTTCTGTTTTTCCTTTCTGGTTATAACAAAGTAATTAAAACACCATTTTTGCTATCTTCTGTTTATCTTGATTAGCACGAAATAGAGAGATGGATCAGTTTTTGTAAGAATAATCTGTTGCAGAATAGATTATTAGTTGTATTAAATCTGAATATAGGTGTTTGATTTTGATTGATGTTAAATATTCTTGCAATATTTATAAAGAAATTATTAAACATCTCACTTTGGGATTCTTAATTTTCACATTAACTATTTTCAGAGTGATTTTGTTATGAGTATGGAGATTTTTCCCTCTTTCTCTCTTTATGATATCCAAAGTAGATTTTATTTTATTATCTGAATTGTCCATAGAAATTTTGTAATGCATAGCTTTAGTTTGTCTAATTACGTTTTAGGATTTTGAGGTGGTTTTTGTAGTGAGAAATAAGTGAGCATCACTGCTGAGCCTAATCATACAATAGGATTTTCTCTTCTGAATGCATGATGTATTAATAGCTACTGTGATCTACTCTCGTGTCAATTATGTACGAGGGCAGATCGAAAAGTAATGCACAATAATTTTTTTCTGCCTTGGTATTGCAGCTGGAATATTGCAATTTCACTCAGATATAGTTTGAAGTGTTCACTACAGAGGGTATTTTTTGTTTCATGTGCAGCTCTAATGAGAGAAGTGTGAATCATGCAACATAGATGGCACACACGCTACTGTTGTCCACATGTGAAGAGCAGAGAGGTGTGGTTCAATATTTGTGGACCAAAGGCCATAAATCGAGTGAAATTAACAGGGACATGAATGGGGATGATTGTATGGACCATAGCAATGTCCCAAGGTGGAGTGCATTCTGAACCATACTGCAACAGTTCAACATGTCCTGTGGTGCAGGCACAACATTGTTCATGACACATTAACATTTTGTAAAGTTAGTGATTGTTGGGTGCCTAAGAACCGGACAGACAACCACAAGGACCAGCAATGAGCACTTGAATCACTTAACACAGTGCGCTGCAAAAGGGCATGACTTTCTGAAGGGAATCATCATCAGTGATGAGTCATGGGCATACCACTATACATGCCCGAAACAAAGCAGGTAAGTATGGAGTGGAAACATGCTGGTTCCCCAGTAAAGAAAAAATTCAAAGTGACTCATTCTGCTAGGAAAGTGCTTGTGACAGTGTTCTGGGATAAGCATGGTGTTTTATTGGTGGACTTTGCTGGACACAAGACTGGTGTGAATGCTACAGCCTACATTAAAACTTTGTTGAAGTTGCGTTGTGCCCTTTGTGACAGATTAATACTGACGATGTCAAACTTCATGACAATGCGAGCCCACATGTTGCTGCTGCTGTTCATCAGAAAATCACTAAATTTGTTGGGAGGTGCTCCAGCATCCACCACACAGTCCGGACTTTGCACCATCAGACTTTCATCTGTGTGGTCCCATGAAAAAATTCCTGGCCAGCCAACACTTTGTGACAGATGCAGAAGTGAAATCAGCAGTCCACAGATGGCTATATTCCAGGGAAACAGTCTTCTACGAACAGGGCATATTGAACCTGATATCACGATGGGACAAATGTGTTGAGAAAGTTGATTATATAAAAAAGTGGGTAAAAGGTGTAAGTTCATTTGTCATTTTTGTTGTTTTTTTAACTATTAAACTTTTTTGTAAAACAATTATTGTGCGTTACCTTTCGATTTGCCCTCATATATGGCAATATTTGTAGTGGAAATGTGTGTGTTCCATTTACATGACTTTCTCTACATCTCTGCAACAAATTATTGTTAAAAAGCTTATGCTTCTATTTACTTCATGCTCATCGAGAAAAAATTAGCAGAAATAGTCTTATTACTTGCTTCCTTGTAGGTAGAAGGAAAATAAGAGGTACCATAGGCTAAAGTGATAGTCAAAAGCTGGTTGCTATGTGACTGAAGTTCCTTTGTTTGTATGGACACAAGTTGACAGATTCCTGTATGAGAAAAGTAAGTTTTTTAAAGCTAAAACCAAAAACAAGGAATATCTCAAATATGATCAACTCCATGAAAGAAATGTATATAAAATAAATTGTGTTTTAATTGACTCTACATTTTTTGTGTATTAAGTTTTTGTCCAGTTTAGCAGTTATGCAAAATTCCGTAAAATTCATCCAGAATAAAGTAGTCTTCAGAGGCTATTCCATAAAAATTCAAGATATACATATTATTTGTCAGGTAAATATCTTTAATATACAATATTTTAATCAAAATCGTTAAGAGCCATTATTGAGAAAGTCAAAATTTTCGAAAAGAAGTGCCATGTAAAGGGTAGTTGGGGGTGTCACATTCTTAGAAGATAACAAACTTAAATGCCAAGTTTGGTATTTAACAGTCTTTTCATTTTTGAGCTATACTGTCCAGACACACACAAACACAACGCATGGACCTTTTTCCAGAAATGCATGTTATGTATTCAGGGGGACCCAAAACATGTATTTCTGGTGAAATCTCGGTATCAAATTTTTGGGTGCATTGCAATACCTTCTCTATACACTATGCACACAGTACGTGTAGAGAAAGTAAAAATGTGCAGTATATTGTTCCAGTGTTTATTCTTGTCTGATTGAGAGGCTATATAACTGTCTCTATGAGAAAACTTTTGTAAATGTCACCATATGTCTTTACCCTTTTATACAAAAATTAGCCTCTATTGCAGCCTCATAAGACACCCCCACCAGACCATCACAGATGATGGATGATGACCTCATTGAATTGGAACAACTTCACATGCTTCTTTAGTGCTGCGTCTGTTGAATTTCTTCAATTCAACATCAAACATTTTCTCATCCATTTTGTGACCATTTTAAACATGCCAGCAGAGGAAGTTCTTTGGTCTTTTCCACGTGATTTTCTTTAATTAAGGTAATATATGCTCTGTTTGTTCAAGAGCAGGGTTGAATGCTGTAAGAAAACTTAGGACAAGGGAGCAAATTAAAAATCTGATGTCTTACATTCACACAACTCACTCTATCTGTTCTGCAACAATCTATTGTGGTAGTAATGAGATTTAATTTCCTTTAATTGATCAGAAAAATGAAATACATTTCCCCGTTTGAGAAAAGTATAAGAATTACAAAATTTAAACAAATAACAAGGACTATCTCGGAAATAGATAACTTCACAAAAAAATTGCATGTGACATAAATTGTGCATTTTAATGAGATCTACATTTCTTGTGAAGCAACTGTTTACCAATCATGCATTAAGACAGACAAAGCTTACCATAAAAAACTGTAGTTCTTGTTAAAACACACAATTTATGTCACATACTTTCTTTTGTGTGTGGAATTAACCATTTCTGAGGTATTCATTGTTATTGGTTTCAGTTTTAAAATACTTGTACTTTTCTCATAAGGGAATTTGTTAACTCCAGGCCATACAAAGGAACTTCAATCACAGAGCAACCAGCTTTTAAGAGATTTGGCTATTGCTTTAGTCTATGGTACTCCCTTATTTCCTTTCTACTTATAACAAAGCAAGTCATAAGACCATTTTTGCTAATTTTTTCTTGGCTAGCATTAATTAGAAAAATACTTTTAATAATAATTTGTTGCAGAGGTGTAGAGAAAGTCCTGTGAATGGAACACATCATATTTCTAGAAACATGTCCATCTCAGGGGGGGGGGGCAGCATAGCTCAAAAACGAAATCGGTTAAATACCAAACTTGGTATTTAAAAGTGGGTATTTTCCAAGGATGTGACACAAAGATTTGCAAAAACATTCCCCCACCTCCAACATGGAACATTTTTCAACAAATTTTATTTTCTCAAAAATGGCTCTAATGATTTTGATTAAAATGCCTTATGTTTATGATATTTTTATGACAAATGTAATGTATATCTAAATTTTCTGGAAATAGTCTCTGAAGAGTTCTTCATTCTGGACAACTTTTGTATAACTGGCAAACCACAAGAGATTGACAAAAACTTGCTGCACTAAAATTATAGATCTCATTAAAACACACAATTAATATTTTATAAATTTCTTTTTAGAGTTAACCATTTTCAAGATATTCCAGATTATTAGTATCAATTTTAAGGCATTTAAACTTTTCCAGAATGTGAAGATATTGTTCTTCTCATTTCTCGTTTGTTTTATAGACTGGTAAGAAAAGAGAATGGAATTTCAATTGTTTCACAGAGCGACCAGCTTTTGAAGGACTTGATATTGCATTACTTGTGCATTTCCTTATTTCCCTTTTACTTACAAGTAAACAAATAATAATACTAACACTGCTTATGTTTATCATCATTAGCGTGCTGTAGATAAATTAATCTTTTGAATAAAAGATTTGTTTGCGAAACAGCTAGAGAATGTGAATGGAACACATCAGATTTTTACAAACAAGTAATTATTTAGTGAACAAAGTGAAATCTAAATGAAAAAAAAATTAAATATTGAACTTGTCAAATAATGGTCTTAGTAGCTTTTGTAATGAATATATAAATTTAAAATTTGTATCTATTTACTTTCTCTAGCCTGAATGTACAATGTACATAGTGGGTAGAGAAGGTATTGTATTCCATCCAAAAAGTTGATACCAAGATTTCACCAGAAATATGTGTTGCAAGGTCCCCTGAATCCAAAAAGTATTTTTTAAAAAAAGGTGCATGCATACAAAAATGAGTGTGTGTGTCTGTGGACAGCATAGCTCAAAAACAAAAAGTAATTTAAATACCAAACTTGGTATTTAAGTTCAGTATCTTCCAAAGATGTGAAACAAATATTTTCAAAAGAAACCCTCCAACCCCAAACTACCCTTTATGTGGAACATTTTTTAAAACTTTTGAATTTCTCAAAAATGGCTCTAATGGTTTTCATTAAAATATTGTATATTAAAGATATTGACATGCAAATAAAATGTATATTTTTAATTTTCTGGGTATGACCTCTGAGGTGAAACTTGCAGAATTTTGCATAACAGTTAAACCGTGAGAGATAGATAAAAACTACACAAAAAATGTAGATATTGTTAAAACACACAATTTATGTCACATATGTTTTCCTTGTAGAATTAATCATATTCAAAATGTTCATTGTTATTGCTTTCAGTTTTGAACTAATTAACTTTTCTCAAACAGGACCATGCAAAGTGAACCAAACCTCAATTGTTGCACATAGTGGCCAGCTTTTAAAGGATCTGAATACTACTTTAGCCTAATAAATTCCCTTATTTCCCTTCTACTTACAAGGAAGCAATTAATAAGAGCAATACTGTTAATGTTTATCTCAATTAGCATGACATAGATAAAAGGATAATCTTAGGTAAGAAAAATTTGTTTGAGAACATTATGTCCATGGTACGCATCAGATTTTTGACCTACAGTTTTCACCTAAAATTCCTAGGTCTAAATACGAGTGTTTGAATTAATGTTTATCAATTATCTATGATTGGTTATTTGATTTTGCCAAACCTTTTATCTCACAACAGCACATCCTTCATGTTATCAAACAGAGCACAGCCAGATGGTGCAAGATCTTTGTAATATAGTGGGTGTGGATGAACACTGATATCAGCACATCCTTCATGTGATCAAACAGAGCACAAGCAGATGGCACAAGATCTGTAAATATAGTGGGTGTGGATGAACACTGATGTCAGCACATCCTTCATGTTATCAAACAGAGCACAACCAGATGGTGCAAGATTTGTAACTATAGTGGGTGTGGATGAACACTGATGTCAGCACATCCTTCATGTTATCAAACAGAGCACAAGCAGATGGCACAAGATTTGTAACTATAGTGGGTGTGGATGAACATTGATGTCAGCACATCCTTCATGTTATCAAACAGAGCACAACCAGATGGCACAAGATCTGTGGATATAGTGGGTGTGGATGAACACTGATATCAGCACATCCTTCATGTTATCAAACAGAGCACAGCCAGATGGTGCAAGATCTTTGTAATATAGTGGGTGTGGATGAACACTGATATCAGCACATCCTTCATGTGATCAAACAGAGCACAAGCAGATGGCACAAGATCTGTAAATATAGTGGGTGTGGATGAACTCTGATGTCAGCACATCCTTCATGTTATCAAACAGAGCACAACCAGATGGTGCAAGATTTGTAACTATAGTGGGTGTGGATGAACACTGATGTCAGCACATCCTTCATGTTATCAAACAGAGCACAACCAGATGGCACAAGATCTGTGGATATAGTGGGTGTGGATGAACACTGATGTCAGCTTTGCAATCGTCGCATTGCTGGTGAGCGGCAGCACATTGTTTCACTGGAGGAGCACTGCATTTGACCACTTTTCCTGTCACCATTGCCAAGTCCTGCATCTAAGTCATGTATAGTCCAGAAAAACATGCAGTCCATGATAGTAGCCTTCCAGGCTTTCTCTTCTTAACAAGCTTCACTATACACACTGTTCAAAACTACCATCTAGCATCTGCATGGTGTAAAGGTGCAAGGCGGCACAAGAGCAAAACATTAAGTTGCTCTGTGGCAACTCTTTACCTGAAGGGCTTGATGGTACAAGAAGTTGCATCAAAATGTAAGCACAAAAGTCATAATGTTTCTGTCCATAAGGTAAGTTTGTGCTAGTTTTAGTGCGGCATTCTTTACTGTCTATGGAAATAAACTCTAGCAGATTGGAAGAAGATAGTGATACTGAGGATATTAATAGCAATGCTGGTTATAAGGACAAAGATGATGCTGCAATGAACGAAATTGAGGAGCTGTAGAAACATGTGGTGAGGACAGTAATACTGGCTACATTCATGGTTGCAAACTCATTGTGTGATAAGCTAGATCGCAACCAAAAACATCCGATGTGTTCCATTTACAAGACTTTCTCTACATCTCTGTAACAAATTATTGTTAATAAGTTATTCTTCTACCTATTTCATACTAAATAAAGGTTTACACTAGGCTAAACCAATAGTCAAAAGTTTTAAAATGTGGTTGCTATGTGATTCTTTGCATGGCCAGGAGTTGACGAGTTCCCATATGAGAAAAGTTATAAGTATTTTAAAACTGAAACCAATAACAAGCAATATCTCGAAAATGGTCCACCCCACAAAAAAAAAAAAAAAAAAATGTTTATGACATCAAGATCTACATTTTTTGTGTAGTAAGTTTTTGTCTATTTCTTATGTTTTACCAGTTATGCAAAATTCAGAAAAAATTTATCCAGAATAAAGAGGTCTCCAGAGGCTATTCCCAGAAAATTCCAGATATATATTTTGTTATTAAAATACTTAAATACGAGAAATTTTAATCAAAATCGTCAGAGCCATTTTTGAGAAAACCAAATGTTTGGAAAAATGTTCCATGTAAAGGATAGTTGGGGGTGCAAGGATTTTCCTGAAAATCTTCATGTCACACCCTTGGAAGTTTTGTTTTTAACAGACTTTTTTTTTCATTTTTGAGCTATGCTGCCCACAGCATATTGTGGGCATATTGTTAATGATATATATGAATAAAATTAGTTTTATAACAAAAAGATTTTGTTATAACTATAGATATGTGCCAACAATTACTTTCATGTGAACTGCAATAATTGTTTAACACTGCATGCAGTTGGATTGTGTTATTCGAGCAAGCTGACACCTATTTCCCCCTCTCAGCAGTTGCAGAGAGGGCTAAAAGAAAGAAGCTTCCCCTATTTGCAAGATTTGTTCAATCTAGCCTCACAACCTAGCAATATCAGTTCATCATCCTATGAGAGGACATACCCGTATATTCAGCAGTATTTTTAAAACAATGCAACTATAAATCATTTCCTCATACCAATGTTATGCTAAATTTCAACTGCGTTTGTCTAAAAATTACATTTTTCCAACACATATTCCTTTTTCTCAAAAGCATAAATGCCCCAAGGCCGAAATTTTGCACACTTGTAGGAGATAATCTATTATGTACCCTGAACTAGAATTGCATTTTTAAGTATAATTCTGTTTAAATAACTGACCATTTTAATTTAATGGTTTTTTCACACAAGCCATATGTAGAACAGGAGTTGGATAGGTAGAGTAAGGCTGAAAAATTCAATGCATAGCCAGGATTTGAACCATGGATCTCTAGGTTTCTAGCCAGTTGCTCTCCACTGAATTACCATGGCAACACGGTAACATTAAATTTCTCATCTGACTTGCATGTTTTCCAGTAAACACAAGGTGATCTCAAATTATTTTGAGATACATACCCCAATGTGAATTACAATATCATAGGTTCTTTTAAGTCCCAGGATCCGTAGTATAGCCAACTATTATGGTCAATTAGTATTGATTTAATAGTTTTTTTTACACAGGCCATGTGTAGGACAAGAGTTGGATAGGTAATGCCATGTCTGCATGTTGCCATGGTAGCTCAGTGATAGAGTAACTGGCTAGAAATCCCGGTTATGGCATTGAATTTTTCAGTCTGTTCTACCTATCCTACTCCTGCCCTGCTCATGGCTTGTGTGAAAAAACTATTAAACCAATACTAGTTGACTATAATAGTTGCCTGTTCTGTGAATCCTGGGACTTAAAGTACTTACAACATTGTAAGTCACTTTTGGGGTATATATCTCAAAAAATTTGAGATCACCTTGTGGGTTACTGCAAGTCAGTTAAGAAATTTAATTCAATTTCAGCATGTTGCCATGATAGCTCAATGTTGTGTTCTGCTTCAATTAACTTCAAGAAAAAGGAACCTAAACACATCAAATATTTGCCTTTTATCTAGCAAAACTTATATAGAACTAAACAATTTTTTCAGACAAATTACATAACATATAACTGTGAAAATTTAAACCAAGATTTAAGTATAAACACTAATAATATAGTAATTTTTTTACATTGATCCATTTATTACACCCAGAGATATCTATGCTTCTTGAGTTATACTGCTTACTCTTCCCACCAGCCTTTTAAAATGAAGTTGCTGCTCTGATTTACCTATTCCAGAACTGGAACTATATATCTCATTAGGAGAGATTGAGCTGTTATAGTCAGTTTTTATATGGCAGGATGTATCTTAGAATATGCTTTTAAGTTGTGACTGCTTTACTGATGCAGGGGCAACTAGATAAAATATTGAGACATGGAATATTGGCCACTCTTGGGGAAAGCATTATTGCTGTGTCACAACAGTTGATTCACTGGTAATGCAATGGTAACAAATTGTTGCATCCTTCATTTCCCCTCATTTTATGTTTGAAGTCTGGAAACACTAAAGTTTCTTGCAAGTTTCATGCAATGATTTTTTTTGCTGTTTATAATTGTTTCATTCATATAGCCCCCTTTAACATCTAAGATCATACTGGGTGCTTTGCATTAGAAACAACTCGTTGACTGTAGATTCTTTACGTTGGATTTAAATTGTTTTATTTTCCTCAAACTTACACACATTCACTCTCACATGCATACTTCCAGACTCTGTGGGGGATAGGGAATAATTCTGGTTAAAGAAAAATTCCTTGCCCCAGCCGTAAATCGAGCCACTGGACCACAGAGGCAGTCACAATGATCTTGTCTGACTTTAAATGTAACTTAAATGAAACGCAGTCACTTGAGCTTTCGAGGCAGACTATTGGGGACATCATGTCCACTTTGTTCTGCTGGATAGGAAAATTCAGGAGTGGGCAGCAATCTCTTAAAGAGACCAACAACAATAGTGACAGAAAAACATCACCACATGGAAACAATGACTAAGGAAGATCCAAAACTAACCTACAGAGGGTTGCTTCAATCTTCTCCATAAGTGATCACTTGGCAACAATTATGCTTGAAAATAGGAAAACTGTTACTGCAAAATGGTACGCAGAAGTTTGCCTTCTGAAAGTGTTTTAAAAAATGCAAGAAAGCATCCAAACACAGGACTAAGCAACATTTTGTGTGTCATGACAATGCATCAGCTTACACCGATAATGTAACGATGGAAGTTTCTGTAAGGAACTGAGACAACCACTCTATAGTCCTGATTTGTGATTTCTTCCTGATCCATACATGAAGAAGCGGCTTCAAGGTCTCCAATTTTCTAGCCCTGAAGAAGCTGTTGCAGCATACGAAGAGATGTCCTGGAAACTGAGTAGTGTGGATGCTTCCAGAAGTGGTTCCAGAAGATGGATGCTGCAGACAATGCCAAGGAGAATACTTTGAGAAACTCAATGTTTCTGCCTCCATAGGTAAGTGGTCAGCAAATAGGGTGCATGAGGAAGCAATTCAAACTTTAACTCATTGATTTTGGACATCAATAATGGAGGTGTGAGCTGGTTCATTATCTTGATGAAACAAAACTTTCTTTTTCCCTAAGTGTGGCCATTATTGCTAGATTTCATCACTCAAATGCTATAACAAATTCGCATAATATTCGCCATTTATAACTATTTCTTTTTTGAGATAATCAATAAAAATTATCTCGTGTGCATCCCAGAAAACTGACGCCATGACGCCATGGAACTGACTTCACCTTCTTTGGAGCCGATTTTCCCCATCCAATCCACTGTTTTGATTGTTCCTTCATCTCAGGTGTGAAGTGATGGACCCAGTTTCATCCACTGTTATGAATCGACGCAAAAACTCAGCTTTGTTGCAGCAAAACTTGCCAAACACTCGACTGAAACATCCTCATGATGCTGTTTTTGTTCTATTGTAAGCAAATGCGGCACCCACCTTGCATGCAACTTTCTCATATCCAAATTTTCAGTCAGTATGTGAAGTACAGAACTTTTTGAAATGCCTGCATTGTGCTAGTTCACACAATTTCAGTTGGCAGTCATCCAATACCATTTTGTGGATTTTCTTTACAATTTCTGGACTGGTAACCTCATTTGGTCAACCCAATATTTATTTCACTGTTGTAAACAAAGGAGCAGACTCCCTCGAAGAAGAACCAAGCTCAGCTTTAATATTAGTTGACTTAAGATCTTTCAAATGAAAGTATTGTATCATATAACGATGACCAATTTTATCCATGTTTACATATTTGCTGAGAGCATTCACTAATGACAGCTGCCAAACAAATACTAAAAAATGTAAAATCATCAAATTTCAAACTTAAACTTTGTAATGTTGGCAGTTTTTAACATGGTTGTTTTTTGAAACATCAGCTGCTATCTATATGTCAGGTTGGGAACTTCTGGGGCAGCCCTCATATGTATGTGTAATAGGGATAATCTGTATAATTATTATAGTCATGATTACAGTTAAAGTGTGTTAATACAAATTTTGAGAGATGTTTGGCAGCACAAGAATATCTGTCATGGTTACTGCAGTTATAATTAGCATGAGAAATCTATGCTCTTGCTATGAATATCCAACTCCATCAGAAAACAATGTGCTTCTCAGTGCCAAGAAAATTTCCAGTTTGTCAGCCACAAGCCAAACAAAGGCTCTATTCCATCCAGGAGAAAGGCCAGAACAGGAATGTGTGAGATACATAGTTCTGCGGAAGAATGCACTAAGAGCAGATCAGTTTCAAGCATTATGACTAGTGCAGTATAGCCTAACAAAAACCATATACTCACACCTTCACTGCAGGCATTTTATGTTTGAAAAGTAAAATCTTGTATGTTACATTCAAATGACATTCTTCACCCACTCTTCTAGAACCTATTCTTACAAAAGCATATTTTTCATCTATTTCTTCTTAATCTAGATAACTATTTGCAGAAATGGTTTTAATGTACATTTCATTGCAGGTTCAAGGCAGATACAGATGACCTAAGCAATAGTCAAATCTTGAAAAGCTGTCGCTCTGGCTGTCTTTGCATGGCCTCAAACAAAAAAGGAATAATGACTTAGAATTTGCAAGAGGTACTAATAAGTATTTGAAAACTGAAACCAACAACAATGATATCTCAGAAATAGTAAACAACAATTTTTACTTTCTCTACGCATACTATGTACATAGTGTATAGAGAAGGTATTGTAATGTACCCAAAAATTTGATACCGTTTTGGGACCCCCTGATTACAAAAAAAAAAAAAAAATTTAAAAAGTATGTATGTATGTATGCATGCATGTGTGGGGGGGGGGGGGGAGCAGCATAGCTCAAAAACGAAAAGTCCATTAAATACCAAACTTGATGTTTAAGTTCAGTATCTTCCAAGGATGTGACACAAAGATTTTCAAGAAAGTCTCTCCACCCCCAACTATCCTTTATATGGAAAACATTTTGAAAATTTTGGTCTTCTCAAAAATTTTCTAATAATTTTGATTCAAATCTCTTATATTTAAGATATTTACATGGCAATAAAATTTATATCTTGAATTTTTTGCGAATAGCCTCTGAAGACCTCTATAATCTGAATGAATTTTTCTGAATTTGGCATAGCTGGTAAACCTTAAGAGGTAGACAAAAACTTACTACACAAAACATGTAGATCCCCTTAAAACACACAATTTATGTCACATACATTTTTTTTTTTTTTTTTTTTAATAGTGGAGTTGACCATTTGAAATACTCCTTGTTATTGGTTTTGATTTTAAAATACTTTAAACTTTTCTCTTGCAGGAACTTGTTAACTCCTGGCCATGTATAAAAACAGATTTCAATCCCATAGCAACCACATTTTAAAACATTTGACTGTCGGTTTGGTCTAGTGCATTCCCTCATTTCCCTTCTGCTTATAAAGAACTAAGTAGTAAGATCATTATTCCAAGTAGCATAAAGTAGATAGAAGAATAAGCTTATTAACAATAAGTTAAGTAGTTATATGGATGGAACACATCAGATTTGTTTCATTGTTAGAACCAGCTGAAAAATTCAATGCCACAGCAGGGATTGAACACAGTTTTTCTAACCATGTGACAACATGCTGGTATGACATTAAATCTATCAAATGATTCGTGAGAGTTTTTACCCCGTCAACTAATCGGTATGTCCTTAATGGCCACCTACATTTGCGAGTAATTAGTATCTGGATAATATTAACTATTCTTAGGCAATTATTGCACTGGTAATGCATTACCAATACAAAAATAATACCACTTTTTTCATTGCTAAGTCATTCATTACACACACTCACTAATACAACTACTCTAAATAAAACACACATGAATATCACAGCACCGAATGAGTAGCGACTGGTGGCGCAGATGCCGAGTGGTTAGACTGCTCGCCTCCCACCTACGTGGCCCAGGTTTGACCGCAAGCGCCCATGTGATAGATTTGTGGTGGACGAAGCGACATCTGGGCAGGTTTTCTCCAGGTCCTCAAGTTTCCCCCACCACTTATTGCATCAATTGCTCGATCACCACCTTTCCTTTCACCCATTTTGCTTGCATTTCGTATCATTTATTTCCTCATGTCATTCCTAGCTATAGCCAACCACTTGTTCTAGGTTTGCAATTCTGTGGTTTCATGCAGTTGGCTACCCAACAGGCTTTTGACCCCTACACATCTGCTTGTAAGTCCTGGGAGGGGGGGGGGGGGTCAGTCCTAAATGTGGGAAGGGTAAGCTGACCTCGAGAAAAAAAAAGTGAACATTTTTATACAGATGTTAGCAACTTGTAGTTACTACAGTCTAAGGATGCCCCTTGCCCCTCAGATGTTGGGGACTTTCTCATGGTTGGAATACAGTATTTTCCCCTCTTTTTCCATCTTAAAAGGAGCAGCAGCAATCTGCATATCCAACATTAAGGCATACACTAAATAAACAGAGAAACTAATGTTACTTGTGAATATTGTAATTTAATGCTCACACAAACACTACATTGCAATTATTTATTACAAGCCTGTAACTGGCGTTATAAGTTAAAAAAAAACAGTAAAGACAGAAAGAAAAGTGTATTGTAACAAAAGTGCTAAAGGGTACAAAACATACTATTTTTTATACTACCACATTGTAATGAAACTTAATTTTTGCTTTCTCTAGCATGCATGTACAATGTACTTAGTAGATAGAGAAAATTTTGTATTTCACCCTTAATACACCACTGAGATTTCACCAGAAATATATGTTTCGGAGTCCCCTGAATAAAAAATAAAAAGCAATTTTAGAAAAAAAGTGCATGCCTGCCTGCATGTGTGCATGCATGGATGGGTGCATGTGTGTGCGTGTTCACATGCCTGTACTGATGTACATTCATATTCTTGTATGATTGCTTTGCACAAATAAATAAAATAAGGAAAAGAGCAATAATCATGAGGCATTTGAAAGCAGTGATGGGCTGTAAGGAATGCACAGCTACAAACAATATTAAATGGACGAGTAGTCTTCCACAACCTGTGTCTTGATGTGTATTCTTAAGTTTCCAGAGAAGGGGTGGC
The DNA here is from genome assembly GCA_030762935.1 of Hymenopus coronatus. Taxonomy (NCBI): domain Eukaryota; kingdom Metazoa; phylum Arthropoda; class Insecta; order Mantodea; family Hymenopodidae; genus Hymenopus; species Hymenopus coronatus. The sequence continues at coordinate 15,174,715 of CM060898.1, read as the reverse complement.
AAAAAGGCAAGGGCCACACAAAAGCCCAGAAGAAGCTCACGGCAAGATGAGCAAAATGTCAGATGCCATATCCTTCTCCGGAAGCTAAGAATAGACATACAAACAATATTGTTGTTTCAGACCCTAGCATTGTTATTAACACCTCATGAATTTAACCCAGTGTTCCTTCTGCAATATAATTTTTCATATTAACAGTGAATAATTTGACTTGCTTGAACAAAGTTGTTAATGTTTTACTTTCTCTAGCTCATATGTACAATGTACATAGTGGTTAGAGTTGGTATTGTATTCCATCCAAAATTTGATACTGAAATTTTACTAGAAGTATATGTTTTGATGTACCCTGAGTCGAAGAAAAGCACTTTTAGAAAAAGGTCCAGTGTGGGTGTGCACGCACATGCGCCTGTGAACAGCATTACCCATACTTTTGAGTGTTAAAATCACATATGGAATAGTCACATTACAATGTAGTAGCAAACAAAAATTTACTTGCAAAAAAAAAAAAAAAAACCAAAAGAGATAAGAGAGAAAAACATACATATCTCTTATTAGATATTTATTTAGCATATGAAATATTTGTTTGAAATTCACACATAGAAAAGTATGCAACTATTTATTTTTTAAAACATAAAAGACAATGATTTGAGGCAGTAAGTACCCCACAGAGGCATATGATCTAACTAATGCAAGACAATGAGTTAACTTTGCCAGTGTTAGAGAAAACAATGTCTTAAGATGTTTGAGTGAAACTGTAATGTGATTGGAAACATACATATTAGACTCCCGAATATTCGTGGGCAGATTATGCGAGAAAAAAAAAAAAAAAAATTCTTCCAGGAAACAGCAATAAACAATCTGAATGGCAGATCTGTCATTATTTAAATGACAACTGTCGCACAACAGAATACCTTTTCCATTGTTTTTGGCCAGCCTGTTCCATGTAAATCAAAAACAAGCTCAGTTTTCTGATGTTGAACAGTGTATGTCAACAAAGCAAGTTAAAAGAAATTTGTAAAAGGGATGGCAGAGAAACAAAAAGAAAAATGCATTGATATTGAAACAAAAATTAGAATTCATTGAAAGATTTGAGAAGGGAGAAACTGCTGCAAAACTAAGTACTGATTGTGGTACTTGAATGCAGACTGTTCAAGACATTAAAAAGAATAAACAGAAAACAGAATTTTGTCAGGAACTGTGATTCTAATTTTGGACCATCTGCACAAAAAAGCATGAAGAGATCTACATTCAATGAATTAGATGCTGCCCTTTTGCAATGGATTAGCCAAAAACAGCAGAAGGTATCATTGTTTCAGGCACGATGTGTGCTAAAAAGGTTAAATTTTTTATTGAAGCTCTAAGATTAACAGTTCGAATTTGCTATTTACATATGTATGTTGTATCTTAAAAGCATCAAATTACAGGTTTCTCGATTATTTGTACATCTTCTCCCCCACATTAGCCCAAATAATTGGGAATATACTGTATGTTACCAATTTGGTTTACCTCTTCTTGAAATATAACAGCAAATCCTTTTTATAAGCCACTGTTGATGTCATGATAGAAAACTTAAAGACTAAAATCCATATTTAATGTGAGATTACAAGTCTATCCTGGTAATATTAAATTTGCTAAATTCATGACCCACCATCTCAGAAACTATAGGGTCATTAAATTATAAGGTAACCTCTGTCATGACCTCTCCATTGCGCAAGAGATCCAAGAGTTGCCGAAAAAGTGGTGCTGGCAAAGGTGCACTAAAATGTGTATCTTAAGATAAATTACAGAAATACTGACCTACTGCTTACATGCGGGCAGCACAATTTGCTAAAATATTCTCGCTCACTCGTCTAAGCTTAGCAGCAGGAATCCTTGTGATTTCTTGCATGATGTTATCACTAAGTTTCTGTAGATTACACAGGAATTTCTGCTGCTGAGCTTAGGTGAATGAGCGAGAACATCTTTAACTTGTTATACTGCCTGGGGAGTAGATGGTCAATATTTTCAGTATTTATTTAAAGTAAAGACCTCAGCCTGAAATCTAACATATCACCAAAATTTTTACAAGATGTATATGCAAACCTTCTTAGTTCACTGATCTACTTTTATATAATAGTTTATTAATTAAGGAAGGATGAATATTATTTTCTAAACTATGCCATTATTTGATTAGAGTTTATGAGCAATTATTTTTTCACCTTATTAGCAAAAAGGAGATTCACAACAGCACTTTGAGCTTGTTTTTATCATCCTAATATTTCATTTAACCATCTTCAATAGTTTCTGACCAACAAAGGAGTATTACAAAGAAAGCTGGTGGATGGGGGTGGAAAATAAATAGAAATGAGAGATACTGCAGGTCAAGGGAAAGAAACATCAATGGAATTTGGACAACAATCAGAGATAAAGTGAAATATGCAGATGAGAGATAGGGAGAATCCTAAAGAACAAAAAATTGCTAAGGTTTTGAAAGTTAATATGCTGCCTTTGCTTTATGTCAAGAGTATGGATTGCATTGCTCTGCACACAGTTTACTACACTGCAAAGTTTTCCAATCACAAGTGGTAGTAGCATAGACGAGGGCCATCCAATAAATAAGTTTCCCTATTTTTTTCTCTCTGCAAACCACATGTTTTAAAATTTAGTTGGTACTGTAGGAATTTTCATTGAAGTATGGTGGCTGCACTTGACCTTTGACAGCACATGCTTGCTCCATGTTTGCCAGTACGGCACCAGCTGCCATGGAGCTACACTTGAAAGCTTGCCCGCTTGTGAACTCCATTCTGCTATTCCCTTTTTCACAGCGAAAAATGTAATGGCTATGAATATTCATTGCCATTTAGTGTGTGTTTATGGTGAAGGATGCATGAGTATCCAAATGGTTCGCCACTGACTATAAATACAGGCGGATCAGGAGTCTCTACATGATTCCCTGAAGATGAGAACGATGTTAGCTCTTGAAACTTGGAAATCATTCCAGAGTTCACCTGGCTGATAGAGAAAAATTATTTTCATATCGCTGCCAGGAAAGCTTCAAGTGCCCGCCTGGGTAGCGTGGTGGTAGCATGTCTGCCTCACGTTCAAAAGGTCGTGAGTTCGAATCTCGCTTAGGGTGAGTTACCTGGGTAAGGTTTTTTTCGGGGTTTTCCCTTATCCTGAGAAGACGAATGTCGAGTAACTTTAAGCTCCATGGACCCTGATATCATTTGAGCATCATATCATCAATTGCATTCATCGTCCGATATGACCAAACCAGGTTAAAGGACGTTAAAAAAAAAAAAAAAAATTTGCTATCCCGACTATAAATCACTCTTCTTTAGTCTCTTTAAAATTATTTACACTTTGAGGCAAGGTCTCCAGTAACTCTGCAGGTATTTTGTTCCATTTTTTAATTGTTCTATTTGTGAAGGAGAACTTACCTATGTCAGTTTTCTGTTCCCTATTCCTTATTTTTTCCCAGTAATCATTTCTCCCATAGTAAACAATAATGGTTTGTTATATCTTTCCATGCAGATTCCTTGTTATAAGCTCTAAAAATTGAACATAGCCTCGCTCATTGTCTACATTTTTCTAGTGTTTCTAAGAAAGTAGCAGTGCTAGTATGATTTTCGAATCATTTTCCTCTGTCCACAAATTTAGCTGTTCATTTTTGAACTCTCTCAAGTACCAGCATGCAGCACTATATTCTAATATTGGTCAAACTAAAGATGGTTGGTTGCTAATGCTCAGCATATTGGAGTTCTTCCATTTGCCTTCTTGCTTCCCAGTAACACAATGAGAGATCTGTAGCTGTTAGATTTTGACATTTCATAAGATGAGCCATATTCACAGTAGAATCCTCTTCTCTACAAAGTATACAATTTGAAATTGGAAGGATGTTTAATTTATGCAAATGGGCAGTCAAGCAATCATGTCCTGTATGTAATCGAAACAGAGCAACAGCTTTTGATCTCGGACATTCTGAAATTATTGTTGCATTGTTCAACAAGGTTTTCCATTGTTTATTTATACTCTCTTAGTTTAAACTGTCATATGTTTTTTGTTGGATGGTTTTCTGTATTATTAGTTTTGATGAGTGAAAGGGAATCCACTGTAAAATTATCGATTTGTGAAGAGATTGTAAGTGTTTAATACTTTGGTAGATTTCTGCCGTTCTTTTAGTTGCACATACACTGGTATAAATGGCTTGTATTGCAGATTTTGTATCATTAAAGATGACTGCTTTATTGAAGGCATTAATGTGGTAGAAAAGCTGTTTCAATGCAAAATTGATTGCCTCAAGTTCACCGTTGAAATGGGTTGAGTTTGGACCAAGAGATATGTAAGAGCAAAATAATTTGCTGAATATTCCAGCACCAGCTAATCATTAAAATTATATCCAATTTTAGATCTGTCCGTATAAATATGTGTCCACTCATTTTCTGAGAATTTTGAGTAGATAGTTTCTAAGGCAACTTGTTTTAGTTGAACTGGATTTGCATTTGTTTGCTAAATAACATAACTAAAGATATGGGCTAAATTATGCAACTTTCTGTTGCATTTTAAAATCCTCATTACAAAGTGTAACGCTTTCCATACCTTCCCAAAGACCGATTTTACATATTCCTACCACAACCTGATTTAGTTTTGATGTATCGTAAATAAAAGTATGCTGTTCAAACACAAGTTTGTTGGCAGGCATTTTCGTGAACTATTAAGAGAATAACATTCCTTTCGAAATCGCACATGCAACACATATTGTTGTAACACTTCATAACATGAAGACAAACATGAAAAATGAATCTTTGACATATCCTGCACTGTTCTGTGCAGTGGCATAATATTGAGGTTACTGCCATCCCAACCAATAAGCATATACGAGTAACTTGTGGCCTAGGCATAAAACAAAGCCACAGTACAAAGGGAATGGGGAAAAGAGGATACATTGACCATTGTAGTTGAACGGAAAATGAAGCATTAACATGGATGAAAGCAGAGTCAATGTATTTGAGAGGGTAAAGAAGTAGGAAAAACTCTGATGTGCTCCATTTACATGACTTTCTCTATATCTCTGTTACAAATTATTATTAAAAAGCTTATTCTTCTTTTTACTTCATGCTAATCAAGAAAACATTAGCAGAAATGGTCTTATTACTTGTTTCCTTGCAAGTAGAAGGGAAATAAGTGGGAAAAAAATGTAAATGGAATGTTATTTATGGACGCTCTTTAACTACTGTGGTTCTCAGAGTCCCATTCTAAATTGGGCGTGGAAGGCTGCTTAATTTTGCTCAGAGGCCTCTCAATCAAGTTTGAGGTTCTTTCATGTGCTGTAAATCTATGACACGGTACCAACGAATTTACTTCCCTTCCAAAGGAAGACATGCTAAGGATTTTTACACCTGAAAAAATCCAACGTCCTCTGTTAGATTTGAACCTGTGATCTTGGGTATATTAAGTTAGCATGGTAAGCATTACACTAGGCTAAAGCAACAGTCAAATCTTTTAAAGGATGGCTGCTATGTGACTGAAGTTCCTTTGTATGGCCAGGAGTTGATAAGATTCCCATATGAGAAAAGGATAAGTATTTTAAAACTGAAACCAATAACAAGGGATATCTCAAAAACAGTCAGCTCCACAAAAAAAAAAAAATGTATATAACATAAATTGTGTGTTAATTTAGTGCTTTTTTCACACAAGCGTGTATAGGACAGAAGTTGGATAGGTAGAGACAGACTGAAAAATTCAATGCCATAGCCGGGATTTGAACCATGGATTTCCCAGTCTCTAGACGGTTGCTCTACCACTGAGCTACCATGGCAATATGCCGGCATAGCTTTGAATTTCTCAACTGACTTGGATGTTTCCCGGTAAATCACAAGGTGATCTAAAATTATTTTGAGATTACAACCCCAATGGAGACTTACAATGCTGCAAGTACTTTAAGTCCCAGGATTCATAGTAGAGCCAACTAGCCATTTGACCTGTCATTACAGTTCCAAGCAGAAGTGTGTGTTGCAACCAAACTCTAGGCTAGCTCTTCTTTTTCACTTGACAAATTAAGTACTCTTTTTTTCTTTCATTTATATAATCCCCTTTAACTTCTATAATTATATCGGGGGCTTTGACTTGTGAAACAACTCATCTGATCACAGTAGGTTATTGTCATTAAGGTTGTTTTTTTTTTTTGTTTTTTCGTTTTATATCATTAATCACACACAAATTCACTCTCAATTCATACTTCCAGACTCTGTGGGGGATAGGGAATAATTCTGGTTAAAGAAAAATTCCGAAAATTGAACTCAGGGTTCACTGACCACTCAACCACAGAAGCAGTCTGTATGCATTTTTGTTCTTGATTTAATTTGTTCTGGATTTAATAAAAGTTATCCCTAACAATTTAAATAATTTAAATGTAATATGATACATACAGATGATGAAAAATATGATTATAATTACCCATTAAATAGACCTTTAAATTAAACAAAAGAAAAAAAAAAATCATCGCCTCCATCTATTTACTTTCTCCAGCACGTAAAGTACACCCAATGAACACAGTAGCTAGAGAAGGTACTTTATTTCACAGAAAATTTTGATTTTGAGATTTCAACATAATCATATGTTTTAAGATCTCCTGAGGAAAAAAATAAAGCATTTTTAGAAAAAGGTTGTGCATGTGTGTGTGTGTGTGTGTGTGTGTGTGTGTGTGTGTGTGTGTGTGTGTGAGTGCGTGCTAGTGCATGCATGTTCATGTGTGTGTGTGTTTGTTTGTTTTTCATGAGTGGACGGCAGCATAGCTCAAACACCCAACTTGGTATTTATGTATCTTCCAAAGATGCAACACTGAAGATTTTCAAGAAATAACAATTTTTGTTAAAATGCTGTACATTAAAGATATTTACATCATAAATAAAATATTTATCTTGAATTTCCTGGGAATAGCCTCTGAAGACCTCTTTAAACTGAATGAACTTTGCATAACTGGTAAACCATAAGAGATGGACAAAAACTTTGCTGCACAAAAAAAAAAAAAGTAGAGCTTGTTAAAACACACAATTTACAGTATACTCCCGATTATTAGTATGTGGATTATCTAGTTGCAGATTATCCATGCATCCCCAGAAAAAAGTTTTGTCAACACTTTTTTTTTTTTTTTTTTTTCTGTGCCACCTCTTTTACAAAATAATTTTTTTTAACTTGCTTTGTTGATTCTTACAAGCTGATTAACATCAGAAAAACTGAATTTGTTTTTTAATTTATATGGAGCAGGTAGCCAATAACAATGGAAATGGTTCTCTGTTGTCACGCGGTGATTGTTTAACTAATGGAAATGGCACTTATTGTCAGGTGGTGGGTTTTTACGCTGTTTCCTAAAGAAAAACATACCTATGTAGAATAAACTTTTGAACAAAGAATACGAGTTGAAAAAAGCTTTTAAACATAATTTCCTATTTACATATGTATGTTGTACCTTAAAAGCATTAAATTATGGGTTTCTCAATTATTTGTGTTTCTTCTCCCTCACATTACCCCAAATAATCAAGAGTATACTGTATGTCATACACGTTTTTTGTGTTGAACTGACCTTTTTAAGATATCCTTGTTATTGGTTTCAATTTAAACTACATAACTTTTCTCAAACAGGATATCACCTTTTGTTGTTTTTTTTTTTTTTTTTTTTTTTTTTTTTTTATTTTTCAACATAATCTCCTTTTAACTTGATACACTTTTCTCAGCAGTTCTCCAACTGTTTTAAGCCTTCCAAAAAGTAGCATTTAGGAAAGGCATTTGTTTGGAGATGACCTCTTCATTAGATGTGAATCGTTTTCTAACAAGCACTTTTTCAAGTTTGAAAATAAAATGTCATATGTGTTTGTGGGGCAGCATAGCTCAAAAACGAAAAGTACCTTAAACACCAAACTTGGTATAGTTCAGTATCTCCTAAACATAAGAATCAAAGATTTTTAGGAAAATCCTCCCACCTCCAAATACTTCGTTCACATGGGACAAGCTTCGAACATTCTTATTTTCTCAGAAATGACTCCAAATATTTTGATTAAAATATCATATATTTAACACATTTTCATGACAAATGAAATTTATGTCTTGAATTTTCTGAAAATAGTCTCTCAAGACCTCTTCATTCTTGATGACTTTTGTCTAACTTTGTATAACTGTGAGAGATAGACAAAAAGCTACTACACAAAAAATATTGATCTCATTAAAATACACAATTTATGTCACATACATTTTTTGTAGACCTAACCATGGGGATTCTTTACAACATGTGACGTGAGAGGCAAAAATGTTTTCTAAGTCCAATGGTTCAGCAATGTGCATGCGCAAGCAGACAGAACCAATGGAAGACTGGACGCCAGTGACATGCATGGCAGCCAACCAGCACATCATTTCTAACAATCGTAGCCAACCTCTGCAAATAATCCCCATATTTCGTACAACAAAGTGTATAGCAGCACCTGGAAGCAATTAACAACCAGTCATTTTTGAAAAGTCCTGACCACACTTTCCAATCATGGGAATGCGATCGAGCACAATTTATTGTGCAAGAAGGGATGGCTGTGTGCTACTGGCGGTATTCATAAGATTGTAATAGTTTTAGAAATGGTTTTTCCAATTAATAAGGCAGATCTGTCAGTTTATCTCAACAATTCAGAGTTCTGTCTTCAATTATTATTTGGCAAGGGTCTGCTGAGAACAAGAATGATATTTTTGAATGCACTACAGTCTTGCACCCCTTTAAAAGAAGGGACCTACGTATCCAGAGTTTTGTTAAAATAGAGCCTTACTCTTGTGACTTTTTTTTTTGTGGCTTAACATCCTTTACCAGGTTGGTCATATTGGACGATGAATGAAATTGGTGAAATGATTTTGGGGTCCATTGAGCTTAAAGTTACTCGACATTTGTCTTCTCAGGATAAGGGAAAACCCCCAAAAAAAACTTATTCAGGTAACTCACCCTAAGCTAGATTCGAACTCACGACCTTTCGAATGTGAGGCAGACACGCTACCACCACACTACCCAGGCTACCCTGCTTCTTGTGACTTTTGTTATAAATAATATCTAGAAATAACTATTATTTTCTTTTTGTTAATTTAAGAACTGGAGATGAAAAAATCACACCGTCAATGTGCAAAGGAACATGGTTCAAGTAAGCAAAGCAAATTCTTTTCCTCCTACACTACTTTGCATGCATGCGGTCACACAAGGTGACAATAATGGAGTGTTCAGTTGAAGATCAATTTGTGAGTTCGTGAACAGTATCAGAATGGTTTGGTTACTGCCGCAAAACATGCATGGTCTCTAACGATATCAAATACACTTTGAGAGGGAAAATTGGAGGTCCTGGCTACAACGTTCATATCGACAGATGTAAAATAGGACCAAAAATACAGACACCAAAATTTGTTTAGAACACTCTTTTCAGGGATTTGTGGAAGACATCAGGCAAGTGTACCCTGTGATGTAGACTAGATTTAGTTAACAGGTGAGTTAAGTGTTTAGTGTACATAGCTAGTAATTTAGGGAAAAACAGTGTACATGGTCATACAGTTAGTGCAACAGCGAGTGACGAACTGTGCTAGTGTAACTTATTGCCAATTAAGACTGCTGGCTACCTTGCATTATGTGATTCAAAATGGATACTGTGGCTGCACTGCATTCTTTCGAATGGCTACATTCACCGTAAATAAATAATTAAAAACCTTAAGTTATATTAAGAAAACGTTTTTCAGCATTAAATCATAGTAAAAAGAGATTTTAAGTTCAAATTAGATAGTAAAATATAAAGCTGTACTTCGAAAAAATATCCAGCTTATGTTGTATTTAGAAAAAATCCCACGTCACATATTAGAAAGAAGAGCCCAAACCATTTGAGATACTCTTTGCTGTTGGTTTCAGTTTTAAGCTACTTAAACTTTTCTCAAACTGGAAGTCATCTTGCTCTTTGTCTCTCATTTGTTTTACTCCTGGCAAGGAAAGAGAATGGAATTTCAATACTTTCACATACAACAGTTTTTAAAAACTTTTACTATAGCTTTAACTTAGTGTATTCCCTTATTTCCTCTCTATTTACAAAGAAGCAAATAATAAGACCAATTCTGCTAATATTGATTAATATTTTGTAAAAAAAAAAGTTTGTGGAACTAGAGAAAGTTATGCAAATGGAGCATATCAGATTTTTAACTATACTTTTTTTCTTTTTTTAACTATTTTGTATTTGCACAGAAATTCACATCTTGGGCAGGGGAGAGAAGGAGAGGAGAGCACAGAAACATATCTGTATGTAGGAGGTGACAGCAAACGGCGGCTGAGCTTCATGATACAATGATGGATAAGTTTGTCATTTAGACTATCATAATACATCATTGTAAATAGTGTTACAAAATTTGAATTTGCATGGGAATTCTTGTAATGGAGAGAAGAGAGCACAACACAAATATACCACTTTGCACGCAACAGGAGACGATTGTGGTAATCACAGCGTATTGCAATGACAATGGTGGGTAATGCTTTTTGTTCAGACAACACACTTGCTATAACACATCAAATTTACATTTAAATTCACGTCATGGGGGAGAGGAGAGAGTGGAAACGTGTCCGGTATTATGTGGTGAGGGGAGAGAAACACCTCAATTTTTCCACTGTCTCAACAATCTGAAAGGAAGTCATCCAATTTTCTCAGAGAGAAATCTCTTTTTCAATGAGAATGCTTACAATCCTAGGTTCATTTCAGTTAACTTTATGGAGTGAAATAGAACACACAAAACCTAACATATACATAACGACTTTGGCAATAATTTTTAATATTTCCCATATGCTTTGCCACTGCCACATGAAACTTAAAATTTCCTTTTTTGCTGTGTACTATTTGGAAAGTATATATTGCAAATGCATAATGCCCTCCAGCTCTCTACATTAATATTTTGGAAGAAAAAAAATGTTTTGTGATAAATACAGTACTTCCAATTTCTCTAATTGTACCAAGCCTTCATTATTAGTACATCAAAATTGTTTGATGTTATTTGTTAATTTTTACCAGTTTTTCCTGTTCTTTGAAGTTTGTGCTATTCTTTTTGGATATTCTTTAGATTACGTCTTGCGAGACTTTTGTGAGAGTCCAACATGAGAGAGCCGTGCACAGTGTTCAAGGGTTGATGGAAGCGGCCGAAGTTGCCATATATTTCAGCACTGCTGACCTCACTGTTTGTGTATACATGTTACCAACCTCTGCAACAGTACCCCAAGCATCAGTTTTGCAGTTGTTTGAAATTCTACATGTGTCCACCACATGTACCATTCATACAAAGGAAACAGTTTTGCTGTTTTCTTCTTCTCAATTGCTCTTTTAATGCCATGGTCATATCAGCAGCATCTTTACTTTAAACCTGAAAATTAATATCTTGCCGGCCCCTGGCAGTCAGTACTTATATAAAGTTAGTAGGTGGAAGTTGTTTCTGATAGTAATAGTTAGGTTTCAAGTTTTATGGAGTTAGCACCTTTGTGTTACACTGGGAATGCGATTCCGTGCTACATCCTGTGACAAAACAGGATTGAAAATACCAAATTTTTATTTCATTGTTAGTGCAGGAAATGGCATACTGAACAGTTTTCGGAGTCCATGGCAAAAGGTGCTTGGTTCGAGATTTCCAGATTACTACTTACCCAAGAGCTCCTGCTTATGTACGATTTTACAAGTAAATTATCATATGAGCCAACTGTTACATAAAGTTCTCATGGAGACAGCAACGTTAGCCACATAACAATAGCAGACTGGTTTAGCTACTGCTGGGAGGTGTGCATCTCCTAAATGGACGACTACCTAAACAATTGTGAAATAGATGGTGACTGCCACGTCATTCAAATCAATGAGTGTAAAATTGAAAGGAGGAAATATAATTGTGGCCACATTATGGAAGGAAATTTAATCCTTGGAATGATCAACATGGTTTAAATGATAGTATATTCCAATAATAAATGAGATAGTGCAACTCTCTTTGTATTAATTGAGGAGCATGTGGAATTTTCCAGCACAATCCACACCGAATGCTGGGGCAGATACAATGAGTTAAATGCTGGAGGTTTTACAGCACACTTAACGATGAACCACAGCCAGCTTTCATTGACCCAGTAACAAATGTCCACACCAACAATACTGAGTCATGCTGGCGATCTCTCCACCATCGCCTATCCAGGGGCAGAATCGCACATAATTAAAACAAGAGAAGACCATGACAGTGATTACAGTGGATTGGTGTTTAACGTGTTGGCAACAAAAACTAGTGTGGTTGCAGGAGAAATGTTGGCAGCATTGCAAGTTTTCTGCTACTGAGCTCAGCAGATGTGCAATTAGTACCTTTGGACTTAGAATTTACACAGAAATAAAATTACAGAACAAAATCTAAGGAAGAGCTTTTTTTTTTTTTTTTTAGGCAATAGGCAGTTTTGAGTTTTTTATAAACAAACTAGAACTGACCCTTTCACTAAAAGAACAAATCTTTAATGCATCTGTCAGTGAGTGTAAGGTTCGAAGGTTAGGACATACACATACTAGAATTTCTTCCAGTTTGCAAATAGAGAGAGCTCTTGCAAACGCGATATGATGGGCTCAGGAACAAAAATGAGAAAGTTAAAACTTGGCTAAGTCTTGTTTGTATTCCCAGGACATGGGAAAGCTGCCTTTTAATTGTGAACTATCATATTACAATACATAGATTTTTAACTTTTTCATTCTCATTCTGGTTACCGTTCTCAGTTATTGCAAATCAACCTTTCTTTGTTCTGAGGAATGTAAAAGGAATGTAATCCCTAATCTTAATTTGCTGCACTTTGTATGTTAATTATACCAGTTCTTCAGATTTATTCAGCCTTTAGTGCCAGTGGTTTTAAAAACATGATGTCATTATGGTTGAGTCCCTTGTCTCAAATGGAATATGCAGAATTGAACCTTGGACTGCATGCATTACCGACTTCATAAACAGATTGATGCACTGGGCTGTGCAGAACTGTTTTTGTCAAAACATTTTGCATGTTCTGTGTAGGTCAGTTTTCATTTACTGCTGTGAAGAGTATGAACAGGTATTTATAATAATGGGGAAGTTCTACGATTCAAGTCCTCTACGTTGCCATAACCATCCAATTACTTGAGTTACCTATCAGTATAAATGCAGTGATTGCAAGTTTACAAGATGCAAGCGAATGTAAATATTGGAAAGGTACAACAGGGCCCCTAAAATTTTATGAACACAATTTTGCACAAATTCCTTAAAAATGACAATAGAACACTTTTTTAATGTATGAACTCCATGCTTCAATGAATGAATTGTCTGTAAACAACATTCAACAAAATTTTGCAAATAAAATTCTTTTCGTGATTTTTGAGATTTTTAGCTTTTGTTGCAATATTTTACGCAAAATAGCACTAAAGTTCTATTTTTGTGTGTTAACTCTACAAAAAAGCACATTTTACATTCAATATGAAGTTCAAAATCGATTTATATTGATGTGAACTAAAATTGATGTTATCTCATACCTAGTGCTGTTGATGAAACTACAATTTGATTTTAACCGATGACATAATTGCCCGCAAACAAGACAACACTCTTGACCTTGCAAGTCTCATCTTGTCCATCTGATGATCTATTTGCCTACTAAACTGAAGCTAGATAGCATTATTGTGTTTGAAAGCTGGAATTATCAAGTGCCATTTGTTGATTTGTGATCCTCTGTTCTAATCACCATTTACAGAATTCAACATGTCAAGGTCGTACGCATATAAGAACACCAAAAAGAGTTTTATAGTGAGGAACTGTATTATTTTTAACGTGAAAAGCAAAATAATTATGTGCAATGTTTGCATATAGAGTGGAAAAGACTCTTGTATCAAACACTTGCATACCGTATGATAAAAGTCACGTTTTATTAAGGTGGCCTCAAAACTGTTACATCCACCCCTTCTACTAGTGGACTATTCCTCTGCAAGAAACAATGCAAGGGCTCACTACCTTGCACTGATGCCATATGGGGACAAACAACTGGTAGCAAAGACTGAATAAATCTGAACATCCTATATATCTTATCAATTTTTATGTATATTTTGATATTTACTCGAAAATGCCTATAGATATGTATAGTTGTTAAATGACAAAAAATTCAATTAATTTCCATTCAATTGATGAGAATGCCAAATTTATACCAAGTAGTAAGATGATAAAATATTTACAATAATAAAACTAAACATAAAACTCTTGAAGCCTTAATTACCCAAAACAGCAAAATCAACATGCATATATAACTTACATGAATTGTAAACTTTTGATTGCTATTATTAACAATGATTTGTTTAAGTAAACAGAGATTCCCACCCTTTACATACTTCAGGTTTAGTACATATTCTCTCTTTTGAAGTACTCACATCTAATTTTTTCTCGAGTGCAGCATTGTTTTCCTCAGCATGACGTATTTTGCGCATAAGTCTCACTGCCAAAGGGGTATCGAAAGATTCTTCCTCACTTAATGTGGGACTGGTTGAGCGGTTGATGTACTCGTCGTATTCTGGTCCAACATCAGCAATACTGCGCAGAGCTTGCTCCAGATTCCCATCCAACCAAGCTGGCCGATTTCGCAGCACTTCTGGCAATGGAATCTCTTCATTTTCCTTCTCTTCTATTATCAACTTTCTTTTGCGACGTCTCAGCTTGCATTTCTCTAGCCAGGCTTCTAAGTTTTCATCTGGATTTGGCTGGAAGGACCTCTCTCTACGGAATTTTTTTAATGGATCAGGAGATTCATACTTCTCCATTTGATGAGGAGGATACAATGATTCTGGAACTCTCTGCATTGCTTCCTTACAAGCTTCTATCCACAACACTGACACCAGTGGAATCTTGCGTTGCACTGCCTTTTTGTAGGTGGACATTAAACCATCCATGAAAACAACATGTGTAACCTGCAACATCAACAACATTGCATCTTTTAGCTTTATAGTTTAATGAATAAGGGAAAGGGTAAAAACAATAGTGTCCAAAGTAAAACTCAATTTAAGATAAACCAAAAATATGTTTGGTTTTAAATTTGCAGCTTAGAGGAGAAACTCTGGAGGTGGCTGGCGGCAATCCAGAGCCCGATGCATTCCTCCCACACCCTCTCCTAGAACCATCACCCCACCACCCCCCCTGTCCTGCAGCTATCAGATGTGATGGCGTGGAAACAGCAGCTTCTGCTGAACCACGGCCAGCGCATTTGTGATCTGTTCGTCAGATTCCTCTCTGCCACCGACCCAGCCACAAAGATGGCTGTCGCCATGGAGGGACTTGCCCTCCTGACCATGATTGCCCAGAATGGCGAATCGAACTAGGTCCCGTACCTCATTTCGATTCGCGTTCTGGAACACATGAGGCCTGATTTGTCAGGGGAGTGAGCTCCAACATTTTGCCGGCTCATTTGCCTTAGACCTCGTGCTGGTCAGCGAGACACATCTCCGTCCGGACACCCCGTTCCGACTTCCGGGCTACAACTGCCTCAGAGTGGATTGTGTGGGCCGCCGAGGAGGTGGCACACTGATCTTCGTGAGGAACAGAGTAGTCCATAGACCCATCCAGCTCCCACCTCTTCAATCCATGGAAGTCACGGCTGCCTGTGTTGACCTTGGCGGTACGGAAATTTTACTGGTGTCTGTTTACCAGCCACCCTGAAGGCAGTTCGTACTAAACGATTACCTTTCTATCCTAGCCCTTCATCCTAATGTCATTCTGCCCGGGGACTTCAATGCCAAACATCCGCGTTGGCACTGCAGCTTCCAGGCGGATGCCCAAGGCAATGATATTATATGCATGATAGATGCAGACCCTCAACTCAGAGTAGAGGGCCCCTGGCAACCCACACACCATCCACGAGGTCAAGGTCGGGCATCCGTTATTGACTTCGTGATCATCAAACAATTCCTTTTTCATACATCTCTCATTTCGATCAATGCATTTCATTCCGATCATAATCCCGTGTTAGCTGAGGCTAACACACGGGTTGCCAGTCATGACGTCTCGGTTCATAACCGCGACATCGACTGGGAATGCGTCAGGGTTTGCCTCAATGACTCCATCCCGCCGAACCCGAGGATCACAGACCTCCTATCCCGGAGGCTATGGTCCAATCCTTTACTTCCATCGTGGTGCGAACTGCTCATAACCTAACCGTTGACACCCCAGCACCTCTACACCCGGATGTCCTTCCCCTTGAGCTCCATCTGCCCGTCCGCCGATCCTGGGCTGCCCGCAGACTTGACCAGCGTCACCGCACGCCACATAACCGAGCACTCCTGAGGCGTTTACGCCGACAGGTCCGGACCCGACTACGCGAGCACAGGGCGCGAGCGTGGGAGGAGACGATGGCCCGCCTGTGGCTCGAGGATGGCGACGTGCGGAAGATTGCCAAAGCTCTCCGACACCGCGGAGGTCAAATCACCTCCCCAATCCAAGGCACCCAAGGCCTGGCTTATGAACCCCAAGCCAAAGCCGATGTGTTCGCTGACTACTTCGAAAGGACTATGAGGCCACGAGACGACCCCCAGGACCGTGCTCGTCGGGAGGTGCGTCGATACTTTCGACGTCCCCCTGACGAGGCGGACCGACTTCCTGTCATCCAACCCAGTGAGCTCCTGGGCGCATTCTGGCATCTCAACCCCAAAAAGGCAGCGGGGCCTAACGACCTAAGGCATGCTCCGCTGCCTTCCCAACAAGGCGGTGCTCTTTCTAACCAAGGTTTTCAACATTGCCTCACCTTGTGCCACTTTCCACGCGAGTGGAGGGAGGCCCGGGTGATATGCATTTTGAAGCCAGGGAAAGACCCGCTACATCCATCCAACTACCGATCCATCAGGCTCCATCAGTTCTCTAGAAGGTCTTCAAGAGGTTACTACTAGTCCGCTTGTCCCCTCTTTTGGGCGACATTCGAGCCATCCCAGACCACCAGTTTGGTTTTCGTCCTGAGCATTCTACACCCCAGCAACTACTGAGAGCGGTTGAGTCCGCTGCCCTGGGTTTCCAGGACAGAGCCTACACTGCGGCAGTGTCGCTGGAGGTGAAGAAGGCCTTCTCTAGGACCTGGCACGCAGGTCTTCTCAAACTCATCTGACTGGAGCTCCCGACACACATCATACACCTCCTAAACTCATAACTCAAACACAGATCTTTTGTAGTTTCAGTTGCAGGACACAAATCAACACTTAGGCCAATAAGAGGCGGAGTCCCCGAAGGCTCTGTATTATCCCCCATGCTCTTTAGCATCTACATGGCCGACCTACCAACAGAGCAGTAAGTCAACATAGCCCAGTATGCTGATGATGTGCTGTTATTCTGTACAAACACCCACGCAGAGCCTTCAACCCCATTCAGAGAAACTCCGCCTCATCCAAGAATGGTGCGAGCGTTGGGGGTTGTCCATCAATCCGGAGAAAAGCCACCCTATTCTCTTTACCAAGCGCCGCTTTCCCGCAAACTTCCCTACATTCACGTACCTCAGACGAAGGATACAATGGACGAACACCATTACCTACTTGGGAGTGAAGTTTGATAAGGGCGTCACTTTTAGGGAGCACACCAGAGAGCTGAGGTGTCGGGGCAGTGGGGCTGCGGCCTCACTATACCTGATACTGAAGTCCAAGATGCCAGTTCCCCTTAAGTTGTGCCTTTTGAGGAAGGCCCTCCTAGTCCCCTTATTAATCTACGCCTGTGAGGTCTGGGGCATGGTGGCAGACTCCAGTATTCTGTTGCTTCAGCGGGTACAGAACAGATGCCTTCTGGCCATCTATTCTGTGCCTCGACTATTTCCTACGAGACTCCTACACGAAGCCTCTGGTCTACCATACCTGGAGGACGAGATTAGGTGTCGGGCAACAAAATTCAAAGAAGGGTTACCATTCCATCGGAGCACCCTCGTTAGGTCTCTTGGGGATTACAATCCCACAAACCGCTGCTTTAGGCAATACCGGCTTCCCCGCATGGCTTGCAGGTATCCCCGGTAACGAAGGAGCAACCCCAAAAGCTGATATGGCTAAGCTCCTTACAATCCTTCAAGAGTTGCTTGGATATCAAAATTAAAACCTCAAAATAAACATTTTTGAATAAACTTCACACCAGCGGTGCACAAGGGCCATTGCACCATAATTGACAACCATCAAGGAGCAATACTTGCCTCCTCCTGTCACTCCACAACCCCAACTCTGACCCGCCATCCTGCAAAAACCCACAATCCCATCAGTACGTGGTTAAGTTCTCTCCGAGAACAGGGACACGTCTAACACACCTCGGGCTGCCCTCAGCCTGCCAACTGCTCTGGTCTGATCATCTCATTACTTTCTGAAGAAGGCCATAGAGTTATCATGGCCAGAAGCTCGAGCAATTTTATCAATATCACAGGGTTGGTAGCCTGAGAAGCTCTAATCAAGGGAACATATAGTTATAAAGCATACTTCTTTGTACTTAACCTTATGGTCACACGCACCCGCACACTCACCCGCGAGTTACCAGTAGTGTCTTGAAATGATTCCCTAGTAGGATCATCCCAACTTGTAGCTGCCAGCTAACAGCAGAATTCTAGAAAATACATTTGATTTATTTGTTCATTAATAAAGGCCATTTTTGATCTTTTAGAGCTGCTAAACATCTCACTTCTAGATTTGTAAAGTATACTATTTGGTCTACAATACAATTTGTGATTCCTCACATCATTTTAAGGATTCCATAAAATACAGTCCAATTGTGTAAGATTTTAATATAATTGAAGTGATGATTAATTTACTCTCAGGCCTGAAAAGTCTCCATCATGCATCCAAGGACTAAAATAGAAAAAATAGTATTTGCTAGGCTAAAGGGTTAGAATACAGAATGGTGCAAAAGTACTGGGCAAAGACTGAATTTATGTTTCATTACAAATACAAACAATACTTACAATTATTTTTTATGTTTAAACTGCTTTCCGTCTGCATTGATATGTCTTTGAAGAGGTAATAACAACTTAACGGGTTAAAACTTCCTACTGAACTATGTCTTGCTGGTAATTTTGTTTGCTTTTAACCAACTGTCCAGTGAATTTTGAGCCTCCCTGTATAATACACACACATTCATTTCCTACTAACCTCTTTTGTAAACTTGTCCAGAACAGTAGCTCCAAGTTTTCTAAGATGTGACTTGACTCCCTCAGAACGGTTGTCCCCACCATTTCGAACATCCACAAAAGCTCTTATACCTGTTAAAACCAAAAACATACAACTAAAATAAGACAATCATTGTTTAATCAGCAAACCCTATAACTTCAATTTTCATGAGGTTATTCAGTCTGACTCTACCTATTCAGTATCTATATTGTTCCCACAACTAATTAAGGATAACATTGGTCCACCCGGCAAGCACCTGAATTCTGCTCCATTCACAATGATATGTAAGCTGATAAGAATTTGCACCCCTGTTATTCAATGTAAGCATTCACATAAACACTGCAACATTCTACACAATGCAAACCCCAAACTTCATCCTTGAGTAGGATGTATAGCGAAAAAATTCTGAAATCTTTCCACTATGGATTGCAGATGATCGCATTGCAAGATTTTACAGCCATACTGTACATACATGCTCTTCTATTTTGCCATGTGGCACAACTTCTCATTTTCCTTGAGAAGTTACGCAGTCTCCTTGTGAATCCTCCTTTGTTTTAATTGGGGTAACTACCATCTGCATCCAGATTTCTTGGCTCTCACAAAACATAAAGCGCAAAAACATAATTCACATTTCATTAAATGTGCATTAAATATTTTCAAAATGTTTTCTACAGTCTCCATGCTTGCACATTATTTTGAATAATTTGGTCAAAAAATTGTGACATCACTGTCGCAAGTATCAGTTGTGTGTATGTAATTTTTATAACCTATTTATTCATTTATAAAAGATTTTGGATTTTCTTATTTGATATTAGTGGTTATGTTCTTCAATTTGAATCTTGGAAGATACCTGCATGTAATTTACACAACTAGAAACCTGTACCAACTTCTTGCATTACACTGACTCATAGGGATTGGTCTTCCCTCACGTTTGCACTTATGCTGCGTTACATCTGTGCTTGCATCTTATTATGAATGTAGCTTAAGGCTAAATATTTGGTAGGTTATCAGGTATGTCAGAGGCTAGGGTCACATCTATGCACTCCTTTGGCACAGGTTGCTTAACACCTTGGGAATGGGGAGTTGGTTTGCAGTCTCCTATTGGTTATAGCACAGATCTAGCCAGTAAGTACCGGGTGATTTGAAAACGTCCGAACCGACTGTGCATGTGTTTTGCCCGTCCGCACCCTCGGCACTCGTTGCCATCTGCTGCTATCATAGAAAGGCATGGATGAAATGATGCAACATTTTTAAAACTACTTTTAAAGGCTCTAATTACCATTGTTATTAAAGGAGATGCTGATACTGACTACTGCCATTGTCCATACATTTTTGTTACCTTTTTAAGAAACTATCCGTCACTCGCCATAGTTCACGTTGAGAAATGCTGGCAATTTCCTGGCAGATATTTTGTTTTAATTCTTCCAGGGTGTGTGGGTTTGTCATACACTTTATGCTTTAAGTTACCCCAAAAATACAAAATTGCAGGAGGCTTGGTCGGAGGACCGAGGAGGCCACAAATCTCTACTAATAATTCTGTCCTGAAATACATTTTCAATTGTTCTCATCGAAAGACTGGCTGTATGAGCTGCTGCAGATTCTTGTTGAAAAAAGGTAAAGGTCTGCTAATTCTCTAAAAATGGAGGGGGCAACATTTTATTCATGTTCAGATGTTTCGGTGTCACTGTTGACTCGAAAAAAATTGGGCCTATGTATCTCCAGGAGTGGCACACCATACACCTATTTTTTCATCATAAAGGGGTATTTCATGAATAATATTAGGTTTCTCAGAGTTCCAATAACAATTATTTTGTGTGCACAAATATTCATGAAGGTGGAACCAAGTCTTGTCCATGAAAAATATTAAACGTGGATCAATTTTGCCATTGTATACACTATTGAGAGTCCATTCTCAAATTGTGTTAACACATGAATCATAAATAAATACACGCTGTGCAGTAGAAAACAAATGCTAAGCCATAATACACTTTGTGACTAAGTACAGGACAAAATAATAAAGCACACTGGTAATAACTTCACTGAACGATATCACTTTCAGAGTAGAGAAAAACAAGTTACAGGTCATTAAGTTTCTCTAGAGGCCCCCCCTGCAGATAAAAGTTTAAAAGGTAACTGATAACATAATGCCCACCTTGCATTAATATTGTTGTTGCTGGTTGAGTCTTTGGAAGATCATCCTGCACTTCTTTATCACAATTTGTATTTTTATTGCTGTTATTTTCTTCCTCCACACACTCTAGTTTTCTAATGCCACTTATTTTTGGACTAGTGGTTCTAGAGAACATAATATTTTGTAAAGCATTTAGAGCTTCATGTTTGGATTTGAGCATTTTAACAGAGAGCGGTGAATCATTATAATTATTGCTTGCGTTACTAATAGGGGTTTTATGTCCAGATAGATTAGAAGTAACAGCACTTTTTGTAGAACCTAACATCCTGTTTGGAGGAGTAAAATTATTAACTGGAGTCTTTACCTTCCGCATTTTAAAGTTAAACTCTGGAGAGCTGTCAGAATTACTACGAGAAAAATTTGGAATACAAGAGAGTGGCTTCTGATTACTATTGCACTTGTTTAATCCACTACAACTAGCCTCAGAATTATTTTGCATTTCTAAGGCATTTAAATGCCTGCTGAGGCCTGTAAGTTGCATCTGCCTCATGCTAGCTGATCTGAACAAAGGTGAAGCTTTGTCTGGAGTTTTTTCTACAATGCTCAAGCTCTCTTCGAATGAGCTTCCATTTCCTATAGTGGCATTAGTTGAAACAGCAGACAATCTCTGGCGTTTGGGCAATGGTTCCTCAATGTCTGTAGTCAATGTGTACAGTTTGCGGAAGGACTGTCGCCTGCCCTTACTACTGGATTTTTGTGGTCGTGCTGGAAGTGACAATCTATCAGGTGTAACCATTTTTCTAGAGTAGCTGTTCTCCAAGTAATCCATTAGATCATTGCTGGTCATATTGGCAAACTTTCCTGTAACAAAAAGGTAGCATAAGGTAACAGAAGTATTCTAAAAATCTGAGGTGTTACACTCACATAACTTTCTCTAATTGTTCTACAAACAAACTTCTTACAAAGGATTATTCTTCTTTCTACACCATGCTAATCAAGATAAGCATTAGCAGAATGTTCTTATTACTTAGTTCCTTACAAGTAGAAGGAAACTAAAGGAATGCACTATGCTAAAGAAATAGTTAATTGTTTCAAAAGCTATCCTTATGTGCTTGCCAATTGAAATTTGCTTCTTTCCTTGGCCAGGAGTACACTAAAAGAAAAACAAGCACTTCCTGTCTGAGAAAAGTGTAAGTATTTTAAAATTGAAACCAATAACAAGAAATATCTTAGAAACAGTTAACTCTACAACAAAAATGCATATGACATAAATTGTGTGTTTTAATGAGATCTACATTTTTATGTTGCAAGTTTTTGTCTATTTCTTAGGGTTTACTAGTTATGCAAAACTCAGACAATTTTATCCAGAATGAACAGGTCTTCAAAAGTTATTCCTGAAAAATTCAAGATATACATTTTATTTGTGATGTAAATATGCATTTTAATCAAAATCATTAGAACCATTTTTGAGAAAAACAAAATTTTCAAAAACCTTTCCATGTAATAAAGGATAATTTGGGGTAAGGGGATTTTCTTGAATTGTTGCATCCTTGAAAAAAAAAAAAAAAAAAAAAAAAACACACACATCCACCCACCCCCACACACAGGCACAGACACACACACTGACGGATGGATATATTTCTATTTTTTTTTTTATTCAGGGGGTCTAAAAACATATTTCTAGTGAAATCTTGGCAGCAAATTTGTAGGTACAATACAACACCTTCTCTATACATTAAGTACATAGTATCTGTAGAGAATGTGAAAAAAAATCTGACATGTTCCATTCGCGTGACTTTCTCTACATTTCTGTAACAAATTATTGTTAATAAGCTTATTCTTCTATATACTTCATGTTAATTGAGACAAACATTAGCAGAAACAGTCTTATTACTTATTAGTAGGAGGGAAATAAGGAAATACACTAGGTAAACTGAAGGCAAATTTTTGAAAATGGGGTTGCAAGGGAATTGAAATCCGAGTATTTGCATGGTCATGAGTTGACAAGCTCCTGTACGAGAAAAATAATAGTATTTTAATACTGAAATCAATAACAAGAAATATCTCAAAACCAGTCAACTCCATGAAAAAAATGTATATAACATAAATTATGTGGTTTTAACGAGATCTACATTTTTTTGTGTAGTAAGTTTTTGTCTATCTCTTATGCTTTACCAATTATACAAAATTCATCCAGAACAAAGATGTCTTCTGAGGCTATTCCCAGAAAATTCAAGATATACATTTTATTTGTCAAGTAAATACACATATTTTTCTAAAAATGCTTTTTTTGGATTCAGGGGTTTTCAAAACATATTTACAATGAAATTTAAGTATCGAATTTGTGGGTGCAATACAATACCTTCTCTATACACTATGTACAATGTAGGTATAAAGTTAAAAAAAAAAAAAAAAAAAAAAAAAAAAAAAAAAAAAAAAGATGTGAAATGAATAACAACATCCCATTTGAAAAAAGCAGAAATAATAATCAACTTACCAGTCATACAAAAGTCATCAAGAATGAAGAGGTCTTTAGAGGATATTCCCAGAATATTCAAGATATACATTTCATCTTCATAAAAATATTTTAATCAAAATCATTAGAGCCATTTTAGAGGGGGGGAAAAAAAACACCAGAAAAAATAAGTTCACTCCTACCCATATATCCTATTCCTCAAAATGGACCTTTTCTAAATTTTTTTTTTAATTTGGGAGTCCTCAAAACATGTATTTCTGATGAAATCTCGTCTCAAATTTTTGGGTGGAAATCAATAGTTTCTCTAACTACTATGTTTGTACACAGAACAAGGATGGTTTGATAAATCTGGTAAACTTCCATGAAAGAATGGAACATTTTTGTTGTGGTTTCAGGTTAGTGACCTTGATTATTCAAAGGTTGTAAAGAAAATTTCAACAATGTGCAACAAGCAGTTCATTGTTGACAGCCGTGGAAAATGGCTAATGGGTGGACTGCAATTCAAAATGGAGAAAACTGAGTCTCTGCTGTTATTAAAAAACATTTTCATTTGAAGGATTGGACTGACACAAAAATCAAAACTGTATGAAGTTCACATAGATTCTGCACCATCATTGAATACCATTTACTTTTAGATTATTGAATTTAAACATTGTGGGACTAACAACAAAGACAAAGCAGCTTTGGCCATCCAATACAGGTCACCACACAGGAAAACATTGAAAAAATCCATTAAGTTATGCAAGACCACAGAACAAAAATTTGCAAGACAGCCAAGACAAAAAAAAAAGTGTTTTATTTATGGACGCTCTTTAGCTGCAGTGGTTCTCAGCGTCCCATTCTATATTTGGCATGAAAGACCGCTTAATTTTGCTCAGAGGCCTCTCTATCAGACTTGAGGTTCTTTTACGTGCCATAAATCTATGACATGGGACCTACGGCTTTACTTCCCTTCTGTAGGAAGCCATGCTAAGGATTTTATCCATCATCCTCTGCTTGCTGTGACAGTGGGCATCTCCTAATCGAGTGCATATCATCTTGCTGTCAAGAAACTATGTGCAAGGTGGATGCCATGATTGCTCTGTTGACCAAAAGCTATCCAGAACATTTCAAAAGAATGTCTAGTAATGTTTAATCGCAATCTGCAGGACCTTTAGTGCAATTTGTGACTATTGATGAAACCTGTCCATCATTATAGCCAGTCAAAATAGCAGTCAAAACAATGGACAAAGGCTGGTAAAAGTACACTGAAGAAGACAAAGACCATTTTATCAGCTGTTAGAGTAATGGCCACTGTTTCTAACATTTCCAGGGGGATAGCTAAAAGGACAACGAAAGGGGCACCCACAAGGTGAATGTCCATTATGTGGGGGAAAGAAAGACATTCAACATATAATTTTTGATTGTAAGAAAACTGAGAAATGGAGAAAAGAAAGTATATGGTCAAAAATGAATGGGAAATCACGCATAAATAAAATTATAGATAAAAACTGTAAGACATTGGGACAATATTTAGAAAAAGTAAAAAATAAACGGAAATGGACTGTTAACAGAGATGAACTATAGTTCATGAGCATGTGGTAGTGGTAGTTACAGATATGTTATTTTTTGTGTAATTTAAACTGGACAGCCCACTAAAAAAGTGGCCTGAGCCAAACTCTAGTGGATAGCACAAGATACATATTGTACAATATATGTATTTCTTAGTGCTTTCAATATACTTAAACTTAAGCATTCCCACGGAATAATTGCCAGGGATTACTTGGAAAGAGGCAAAACCATAACTGGACTTTATTATGCTTCATTGTTGGATCGTTTGAAACTTATGTTGGCTGAAAAAAAGACCAAGGTTGGCATCCAGAAAAATGCTCTTTAGCCAGGACAATGCACTATCCCACACATCAGCAATAACAATGGCAAAAGTATATGGATTGGGCTTTGAATTGGTTCCTCATCCACCCTATTCACCTGACTTAGCCCCTGACTTGAAACTGTGGCTTGCTGGGAGAAATTTTGATCAAATGAAGTGATTTTTGCAGTTAACAAGATTTTGCAGAGCCTGCCTGGGTAGTGTGGTGATAGCATGTCTGCCTCATATTCAACAGGTCGTGAGTTCGAATCTCACTTAGGGTGAGTTACCCGGATAAGGTTTTTTTCGGAGTTTTCCCTTATCCTAAGAAGACGAATGTTGAGTAAGTTTGAGCTCCATGGACCCTGAGGCTATTTGGAGCATCATTTTACCGATTTCATTCATCATCCGATATGACCAACCAGGTTACAGGATGTTAAGCTAACAAAAGATTTTGCAGAGTTTGACAGAACCTATTACGTTCTCTACATTTACTTATGTACATAGTGTATAAAGAAGGTCTTGTATTGCACCCAAAATTTTGAAACCAAGATTTCACCAGCAATGTATGTTTTGAGACCCCCTGAATAAAAAGAAAAAAAGCATTTTTACAAAAATTGTCTGTGGGCAGCATAGGTCAAAAACGAAGTCTGTTAAATACCAAACTTGGTATTTAAGTTCAATATCTTCTAAGGATGCGGCACAAAGATTTTCAAGAAAGTCCCGCAACCCCCAACTACCCGTTACATGGAAAAAATTTTGAACATTTTGATTTTCTCAAAAATGCCTCTAACAATTTTGATTAAAATATTGTATATTAAAGATATTGACATAACAATAAAATGCATATCTTGAACATTTTCAGGCAATAGCCTATGAAGACATCTTTATTCTGGATGAATTTTGCATAATTGGTAAACCATAAGAGATAGACAAAAACTTACCAAACAAGTTTGGAGGTCCCCTCCAGAAACTCACTTTCCAGGGACTAGCATTATGGATCAAGAAGTGACTTGGTTGAAGCATTCGGCCTCCGAGACTGTAACTCTTCAGAAAGATAAATGAGCCCTCTTCACTTTTCAGCCCTTTAAAAGCACAAGTGAGGAAGAGCTCCTGCAAGAGGGGAGGGCTGCAAGATTGTTTTTCTCACCTAGTGAGCATTTTCAGGGCCTGCCTTGACATGAGACATGTTTCTAGCATCTGGAGACAGGATAAGGTAGTTTTTATACCTAAACTGGGCACAGTCATACTGTAGGCCTAAGGATTTTTATCCCATTTATCTGACATCCTTCATGTTGAGGCTTTTGGAAAATGTAAATGGCGTGTTTTTTATGGATGCTCTTTAGCTACTGTGGTTCTCAGCATCTCATTCTAAATTGCTCATGAAAGACTGCTTAATTTTGTTCAGAGGCCTCTCTATTAGGCTTGAGGTTCTTTTATGCGCTGTAAATCTATGACACAGGACCAACGGCTTTACTTCCCTTCTGAAGGAGGCCATGCTAAGGATTTTTACACCCAAAAAAATCCATTGTCCTCCGCCGGGTTTGAACCCACGACCTTGGGTATATGAAGTTAGCATGGTAACCATTACACCATGGAGGGCTTTTGGAAAGACTAGTAGATAGATATTTGGGAAATGGGTTACTGGTTGACAGACCTGTACATCCTCAGCAGTATGCCTACCAGCCAGAAAAATCCATAGAATTGGCACTCCGCCAGCTTCTGATCAGATTGGAGGGGGCACTGGGCTGTGAAGATTTGGTTGTGGCAGTTTTTCTAGACATTGAGTGTGCCTTTAGTCATAAGACTCTGGGTGCTAATAGATGTCTGGAAGATAGAGGTATCAGTCCGATCATTTTGGACTGGATCATGACCTCCTTGGAAGGTTATCGGGCTGTGGCAGCTCTGGGTAATATTTCCCTCAGAACATCAGTATCCCAGGGCTGTCCCCAAGGAGGAGTCTCGTCACACACTTTGTGGTGACTGGTAATGGATGGCCTGCTGAACCAGCTCAACAAACAAGCTAAAGGCTATGTAGATGACATTTACCTTGTAGCAAATGGAAAATTCCCTAGCATGGTCTCACAGCTTATTCCTTACATGCTATAGAGGTATGGTGTATGTAAACAGACCTTTCTGTTAATCCAGACAAGACTGAGATCATGGCCATTACAAGGAGGAGGAGACTGCTAGGACAGCAGAACGCCTCTTCTTTGGGAAGAGAATTATATCGGATATTCAATAATTATCAGTGAAGGTTACATCACAAGTGACCAACTCTGGTTAAGTTGGGCTTGAAATCATCTTGTTTATAAATGCAATGTTTATTGTAAGCACCTACCACATATCGGGTATTTTCATAATAATCATCAGTGAAGATCACATCCCAAGTACCAACCCTGGCACTTCCTTTGTTCCCAGTCTCACAACCTTACAAAGCTGCAAGAATTTTAACATATGCTGTAATTCCATTCTATTTTTAAATATGCTGTTCATATTTTAAGATTTTGCCTGTCCTCCTACTAATTGTACCACGGCTAAAGACCTCTATAAGGTTAGGATAAGTTTAGTGTGTGTGAATTTGATGGAACAGCTATCAACGAATTTGGTTTCAGGAACTATGAGGTAAGCGGAGACCGTCAGGTCGTAGCAAGCCAAAACAAACAACAGAGTTCTGTGATTTCAAGATTTCAGCGAGTTAGGTTAGGTTTAGTGTTATATGTGTATGAATTGGGTCGAAATAGGAGTAAAAATAGTTTCCGAAAACGGTTCCGGTAGAACTTTCACAGGCAATTCGAATTTGAAAGTGCTGAAAATACTGAGTTTAGCTTCACAGATTCCTCGGCTGTACTTTGCGGCTTAGAGTCCTCAAACTTAGGCTATGCTTTGCAGCTTAAAGGTTTATAACTGGCCAGTAACCAAATTGGGTCTAATGGCAGAATAACAAATCTGGATAACATACGGAAAAACACTATCTCTAAGCATTTTTGAAAAATCGATGCAAATTAGGGTTGTTTTTTTTTTTTTTACTTTTTTAAACTTCAAAATCCGATCTGTAGTTGAAGTAAATATGTTCATTAAAATGTATTAGTAAACACAGTGAGAAAATTTTGCTTAATTTTGAAATCTGATCATGTTGACGTTTCTGTGAAACAGACCATAGAGGTTTTCCACTTCTGGAAATAGACTGCAATTTGTGAACTATCTAAAATTGTTAGGATCAGATGCTATATTTCGTTGGACACTGCAGCCTTTTCATGTAGGTAACAGTTTTCACAGAAGTAGTTCAGGCTTTTTCATTTATGTTTACTAATGTTCAAATATTCTGGGATGCGCACTTTAAAATCTTCTTAATTGCCTTAAATGTTATTAGCTATTTGAATATTGCTTTAACAATTTCAAAGACCTGCATGTAAAACTGTATGTTAATGCTTACCACTGTTCTCTAAATATCACATAAGCTTTAACAACAACCAATTTCACTAGAAGTCATGATATACTTTATAGACGATATACCAAGTCAGTACCAAGTTGATTACTTGTCTCAACCCGCTTTTCATTGTTGCCAACTTTCTCAGAAGTTTATACCTACGGAAGTCTGGAAAAAAAATAAATGAAAAGCGTTAAAGAAATTATCCGTTTTAACAAATATTTTTTCTCTCTCTACCTTAAATAGATCATCAAAATAACGAATAAAACCCCCTAAATTTATTTTATTGGCACCTGCAGCAAATCAAGCCACATTTCTAATAGTAGCTTAGCTTACACTGTAGGGAACTTTTGAGTTTTTAATGGGTTACATCCCGATTTTTCAAATATTTGTTGCAACATACTTCAGTTCTAACTTCTATTTCTTTGCTATGTATAAATTATATTTCGGCTATACAACGTTGTATAACCTCCTTCCGATTCGTCTTTTGGAACGCCAATGGAGTGAGGGATCATAGGGATGAGCTTCAGCGCTTTGCTGCCCATTATGCCCTGGACCTCATTTTAGTTTCGGAAACACATTTGCGTCCTGACATCCCCTTCCGTCTACCTGGATACGTTTGCCATCGCAGTGACCGGGTGCCCCGCCCTGGAGGCGGTACTGCGGTTCTTGTGAGGCAAAACGTGGTCCACAAACCCATCCCCATTCCGCCTCTGCAAGCCCTTGAGGTGACGGCAGTGTGTGTTGAGCTCGGAGGAACGGAGGTAGTAATAATCTCTGTTTACCACCCTCCCGGTAGGCCGTTCTTACCTGCTGACTACCAATCTCTCTTCAACCTCCATCCTGGCGTGATCCTCGCCGGGGACTTTAATGCCAAACACCAGCGTTGGCATTCGGGCCCCCGCGTGGATCCTAGAGGCAATGCAATGATTTGCATGATTGATAGGGATCCCCAGCTAAGAGTTCTGGGCCCCTGGCAACCCACACACCATCCGCAAGGTCGAGGACAACCATCAGTCATCGACTTTGCGATAAACAAACATTACCCCTTCCATCTCATGCTCACATCACTCGCAGCACTTCATTCCGATCACAATCCCGTGTTGGCAGAAATCAACACCAGGGTTACCAGCCACGACTTCTCAGGACACACCAGAGAAATCAACTGGAAATGCGTAAAGGATTGCCTGAGCGCATCAATTCCACCCAACCCAATAATCACTGACATACCCAGCCTAGAGACAGCAGTCCAAACCTTCACTACCACAGTAGTAAGAACGGTTCACAACCTCACCATCCGCACCCCACCAACACCACATCCAGACGTCCTCCCCCTAGAACTTGAACTCCTTATCCGCCGCTCCTGGGCAGCCCGCAGACTATACCAGCGAAACCGGACGCCGCACAATAGGGGTCTTTTGCGGCGCCTCCGGCGGGAGGTTCGTGTCCGACTACGCGAGCACCGTGTGCAAGCGTCGGAGGCCACAATAGCCGTGCAAGACCTGGAGGGTGGCGGCATCTGGCGTATCGCAAAAAGCCTCCGACGCCAACGTAATCAGTACCACTCTCCGCTTCAAGGCAATCTTGGCCTTGTTTACGAACCACAAGCCGAAGCAAATGTGCTTGCGAGCTACATAGAGGACACCTGCAGGCCGAGAGAGGACCCCTAGGACGTACTCTTCACTGCCCGCGTTCATGAGGATGTTGACCGCTACTTGCGGGAACAGCCTCATGAAGCGGAGAACCCCCTACCAATCATCCGCCCTAGTGAAGTCCAAGGTGCACTCCGGCGTCTCAACACCAAAAAGGCTTGCGGGCAGGACGGGCTGACAGCTGCCATGCTCAGCAACCTTCCATTCAGAGCAGTGCTGTACCTCACCAAGGTATTCAACATGTGCCTAACCTTAGGTCACTTTCCGCGCGAGTGGAAGGTGGCACGGGTGGTGTGCATTTTGAAGCCTGGTAAGGACCCTGCACTTCCTTCCAGCTACCGCTCCATTAGCCTCCTACCCACCATCTCGAAGGTTTTCGAGAGGTTAGTACTACACCGCTTGTCGCCGCAGGTAGTCGACGTTCAAGCCATCCCTCTCCATCAGTTTGGATTCCGTCCTGGGCACTCGACAACCCAACAGCTGCTGCGGGTGGTGGAGGCTGCCGCCCTGGGGTTCCAGGACGGGGCCTTCACGCCGGCGGTGTCTTTGGATGTTGAGAAGGCCTTCTCAACCACCTGGCATGAGGGTCTCCTGTTTAAACTCATCCAGATTGGCCTACATACACAGTTAATCAACATCATACACAGCTTCCTACACCAACGCACCTTCGTAGTTGCAGTTGCGGGGCAAACATCTACACCAAAACCCCTACGAGGCGGAGTCCCAGAAGGCTCTGTATTATCACCCACCTTGTTTAGCCTTTTTATGGCAGACTTCCCTACGGTGCAGGGCGTCAACATGGCCCAGTTTGCTGATGACGTCCTGCTCTACCGCACTGACAGGAACATACGCAGAGCCTTCAACCCCATACAGAGACACCTCCTCGTCCAGGACTGGTGCAGACAGAAGCGGGTGTCCGTTAATCCGGGCAAAAGTCATTCTGTTCTGTTCACCAGAAAACGCCCCGAAATAAACCAGATACCCAACTTTTCCTATCAGGGCCAAAGGATAGAGTGGGGGAATTCCATCAAATACTTGGGCGTCATTCTTGATAAGGGCCTAACTTTTCGTGAACACGTGCGGGGAACGTCGGACAGGGCGAAGGGGGCGGTAGCCTCCCTTTACCCCGTGCTAGCCTCCCAGATGCCGGTTCACTTAAAGTTATGCCTTTTCAAGGCGCTTATAGTCCCCCTGATGCTCTATGCCTGCGAAGTGTGGGGTATGGCAGCAGACTCCTGGCTTCTCTGGTTACAGCGGGTACAGAATAGAGGACTCCGGTCCATATATTCTGTATGTCGACGTTTCCCTACATGAAGCTTCGGCCCTCCCATATGTGGAAGATGTTATTAGGCGCCGGGCTCAAAAATTCTACGCCAGATTGGGCTAACATGAGAACGCACTTGTCAGATCTCTGGGGGAGTACTTACCCTCTGAACGCCGAAAGAGGCGGTTCCGGGTTTCCCGCATGGCTTGTGGGCACCCCCGGTAACAACGGCTATAAACCAGCTAACAGCATAATAGCTGAACAAAGCACTCCCCCCTCCCATTGGGAGAGGTCCATCAAAATTCACCACCATATTTAAACAAAATAAACACCAGCGGAGCAGAGGAAAGAATTCTGCTCCTGAAAACACAACTGCTCGAGGAGCCTACCAGCGCTACCTCCTTAACACCAGCACTCGAAACCTCAAAATAAAACCTCAACCTTCACCTCATTCCTGTGGTTAAACCCTTACCAGGGTAGGTGGTACACAGCAACAACACCCAGGCTCACCATGAGCCTACCAGACACGCACGCACGCAACATTATATATGTATGTGCAAGAACAGCAGACGACAGAATTGATGTTCGCTTGTTTGAATCAGGCGTAATGTCTCTGCCAGAAAACACAGAACAGATAACTACTCTCTACTAGTTAATCTCAGCATTCTTTAGTGTATCAAAACAGATAAATGCCGAACTTCACAGTTAATTCAGCATTTTCGTAGACTGAGAGAGATTTTCAAGAGCATTCTCCTTCCACAAAGCCTTTGCATGGAAATATTCCCATCTTTTATTTTCTTTAAAAAAAAAAAATATTTTTTTATTAAACTTTTTTATTTTGATTAAAATATCATTATCATGTTTAAGATATTGGTATGATATAATGTAGAATATTAAATAAATTCTGTAATTTTAGATTTTTGTAGCAAATATATAGATGATGATGATGGTAAAGGGAATGGTTGTGTAACTGCCCAAAACTCATACATACACCCTTCTCCCACAAAATCCAGATCTTAACCCAATAGGGAATTTATAGAGCAAGTGAAATAAAAGAATCCAAAATTCTCCCATAAGCACTAAAGATCAACTTGAGAGAAAACTGCTAGGTAGATTGGAAGAATGGTTTAAAATTTAGCCAGCCTATACAATTAAAATAATTTCCAATATGAAATCATGCCTGCTAGAGGTAATCAGGCGTAAAGGATAGCCTACAAGGTACTAAATTCAAACAGTGAAAGGGGAATAAGCATATTTTGAGCTATATTTGACTAAAATTTCAACATGATCACTTAATAATTTTTTTAACAGCTGTTATAACTTATAAAATTGATTCTGTCTGTAATTGATACCAAACGTTAATTATTTGTACTTATTGTCACTAAAGTATAAAACTATTTTCAGTAAAATAAAAATTTGAGTTTCAGCTAAATAACTTTGACCAGTAATTTTTGCAACTATTTGTACATTTTTAAGATTGCATATTAAAATAGAAAAACTCACTTTCCTTATGATTAGCCTTTATTTTTTTACAATATGCTCAGAACTAAAAATATATTTTGCAACCAAAGCTTTAGTGATTGATGTCCGTTATATTAGCTTTATTCATTTGAAATGAATCACTTTTTATATGCTAATGTAATATTCTACTTGGAGCCTATAGTTCATCATGCATCTTCCAGTTTT
Organism: Hymenopus coronatus; assembly: GCA_030762935.1. Classification (NCBI taxonomy): domain Eukaryota; kingdom Metazoa; phylum Arthropoda; class Insecta; order Mantodea; family Hymenopodidae; genus Hymenopus; species Hymenopus coronatus. Next base: position 15,141,088 of record CM060898.1, on the reverse strand, counting down.
TTTAATTGAGCTCAGTATACAAATCTAAGAGAAATTGTTGCACATGCATTGCTTAATAATAAAAGAGAAAACTATATTTATATGCATATTAGTGAATTTTCCAACTTTTGATTGAGTTGTGAAAAATATTTAATTTCAACTGGAGTGTTTTTTTAAATGCACACTAATTTTAATTTTAATAAATCATTAATACCTGAAGCTCTCCTGAAAATTTCAAGATTAATAAATTATAAGCTATTGTCCAAGAATTTAGAGTGCAAAAAATAAGTGTCAAAAATAAGACTTAATAAAAATGTATTTTAAAATGTAATAGAATATTTTACCTAATGATCACACAACCAATTAAATGAAATTTTCTACATATTTTACCAAATTTCTCCCATGCATTGCCAAGAGAACTACCTATAGACACAGAATATATTTATGGATTTTGAGCTTTTCACTCTTCACAGTGAAGTTGATAGTCTTATCATATGTAGCATAGTTTACAGAAGGAAAAATATTTAGCAATTAGTTTATACTAGTAAATGCTTTCTACTTTTAACACATAAAAGTTATCTAAATCCATCTGCTGTGCCTGTGGTGCGCAGAATGGTGCTCAAATGCATCAGGCAGGAATAGTTCTCTCAGCATTAAAAGGAATCTGTATAGTATAAAATCTGGTATTCCATTCTCATGACTTTCTCTACATCTCTGTAACAAGTTGTTAATAAGCTTATTCTTCATGCTAATGGAGCTAAACATTAGCAGAAAGTCTTATTACCTGCTTTCTTGTAAATAGCAGGGAAATAGGGAATACACTAGACCAAACCAACAGCGGAATGTTTTAAAATGTGGTTGCTACGAGATTGATTTCCATTTCTTTGCATGTCCAAGCGTTGAGAAGTTCCCATATGCGAAATGTATAAGTATATTAAAACTGAAATCAATAACAAGGAATATCTCAAAAACAACCAATTCCATGAAAAAAAGTATGACAATTGTGTGTATTATCGAGACCTACAGTTTTTGTATACCAAGTTTTTGTCTATCTCATGATTTACCAGTTATACAAAATTTAATAAAAATCATCCAGAATAAAGAAGTCTTCAGAGACTATTCCCAAAAAATACAAGATATACATTATATTTGTCATGTAAATATCTTAAATATAAGAGATTTTAATCAAAATCATTAGCCTTTTTGAGAAAATAAAAATTTTCGAAATTTTTTCCATGTAAATAGTAGTTTGGGGTGGAGAGATTTTCTTGAAGATCTTTGTGTCACATCCTTGGTAGATACTAAAATTAAGTTTGGTATTTAAAGGTCTTTTCGTTTTTGAGCTAAGCTGCCCATAGACAGACAGCCAGCACACAAATATCTTTCTAAAAATGCTTTTTTGGATTCAGGGGGTCTCAAACATGCATTTCCGGTGAAATCTCGGTATCAAATTTTTGGGTGCATTACAATACCTTCTCTACACACTATGTATATAGTATGTGTAGAGAAAATAAAAAAAAAAAAAAAAAAAATTCTGATGTATTCCATTCACATCACTTTCTCTACATACCTGTAACAAATTATTGTTAGTAAGCTTATCCATCTATTTAATACTAAAACATTAGCAGAAATTGTCTTATTACTTAGTTCTTTTATAAGTAGAAGGGAAAGGCTAAACTGACAGTCAAATGTTTTAAATGCTCTTTGCCATGTGATTGAAATTCGTTTCTATGCAATGCCAAGAGTTAACAACTTTCCATGTAAGAAAAGTTTAAGTATACTAAAACTGAATTCAAAAACAAGGAATATCTCAAAAATGACCAACTCCACAAAAAAAAAATGTATATGACATAAATTGTGTGTTTTATCGAGATCTAGTTTTTGTCTATCTCTTATGTTTTACCAGTTATGTAAGAGATCTTCAGAGGCTATTCACAGAAAATTTAAACATACATTCTATTTGTCATGTAATATCTTAAACGTAAGAGATTTTAATTAAAATCGTTAGAGCCATTTTTGAGAAAAACAAAATTTTCAAAATTTTTTCCATGTAAAGGGTAGATTGAGATGGGGGGGGGGGGGAGGATTTTCTTGAAAATCTTCATGTCGCATCCTTGGAAGATACTGAACTTAAATACCAAGTTTAGTATTTAACAGACTTGTCGTTTTTGACCTATGTTGCCCACAGACACACACACGGACATTTTTCTAAAATGATTTTTTTTTTTTTTTTTTGGGATTCAGGAGGACCCAAAACACGTATTTCCAGTAAAATCTCTGTATCAAATTTTTTGGTACAATACAATACCTTTTCTATACATATATACATAGCACATGTAGAGAAAGTCATACTAAAAATATTAAGAAAACATTTTTACTTTCTCTTGCCCACATGTGCAATGTACATAGTGGATAGAGAAGGTATTGTATTCCATCCAAAAATTTGATGTCAAGATTTCACCAGAAATATATGTTTTGGGGTCCATGTTGAGTGTGTGTCTGTGGACAGCATAGCTCATAAACAAAAAGGACATTAAATACCAAACTTGGTATTTAGGTTTGGTATCTTCCAAGGATGTGACATGAAGATTTTCAAGAAAATCCACCCACCACACACTACCCCTTTACATGAAAATTTTTTTGAAAATGTTGATATTCTCAAAAATGGCTCTAATGATTTTGATTAAAATCCTGTATATTAAAGATATTTATATCCCAAATAAATTGTATATTTTGAATTTTCTGGGAATAGCCTCTGAAGACCTCTTTATTCTGGATGAATTTTGCTTAACTGCTAAGAGATGGGTAAAAACTTAGTGCACAAAAAACTGCAGATCTTGTCAAAACACACAATTTATGTCCTTTACAATTTTGTTGTGGAGGTAACAGTTTCCAAGCTATTCCTTGTTATTGGTTTCAACTGTAAAGTACTTATACTTTTCTCAGACATTTAATGTGTTATTCTGTTCTACTCCTGGCCAAGCAATGATAATCACATCACAACAGCTTCTAAAACATTTGACTTATCGATTTAGCCTAGTGTATTCCCTTAGTTCCTCTCTACTTATAAGAAACCAAGTAATAAGAACATTCTGCTATGTTTATGTTGATCAGCATGGTGTAGTAATAAAAAGTTTGTAGAGCAGCTAGAGAAAGTCATGTGAGTGTAACACACATTTTTTTTAACTCAAAACACATCCTTCACAATCCAATTCAACAGGAATATGCCAACTGTAACTGGAATAACATATCCTCAGACAAGGTCATATTTCCTTCGTGTAAGGGAAAGGTGATTGTCTATCGTCCAAAGGGGTCTCATGATGCAAAATATGTGGCTTCACAATTCCATCAAGGTTGCATATCTGTATCTGTATCGTTTGGACATCTAGTGATGTTCTAAGTATGTTGTGGCACCTTTACAATACACTGAATGGTGTGTACTGTACACTCAATAAAATTTGTATTCCCTCTGTGAGGATGAGATATCCTGGTAGAATTGTTGAATATAATAATCATCCTGTCCGCACATTTCGAAAGGTTTCAAATTGGTCCTCAGAGAGGCAGGATTTCAGAACAGTAGACTGACCTTTCTGTTCACCAGATTTGAACCCTATAAAAAATGAGCTGCACTCCAATTTATATGTAGATGGACGAAGGACAAAAGATGGCTTCTGGGCACAAATTCAAAAAGCCTGGGATTTTGTAGTTTCTTAACCACATTACTGCAGGCATTAAATTTTGTCTATGCCCCATTGATGGAGGGCAGTTATACATGCTGAGGGTTCTTATACACAATATTAATGAGCATATTTTGTGTTTTAGTTTATTAGACATATTTTTACTTTCTCTACACGCACTATGTACATTTGGAAGAATTAGCATTTTTGGAAGAAAGTCCATGTGTGTGTGCTTGTGTGTTCGTATGTGGACAGCATAGCTCAAAAACGAAAAGACTGTTAAACACCAAACTTGCTATTTAAGTTTGGTATCTTCCAAGGATGCGACACGAAGATTTTGAGAAAAATCCCCTCCCCCCAACTACCCTTTAGATGGAACTTTTTTCGAACATTTTTATTTTCTCAAAAATGGCTCTAATGATTTTGATAAAAATATCGTATATTAAAGATATTTACCTGACAAATAAAATGTATATCTTGAATTTTCTGGGAATAGCCTCTGAAGACTACTTTATTCTAGATGAATTTTACGGAATTTTGCAAATCGTAAGAGATGGACAAAATCTTAGCTTACAAAAAATGTAGAGCACATTAAAACACACAATTTATGTTGTATACATTTTTTTTTATGGAGTTGATCGTTTTTGAGATATTCCTTGTTTTTGGTTTCAGCTTTGAAAAACATACTTTTCTCATACAGGAATTTGTCAACTCGTGTCCAATCAAACAAAGGGACTTCAGTCATATAGCAACCAGCTTTTGACTGTCACTTTAGCCTATTATATATTTCACTTCTGCTTACAAGGAAGCAAGTAATAAGACTATTTCTGCCAATTTTTTCTCGATTAGCATGAAATAAATAGAAGCATAAGCTTTTTAACAATTTGTTGCAGAGATGTAGAGAAAGTTATGAGAATGGAACACATCAAATTTTTTTTAGTTATTTAATACAAATGTTAGTAGAATTATGTTTTGTGTGCGTAGATAAGCCCATAACTTCAGAAGCCAAAGTTATATTAATGCAACATTATGTTTTACACATCTGGTCAATAAAATTAGCATAAAAAAATGACAAACTGCACAAGATTTGAATCTAGGAACTTATGAGCGGAAGCAAGGCCTTCTTAACCTCTTGGCCACCGTAACATTGTTCTGTCAGGAGTTTTCAGTGCTCATAAGTTAACCATTGTGCTGTCAGTTCTTTTGTGTGCATTGTGGACACAGCTTTCATGAAGATACAAGAAGCTCAGCAATCGACACATGGAATCATTCCTGGAATCAATGATTCATTGTGTGTCCACAGGTGTACATATATACTAGAGAAACTGAAAAAAAAATTCTCATTTGAGGCAAGAGTAATTGGAAATTTACACCAAAAATAAGGAATATCTCGGAAATGATCAACTCTACAAAAAAAATTCTTTCACAAATTGCTTGTTTTAACAAGATCTACATTTTTTTGGTCTATCTCATGATTTATCAATTATATGAAAGGTTATCCTGAGAAAACTCAAGATATATTTTATTGTCTTTTAATTAAAATTGTTAAGAGCCATATTTGAGAAAATGAAAACTTTCAAAAAACCTTCCATGTAAAGGGTAGTTTGGGTTGAGAAGAATTTTCTGAAAACTGTGTTGCGACCTTGGAAGATACTGATCTTAAATACACAATTTGTTATGAAAACAGCTTTCAATTTTGAATTATGCTGCTCACAGCCCAGCAATATTACACATCTTTTCTAAAACACTTTTTTTTTCTTTTTTAAATAGGGGAAGGATTCAGGGGTCCTCAAAACATGTTTCTGTTCAATGCTCTGTAACCAATTTTTAAGCAGAAAGCAACACCCCTACTATGCACAATGTATGTAGTAGGGAGATAACAAATCTGATGTGTTCCATTCACATGACTTTCTCTACATCTCTGTAACAAATTATTGTCAAAAAGCTTATGTCTCTATTTACTTCATGCTAATCGAGAAAAATTGGCAGAAATAGTCTTATTACTTGCTTCCTTGTAAGTAGAAGCGAAATAAGGGAGTACCATAGGTTAAAGTGGTGGTCAAAAGCTGTTTGCTATGTGACTGAAGCTCCTTTGTATGGACAGGTGTTGACAAATTACTGTATGAGAAAGGTATGTTTTTTAAAAGTGAAATCAAATACAAGGAATATCACAAAAACGACCTACTCCACGAAAAAAATGTGTATAACATAAATTGTATGTTTTAACGTGCTCTACATTTATTATGCAGTAAGTTTTTGCCCAGCTCTTACCATTTAGCAGTTATGCAGAATTCCATAAAATTCATCCAGAATAAAGTAGTCTTCAGAGGCTATTCCCAGAAAATTTAAGATATACGAGGCGCATACTGAAAGTCATGAGCAACACTGTTTTACAATCTTAATATTTATTTTTAAGCCAAACCAAATACATCATCATAATCTACAGACTTTCTTTCACTTTTCGACATAGTCTCCATTGTTTTGCACACATTTTTCCCATCGTTCTACAAGTTTGAAAATGCCCTTGTGATAGAACTCCATTCCAGCTGCCCGCAGACCCTGACGCACTGCTTTCCGAATATCCTCCAGCGTCTTGTAGCGTTGACCACGCATCTGCTCCTTCACAGAACCGAAAAGATGGTAGTCGGAGGGTGCCAAGTCGGGAACGTAGGGAGGATGTGGAAGAGTTTCCCACCCTAATGCCCTGATCTTCTCCATAGTGGCACGAGCAGTATGCGGACGCGCATTATCCTGTTAAGGATGATCCTCTTTCCAGGGTGTTTATCACACAAAGCCCGACGGAGCTTCAGAAGTGTCTTGATGTAGCGGGCAGAATTTATGGTTTGTCCAGGTTCAAGAAAGTCAACCAGAATGCAACCTTGTGCATCCCAAAAGACACTTCCCATAACTTTTCCTACAGACTGCACTGTCTTCACTTTCTTCTTCGATGGTGAGTTCAAGTGGTGCCATTCCATACTCTGACGTATCGTTTCTGGCTCATAGTGATGGAACCAGCTCTCATCTCCAGTCACAATTCACATAAAAAATTCATCACCTTCATTATGAAATCTCTGAAGAAGGTTTTGTGCAATGGTTCTTCTCTGAAGTTTATGGTCTTCAGTCAATAAACTGGGGACCCAACGGGCACAGACCTTTCGATAACCCAAGCTGTGGATCATTTCTTGCGCTGCACTATGTCCTATTCCAAGTTGTGCAGCAATTTCATTCACAGTGAAACGCCTATCTCCTGTAATGAGCTCATCAACTCTTTCCTTGTTGCGTTCTGTAGAGGCAGTTCGAGGACGCCCGCTACGAGGCGCATTTTGCAGACCCGTGTTTCCATCTTTGAAATGTTTCACCCATCTTCTAACACTGCTGGCACCCATGCAGACACCTCCATACGCACGTTGAAGTCTGAGATGAATTTCAGGAGCAGATTTTCCTTCTTTCACAAGGAATTCAATGACAGCCCGCTGTCGAAACGAAACATCAATGTCAGCCATTTTTCAAACACCGTCTTGTGATCACGTGATAGAAGCTAATGACGTCACAATATGTCAACATGTGGTTTAAAGTCTGTAGATTACGATCCTGCAATTCGTTTCGTTACATGGTTGAAATTTAAATTTTTACAATGGGTTGCTCGTGACTTTCAGTATGCCCCTCGTACATTCTATTTGTTAGGTAAATATCTTTAATATATAGTATTTTAATCAAAATCGTTAAGAGCATTTAAGAAAATCAACAATTTTGAAAAAAGTTCATGTAAAGGGTAGTTTGGTGTGGGGGTGATTTTTTCAAAATCGTGTCGCATCCCTGGAAGATATTAAACTTAAATACCAAGTTTGGTATTTTAGCAACTTTTCGTTTTTGAGTTATTAAGTTCACAGACCTTTTTCTGAAAATGCCTTTTTTGGTTACAGGGTACCCTAAAACATACATTGCCAGTGAAATCTCGATATCAAATTTTTGGGTGGAGTGCAATACCTTCTCTATACACTATGTACATAGTGCAAATAGAGAAAGTAAAAAAAAATCTGATGTGTTCCATTTACATGACTTTCTCTACATCTTTGCAACAAATTATTGTTAACAAGCTTATGCTTCTATTTACTTCATGCTAAGTGAGAAAAAATTAGCAGAAAGTGTCTTATTACTTGCCTTCTTGTTAGTAGAAACGAAAAAAGGGAGTTAAAGTGAGAGTCAAAAGCTGGTTGCTATGTGACTGAAGTTCCCTTGTTTGTATGGACAGTTGACAAATTCCTGTATGAGAAAGTATAAGTTTTTCAAGGCTGAAACCAAAAATAAGAAATATCTAATAAAACGATCAACTCCACGAAAAAAAATATGTATAACATAAGTTGTGTGTTTTAATGTGCTCTAGATTTCTTGTTTAGTAATTTTTTGTCTATCTCCTACGGTTTACCAGTTTCACAAAATTCCGTAAAATTCATCCAGAATAAAGTAGTCTTCAGAGGCTATTCCCAGAAAATTAAAGTTATACATATTATTTGTCAGGTATATATCTTTAATATACAATATTTTAATCAAAATTGTTAGCCATTTTTTAGAAAATCAAAATTTTCAAAAATTTTTCAATGTGAAGGGTGGTTGGGGGTGGGGGGATTTTCTTGAACATCTTCTTGTCGCATCCTTGGAAGATACTGAACTTAAATACCAAATTTGGTATTTAACAATTTTTGAGCTATGCTGCCCACAGACATTTCTCCAAAAAAAATTTTTTTTGGATTAAGGTAGTCTCAAAACATGTATTTCCGGTGAAATCTAGGTATCAAATTTTTGGGTGGAATGCAATACCTTCTCTATACACTTTGTACATAGTACATATAGAGAAAGTAATATAGCAAATCATGAATGTACACAATCATATTCCCTGCTTACCTAAGAATTTAATTCCACAGAACTTACTTGCTCTTCATGCTAGGCTTCTAAACAATAAAAGAACATTTTAATACTGAGAATTAATAAGATGCTTTAATAATCAGAATGAGAGAACAATAATTGTTTTACAGATGTACAATTCAACAAATTGGCATTTGTGCCTTACTTAATTTGTTTTATAGGCAAATACACCAAAGTGTAAAAATCAGGCTTTGATTGTTGCATTACATCAATGTCACTTATTAACTTTAGGGATAGTTTCATCAACTGATGTTAAAAATAGTCAACATCTCTTTTTGATATCATGTTAAAACTTATAACATTGTGTTAACCTCTCATAGTCAGGATGCAGTTATGCATGCTTGTGGAGGCTGTCTAAATCTTGCCTTTCAACTAATAGTTGCGGTTGGATCTATCTAATGCTTTCTAATATCATTACGATGTCTGCAGTATATAGGGATGTTATTCAGTGCCGCTTAAAACCCCATTCAAATAGAATTTCCTGCTCTTATTTGCGACACTGTGCACATGTATTTTATGGATTTAGTTAAAATCATTGAGCCATTTTTGACAAAATGGAAACTTATTTAAGACTGAAAAAAAAAAACAACTGGGTGAATATACCTTGCTTCTAATCAACCTTCAAAAGTTAATTCATTCCTCCAAGCAATGACTAACCCATTTCTTAGGTAGAGGCCCCCAGCAGGCAGATGATGGCGGTGGAATAAGAGGACCTACATTTTTTATTGTGGACTCCAAACCATGTTGGACCTTGGGTATACTCCACATGAGCAAGTCAAAAGGTGGAGATATGGATAAATCAGACTTAAAATTGCCAGTATTAGGAATCAAACCATAAAGCCTCAGCACAAGATCCGAAAACGAAATCACTGCACAATCATACAGCATGGAAAAATGCCAAATACAGTAATATTTGCATCAACAGCTTGGTTTGCAGCAACCATTTTCAAATTATATCATATTTGTTAAACACATTAAAGGCTACAGGGATGTTTACTTAACACAACTGCAGAGTTAACATTGTTCAAATTACCACGATCAATGAAACAGAATATGAGTGAACATTGGTTGGTGAAACTGCCCTTAGAGCTTTACAACTATACATCAGAATAATAAATGATTCAAAGAAAAATAAACAGGCCAACCTCTGGCAAAATTGAAATGCTTTTTTAAACAGGCAAAGAAAGTTACAGTAGAACCTCGATTTAAAATTGCCAAAGGTTATGTTTGAGGTTTTCATAAATCACACACAAGATTACACTTATTTTACAGAATATCTCCTTCCATTGTCACTTTCTTCAGAACAGTCACTAAACATCTGCTTCTATCTTTACAAAACAACAAATTTCCCACATTTAAATTAGTGTACCAATTTCAACTTGGAGCATCTTCCCGTTATTCATGTCCCCTCTGTGCATCACATTTACCACACACTATTTCTCCACCTGTAAGAGCATTCTCGTCCACAGCTATGTATGCATCTAAAGCACCTCCAATTTTGGTCCCAGTGCTCATATGGATTACTAACAACCCCATATTAACCCGTTTAGTGCCTGCCCGCACAACAGAATGCCATCTGAGAAGTGCCAAGCAATTTTACAGCAGAATGCAGGGTTTCAAATTATTAAATATTATTAAATTATTATTTAAAATGAGTACCAAAGGACCCAGGGAGCTGTTAAGTAAACCCATTTGTTTATTGTATATGTATTATATGGATGAAAAGTCTCTTCAATATTTTCAAAAAATTAAAAACATAAGAAAATTTTGAAAATAAAATCAAGAATTCCAAAATAATTAAGCACATAAAATCTTTCTCTATAGAAAGTTCAGGCTAATGAAATAAAAAGTACAGATATTTCTTTATTAAAACAGAAACCTTCTGTTTTTGTTTTTTAATATACAAAAAATAAATTTATGTAACCTGCATCTAAGGGAGAGAGAGAAAACATGTATATATCAGCATAATACAATAATGAAAATGGCATAAGGTAATAAGATACAGATCTAGATTACTGTACAATTTAGCACTTGTGTTGTTGCGTAGCCTGCATCGTCTGGGGCTGCGCCGTGGCCGAGTGGTTAGACCACTCGCCTCTCACCTAGATGGCCGGGGTTCGATCCAAGCGACCGCATGTGAGATTTGTGGTGGACAAAGCAGCGCTGGGGCAGGTTTCCTCCAGGTACTCCGGTTTCCCCCACCATCGCGTTTCACCAGTGCTCCATCATTCATGTAGCATCAGTGTCACCACCTGCAGTGCCATAAGTAGTTAAATCGGGCGTTAAACACTACCAAAATAAATAAATAAAAAAAAAAAAACCCAAATGCATCACCTGGTTTCACTTCCATAAATCCATTTTGATAAGTGCACTTGATTATTTGTTTACGTAAGAGGACCATTGTTATCTGACACACTTTCATTGTTGAAGCTAGTGTATATATATATATCATATCTTAGTCGATGTCAAACGCTTTCATAAAGGTCTGAAAATTCAAAATCAGTTGCTTTCTTCCAATACACTGCGAACTGCAGCTCTTCATTTCCTCTTCAGTTCGTAACCTTGTAACCTTTTGCTAGCTGACACCATTTTTCAATCAACATAAACACCGACTACAGTAATTAAATTTTGAACTAATTTAGTGCTTTGGAGTGCAAAGCTAATGCTCTGAATGTTCCAGAATCTCTTTCTCTATAACGTAAAAAGTACACAGGCTTTCCCACTGGAAAGAGTTGAAACATATGAAAATGGCATTACAATTAGACTGTGATTGGCAATTCTCACAGGATTTATGGATCACAATTAGATTGGAATTGGCACTAAAAGGGTTGACAAAGATCAGTTGGGGCAACCCATTTTACACTGTAGTTGCTATAGAGGATCTCTCAACCGAAGCTTCAAAATGAAACATTACACTGTGGGACATATATTTAATATTATTGTCCTTCTGCACTTTCTCATTCACCTTGCTACGAGTATATAGCCATGTACCTGCTAAGGTTGATCTCTTCATTACTGATTGTTTCAGCTGGCTGATACAGGATGCTTAAAAATATCAGCTACCACATACAAATTACAATCACTGCTTCATCAATTTCAGTATGAAAATAGTTCCAGGATAACCCCTTTTAAGGAGGATAAATTCTAAAGAAATTACATGGGTAGATACTTACAGAAACACTAAATACAGGTTTTATTAACATGTTACAATGGAAACCAACAAGGAATTATGCTACCAAAATTATACTTCTGGGAAAATTATCATTCAGGAAACAATCATTTGATTGAGGTTCTACTGTGTAATACTTACTGGAAACTAGAATCAGATTTGAAAAGTTTAATGCCAGGACTGGAAAAAGAATCCATCAGCTTATCAGGCCATTCCTGGCCAGGACTGCAAAAGTGTACCAAAATTATCTCGTCTGATTCCTGTGCACACGTCGCACATCTTCAAGGTAATTTAAATTTTTCCAAGTACTATAATCTCAAAGGAAATTTATTTACCTTACTTTTTGTCCACTAGGGTCAGTTTAACAGGATTGGTCTTCATTTCTAATGAATAGCGTTTAAAAGTCAGTTTTATGTAGACATGGTTCTTCCAAGTGATTAGCTTAGGTTAACATTAATTTGAGAAATTGAAAGCTAAAGCTGAGCTACCACCATTAGCTTTTGGTTTAAAAAGCTCAATTCTCAATCACAGAGCTATCCATGGCCAAAAAGTGAGAAAGTCCTGATCATAACAGAAGGTTTAGCACGGCTTAGATTAGAAATATGGAGACCATATTCACTCCGAGGTTGATCCACGCCCCAATGGAACCCACATGGCCAATGCACCATGGTACAACATAGTAACAATGCACACAGGAAAGTAAATAATCTAAATTTCAGAATGAACTTGTTCTTAAATGGTATATTCCATACAAATTCCTAAGAGTTTAATTAATGCTAATTTTTGCCATTAAACAAAGCTAGAAGTCTCAAAATGCAATGCATTTAAGTCACCTCATATCCGGGATACTGTTCACAACAGTTTCTGGTGTGTTGCTGTTTAGAATTATGGAGAACGGCCACTGTGAATTTGCTCTTAATGTCTCTGTCAAGGTATGTAAAGCTTAAGGCTGGTAAACCATTGACTAGTATTGAATGTTTATTATACATTTTGTGAGAAATGTTGAATATTTTCCATAAAAGAAATGGTGAATTTAACTTCTGAGTTCACCAGTGTTTCAGCTACAAGTATAAACACTGATTGTAAAGGAGAAAAAAGTGTATTTAATTGGGAGGATAGGCCTTTGTTTCTTTTTATTTACCTATCCCCCCTCACAAACCTATCCATTTAATCTCTGCCAATAAGAAAACTGATTACGTCTAGGAAAAAAAGAAACCATGTGAAACATGTAAGGCAAGAATAAGATTTTTTGAAGAATGCAATGCACAAAAGAATGTACAATGTGTGTGTATATATATCTTTTTTTGTAAGTTGACCATTTCCGAGATATTCCTTGTTATTGGTTACAATTTTAAAATACTTAAATTTTTCCCAAATGGAAATTTATAAACTCCTGACCATGCAAAGAAGCTGATTAGAACCACATAGCAAACCACCTTTTAAAAGATTTTGGCAATTGATTTAGCCTAATGTATTCCCTTCAACTTGCAAGGAAGCAAGTAATAAAACCATTTCTGTTTAGTTTATCTTAGTAGTATGAAGTAGAGAGAAGAATATGTTTTAAAACTGAGCTGCTGACAGTAATAGTGCTATAGCAAGATAATGCTGATTCAGAGTTGATTAATTTTAGAACCACATTTTATAAAATGTGCAAATTTCAGTTTGAATTTATCAAGACAGACCAAACCAGTGCTTAATTTCAGTTTATTTTGTATTACATTCCATGCGTACTCATCACATGACAGTGAAAGTGTGCCAGTATTTTTTAAATGAATTGAGTAACCTTTTTACACTTTTTGCTCCAACTTGCCTTCGTTTGGGAAGATCGGTTTCAGGGTACTTTAACCCTATCTTGAGTTCCGGATTGACTACTACTTTTTATTTGATATGACAGTATTTCTTAAGCGATACATTATAACGGTGCACTGGTCACCTGAGTTTTGTTTTTGGCACGGTTCAACTTAAGGGTGAATAGACAGAATATTCTGTGCACTGAGTAAGAGCATCGAAAATGTACATTCTATTTAAATGTCCAGAAACGAGACATTGAAGAAGGTCGTTGATCAAACTCATTAAAGAAAAATGCATCCAATTTTGATCTGAGATATCAATACAGAAATGTTTGGGGTTTGGATCTCAGAAATCAAGCTATAACAATTGTAATTTGCTTAGTAATACTTTTGGCAAAGTCATTCACATCTTCATTTGCTTAAACTTTCCATCTTTAGCCCATGGACATTGTGAAAAAATAATTTATAATTGCTAGAAGCAGCACCATTAAATTTATGATACTCTCATTATATACACTATTGCCCTTAGCTTTTAGTAATAAAGTTAGTATTAATTTAGTTTATCTGAATCCTCCGCTAAATTCTTACTTGCTTCAAATTGAAATTTCTTATAACATGTTATTTGAGTCTTTTCAAGTAACATGTTATATTAAATTTCTTTTTGAGTTGGAATTGTAAAACTAAAAGTTACCTTTTAGTGATGTTTTGGTGTTACAATTCCAGCTCAAAAATTATTTCTAATTAAAAAATATCACAGTATCAAACATCCAAATAGAAATAAACATGTTATATACATGTGCGGAAACTTATTAAAGTGAAGTAACAACAATATTACACAGAGTCAGGTCAAGTTCAAATACAGTGTGATTAACCCTGGCTCAGTATAACATTGTAATACTTTTTTTCCTTTTTTTTCAATTTTTTTAGAGAATATATTGATTCATTGAATTTAATTATTTTTTTTTATAATTATATGGTTCGGAGACATGGACACTTAAAAAGAAAGATTGGAGCCAAATACAGGCGGCAGAAATGAAATATCTCCGAGCAGTAAAAGGATGCACCAGACAAGATTATATTACAAATGAAGACATAAGGAAAGAATTAGACATATTTTCCTTAAAAGAAAGGATACAAATAAATAGAGAAAAATGGAAAAGTCATTTTCAAAGAATGGATAACTCTCGCATTACATTTCAGTCATACAAATATAAACCCCTAGGCTACAGAACAATAGGAAGACCAGTTAAAAGATGGGAAAAAACATGAGGCCAGAACAGGAGAATTCTCCTAATCCATGAGTTGATGATGACGACGAATTTAATTAGTGAATCAATTTTGTAACACTATATTAGAATAGATAGACTTGACTTGATAAAAATGAAATTCACAACTATAGCACACAAAGCACATGTGTCAGCAAAAAAGATATTAATATTAGAGGAATTTAATTGTACAATAAACTACTTAACTCAATTAAATCCTTGACAGATATTTCAAAACCAAAATTTAAACACAAACTAAAAGAATATTTGTTGAGCAAATGTATATATTGCTTAGATGAGTTTTAAGTTGTAAATGTATTAAATATTGTATAAATATTGTATAAATATGTACTATATATGTATTTTAGTTCTAAGATTGGATGTGACCAAAATCAAAAGTAAATTGATATAATATAATAATAATAATAATAATAGAAGAAGCGATGCAGTGTACAAAAATTGACTCGCTAATTAAATTCAATGATGAGAACACATAACTGTCAAAGTCCAGCATATATTGTGATTTTTCATTACATTATATTGAATGCTTGTCCAGAGTACATTAAATCACATAAAAATGTATGTTTTCTGTAGACATTGCACATAGTCCACTATTAAGCATAACAGTTTGTTTCCAGTCCCAGTTGTGGCAATTAGGTTTACAAATCTCAAATCAGCTTTCCATCTTTAGCCTAAATACAATAAATGTGAAACATTAATACTACATACAAATTACCTGTAATTTAACAAAGAGCGACTGTTAAACAGTCTATGTACGGACAAAAACATTTACTAAACCAAATTGTTGTAATACACAAAGCACATGTGCTAGAAGACATTAAAACAGACGCACAATAAAATTATAGTTTGTCCACATAACATACAGCAATTATTTAAAATATGTAGGCGTTTCCTTTTAACAGTATCTAGAAATCACGTAACCACCAAAAGATTGTTTAATAGCACTGGTAATGTTAAATAAACTCACAAGCAGATATTGTAATATGTGCATTTATTGATCGTCAATTTCACCACCTTTTTAAATTTTTAAAACTTTTTCACTTCATCCCCAAATCAATGGTTCTGAAAATGAATCTCATCTTTCAGGACTGCATATACTTTCTCTAAAAATAAAGAATCACTACAGAATGTGTTTATAGCAAAGTTTCTAACGAAAGCAACTATGACTAATCCATTGCCAGTAAACTTCATGAGGATGTTATTGCGAATATAACTGTGAATGGAAATATACACTGAACTTGTGTGAATTTGCACAGCAACATCTTGTCTACTTTTCAATAATCTGTTGTTTCATATTCGTTGTTATAATTTCTACCATTAGGTTCCATATCTTCATCGCCCTCGCGCTCATATTTGATTTGTGTTTCCTCATATCCACCATCATCATAGTTGGATTGAGAGTAATCTGGATAATCTGAAACAATAAAATTCAGTAAGTTACATGAAGTTCCTAAATCAAGCCAAAAAAGAGATATGTATTAAACCTTAAGTTTCGTTTAGTATGTGGTAGAGTGTTATCTACTGTGAAATGTTCATACTTTAAGAATGAAACAATTATTAAAATAATGCACATTTTTCTCGTTTTTGGGCCAGAAATATAGATAATTTTTTATGTAATAGTGATTTATATTGTAATAGCCTAATAAGACATATATAATATACATTTTATCCTAATCTAATATTAACTGAAATATTCTTATATTTATTAATATTATTAGAGTTGTCATTACGAGGAATTGAGTTTTACGTGATGTAGGTAGTGCTTTGTTCGTTGCTGGTAACCCTGCCAGAATAAACAGTTTCAATTCTGGTTGTTTACCTGCACCAAATAAATCAATAAATGAATGAAAATGGATATTCCTGAAGAAGTTTTAGGGTATGCTAAAAAAGCTGTACTTACTTTGTTACCCAGCAAGTCGAAGGACTTATCTGACAAGGAATTTTCATTATTTAGAGAATGGGGAGCTGCCAAAGGAGATAAAATAATTCACAATGAAATAAAAGACTCATTCTTGTTGTTTCCTAGGATACGTGAAATGTATACATGAAGTCTACAGGATAAAGTTCTTTTTATGCCACCTGAAGTGCCTGTAACTTGTTTACTGATAAAGTAGGGTAGGAGAGGATATGAGGTTTAAACCATTCCCGTGAGTTCTTTGGTTTGTCTACTATTCAAGGAGCATCTACTCCTGTTGGAAGGAAAAGGAAAACTACTGTCACAAAATGGCATCCTGTTAAACAGTGTGCATTAACCTCAGATACAGTTTCAGTTAGACAATTCTTCCACTCAGTTCTTCTAGTCTTCCTGTGGGTTTACCACTTACTGGCCTCTAGTTCCCAAGGCCACAGGATCAAACCTGGTGGAACACGATTTAATTTTTCAGGCACATAAAAATCCTTAGCATGGCTTCCTTTGGAAGGGAAGTAAAGCCAGTGGTCCTATAATGTAGATTTGTGGTAGTAAAAGACCCTCTAACTTGACAAAGAGATCTCTGAGCAAAATTGTATTCCAGCTGCTGAAACCTTGCACCTGATAACTAGCAGTTAAGTTGGTACTTGAAAAAAAATGGACGAAAAGCTTTAGTCGTTCTTCCTGAACCAAACACAAGAATCACTCAGAATGGTGGGTCACAAAGAAGAAATAGAATGGGAAGAAGCTTTGTCGCCAGATCTGGCTATTTCCAACCAAGTGCTTGTTTATGATTTTTATCACAGGCATTCAAGATGTTTTTTGCAAGCTAGCTATCATTGGTTATTTACATTATATTTAATTAGTATTATTTGGTGTAAGTGCTAGGCTAATGTCATAGACATAAATGTCTAAAATAGAAGATTGCAGAAGCCTGTAATACAAAATTCCTAGGTCTTATGATTGATTATAACATGAATTGGAAACACCATATTGATTATCTCTTACCCAAACTGAGCTCTGCATGTTTTGCAATCCGATCTTTAATTCAGCTTATAAATAAGAGCATACTAAAGACAGCTTATTATGCATATTTTCATTCATTGATGACCTCTGGAATTATATTTTTGGGGAAATTCCAGTAAATGCTAAAACAGTATTCATTATGCAAAAAGAGGTAATAAGAATAATGGCAGGGGAAAGACAATCAACTCACTGCAAGCCACTCTTCAAAATGTTTGGAATTTTACCATTAGCCTGTGAATATATTCTAGCCATATTGTCATTTGTAATAAATAACCCAGAAAAGTTTACAAAAAATACAGATATTCATAACAAAGAGACCAGACATAGGCAGGACTTACATAGACCAACAAATAATTTGCAGTTATTCCAAAAAGGGTTTACTACAAAGGAATAGTTTTGTTTAATTCACTTCCCTCTTCTATAAAAGAATTGCAAATGAACAAATACAAGTTTAGATCAGAATTAAAAAGATACCTTATTATTCACACCTTCTATACAGAGATTTTAATTAAATAAAAAATAATGGTAACAATGTAAGATTGTAAATATAATAAACATGAATATTCTTAAGAATGCAAGTGTATGGGTAGACTTTTGGAAATAGACATGTAATTGAAAATTATGCAAAACTGACATCTGAAAATTCATTGTCAGAGTTAGTATTTGTAAATAAATGTATTAATAAGTATGAGTAAATGCAATTGTTGGCATAATCTATATCCTAGAGTTTGAGCTTTGAGTCTTAGCTCATAATAGGATCTACAGATTCCAATGTTATGTATGCATGTATGTAAAACCTCGCCATCCATCAGACAATACACTAAACCATAACAATTGAAGAGTGTAACCCAAATACCTCCTATGTGCCATTTTTGAAAACAATTAATTTTTGCATTTCAACCCATCTATGTACCATTGCCAATGCACCCAAGACAGTGGTTAGTTTAGTTTATACATTCATCACAACACAGAAGCTCTGCTATGTTGCTCACTTGTTTACTCACAAGTCTGCTAAGTACCAATGGATGATTGATGTTTGGAGGAATTTAGTAACAGTGACAGTCACACTTGGAGGGAAACAGTTCAGGAGCTTGATGATGATCTTCCTTTTTGTTTATCTTGTGCCACTTAGAGTCTTTGACATTATTGTACAAAAGTTCCTAGCATTCGACCACAGCTACTTGCCAGGACATCGCCCAGATTGAGAAGAGGAAGAAACTGTTCAAAGCATTTGTACCTGAAGACCTACTTGATATTGTAAGGTCTGCTACATATGCTTTTAAATTTGAAATTGTTGCCGTAACTGAACAAAATATGTTCAATATTCAGTCTGTTGCTGATTCCTTGATGACAACAAAACATTGCAGATCTCAAACGTATCAATGTCACACTTCTCAGCGAGGAATCTCAAGAGTCATAGGAGTGAAATATATCTTTAGAAAATTGGAAACTTGGAACAATGTTAATATTCAAAAAAAGAGAGTGAAGGTTTCTGACATTAGAAATACAATATTCCATGGAATCAAAGGGAAAGAGTACTTAGGCTTGTTATCAATACCATATTTGGATGTAAAAATTGCGTCACTCTAATGCGGACTGATTTATTTGTGAGTTTTCTCCCAATAGTCTATCGGTATTAAGACAAACTACCTTGGCACAAAGAGTATATTTAGTATTTCTGACTTTAACAATGTGATACTATTTACGTGACATGCAATAATATTAATTATACATAATCTAGTTACAATTGTCCTTCTACAGAGCAGTCCCTCAGCGCTCAGGCCAGGACTTGCACGGCAGGCTTTGCGGCACGTCTGAATGAACTCAAGGCCACAGGCTCTTCCATTTCTCAGACATGTGGCAGCAGCCTCAGAGAGCTGTTATTGCCCCTTGTGTGTGGATGCGAGAGTTTTTGTGTGCAATTGAATTATCAGATTATTACAAGCCAGAAATGGTACTCAAATATTCACTTGAACACCCACTCATGTGAACAGGTTTGTAGGTAATTCCAATAAATTTCCTGGTGGTCCAGTTCCGAGTAGAGAAACAGATATCTGGTGAATAAAGTGAAGAGAACGGGATCATTTAATGTTGTAAGTTGTAAAAAGAAATGAGCAGCTTCCTTGGAACACATCAAGATTGTTTTTGATGACAAAATAATCTCTAAAGGGTTATGGCCAGCTCGATTGCCGGATCTTACTGTATGTGACTTTTATCTGAGGGGAAATTTCAAAAATAGAGTGTATAGGAATAACCCTCGCACCATAGATCTTAAAAACAATATAAGAACAGAAATTAGGGAAATTACTGAACAACAAGAACTGATATGTGCGAATGGTAATTTCATCAGAACGTGCCAAGAATGTTTATCTGCCAAAGGACACCACTTTCAACAGACTGTGAAAAAGGTTAGTACTGCTAAAATAAAACATAATCATGTTTATAAATGTAAAAAGAAGCTAGTAACAGTGAAGTAATAACACAAATATTAATATAAAAATAATAGTTGCAACAAATCTTCACTTATCTTTTGGAATCCTTGGACTAGTGTCACAATAAATCTATTGCATTATCAACATTAATTTCCTTTTGGTCTGGTTTTTGATGTTTATTTAACAACATAAACAACATAATGCAATAGATTTATTGCAAAACTAGTCCAAGGATTCCAAAAGATAAGTGAAGATTTGTTGTAACTATTATTTTTATATAAATAATTATGTTTGTTCAATAGGTTAATCAATATATCTTAATCATCATAAAATTAATAATAATATAGTATCAATAATGAGAATAATTAACAGATACACGGAATATAGCATGTGGACACGCATCGCGACTACCGGCCAGAGCTGAGGAAACGCTCTGTTTAGTGTATACTACATTAAATAGTAAAATTTAAAATGTAAACTCCTATGATAAGTTTTTTGACTATATCTCCTAAACAACTTGTAGGAGCTTTAGCAGGTTTTTGGCTTACACACTTCAATTACGAAATATGCATTTTGGCTACAAAAACTTCATCCTTGAATTGTCCTATTCAATGACCATTTTCTAGTTTAATGCAAGATGACAGTAGTTGTATGCTCACACTGAGGAGGGAGACAAATATCTCTGAAAATGCTCCAAGATTCTACAAATTATGTAAGTGAATTATAAGCTTGAACATAGGCTCATTAATACTTTAAAATTAAACTAAATATTAATGGATAATTGTTTAAATGTTCAAATTTTACACTGGATGTTACACATTTTTCAAGCTGAAATTAACTTTTAAGAGCCTAAATAAACATTTGGAAATAGTACATCAAAATACATGTAAATAAAAACTACATATGACTATCATTTTTCAAAGATTTATAAAGTTATGAAATCTAAATGTCCCTAGTTATTGTTATGTACCACAATTTTATTACTTACCATCTGGAGGTTCTTGTTTGATTCTAATTTCTTTCTCTTCAGACCTCTCAAATTCACGATCTCTGCGATCCTTTGTATCTCTGTAGAAATGAGAATATGCCATATTAAGATATTTAACTCTCAGTTGAATAAATGCCTCACTAAAATCAGCTGTACACTATAAAATCTATGATTAAAACCTAATTAATTAAGCCATCCATTTTAATTTTTTCACTCAATCTGGTGGACTTGACCTATTCATATACTTTTAGAATTGTAGAAATATGGAATAAATAATTATATAATTTGTAGATTCATTTAGCTGTTTATTTCTATTTTTAATACCAGAATACATAAACTTATATAGAGATGCAAAGAGATGAAGATTTGAACAGCAATTCTTAAAAGTGTACTCCTTTTACTTTAAAATGGAAAGTAAACTTTTTAATTGTTTTTTTTAAATATAAATATAAATTATATTGTGCCCCATAATAAGTTCAGCCTACAAAAAATGCTCTGCAACAACCAAAAAGCCCAAATCCCAGAACATAAAAAATCAGGAATCTACAGAATAAACTGCGCAGATTGCAACAAATTTTACAAAAAGACACCTTGAAACAAGGCTTAAAGAACACATGAAAGCAGTAAAATACAAACAAACTGACAAATCAGCCGTTGCACACCACTTTTGGTCTACTAACCATGAAATAGTACCTAACATACACTTATGAAACCCGCCAGATGTGCAGCAGAAATAATCCATATCATTAAAAACCAATACCATGTATTCAACTTTGAATTGCCGCCACAAAATATATTGTGGAAGTTCGTCACCCAGCCACCAGGAACCGTCACACCTCAACGTAGAACACCCTGTGGAAATTCATTTGGAAACTATCGACAATGATGCCCATATGGCTTCGAAACCAGTCTGGAAAACTTATATGTAAGTGATACTTAACTGTTACAAACCCAACTCAAAAATATTCTATAAATTATATATTATGGGAAAAGGAAGTGTGGGAGGACAAGTGATGGAAAAAGCATTAAATTAAAACATTAGTGGGAATGCACAGTGAAGTAATTAAATAATTATGATGCTGTATTTTTACTCCTAATAAATTAAGTATTAAATGTTTGTTTAGAGTGCAATAGATACCACATAAACATATTTCAAAAGAATGTTGATTTCAGAAGGCTACTTTAGGAAAGTTAGATATGAACAAACTCAGAATGGGGGAGGAGTGGTAAGGGAAAGACCATCTGCCCAGAGAATTTAGGAATATGTTAATAATTAGGTTTGAGGAGAGAGAAATTTTGTACGATGCTGAAAGAAAAAAGTTCCTTGTTACATCAAGAGTTAAAAGAGGAGTGTATGGGCGAGGTTAAGCCAGGTCTCCACTGCCTCAACAATCAACATACACAACTTTAACATGTTGCGTTTAACACCAATAATTTTATCTGGATTTAGATAATCAAGTGTAAAGACTCTGTGACAACGAAGTGTGCTTTGTGAAAAACCCACAGGAATAAAATTAACAAAAAATTAGTTATTTACATTCACATGACTTTCTCTATCCTCTACCGTTATACTAACAAACTACTTATACAAACTATGTAGATTAAATTGAATTAAAGTGGTACTATTAACACACACTTCACTTACTTTTATTGTGCAGGACAATTGTTTCACGGACCGTTGCCCGCATCCTCAGCTGGGAGTGGTTCAACAGCTGAGGATGTGGGCAATGGTCCCCCCCACACGGACCTTTCTCTAAAAATGTTTTTTTTTTTTTTTTTATACAGGGGAGCCTAAATAGTTTCTAGGGAAATCTCAGTATCAAGTTTTTGGGTGGAATGCAATACCTTCTCTATATACTATGTAAATAGTACGTGTAGAGAAAATAAACATAAATATACAATGCCATCATTCAGTTCTTAGCAAATTACAGGGAAAAGTATTGCACAATTGGTTATGTGTATCAATTCATGATGCAGGAAGCTGCAGAGGGACCCCCATTAAATTCAAGTTTGTGCAGAAACAAATAGTGGAAGCAACCATTGTATGCTTTCGTTAAATCTACAGAATCAAAGCTGAATTAATATTCATTTATGCAAATGTGTGTTTTTCTCAACACCTCTTAAAGAAAGACCCAAAAGATTGAGAAAGGCTGAGTTACAACTTTCATGAGTGTGGTGTTTGCCTTATACTGAATGTCTTTTATATTCAATACAAAGAAAAGTCAAAACAATCCAGGCCAAATTGAAAGCATTTATTGGCTTCAATGACAGTGTTAACACATTCTGGAAGAATCTGTGTGCTAATTTAACAATTTTAAAATTATAGAGTATATTTTAAAGATTCAGAAAACAAATGCATGCATATTGTAAATGTTAATGCAAACAAACAGATGGTTACTATTGTGCCACAACATACCAGCTCTCCTGTGCTATCTATGCCTCAGCAAGAAACAATTGAAAACTGGTAAGTATTAAACAATTCAAACCATTAATAACAGACTCAGATACAACTTATGTCAGAATAAAGATATTTGGATCAATTTTGTGCATTTTAAAGATCTCTACAGATTTTTGTGTAGTACCTTTTTCCGCTGATTAACCCGCCAGTTATACCTACAATATTTTACATAGGCTTAAACCCCCCTCTCTCTCCCTCCCACCATCCCTTTCTCCCCTCTCTTTCTCATGTGTACATTAAAACGGGCAAGCTCATTTAAATAATTTTCTTGATTTTATTTCTATAGTATTTTATAGATATTTTTCAGAGCTGTATCCTTTATTCTTTTGTCCACTCTACTTCCTTGATAGTATTATAGTAAACAAGGGATCGGCATGGGCCAGTTTACATGTCAGGCCGAAGTTATTCGGGTCTGCGCAAAGTTTGCCAAATATATATATAACATACTCAGCATGCTTTCTGGTGCAGGTGAAAACAATTTTGTTCAGCAAAGACTGTTGAATCAACATATTCTTCAAGACTTCTTGACCAGTGGAGATGCTTAACTGACGACATGTTGAATTCTTTGTGTTGAATCACAATATATTGTATTTGAAACTAAGCTCATATATTTTCTTCCTATAAAAAACAACATGCAAATGTAACCTTTTCCTAGTATTATGATTTTGTACTTCTGATCTTTAACTATAGTTTTCCAAGTTTTTTTCATTTGTATAGCAATCTCATAAACATAGATTCAAGGCAGTGTAAAATGATTTTCAGTTTTTTTAACCATTCCTTCCAGCTAGCTGTTTTTTTCAACTTCATCATTGTTCTAATTGCTCTCCTTTGCATTCTGAACATTTTTATCACCCCACTACTGATTCCCCATATTATTATACAGTTCCCACACAAATTTGAATTACTGTGATGTTTTATGTTAGGTACATTGTCTAAATAAAAAATCTTATCCACCATCATTGAGTTCTGCTGCCATTGTAGAAGCCTCCTATATACCGTTGCATTTCAGTTCTCCCTCCCCTCTCTCCTGTCCCATTGTGTGAATCTCCATGCAATTTCACAAAAAATATAAATAAATAAATTTAAAAATTTTAAAAATAATATGTAAATAAAAATTAAGTTATGTCTTTTTATATAGACGATATGCTAAATTCCAAAATTAAGATCCGAAAAAAGGGGTCTTCTTGTATTATGAGGAATCTCAAAGAAGGGAAAACATCTTGCATGTATTGGGATCAGGAAGGTTGGCAGTTCATCAATAAGAAATAATTATAGGACATATAGAAAGGCAGAACCTAAAAACTGTGTATTTGAAATCCTTTTTTATTTAGTTTAACGTCCTTAATCCTGGTAGGTCACACTGGACAATGCATATCGGTAAAAAGATGCTAAATGACGCCACGGTGCATGGAGCTTAAAGTTACGCAACAATACTCTTCTCAGAGTAAGGGAAAACCCTGGAAAAAGCCTTATCCAGGACCTTTGAACGTGACACAGACGTTGCACCCACATTACAGAGGCAGGCTTGATAGCTTTGTCAAATAAATAATATTTTAAAATCTAACTTCAGACACCTTTCTATCTGTGATCACACAGGTAAGGAAAATAACTCTTACCTTTCTCCACGATCTCCTCTGTCTCGGTCTCTGCGATCACGCTTGCGATCCCTTTCTCTGTCCCTCTCTCTGGACCTGCTGCGTCTCCTTTTACGGTCACGATCCCGATCTCGTTCTCGATCACGATCACGAACCCGGTCTCTGTCATCTCGTTCAACTTCCTCGATATCTGGATCCTTTTCCTTAACACGTTCTCTGCTACGACGACGCTTTCGTTCACGAGATCGACTGGAACAGTAAACAATGCATGAATATTTATTCCAAATTTTAAGAAAAAGACAAATTGTATGATACTGGCCTGATTTGTTAACATATACCAATAAAATTGATAAAGGAAAATCAAATCAATAATGCAGTAAAATTGAAATTATTTAAATTATTAAATAGTTATCTTGTTCTCTGCATGTTTAAAATGTTCATTTATCTCTGGAACACAAGAGCTGATAGGTATGCAAAACAAGGGATAAAAGACAATACCCTAAGCAATTTCACTTAAAATATTACAAATAAAAAGAGCTAGTTTACAAATTTTCAGAAGCTGTAAGCTGATCTTTGTTTAGCATTGCTAATGGTTGTTCCATGAATTCATAGCCCCCAACATGTCACCCTTTTATAATGTAGGTTCTACACATAAAATAAAATTTGGTATTTATTCCCCACCGGGCAGGTTCCAGTTCAATTTCTGCAATGCTCACCTTCTAGACTTCCTACGTTTCTCCCTTTCCCTCTCTCTACTACGAGAGCGCCTTCTCTCTCTCTCTGGTCGCTCTCTGTCGACACGCTCTCTTTCAGGATTACCACCACGGGCTGTCTCGCGTTCACGTTCCAGTCTATAACGTTCTCTCTCTCTTTCATTATCCTCTCGTCCAGAATGCTTGATGTTCACATCTGGGCCTCCACGTCGAGTTCCACCCAACCCACCGCCTGCAAATTACAATATTTATTTGGTTTCTTCAAAAATCAAACATAGAAGCCAGTTTCAAAACTTGCTCCGAGAGCACCAGAACTCCAAAATGGAAAGCACATTCATACACAAAAATCTTATCATTCACATGACTTGCTCTGGTCATTCTTCTACAAACTATTCCTATAAAAGCTTTTTCTACTGTCTGCTGCTTGTTAATAGAGATCAACTTTCATCACAGATTTTGTTTTAGGTATTAAAAACATAGGTTAAAGCAATAAACAGATTTTATAAAGTACATTACTTGAAAAAAGTGGAAGTATTTGAAAATTGAAATAATGAATATGTTGGAAATGGTTGTATTTACTCCTAAAACCTACGAAATATATAACAGAATGGATACTTGCAAAAATATTTTAATTTCAAAACACACACCAAGTAATGAATTTTGAATCACCACCATTGACTCAGCTTGTAAATACATCGCTCCACTACTAGATGGCAACACAACTACCACATAACGCACTGACACCAGGAGCTAATCATCTTTTCAGATGAGAGCAATTAGCTCTCAAAACCAGCAAGGTATGAAAAAACTGTGATGTAACACTACTTATTGTTAAATTTCTCCAAACTACCAAAATGTCAGTTAGCATGTCTTAGACCTAAGCCATTCTTTATTGTTTCATGTTTTAGATCTGAGCTATTCTATTTTATTACTTCCTAACTGGCATTTGAGGAAAATGTGACAAATCACTATGTAACTTTCATCTGCATAAACGCAGTTTGTAAAACCTCGAATTCAGTGAAGTAACATATTCCTCAAATTAAGTGAGGTGCACATTGCAGCAGTGAAGTGCATTAATCATTTAGATTACTAATTTGAGTTTGTAACAAAGAATGTGAATTAAATTAATGACATCCCATAAAGAACAAGCCAGGAATATAGCACCTCAGCTGCAATGACTATGAAAATAATTTATATCAGGAAGACAAAAATATACATAAAAACGAGCAAAGAAAAATAAAATAAAAATCCCAAATGAAAAAAATCATTGCAGCTTAACATTTTGTAGGGAACAACACACCATAAATATAGGGCCAAAACAACTAAAAACATTATATGAAAACCAGAACTTGCAATTTGGGAAAATATTTGTTTGGAAAAACAAGAACTACTTTCAATTTTGAAATCCTAAAGGTGACATCCTATAGCTGAGGTTCATCCAAATGTCGCCAAGGACAAGCCAAGCCACCTCATAAAGTGATACCAGCTGTTGACCAGGAACTGTTTGGAACAAGTTTAGGGTCATTACATTATATGGTAACACATTTGCAACTATTCTCTCCTGTGCCACACCCATGCTGTCTGCTGGGACTTCGGACTGCCAATTCCTGTTCGAAAATGCATTCTTGCCATTTCTGTGTTGCTGAGTCAGGTGCACGTGCAGTCAATCATACTCAGTTAGGTGCTTCTGTTGCTGCAGTAAACATGGTGCCTCACTTAACTGTGGAAGAACACATGTTTATTTGTAAAGTTTAGTTTAAGCATGAATCTGCTAGCAGCATGCGCAGGGAGTTTGCCGAAAAGTTTACAATCCATGTATTATGTGCAAGAGAAATTACACATGCAGTCATCAATAAATTTGAAGCTTCAGGTTCAGTGTAGGACAAGAAACATTCTAGGAGAAGGTCAGTGTTAATAGAAAATAAACTGGATGAAATCGGTGGCTCTTTGAAGCGTTCGCCTCGAAAATCGCTGAACAAATTAGCACAGCAAAAGGCGTATCTCCATCTTCTGCTAGAAATGCTACACGTCTGTTGAAACTAAAACCTTATCACTACACACAAGGGCAGGCATTAAAAGCAAATGACCCAGGTTAACATGTGATTTATTCAATTGGTTTTTCCAATCTTTAGCAAGAGGTTTCATTGACCACAGCTTGCGTTTTCTCTGACCAATCACTTAAATGGGCATGTGAATACTCACAACAAACAATACTGGGCTTCAGATAAACCTGTGCTATTGCATGACAATATTTTTTAAGAGATATGATGCTTGAGAGCATAAGGTCAACATTTCCATTATCTATTATAAGGTAAGGATTTCAGTCCGCCTCTGCCTGCATAGTTCTCCCAGCGACTCCTGGCTCTCTCGCGCATTGTTAGAGAGCACACAAATGGGTTACCATCTAAAATAATGACCCTATAGCAACAGATAAAGTTTTCCTTTTTTTGTTTGAATAGTAAGTGATGCAAGTGTTACAAACTTAACACAGTAATTAATCTACATAATGGTTCTAAAAGTTTAAGGGATTAAAATACAATAAAAAATCTAAGTTTACATACCAAGTCGCCTTGGGAGCCAGCCTTTAACAGTACGGGCCCTCTCCACATCTACCAGAACACGACGTCCATCAATTTTCTTGCCATCAGCATGTTTATATGCAGCTGTAAAATTGCAAAAATTAGTCAAAAAAGTGTCCAGGATGCTTATATTGCCTGTTTATATACCACCCTGCCATTCCCACCCTTACCTGAAATCCTTGGTCATTTCACATTTCTACAAGTTGGGATTAATCCACAAAATGTAGGGAATATGTAAACAACCACTTTAAGAAATGACTGGGTCAAGTATAAGGACAAGCATTTTACCATTATCATTTTTAACATGATTCAAGCAAATAAACCTGCAGAAAGGATTTCTCTCATTAATAGCTGGAACAGAACAAGGAATAATTGGAAAGAAAAGAGAATGTGAGTAGGAAATGTTTTCTATGGAGTACAATATAAATTTCTGCATTTACCTGTTTCCAATACCCACCCTTTAGTCTTCCTCACAGTTGCATATTGTTTTATTGGGGGTTGCCTTTCTTCATCATTGTTCACATAACACTCGGAAATTTCACTTGGAGTTATGGTAAACTCTCGTTTTTCCTTTATTTAATTCTTGCCCATATTTTAATTCATAAACAAAACATGCACTTTAGATATATGTTGGCTACACACTTTTATTTCTGTTACATTTTTAAAATTGTAAATCAGTAACCGTTGTTATACCTACCCATTACTTACGGCCAACACGAAATATCTGAGGCAAGTCTGTGCGAAGCCATATGTTCTCACACGCGGAACAGTTGACCCAAATGAACAGTGGGGCAGATTCCTCCTATTTTACCTGGTGCGCCTTGTTTACTTACGTCAATACGCGCAAAATAACCAACTCAAAGCCCTCCCACTAACCTTACATTCTTAAAAGCTACCCCAAACATTTATACTACATTTATACCAGGGCTGCCATTTCTTCCCTTCAAATTTAGCCCTATTTTATTTCAACATTATTTTCCCCTTAAGTGTTAATTTAAAAATCGTAAAACTTGCTCAAGTTTCAATTATACATTCAAAGGCAGCCCTGAACTTTACTTATTATAAATCTCATGTATTTACCTAATTTTGCCCGGTTCTTTTCCATAACACTGACCCATTATCAAATAAAGACATTTATGAAAAATCTCCACCAAGCAGCAAGTATAAATATTTGAAAAATCATTTATTAAGTGCCCATAATGCTAGTTTAAAGTTATTAGAGAGCAGAACTTTACGGGTTAGAAACAACAAAATCAGGTATATAACAATTTAAAAATATTATCAGTAGTTAAATTTTGGGAGTAGGTGTGCTTGTAACATGATATAAGAAAAAATATACTTGTAGTTTAATTGTGTTAGCATACCAATAAAAATGTATTTAATACTGGCTTTGTTGGAAGCCATGATCACATGAGAGTTTAAAATGCAAACTGATTACAATGCATGCTTGGAGGCACTGTTATATATGCGCATTTTGTTTGAAAATGTGCCAGTGTTTCTTTTTTTGTTTTACCCCAGTTATTTACTTTTTTTACTTTTCCCCCTTTTAATGACCATTTTCTTTTAAATTATATTTTAATCAGCTTAGTGTATTTGTTGGCAAAAGCCTTTTTTTAATTATTAGATGAGTGTTTAGTGTAAACAGAAACAATGAAAAAATTTTGTGGGGCCAAAAAAAAAAAAAAAAAAAAAAAGATAACTGAATATAAAGAATGGGAACTGGAAAAGTAATTGGGGAAACCAGCTTAAGCACATCAGGCCATATTTGTACGCTTATTTTCATGTATTGTATCATTTTCACTATTAGTAATTATATTATAAAATAAACTGAACCAAACATATGCCTTCAAATTATAGCAATTTTGAATTATATTGCTTTTCTCTTAGTATTACTATTGCTTATTTATATGTTATGCATTATTCACATTTAATCAGAAAGTTTGATCAATATACAAGTATATTCAATTAGCTTATAAAAATATTTATGATGGACAGTGAATGACAGTGAATAAATTATTTGCATGTCTTCAATATTAAGCAACAAGGATAGCAGCTATAAATAAATGTACAGAATAGCACACTTTCTGCTGCAGGGGTAAGGCCATATATAATACAGTAAAGCTGAGAACTTTATGTCATTAAATGCCTGGTCAATGAGTATAAATAATAGCTTTGTACCACAGGATGCAAAATTATCTGGCACTTGTGATCTTTAGGAAGAAATCTTAGGCATTCCATATAATTATAATACAAAGAATTGCTGCTTATGTATACTCTTAAAAATTATTTTGACAATTTTTAGTCCTGGAAGCCATGTCTGACGTCATTTCAGAAAACACCGAATCAGATCAAATTGGGCTTTGCTATTATTTGGCTAAATGCATTAATTAGGTTCAAGGAGTGCACTACTGTGATAATACAGAGGAAATTGTCCTCAAATAGTACACTCATTCAAAACCATCTTGGAAGTACCACTTTTCCTTGTTAAGTTTTAACATTGTGTCAATCTCAATGTTAGCTTCACCATACCCTTTGTTACAGCATTTAACAAATGTCAGAAATTGGAAAATGACTGCTTCAATTGTTTGATGCAAATTTGCTGTCTTAGGCATTTTTCAATGCTTTCACACAAGAAGAGTCCTGCATAATAATACACTTGACACCTACAAAATCAAAACATTTTCAAGTGATATAGACTGTTTAGGGGTGTGAGCTTGATTTTACAGAAATTAGACAGCCACGCTGTGATCAAGCGGTTAGACTCAGATGACCACATGTGGGATTTTTGGTGCACGGGCAGGTGTTTTCTGAGTTCTCCAGTTTCCCCCAGGCTCCATTTTCATTCCATGTATCATTAGTGTTATTGCCTACGGTGCAATATGTAGTAAAATCACGTCTTAAAACACTATTAAAAAAGAAAATATGAGGTTAGAATACTAACAACAGAAGTACGCCTCTTTCTCCTACTGTGCAAGCATGTATGTATTTATTGTATGTATTTATTTGTCTGCAAGTGGGTATCACCCGGTGGCAGAGTTATATATGTATACAAGATATATAAACAATAAATCACAGCTGCCAGTTTATGGCTTTGTAAGCTAGATATAATAGTTATTTACACAAATATGAAAACATTAATTTTTCTCTCAATTCAGATTAATTAATTTCATAATTAGAATCACCAACCAATTTAACATTTGTATTTACAATATAAAATCACAAGCATTTCATTTAAGGAATATTTACAAAAATTATCCAACATTAAAATCAAGATTTTTCCTAAATTTCTTCAGAGACAGGGGACAACCCCGAAAGGCTGCTCCAGGCAATTCATTCCAGTCTTTTATGGTTCTATTTACAAAGGAGAACTTTCCCACGTCAGTTCTGCATCTTCTACCCTTAATTTTGAACGGATGATCGTTTTGTGCATAGTAAGTTGGGTTTTCCAGTTTGTCAGTAACGTCCTCCCATGCGTTTAAGCCAGCATAAGCTTTAAATAAAGCGCACAACCTCTGTTTCTCACGCCTAACTTTCAACGGCTCCCATTTTATCTCCTCAGCGTTTGTAGGTCCAAAATATTTACCCCTTTTTATGAATTTTATAGCCCTTTTCTGGATCTTTTCTAATGAATCAATTTGATTTACTCTATACGGGTCCCAACAAGTTACTCCAAATTCCATGACCGGCCGCACTAAGGACTTGTACGCGATTTCCCTGGACTTTACACTCCCCTTTTTTAAAATCCTCATTAAGAAGTGCAGTGTTTTCCATGCTTTCTTAGATGCAGAATTTACCTGCTCGTCCCATCCAGCGTTACTTGCCAAGTAAACTCCCAAGTATTTGCAGCTGTCCACCTGTGGAATTTTTTCCCCACCCATGTGATAGTTCTGCAGAATTTTTTCCCTAGATCTATTAAATGCAATTGACTTACTTTTGCCAGCGTTAATTTTCATTTTATTTGCAGCAGCCCAATCACTAATTTCATTTAAATCACCCTGAAGAGCAGTCTCATCTTCAACATTTCTAATTTTATTGTAAATAATACAATCGTCTGCAAACAACCTTATCTGGCATTTTATATTGACAGTTATGTCGTTTACAAAAATAAGAAAAAGTAACGGCCCCAGTACTGAGCCTTGGGGTACTCCCGAGACTACCATACCCCTTTCAGATAGCTCCTTGCCTACTTTTACCCTTTGCGATCTTCCTTCCAAAATTTTTTTAACCCATAGAACTACACGTTTATCAATTCCTGTAGCAGTTAGCTTCTGGATAAGTAAATTATATGATGCAACATCAAAAGCTTTGGAAAAATCTATCACCACTGCATCTGTTCTTCCCCCTGCATCCACCTCCTCTGCTAAATCTTGAAATAATGACGTCATCTGGCTTTCACACGAGTATCCAGGTCTAAACCCATGTTGCGCTTTATTGAACCACTTTTTGTTTTCTAATTCCTCCCGTATGTATTCCACAATTAAATGTTCCATCAAGTTGCACACTACTGAAGTTAGGCTGACTGGTCGATAATTATTTAGTTCTGTTTTATTTCCCCCTTTATGAATTGGAACTACAATCACGGTTTTCCAGTCTTCCGGTAAGGCACAGTTATTTATTGAGATATTAAATAAAAGCATTAGGTATTGAAATCATGGATTCCCCTCCAATTTTTAGTATTTCGGTCGGTATATTATCAGGCCCCCTCGACTTTCGATTTTGCAACATTCTGATCCTTCTGCGCAATTTGGATGCCATTATTTGAAAAACGGAATTTCCACTATCCTCAATTTCCAATTTATAATTATAATCCGTTTTGTTAAAAACAGACACAAAATGTGAATTTAATGCGTTCGCTTTTTCCTTATCTTTCAATATGGCAATTCCATTTTCCTTGAGTTCGGGTATGCCAAGTTTATTTCCCCTGCGTCTACTTACATAATTGTAAAAAGATTTCCAACTATTATTGGTCCCGCTAAGAATTTGTTCTAAGAACCGCTCCTGGGCTTGCAACGTTTCATCTTTCAATTGTTTAGCTAATTCTTTATACCTGTTAAAATGCCAATCTGACTTCTTCCGTTTATGAAACGCGCGCCTAGACTTTCGTTTAAGTATTCTGATGGATCTTGTATAATATTCTGGATCATTATTTTGTTTGATAACTTTGTATTCCCATGCTGCATCTACATTTGTTGCAGATTTTACAAACAGGCAAAATTGCTTTTTGAGAAAAGTCTGAATTCCATCTACGTCTGCTCTGCAGAAGTTAAAACTAATAATTTCCTCTCCTTCAAACCGGTTTCGCACCTTCCAGTTTATGTCTAATTGTACACAGCTGTGGTCACTTATACCTGGAAAAACCTCACATGCGCTAAACAATGACTCAGGTCTGCATAGAAATCTGCCGATTTCCGGGTATCTGTTTTGACTACCTGCGAAAACCCATGATCCCAGAAGGTTAACAACACATTGAGCTTCGCCTCCTAATAACTGCCCATTCCAGTTTACATTTGGCAAATTCAGATCTCCTGCTAAAATAAAATTTTTTCCCGTTTCCGAAGAAATTTTTTCCACTAGTTTATGAAGAGTTTGAAGTTAGTTTTGTTAATTATTCTGAGATTCCCCACTTTTTTTTTAACTGAGTCTGCTTGATCTACAATCAGTGATTATACACTTTTGTCCACCTTAGTTTCAACATGAAGTCCAAACCAATTAAAACACTTTAACTAGTATTTGCACCTGACCTATTTTGCTATGTTTTATGTTGTCATAAAATTGTGCAGCTGCCTATTGGATCTGGGAGAAATATTTGCATCACTACTAAATTCCTCATGAATTTTCTTCTATGTTATATCCTCCGGCTTTAAGTCCATTATTTTGCACTCGATAACTCCTCGATTTAGTAACTATTTCCTTAATAAATCCTTTCCAAACAATGAAAAATTAAGTTTCTATGCACATAGATTTTTTGGTTAACATTGAGATTCTAATGTCAATAGGAAAATGACATGGTAGTTGCCTGCTACAATGTATACACAAAGGTGCATCAGAGTGCATTCAATTCAGTAGCTGTTTTCTCAGAATTGTCTCTAACATTGACAAGATGTTAGCTAGCAACTTGCTGTAAACGTTTCATGAAACAAGAGAGTTTTAACAGTTAACAAACAATATGCTAAAGAGTAAGGTTGGTGAAACCACAATCCTCATACTTTCCTGGTAAGCACCTGTTTCTTTTCCATTGTGTTGTAAATTACTATCCATTCAAGCAACTTTCATATACCTGGTGTGCTAAGTGATAATTAGATCTGGGATTTTATTGCCTTAAGACCTGATACACATCTGAGCATGGAGCACGCCCCACCTATGACATCACGTCCATCCTTCCTGCCTAGCTATACAGATTTGTAAGATGGACGCCATGTCACAGAAGCTGCAGTATACCAGGAGGAAATATTTTGCCATTAAAAGGCCTGAAAAAGATTTTCTGCAATTCTAAGCAACTTATTAAAATTATGAAGATATCTGGCACAAATGTAATTCAAGATACAAAATCTA
Source organism: Hymenopus coronatus (assembly GCA_030762935.1). NCBI lineage: Eukaryota > Metazoa > Arthropoda > Insecta > Mantodea > Hymenopodidae > Hymenopus > Hymenopus coronatus. The sequence continues at coordinate 15,106,012 of CM060898.1, read as the reverse complement.
AGAGTTCAAATTCATTCACTTTTGATACCTTATAAAAATATATTGTTTTTATTGTAATAAAACTATAATATTCTATTAAAATATTAATTAATAATTATGTTTATGTGAGACAATGAAATTATATTGTAAAAATGCTGTTAATCAATCAAGCAGCAATGCTGTCCTTGTGAAATCATACTAGATATGTGTATGACAAAAGTTGGAAAGGTAGAAAGAATTAGTTTGACTTTAGCGTTCCAACATTCTCCTTCTGTACAGCAGAGAGAATGAGTCATTTCCTCATCTTAGCAAAAACCTATTCCTAGCATAGAAAACTTGAAAAGGCTCACAATGAAGTTCTCAGGTTTAGTGATAATTATTTCATTCCTGAATGTCAGATTGTGTTGAGCAAAAGAATTCAAACATTACATACCATTGTATATTAAACTATCTACCTTGTCTTCCTTTCATAACTCATTAGGTTGACTAAAATAGTCAACTGCTGTTTGTTAATGTTAGAAGCTTTTTATTCCATTTTCCTACAGGAATTACAGTGGTGTGTTGAACGCAGGATGGAAATATCATCTTGGTAACTTTACACTTAATTGGATGGATTCTGTTACAGAATTTTGAACCTTGCAAAGAATCCCCAGGGAAATTAATATACTTACCCAACCCAAATGGGTAACAAGTCATAACCAGTGGCTTGGTAAAACTTTGCAATTGAGTTTTTCTTACTAAATCTACAATGATCATTAAAGCCATTTAATACAACTTTCCAGGGTTAATCTTCACTGGTAATGTGAAACTGAATTTTGAACAAAATATAAATTTCAACCACAATTTAGTATGGTGAAAAGGTGGAATGGTTTCTTAACTAAAAATCTTGACAAGTTTTATGGGGCATTTTAAGCAGAACCATATTATAGTTTTACAAATTCCTTGGCATACACCGGTTTTTATAAATAAAATTGTAATAGCACATTTTTGTGCACCTTAATTCCATGAAATACTCTACATATCACCTACTATTGATTATAAAAGCAAAATTAATGGTATATTAAATGTTTATTATGCCTTGCTTTGTTTCTATTGAGAAATTTTCTGCATATGACCCAACAAGGGATCTTGTGCATGAGTGCATATTGCAAGCTAACCTCAAATCTTGCACACAAATAGACAAATACAATAGTTAGCTATGCGCAAAATATTAGTTGCTTAACTAAACTGGACGTACGTGAAATTAAAATAATATTGCACATCTGGAATATTGAGAAGCCTTTGTTAGCTGCCATGTTGAAGTTAATGCTGTGCGATCGTGGTGGGACAGTTCTTGCCATGTTCTGTTGTGGTGAGTTGTCTAAACCACCCTTCTCTCTGTGACTATGCTTAGTTGTAATATTGAGGGATGTAACATATTTTAAGTTCAAAATACCTAAACCAGCATTGAATAAGTGAATATTCTGATATGTGCATTTAATTATTTTTAAGAACAAAAATACAGTGCAACAAATAAAATCACTGGTGGAGGGTATAGTTCATCTGTTTGAAGGGATCATTTGTGTTGAAATGTTGTTAGAATTTCAGATAATCTAGTGATGAATGAACATTTAAATGTTCGCTTCAACAGAGTGAGTATTCCAAAACTGCAATCCTTTATTGATTTTCAGTTTTGTTCATCTAGATTTCATAACAATCATATACTCAAGAGTCCACCAGAGTTAACACCAAAACAATTTGTCTAGATAAGAAAAATCAACAGTGCGAAGAATGAGAATGCAACGTGAATGCTTTGGCTCTCGTGTGATGTGTTTTAATCACAGAAGTGAATGCCCTCACTTTCAAGGGCTTAACTTAATCTAAGATGCCCATTTTTTGTCTATAATGGTAAGAAATGACTTTGTGATTGACATTCCTCCTGATGTCTCGGTACACTGCTGCCATATTTACTCGCTGTCTATCTGCAGCAGCTGCACTCCCAGATTTCATCACATTCACTTTCACTATCTTCACTGGAATCGCTTTGGTTAAGTTTATAATCACACATTTCATTCTTCCTCTAAAATGCCTTCTACTTTCCATCGATTTTCTATTACACTTCTTGTATGTTGAACTACTTTTACCCATTTCTCACTAGTTATGTCTTCTATTCCTTTCAACATTGGGTGCTGTACTTCACTAAATCCAGTCGCCCTTCATGGTGTAAAAGTTACCATGTTAACTTCATATACCCAAGGTTGCAGATTCAAACCCAGCGAAGGATGATGGATTTTTTCAGGCATAAAAATCCTTAGCATGGCTTCCTTTGGAAGGGAAGTAAAGTTGTGGGTCCCATGTTGTAGATTTACAGCATGTAAAAGAACCTCAAGCCTGATAAGGAGGCCTCAGAGCAAAATTAAGCGATCTTTCACGCCCAGTATAGAATGGAATGCTGAGAACCACAGCAGTTAAATGAGCGTCCGTAAATAAAATGCTATTTTATTTCACTAAACCTAAACGTTTTATTATTTTGGGTAATGTAACCTCAACTCGTTTATCACAGCTGTAAGACATTTTCAATTCACAGTGCCACTTGTGGTAGTTCTAGGATGGGAACAAGAGCAATGTCCGTGATATATAAAAGGTAGTAACAATTATAACTGTAAATCCTTACGGGATCACTATGTATAACACAACCCGACTTTTCACAGAATTAAATACAACAGATTGCAATCAGATCAGTCATACATGAGAACGCAAGCTTAAATTTTAATGAACCAGCAGGTGTTGCAGCATTAATGACATGTTGTCTCTGACGGTAATGCACTCTTACACTATGATTGGCCAGCAACCTGATGAACCCCTGCCAGCAGACGACAAACCCCACAAGTGTCAATCAAATTTCTCACTGACCGTAATTGTGATTTTCTACCTCTGTTTAAAGTTTAAGCTTACCTTTCCATATGCACTCATGTACATTTCCTTGTAACACAAAGACATAACAAACAAAACTTGCTATTAACATTATGCAAGAATCAACTCTCATGGCAACTGTCCAGACGAGTTTCTGTTGGTGCTAAAAGGCAACTTACATTACTGAAATGATAATACAATATCTAGGCTTTCAAAAATTCTCAATGCCAACAAAAGCAGAAAATGAAAAAGACATGAAAATAACGACTGTATGGTTTCAAATATGACCGATGTTCTACATTGTTTCACCCTTATCTTATCCATATCTAGGAGTGTATTCTTTCCAAAAAGCTGTTATAGAAATCCTGGGTTACTAAAATAGTTATACTCCTTTGTATGTTGGGTCTTACCACACATACAAACCTATTTTAGCCAGCAATGTTTGGATTTTGCACACAAAGGGGGGGCAGCTCGCCACGCTGTACCAAGAACAAGATAAAAACCTGTATTAATATTATGCTGGCTAAACATTTGTACATAGCCCGCAAAGCATTCATATGGCCGAGTTAAGTTCACACATAAAATCTAGGGATGTGGTAAAAAACAAAGTAATTCAATGAATAACTAAAGAGGCATGTTTTAACTCTTTTGCTGCTAAACTATTCACTGTTGCTAACTTTTTAGAAAAACAAAAATTATATTACAAAAGCACCCTATAGAGTTACTTTATATAGTATATTTCTGTTCAACAAAAGAACATTTAAGGATGAAGTATTCAGCTCTTAACATATGTTAATGCAGAGTTAATTTATACCATTAACAATTTTTCACTTTTAAACCTTTTTGTTGCATAGAGGTAATAATGTGCAACAAAAGATAAAAATTAAATAGAAATGTTTTAAATAACAAACAAAGTTTGGAAGACTATCTAAAAATTATGTGTCAATTTAACCAAAACTACAGAGAGTGAAGGGCAGCATAAGAGTTAAAAACTACACATTCAAACTAAATGTGTTTAGAAGATCCAGAATTTGTAAGTAAAATTAATCAATGGCCATTTCAAGCGGATCTTCAACTTAACTGTGCCATTGGACTCAATAAATGGCACTAGTACTCACAGTGCATATCACGTTCATGCTCATATTCAATGAAGGCATATCCTCGTGGCTTTCCATTCACTTTGTTATGAGTCACCACAATCTGAAATAAAACAGAGGAGATATTTCAAATAATGCACTGTGATTGGTTTTTAAATGTCAATAAATCAAGCTACTTAAATTTTGAAATGCACCCAAACCCCTTGAACCAATCCCAAATAATCATTGAAAATGTTGCAATAAGTCGCAAACATTGTACTAAATTCCTAGGTGTCACAACTAATGTCACATTAACACGGAAAGGTCATATTCTCTTTTTTTTTTAAATTAATTGTTTCATTTGTATAGCCCCTTTTAACTTCAATGGTCATATCGGGGGCTTTGACTTGTGAAACAACTCGTATTACTGTACGTTAGAACGTTAGGTTTATCATTATTGCATTACTAATACACATGCACATTCATACTTCCAGACTCTGTGGGGGATAGGGAATAGATCTGGTTAAAGAAAAATTCCCCGCCCCAGCCGGGAATCGAACCCGGGACCTCCGGGTGAGAAGTCAGCTCGCTGACCACTCGACCACGGAGGCAGTTGGATCATATTCTTGTTCTTACTAATAAATTGAATTGTTTAACTAATGCAATAAGAGTGTTAAGCAAAGTTTGTAGTGATGAGGTAATGAGTGGTATACTTTGGATATGTACCCTCAATAATTTCATATGGTATACCCTTATGGGGAGGTTCTAACCAATCATTTGCAATATTCTAAATACAAAAGAAAATCTTAAGCATAATGAAGTGGATATCGCCTCATACTCCAAGTAAACCAACTTTTTATGAGTTTAATATACTCCCACTACCATGTCTATATATTCTAGAAAGTCTCCTTTATTCATAGCAATAAGCAATACTTTAAAAGAAATAAGGATTATCATGCCTATAATTAAAAATCCCAAAATAATTAAGCATACAAAATCTTACTACACAGAAAGTTCAGGCTAATTAAATGAAAGTGCAGATGATTCTTTATTAAAACAGCATCCTGTTTTGGATTGGTGTTTTATTTTTTTAAACACAAAAAATTATTTCATGTAACCTGAAGGCTGAAAATTGAAATCATATGCAAATAGCAACCACTATTTCTTTATTGTTAATTATTGGCATATGCCTATTTTTCACTCTAATTGCCTCAAGAATATAATCTATAAACAGATTACATAATACAGGACTCAACTTACAATCTTGCCTTAGTCCAATATTAATCACGATGAGGTAAGGATGGATAGAAAATAGATAGGCAAAATATGAAAGTGTACTTCTAATTCGAACTTACTATCACTATGATAACAAGTATTCCTTCTTTCTCTACTGCTTACTACAGTGAGCATAGGAGACACTGCATTCTACTCAAAAATTTGATAATAAGATTTCACCACAAATAAACATTTAAAGCACCTTGGATCCAAAAACACATATTTACTTTTTCAGCGACTAACATCGTAGGTAGAGATACTGCATTCTACCCAAAAAGTTGATACCGAGATTTCACTGGAAGTGCATGTTTTGAGGTCCTTGGATTTAATAAACCTGTTTAGAAAAAGGCCTGAGTGTATGTCTATGATCACTGTAGCTCAAAAAGAAAAACTTTGTAAAATACCAAACTTGATATTTAGGTTTAGCATCTTCCAAGACACTAAGATTTTCAAGAAGTTCCCCAACCCTTTACATTGAAAACATTTTTAAAAAAATGGCAAAAATTTCAATTAAATCATCATATATTTAAAATATTTTCCGTACAAAACGAATATCTTGCATTTCCCAGAACAACTGAAGTCCTCCTCATTCTGGATGACTCGCAAAACCAGTAAACCGCAAGAGATAGACAAAAGCTTACCACACAAAAAATGAGCACCTTCTGAAAAACATATTTAAACCACATACATCTTCTCTGTGCAATTAACCATTTCCATGATCTTCCTTGTTATTAGTTTCAATTTTAAAATACTTATGTTTTCCTCAGATGGGATATAATTTGTTTTTCTTACTCCTGGTGAAGCAATGGCAATGGGATTTTAAGATCACATAGCAATCATCTTGAAAGATTTTACTAGTGCTTAAGCTTATTCCTTTATATTTGCATGGAAATATGTTATAAAACATTTATGTAAATGTTTATATGGATTAACATGAAGCAGATAAAAGAATGAACGTTTTAAGAGTATTTTGTTGAATGGGTAGAGAGTAATGTGAATGTAAGCACATATCTTTAGAAAAAAACCATGTGGGTGTCTGTAAATAACATTACTCGAAAATAAAAATTTTTGTTAAATACTAAGCTTGTTATTTAAGTTTAGCATCTTCCTAATATATAACACAAAAATTTGATTATGTTCCACTCAAATGACTTCTCCAGCAATTCTACAACAGATCATTCTTACATAAGCTGATCCTTCTCTCTACTTTGTCTAATCAAGATGATAGCAGAAATGGTTGCATTAATGGAGTAAGGGGGAGTACACTAAGCTAAAACAATATTCAAATGTTTTAAAAGCTATCTGATTGTTTCTTTGCATGGCCAGGAGTTGACAAATCCTGTATGAGAAAAGTTGAAAGTATTTAAAAACTTAAACCTTTACAAGAAATGGCCAACTCCACAAAAAACATGCCTACAATATAAATTGCATGTTTAACAAGAATAACATATATCATGGTGTAAATTTTACTCTTACGGTTTACCAGATATACAAAAGTCATCCATCTTTAGAAGCTACTCCCAGAAAGTTCAAGATATAAATTTGGTTTATCACATAAGGTCTTAAACAGTATTTTAATCAAAACCGTTAAGAGCTATTTTTGAGAAAACCAAAAAATGTTGGAAAAATGTAATGTGGGGGGAGGGGATTTTCCAAAAATTCTTTATGTTGCATCCTTGGAAAATACCAAACTTAAATAATTTTGGTATTTTACCCACTTTTCAGTTTTGAGTTATGTTCATAGACACACACATACACAAGGACAAATGCTTTTTTTTTTTGATACAGGGGGCCCTAAACCGTGTATTTCTGGTGAAATCTCTGTACAGAATGCAATACTGATCTATGGTGCATGTACATAGGTGCTAGAGAAAGTAAAAATGTTCAATATAATCCCCCAACAGTAAATCACCTTTCACATGAAAGATTCTCAAAACTGTTTGTTTAGGAGAGCACACTGAGTGTTAGATTGCATTTTATAACATCATATGATCATATCAATAATCTATGCATATTATCTGCATAATGTGATTTCATTAGGAATGCTCTCCTTTTTAACCTCCTAGTTGACCTTAACTGAAAAGATATACAGGCACATGTGCCATAATGCAGTAGTTATCAGTATTGCATAGCTCCTAGGTAAGAGAGAAAACATTTGGTTTGCTAAAAATTAATGAAATATGACTATTTGACCAGATGTGCAATATGTCACATCAGATGATGTAATAGGAAATGTAAACATAGAACACATTTTGTCTGGGCCTTATTTGACAGTTCTGCCTTTCTGTGTTTTAAAAAATGGTAACTCATGAAATGTTTGAGATAATTCACTGCATTGTTTTGAAGTTTTATTAATTAAGTTTAAACTAAATAATGAATGTAAACACAATATTTTTAGATGTGGCCTAACAATTTGAAAAAATAAAAATGAAATAGTTATTTTATAAAAATAAAAAAGCTGATGTGTTCCATTCACATGACTTTCTCTACATCTCTGCAACAAATTATTTTTAAAAAGCTTATGCTTCTATTTATTTCATTTTAATCGACAAAAAAATAGCAGAAATAGTCTTATTATTTGCTTCCTTGTATGTAGAAGGGAAATAAGGGCGTACTACAGGCTAAACTGATAATCAAAAGCTGTTTGCTATGTGACTGAAGTTCCTTTGTTTGTATGGACACGAGTTGACAAATTCCTGCGTGAGAAAAGTATAAATTTTTCAAAGCTGAAACAAAAAACAAGGAATATCTAATAACCGATCAACTTCTAGAAAAAAAAATTGTATAACATAAATTGTGTGTTTTAACATGATCTACATTTTTTTGTGTGGTAACATTTTGTACATCTCTTATGGTTTAGCAGTTATGCAAAATTCCTTATAATTCATCCAGAATAAAGTAGTCTTCAGAGGCCATTCCCAGGAAATTCAAGATATACATTTTATTTGTGAGGTTAATATCTTTAATATACAATATTTAAATCAAAATTTGAGAAAATCAAAATTTTCGAAAAAAAAGTTCCATGTAAACGGTAGTTTAGGGTGGGGAATTTTTCTCAAAATCTTTGTGTCGCATCCCAGGAAGATACTAAACTTAAATACCAAGTTTGCTATTTTACGAGTTTTCATACATACGCACGCACACACACAGAGACCTTTTTCTGAAAATGCTTTTTTTGGATACAGGGGGCCCTAAAACATATATTTATAGTGAAATCTCGGTATCAAATTTTTGGTTGGAGTGCAATACCTTCTCTATACACTATGTACATAGTACATATAGAGAAATTAAAAATAGTAACTCATGAACTGTTTGAGATAATTCACCATTTTGTTTTGAATTTTTATGAATGAAGTTTTAACTATACAATGAATGTAAATGCAATATTTTTAGATGTCACCTAAAATTTGAAAAAATAGAAATTAAATAAATAGTTATTTTATAAAAATAAAAAACCCATACAAGCAAAGTTATAACAAAAAAAAATTGGCATTATTTTCGCAGCACACTACATTTTCTCCATTAGTTTGACGCTCTTCGGCGAATATAAATATTGAAGAAATATACTATATGTTTTTTTGAAGGGAAAAGAAACCCACAAACGTAACATTTACAATTTATTAGTAATAACCTCAAATAATCAATAAATTACAATGTCAAAAATTCCATATAATACAATTTAATTTCTTTAGTGGCATTTGCACTCTCAAAAAATTCACTAAAGCCTCCTTTAGATCCTGAACCATTGAAATAAAAGTCGAGTATTTCTTCTTCAGAAAGATTATGCTTGCTTGAGCTAGCCATCTTTGAACCTTGTATGCAGTAGGGTCGGTAGACATGCAGGCTTTCAAACAAAACATACTTTTATTTGTTTTCCTGGTCTCATTGGCAATTTAGTGGATTCTTTCATTAAATAACACAACAAACAAAATGTGAGTATGGGCCATTGTAAATTTTCTGTATATTTTTATACTTCACTATGTGCATAGCCTGTCGCGCGTCATGAGCTTTATATACGGAACTATGATCTTAGCCCACAGTTAGACTGGAAAGTGTTAAAACATGGGCAGGAAAATAATATTGCACTAAATTAGCATTGTTTTCCAAGGTCTAACTACACATTTTGTAATACTTGTACAAAATTTCTATTTGTCACCAGCAAACCATTGAAGCAACGGACTCTTAAAATGTTGTCACAAAATCAAAGGATTCAAGGTGATAAGAATGTAACAAACATCAACTCTTCATGGTTTAAGAGAACTCTCCAGTTCCGGCCTCATATTTCCTCCCATCTTTTTATGGTCTTCCTATTGTTCTATAGCCTAAGGGTTTATATTTGTATGACTGTAATGGAATTGAGAGTTATCCATTCTTTTCCATTTTTTTCTATTTATTTGCATCTTTTTCTTTTAACAAATGTTTAATTCTCTCCTTATGTCTTCATTTCTAACAATCTTGTCCAGTATATCCTTTTACTGCTCAGAGATATCTCATTTCTGCCACTTGTATCATTCTTTTTAAGTGTCCATGTCTCCGAACCATATGGTAAAAATGAAACAGCCATTGTCTTACAGAATTTTAGCTTTGCATCCTTTTGGGTTTTTCTTTTCAAGGTACAAGCTTTTATTCCAAAAATATATTGGAACTTACTTTATTACTTATTTCTTCATCGTCTGTTTTGAAGGTTACATTACAGCCTAAATAATTACATTTTTCCAGCAGTTCTAACACTTTATTATTTAACACTATCTTAGATCTTTTTCTGTTTTCCTATAAAAGCCATAACCTTTGATTTTTCTTCTGGTATACTTAATCACAATCCTGAATCAATGTTTCTGCTCTGTTTTCTGTTTCTGTTCAATGTTTTCCTATAAAAGTCATAACCTTTGATTTTTCTTCTGGTATACTTAAATCACAATTCTGAATCAATTTTTGTAACTTGTACATACTTATTTGCAGCTTATCCTCTCAGTCTTGTATTAATATCATATCATCTACAAAGAGTGGCATATTTAACACATGTTTTTATTTACTTTTATTCCAAATGATATGTTATCTTTTAATTTTTTAAGAATATCGTCCATGTAGATGTTAAATAAAAGTGGAGATAACATTATTCTACAAATTTAAAAATGTTTTCTGAATTATATGATGGAATTCTTCGATCAGAAATACGATATATACCATATTTATTCAATTACAAGACCTTAATTTTGGAATTTAGCCTATCATTTACATACATCATGTTCAAAAGACATAGGTATATAAAATGAATTTAAAGAAATTTAAAGGTTTACTATATATTTTAAACAAACTAATGAACACTTACGCTAATTAATTCCCTTAATTACTTGTTTATTTTACTTAATTTGAATCTGCGAGTAAATTCATGATTTGAGCAGATGTGGAGAGGGGAGTATGGAAATGTATGATATAGGTGCAATGGTACGTGGCCGTGGCGTAACTATAACATGGTGGATATGATTTTGTATTTACACAACACACTTAATATAACAAATAAGATGTCTTTACCAAATTTGAATTTTTGCAGAAATTTACATTGCAAGCAGAAGAGACAGAGAAGAGAAAACGAAATGCATGATATAGGCAATTATAGAATGTGACAGCAGCAGTGGTGGCAGCATAGCTATAACGATTATTTATGTATACTATTTTCTGTTAAAACAACATACTTAATATATCATAAAATGTAAACGTAAAAAGAAACTAGTAACGGTAAAGTAACACAAATATTAATACAATAATTAACAATTGTAACAATTAACACTTATCTTTTGGAATCCAAGGACTAGTTTCGCAATAAATGGTCTATTGCATTGTCAGCTCAGTTTCTTTTTGCTAATACTAATATTATAGCTGCACAAATACAGCATTGCAAGCACAGACATGCGGTAGTTGGAATATTTTGAGTAGACACCTGAATATAATGATCTCACGGTAAATAGTAGGTCATTGTAATAACTTGTAGGTCAAGGTTCAACATCATATTACATTTTGACATGGTTTGATGGAACAATACCCAAAAAGTGCATTAAGTAACAGGCACTTTCTTGTTATGCTCATCTTTCATTACATACTGGAGCCTTGGATACTAGCTAGGTATGTACATATGGTTTGTTACATCTATTGCTTTAGATTTAATTAACCAAGTTCAGAGTTTCCACACTGTGACAATGGAACCTTAAGAAAACTTAAGAAATTTTAATTTTAAAATCTAATGTACTTTCTCTGCTTACTCAGTAACCATTCTCTCAAATGCTTATTCTTAAATCTACTTCCTGCAAATCAAAATGTAGAAAGTGTCCTATTCCATATTTCCTTATAGGTAAAATGGGAAGAGCAATACAGTAGCCTCTAAGCAAATCACATATATTAAGAGTAGAGCTCTATGAAATTGATTATGTTCTTTTAATGACCCAAGCTGAAAAACAAAAAAACAAGGAATATCTCAAAAGTGGTTACTCAACAAAAGACATATTGTGTGCTTTGTGTAATAAGAGTTGCCTTTTTCTTACAGTTTCCACAGTCTGCAAGTCATTCAAAATGAAGAAGACTTCAGCAGAGCTCTTCACAGAAAAGTCAAGATATGCACTTCATTTGTCATGAAAATTTCGTAAACATGCAGGAAATGACCAAATGACAAAATGTTTGAGTAAAACAACACACACACTCTCTTTCTCTCTCTCTCACCCACACATGCACGTGCACCCTCACCCACACATGCGCGTGCACCCTCACCCACACATGCATGCGCACTCTCACCCACACATGTGCACACTCAGTCTCTCTCAAGCATTCACTCACATGTAATGTTTCCTCTTAATTCATACCTTTTTAATAGGTCCATAGACTTCAAACTCTCTACGCAACTTTGACTCAGATGAGTCATAATTCTGAAACAGACAAATACTTTATATTAATCTTTAAATTCTGCAATTAATGATACTTTAAATCTCGAAAACACAATTGTAAATCATGAAAGTATACATGTTACAAAAATCTGATACGCTTTATTCACATGATTTTCTCTACATTAGCAGAAATGGTTTTATTACTTAGTTCCTTATAAGTACACGGAAAATAAAATAACTGACAGCCAAATGTTTTAAAATGTGGTCGCTATGGGATTGAACTGCATTTCTTTGTGTGGCCAGGAGTTGACAAGTTCTGGTATGAGTATTTTAAAACGAAATCAATAACAAGAAATATCTCAAAAATGGTACACTCCACAAAAAATATGTATACAACTTATGTTGTTTGTTCTAACAAGCTCTACATGTTTTGTTACATTTTGTTATAACAGTTATGCAAAATCCATTCAGAATAAAGATTTTTTCCGAGGCTAATTCCAGAAAATTCAAGATATACATTTTATTTGTCATGCAAACATCTTTAATATACAATATCTTAATCAAAATCATTAGAACCATGTTTGAGAAAATTAAAATTTTTGAAAATTTTTCCTTGTTAAGGGTAGTTGGAGATGGGGGATATCCTTGGAAGATACTACACTTGAATACCAAATTTGGTATTTAAAGGACCATTTGTTTTTTTTGAGTTATGCTCCTGGCGGCTTTTAGATATCTTGCGCAATGGAGAGAGGCCACAATAGGGGTTACCTTATAATTTAACGATTTAATATTTATTTCCTAAATTTCAGATTTTTATCTTTCTGTTAACATGTATTACCACCTATAATTGGATCCCTAAAAAAACATACCAGTGAGACTGCTGAAAAATTCAATGCCATCGCTGGTAGGGTGTTATAAGATTACGAATATCAAAATCTGATGTATTCCATTTACAAGACTTTCTCTACACCTCTGCAAAAAAAAAAAAAAAAGATTATTAAAAAGCTTATGCTTCTATTTGCTTCATGCTAATCGAGAAAAAATTAGCAGAAATAATGTTATTACTTGCTTCCTTGTAAGTGAAGCGAAATAAGGGAGTACCATAGGTTAAAGTGATAATCCTTTGTTTGTATGGGCAGGAGCTATCAAATTCCTGTATGAGAAAGGTAAAAGTTTTTCAAAGCTGAAACCAATAACAAGGAATATCTCAAAAACAATCAACTCCATAAAAAAATGTGCATAACATAAACTGTGTGCTTTTACTGATTTACATTTTTTGTGTGTTAAGTTTTTGTTCATCTCTTACGGTTTAGCAGTTATGCAAAATTCCGTAAAATTCATCCAGAATAAAATACTCTTCAAAGGCTATTACCAGAAAATTTGAGATATACATTTTATTTGTCATGTAAATATCTTTAATATATGATATTCTAATCAAAATCATTAAGAGCTATTTTTGAGAAAATCAAAATTTTCAAAAACAGTTCCATGTAAAGGGTAGTTGTGGGTGGGGTGATTTTCTTGAAAAGTTTCGTGTCACATCCTTGGAAGATACCATACCTAAATACTAAGTTTGGTTTTTAACGGACTTTCGTTTTTGAGCTATGCTACCCACATACACATATACACACACGGATATTTTTTCTAAAAATTCTTTTTTTTTTTTTGGATTCAGGGAGTCTGAAAACATATATTTCCAATGAAATCTCGGTATCAAATTTTTGGGTGTAATACAATACCTTCTCTATACACTACATATACATCACGCATAGAGAAAGTAAAAATACTAGTGAGATTCTATTGAACTAGTAATTTGCACGTTACAGTTGGATAGGCAGAAACTGAAAAATTCAATGCATAGGTGGGATATGAACCGTGATCTCTCAGTCTCTATTTAGTTGCTCTAGCCACTGAGCTACCATGGCACTGCGATAAATTTCTCAGCTGACTTGCATGTCTCCCAGTAAACCACAAAATGATATCAAATTATTTTGAGATGATACCCCAATGGCAACTTATAACGTCTTTAGTACTTTAAGTCCTGACTTATGTTAGCCAACAATTAGGCCAATTAGCGTTAATTTGTTATTTCACACAAGAGTTGCATATGCAGAGTCAGACTATAAAGTTCAAAGCCAATAACAATTCTAATAGAATAAAAAAAAGTTCATCCTACTAAAACAAAATGTAATACATGTAACATACTTACAATTCTTGCTACGAAGAGAGTTTTAAATGGATCTCCTGTTGCAGTAGGTATACTGTGTGGATCCCCTGCAACAAACATTTACCATGTATCAAGATAGACTTTAAAAATCTGTTGTGTTCCATTCAGATGACTTTCTCTACATCATCTGCAACAAATTATTGTTAAAAAGCTTATGCTTCTATTTACTTCATGCTAATAAAAACTAGCAGAAATAGTCGTATTACTTGCTTTCTTGTACATAGAAGCAAAATAAGGGAGTACCATAGGTTAAAGTGATAGTCAAAAGCTGGTTGCTGTGCAACTGAAGTTCCTTTGCTTGTATGGACAGGAGTTGACACATTCCTGTTTGAGGAAAGTATAAGTTTTTCAAAGCTTAAACCAAAAAAGAGGAATATCTAAAAAATGATCAACTCCACAAAAAAAAAGTATATTACATAAACTGTGTGTTTTAACGTGCTCTACATTTTTAGTGTGGTAAGTTTTTGTCCATCTCCTATGGTTTAGCAGTTATGCAAAATTCTGTAAAATTAATCCAGAATAACATAGTCTTCAGAGGCTATTCCCAGAAAATTCCAGATATACATTTTCTTTGTCAGGTAAATATCTTTAATATACAATATTTCAATCAAAATCATTTGAGCCATTTTTAAGAAAATCAAAATTTTCAAAAAAAGTTTCAAGTAAAGAGTAGTTGGGGGTGGGGGGATTTTCTTGAAAATCTCCGTATAGCATCCTTGGAAGATACCAAACTTAAATACCAAGTTTGGTATTCAACGGTTTTTTCGTTTTTGAGCTATGCCGTCCACAGCACACACACACACACACACGGACCTTTTTCTGAAAATGTTTTTTTTTTTATTTAGGGAGACCCAAAACATGTACATTCTGTCAAGAAAGCACCAGGAATTGATCATTTAAAAATCCTGTTTAAAAGGGGATTCAAAATTATTGTTATCGATAAGTTGGTACAACTTTCCTCTATACCCACGCAGAGTTTCATCGTCATCTAGATTGTTTACAGTACGCCATTTTGTTAGATAATCTCAAAGGTGATTTGCGATTTTATGATGGATACAAATATTGAACAAAGAATGTCTCAAATTTTGCATTGTAAATGGTGTTTAATATGCCAAATAGCTGAAAATGTTACAGAGGACTTACGGTGAATTGACTTTATCAAAAACACATGCATGTGAGTAGTACAGTGCATTCAAAAGTGGTCGAGATGTAGTGAAAGATTTGCCTCTCTTTTGTCAGCCATCAATGGTTTCAATTGAACTGAACATCGCTAAAGTGAGGACAATGGTGTCTGAAAATCGTCATTTGGGTCTGAGAGAGATTGCCGCTGAACTGTGTCTCACGAATTGATTCGTACCATTTTAAACGACTCTTTGAGCATGACACATGCTGCAGCTCGATTAGTTCCGAAAGACTTGAATTTTATACAAAAACTCAATCGCGTACGGATTGCTGAAGACATGCTAGAACGAGCCATGAAATGCATTGTAACTGGTGATGGGACATGGGTTTACGAGTTGACACTCAAACCAGTCAACAAGCTTCCGAATGGCGCCTTCCAACTGAACCGAAACCTAAAAGGGCATGTCAAACTCGATCAAAACTCAAAGTCATATTGACAGTTTTTTTTTTTGTCATGCACTCACAAGTTCTTGCCAGAAGGTAGGATGATAAATAAAGACTATTATCTGAGCGTTATGCTGCATTTGAGAGAACAAATACGGCCAAAAAGGCCAGATTTGTGGGAGGACAACTCACGGATTCTGCACCACAATAACGCACCAGCTCACAAGGCTATTATTGTGAACAAATTTCTGGCAACCACAATAACGCACCAGCTCACAAGGCTATTATTGTGAACAAATTTCTGGCAAAAAACTCAACAAATTTCATCGAACAACCACCGTATTCACCTGATCTGGCTCCTGCTGATTTCTTTCTCTTTCTAAAACTCAAGTTACCACTTCGAGGCACCCGTTTTCAGTCGATAGAAGACAAAGGAAAATTTGCGGCCACAATTGACATCAATTCCTAAAAGTGCCTACAAAAAATATTTTGATGGTTGGATTATTCATTGGCATAAATGTATAATTTCCGAAGGGGCCTACTTTGAAGGCGATAAAATAAAATTGGATCAATAATTTATTTTTTGTGTTTTATTGGCAAATTCCCAGAACTTTCTTGACACAGAAGTATTTCCGGTGAAATCTTGGTATTGAATTTTTGGGTGGAATGCAATACCTTCTCTATACAGTATGTACATAGTACATGTAGAGATAGTAAAAATACACCTGCAGGGATTAACACGAAATAGAAGAAAATACTAAACCGCTTCCAGTCAAAGAATCCATGAAAAGGAAGTGAATAATTTTGTGCTTTAATAATTGATTTTAGTAAAAATTCACATTTCAGCTTTCAAGAAATATCTCAGCTCTCTTGCCCTTTGTAAGAAATATCTTATTCTGCCCTCTGATTCCTTAAAGGTACAAATGCTGAGAGATTTAATTAACAGGCTTAATTCCACAGATGCTTTCTTGTATTTTAATTTGAACACTTGACGTTCACAAAAACTTTATAATTATAAAAATGATAGAACTGTTTTGAAATCTGTTCCATACCTTTTCTAAGTATCAACAAAAATGTGACAACAGTTTCTTTAATCTATGCTTTATTTTTCACTCATCTACTAATATATGAATATTATGAAATTCAAATAACTGCAAAATAACCCTCCACTTCAGGAATAATCAAATGATGCCCAGTAGAGAATGGGACACTGAGAACCACAGCAGTTAAAGAGCGTCCATAAATAAAACTGCATTTCCATTTTTAAAGATATATAAAATTACTCCAGGTTTTTAATATATGAGAAAACTTTTAAAAGAAGCTTGATGCCTATATTAAAACTGGCTTTGTATTTTGTTACTTTTCATGTATTACTAAAAAAATTTTTTCAAACTTCTTATATACTTTGTTTGGTATACTAAACAGAAGTGTTTCACACAGAATTTGTTTGCTTCCAAATGTAAAAGCAAAATTTGTTAAAAACATAAGGGGTGCCCATTTAAAAAGTTGTGCTACATGAAATGGCAATGAAAATATGCACTAAATAATGAACAAACAATTCCTCAAATGAACATTCACTATACAAATTATTTTGAAAACATGTTTTTTGTTTTTTCAAAATAAATCTGTAGACAGTTTTTATAAAAGCACCCTTCATTCTTTCTAATCATGTTTTAGCAAGAAAAGCAGAAAATGTTAAAAATGCTTCAATTTGCTGAATTTCTCTTCTTTCTGTGAGGACTTTAGCTATTGCACTCATATTATGAGGGACCTGGGTTCAATTCCTGGTACCAGCACACAGAATTTTCCCATGCTTGGAGACCTGGTTAGGGGTGCACTCAGCCTTGTGAGGTCCCTGAGGGGCCAATTGAGGAGCTACTTGATTGAGAAGTAGCAGCTCCAGATCGAGAAGACGTCATTACCTGACAAGGAGGGACTCGAGGTGCTGATCATGTCTCAACCTCCAGCACTGTACCCCATTATGACACTTTCAGGCCGAGATGGAGGATGCAGTGGCCGGGGAGTGGGCCAAGGTCCCTTGTGAACTGCCGTGCCATGGAGTTATGTTTATGTTACACATATTATGAAGATATAATCTAATCCACCTGTCCTATATTCTATCATTTCACAAATGAATTAAGAGAAGTGTTACATGGTATTAGAAGCTTTTGGCACAAGATGTATGACTGGGTTTTGCTGATCATTGACAACCCTTATAAGGGTAAGTTAAGAAAATGAAATGGATTTTTATTTATGGATGCTCTTTAACTGCTGTGGTACTCAGCATCTCAGCGGCGTGAAAGACCGCTTAATTTTGCTCAGAGGCTTCTCTATCAGGCTTGAGGTTATTTTACGTGCCATAAATCTACAACACGGGACCAATGGCTTTACTTTCCTTCCGAAGGAAGCCATGCCAAGGATTTTTATGACCGAAAAAAATCTATCGTCCTCCGCTGGGTTTGAACCTGCGACCTTGGGTATATGAAGTTAGCATGGTAACCATTATACCACAGAGGACATAGTAAGTTAAGAGAATGCAAGTAAAGCTGCAGAAGAGAAAATATGTTTCCATATATCTTACTAATAAGTTATCACTCTATCAAAAGAATCATTATATAAACATATAGTAAAAAAATTATAAGCAAGATAATGCATTACAAACAAAAGGAAAACCATGGAAAATTTATTTAATAACTCGACCAGAATCAATAAGTTACCAAGAAAATCCTCTGTAGCAACTTTTAGACTCCTAACAGGCCATGATTGTCTCAATAAACATTTATTCAGGATTGGTATAGTGAGATCTCCTCTGTGTCCTTTCTGTACACTTAAAGAAGACATGGATGGAAACCATCTACTGTGCTACCCTACCTTTAGTCAACAATAATATAACATCAAAATACTAGAATGCAAGAAAGCAAATGGCTTCACTACCAACTGCTCAACAGTAGATACAACCATATATTGACATTCTTTCTGTCTCAGTAAGCTGTAGCCATGTTTACTCATCTGTCTGCAGCGCTACACATTCCACTGCTTCCTCTAAAATGCCTTCTTCTTTCCAAGTATTTTCTATCACACTTCTCGTGTGTAACTACTTTTGCCCATTTCTCACTAGTTACTTCAGTTTCTACGTTAGGTATTGTACTTCACTAAACCTAAAAGTTTTATTAATGCATCTAATGTAACCTCAACTCGTTTATCACAGCTGTAAGATCACGGTACCTCTCATGGTAGTTCTACGGATGAGAACAAGAGCGATGTCCGCGATATATAAAAGGTAGTGACGATTATAAATGTAAATGCTTACAAAATCACTGTGTGTACAAAATCAAATTTTTCACAGAATAAAATCAAACAATCAGATCAGTAATACATGAGAATGTGCATGTAAATTTCCACTGAACCCATAGTGTCCGTCTCAGATGGTAATGCATTCTTACACTATGATTGGTCAACAACCTGACAAGCCCCTGCCAGACTGCATCACAAGGAAATTTCTCACCAAACGTAGAGTTGAAAGCTTACTGGCAAGGTACAAATCACCTTCTAACCCAACATCTGAATAAACAGAGGGTAATAAAATCAAAATGCCTTCTTCAGTATTGTGCAAATAATTTCCACAGAAAAATTCTTTTCGCAGATGAAAAGATTTTCACCACTTAGGAGGCTTTCAAACAGCAAACAGATCTTGTTTACGCTAAATAAGCTTGAATAGCTCGTAAGAAAGTTCCCAAAATCCAAACAGGACATCCTTCAGGCTCAGTCATGATTTAGTGGGGAGTGGCATATGATGGTACCACCAAACTACATTTTTGCAACAAGGGGATTAAAACCTCTGCCAAAGTGTACCAAAACACAGTGTTGGAGACTGTTGTGAAGGATTAGAGCAACACTTTGTTCACAAATGAACAATAGTGTTTCCAGCAGGATTCAGCACCCACTCAAGGCAAAGTCTACCCAGGATTGGTTGCAGAGAAATGTTCTGAACTTCATTGCTCCGGATGATTGGCCTTTCAGCAGCCCTGACCTCAATCCATTGGACTACAGGTCGTCCATGCTTGAGGGCATAGTCTATAAAAAGAGACATCCCAGTATCGACAGCCTGAAGCTGAAGGCAAGTGACAGATTTTCTAATGGAAACATGCATAATTCCACTGGCGTATGGCCACAGATACTTAGGGCCTGTGTAAAGCCAGGGTGGCCATTTAGTAAAATGATGGTGCTGTGTGTATATAATACAACAAGTAAGTAACCAGAATTAATAGGCTAAGTTATGTTTCAAACTGTACAAATGGCTCAGGTTCAATGTTTTAACAGTATTTATGGTAACTGGAATTACTTACAGACTGCAATTTCTTGCTCTAATTTATATGCGACTTGTTCTGCACGTTCTCTTCGCCTTCTTTCTAATCTCTCTTCTCGGGTTTCAACCCTAGTTGGTGGTGGAGTATCCTTGGGATCCTAAAAAGCAATAGTCACAAATTAGCTCAATAGAAATTGGAGATGAATGTGCCCACATTATCTTCTTTATGCTTACCTCAAAATATCTAAGGAAATTTCCCACACCAACATAGCCTCTGTTTTTCTTTTCATGAGGAAGTTTATCCGGAGGTGGAAGATATGGAATTGGATCTCGAGGAGCAAATAAAGCTAATAAATTTGGTGGCAGGAACTGCGTCATCTTTATGTAGTACCTGTAACGATACTTGATATTATTAAAAAGACATACACCTCACTTAGCTACCATACTTTTGACTTTTACAGTACATACAATTATCCAGCTTATAAACTAATCTCTGTCCACTGTAATCTGAAAGTATACATTAACAGAAACATATGGTAGAAATTAACTTCATTGGCTGATGGTTTTTAGCACTTCACTATTCTTCCATAACAAAGTTCCATGCTCCATTAAATATCCTGCTTTCCTTGCGCTCTGTAAAACACTCAAGATGTTATAACAGAATGTGTACTCCAACATTCTGCTGTACATTTATCTAAACTATTGAGAAATGGGTAACCATGCTGATTTGAGAGTCTGTTTGCTGTTTAACATCTCAGGTAGGCAACCTCTGCAACTCAAAATTGCTGAAACGTGCAATGATCTGCATTATGGAGTGTATAGAGTTGGTATTAGGAAAAGGAGGGAAGGCACCACACCCATGGGGTAGTAGGAAAATGCTGAAATATGCAATGAACAGTGTGGGAAAGCAAGGATGCCGTTTTTATTTGATAGTAGCTTTGTGCATTAAATTTCTCCATTTAACCAAAAAATATCAGTTGATAAATTAAATTAAGAGTGCCACAATTGCATTGTGAAGTGACAGGGGTATCTTGGTGTTCTGATGAAATCCCACTGAATCCTTGCACTTGACAGGAGTTAAGTTGGTACCAAAGAAAACAGATGAAAAGCTTTACCTGTTTGATTTTCTGAACCAATCACAAAGCAGCATTAGCTGAAATATTTCCAATCGCATGTTTAGGTTGTGAACTCCTAACACATCACTGAGCTGTACTAGACAAGCTATGTATTATTAGTTATTGTTGATATTGTTTATACGTGAGGGAACATAAGACTTTCACAATTATAGAGGTGGATAGACTTTTGCAGAAGGTGTGGAAAGGGTGGATGCGGCTTCATGGAAAATGTAAAAAAATGTAAATGGAGTATTATTTATGTACGCTCTTTAATTACTGTGGTTCTCAGCATCCCACTCTATACTGGGCGTGAAAGACCGCTTAATTTTGCTCAGAGACCTCTCTATCAGGCTTGAGATTCTTTTACATGGAAGAAGAAAGTGAATCACCTGCACAAAATACAAAAAGCACAGAATTAAGACAGAATCATCACTGAATGTGAACCACTAATGATATATCTCGGTAACGACTATGATGATGATGATAATGAGGATGATACTCCTGCGAATGATGGAGACTTGGATGGAGTTGAGCCAATAAAATTCTAAACCTGTGAAAATCACTTTGTTATACCTTTCTCTTTGTAACAAGCTATTTTGCATTTTTGTTCAATATTATCGTAAATACGTATGTATGCTACATGTTATAGTATTATTATTTTCATAACAAATTAGTTTCATTATTCATTTACTATGTGCACTGTTTATATTCGTCTTTACACATGATAGAGATATTTGTTATCAGCTGTTGTTTACTAGTTACTCTGGCAACGCCGCAAAAACGGCATAGCCAACCTTACCCGAAACCACCCAAACTGTCAAGTGCAAGGATTCAGCAGCAGGGGTATAGCTCATGTACCACATAACCTCAAATAACCAACATCTGCAATTATAAATATAACAGTATACTCTCAGGGTCTCATTGCTTCACCATTTTCAGCTTTCAAGAAGGATTGTTGGTTAATGTAATTGTTAATTTTAAAGAATTGAAACAGCAAAAATATACTTTATACAAGAAATAAGTATATATTTTTTTCTTTATTTTAAACAGTATAAGCAAGGAAACGATAATCAATACATAAAATATATTTATATTCATTGTCATCTTGCATCACTGACTCCAAAACCTGGTGCGTTCCCTTAACATTGAATGGAGATGAACAATAGAGCACTAATACTGCCATTTAGTGACAAATAAACATGCTACTACTGCCATCCAGCCACCATTAACCAGTTGTATTCTGTTGGCACTGTCTGCTCATTTCTCCAGAGCTTTTTCAGTTTCTAAATTTGGTATGGCAACATTGTGCAATACAAATAAATCATTTAACAACATTACCAAGAAATGTTATCATAATCAACTGCTTGTTTCCAGCCATTTTAACCTTCAACAAGTAAACAAATTCAAGTTTGGATGAACTTGTAAAACACCAATTTATGCCAAGTATACGCCTTATGTTATATGTGATAGGCACAAATCAATTCAGCTTTCAGATACATAATAAAGCAGTGGTTAGTTGTCTAACAACAAAAACAGCATGCTGAAGATACTGAGTGATTCTGTTATTCCTAAGTGCACATGGAGAATTTGTGTAAACAATCTCATGCAATAGTCAGATCTCAACGCTGAGCATGAAACAATATATTACTCTCAGCTTATAGTGAACAAAAAATACACTTGCAGTGGCTTCACACTTAATCATGGTAGATTCAACTGTGAAAGAAACTAACTGGCAAGGAGTGGGAACACAAATTGTGTGTGTTAACAAGATCTACATTTTTTGTGTAGTAAGGTTTTGCCTAACTCTTGTACGGTATACCAATTATGCAGAAGTCATTCAGAATAATGAGGCTACTCCCAAGAAATTCAGGATATACATTTTATTTGCAATGCAAATATCTTTAATATATGGAATTTTAATCAAATTCATTAAGACACATTATGGAAGATCAAAAATTTCAAAAAATATTCCATATAAAGGGTAGCTTGGGGGAGGGGATTTTCCTGGAAATCTTTGTGTTGCATCCTTGGAAGATACTGAACTGAAATACCAAGTTTGGCAATTAACAGACTTTTGTTTTACTGTCCACAGATATGTACATGCATCTTTCTAAAGCTGAAGTGTTCCATTCTTATGACTTTCTCTAGCTATTCTGTAACAGCTTATTCTTACAAAAACTGATTCTCCTCTTTACTTCGTGCTAATCAAGATAAACAAAAGAAAGAAGAAATGTTTGTATTACTTCCTTATTCCTAGCAGGGAAATAAGGGAGTATACTAGGCTAAAGCAGTAGTCAAATCTTTTAAAAGCTGCTGCTATGTGATTGAAATGGTTTGTTTTTTTTTTTTTTTGCATGGCCAGGAGTTGATAAATTCCTGTAAGAGAAAAGTTAAAAGTATTTTAAAACTGAAACCAATAACAATGAATATCTCAGAAATGATTAACTCTATGAAAAAATTCTATATGACATAAATTGTATGTTTTAATGAGATTTACATTTTTGGAGTACTAATCCTTTGTCTAAATATTACAGTTTACTAGTTATGCAAAATTCAGCAAAATCCAGAATGAACTCTTCAGAGGCTATTCACAAAAATTCAAGATATACATTTTATTTGTAATGTAATATCTTGAATATATGGTATTCAATCAAAATCGTTATTGCCATTTTTGAGTAGAACAAAATTTTCAAACTTTCTCCAACTTACGGTAGGGAGATTTTTTTGAAAATCTTTTTATCACGTTCTTGGAAGATACCAAACTTAAATATCAAGTTCAGTATTTTACAGACTTCTTGTTTTTTGAGTTATTGTGTTCACAAACATGGAACTTTTTCTAAAAATCTCTTTTTTTTTTTTTTTATACAGGTGACCCTAAAACGTGTATAGCATGCTAGAGTTTGTAGTCATTTAATAGGATATTCTTTCCTTTACATCCTGCAAGATTTTCTCTCAAAAGTAGACTGGCACGGCGAGAAATGACAGACCTGCTGAAGCAGAAACAATATAAATGCAAGTAATACTGATAGTTGCATGGTCATTTCCTGCCAACCTCAGCACCGAAATCTCAGACATGTGACTTGCAGTCTGTATTGAAATGGGTTTTCACGATATATACCTTAGTTAGAATCAAAATAGTTTTGTTGTTTATTTTGTAATGTACATCTTGTTGGGTTCCTGCCATTCAGCAACAAAAATGTGCATGCAAGTTGTGTTTCACTGTAAGGTCTACTCTCATGTTGAATCTTTGCACTTGACAGTTTGGGTGATCACGTAATTGGCTATATTTTAATTGCAACATTGCCTAAGTTGCACAACAGCTAATTATGGTGCTTTCTACCATGTCTAAAGTTGCATATAAAAGTGTACATAGAAGTGACTGCAGATGAATAACTAATTTGTTATTATTGTTGTTATTGAAAATAACAGCTTATCCCCCAACACTTCTTTATGGCTCAGAGAGCTAGACAGTATTGTCGAAACATAAAAGTAGAATGACAAATACAAATATGAAGTATTTACGGAAACATTTAGGGAAAACCTGAAGGGACAGGAAAAGAAACTGTCAAATAAGGAATATCCTTAATCATGAACCAATAACGAAAAAAATAGACATTTGTTTTAAGATGTTTTGGACACATAAATAGGATGGAAGAGAGCATGAAAAAATAGGTATGACAGGGCAGAGGGCAAGGAAGAAGAGGGTGACCAAGCATAGAATGGAGCGATCATGTAGAGAAAATAGTGAATAAGAAGTGAAAGACTTTGAGGGAAGTTAAACAACTAGGGATAGGACAAGAATAGGAAATGGACAATGATCGGCTATGGAAACCTGATGCTCAAAAGGGTATAAGGTAGAGGAAAAGAAGAAGAAAATAACACATGCATAACATATTGTAACGCATGTAGAATAAATTATGTACTTTTGACAATATACGAGGGTGACTCAAATATAAACGATAATTTTGTTAAAAATATTTATTGATTAAATATATACACAAGCGACTTCATCAGCATTTTTCAACATAGCCTCCTTCACACTCTACACATTTTTGTCAACATTTTGGTAGCTTGAACATTCCTTCTTCAAAAAAAGTTTGAGGGCATGTCGCCAACCAATTGCGCACATGCTCCTCAACATCCTCGTTTTCGAAATGTTTCCCTCCAAGCGATTCTTTCATGGGTGCAAACGAAAAATAGTCTGGGGGAGACAAGTCTGGACTATAGGAAGGGTGTTCAAGGGTTTCCTAGTACATGTCCGCCATTGTGTCCATTGTCAAATTGGCGGTGTGAGGCGTAGCATTGTCTTGGAGAAAGATGACACCTCTGATGGACATACAACATCTTTTGCTTCGGTAGGCAGCTTTTACGGACCTTAACAATTGGCAATAGTAAGCTGCAGTCACTGTACGTCGATCATGAAGAAAATCAACCATCAAAACTCCTCTATATTCGAAAAAACAAGGCACGGATGTTGTCATTTGTGAGACTTGACCTTGGACATCGAGCATGACCTTCGTTTTCCACAAATTCTCGGCCGCCTTTAAATTGTCTGGCCCAAGTAAACACTTGATTTTGCGACAGTGTAGTGTCCCTAAACTGTGCCCTTAAACACGTTAAAATCTCTGAAGGTTTTCCCCTTTCTTGGTTAAAAACTTAATGTGTTGTACAACAGACATAGGGACTTCTTGCTCACTCATGGCTGTGCTGACACCAGAACCTAGCAAAGTGGCTAACAAAGCTAGTTCCCCTTCCTCAACACACCGACCTTCAAGCCCCCCACTCTGAACTGCTTCCTCCGTGATATGCAACAATTACTGTTTATATTTGAATCACCCTTGTAGGATAATTTAATGCAAACTTAGTTGTTACGATGGAGAAATGAAACATATTAGCATAGTATAATATAATGCTTTTCATTCATCAGTTTAAAATTATAAAGGCTTAATTCCAACTAAATCTCAGTCATCACCAACCTCAGAAGCATAATAGTAGTTGCCATAATATTTCATTCCCTTTAACAACAATTCTCATGCTTAGTGGAAGAGCTGCTGCTATAGTTCGCTGCACAGTTTTTTCAGCAGGAACAGATGTCCATTAACCTTCAAATATTTCTTCCATTCAAAGAATTTTTGGGTCCTCAATCATTCCAATACCTGGCTATTAAGTGGCATGCCTTTTCACTTTGGAAACCATCACTTGTTTGGCAATATATTTGAGGTATTGTAGCACATCAAATCTTGTATTAATATGAATGAAAATCAGAAATAAATAGACAACTAAATGTAAATAAATATAAATTAACCAATAATACTATCAACAAAAAATCTGATGTGTTCCATTCACTTTCTCTACATCTCTGAAACAAATTATTGTTAAAAAGTTTATTCTTCCGTTTCTTTCATGCTAATCAAGAAAAAATTAGCAGAAATGCTCTTTGTACTTGCTTCCTTGTAAGGAGAAGGGAAACAAGGGAATACACCACGGTAAATTGATAGTCAACTCTTTTAAAAGCTGGTTGCCATGTGCTTGAGGTGCCTTTGTTGTACGGCCAGGAATTGACAAAGTCTCATATGAGAAAAGTATATGTATTTTAAAGCTGAAACCATTAACAAGGAATACCTCAAAAATGGTCAACTCAAGAAAAAAATGTTTATAACATAATTCACATGTTTAACAAGATCTACTAGTTTTGTAGAGTAGATTTTTGTCTATCTCTTAGAGTTTACCAGTTCAGCAAAATTCATCTAAGATAAAGATGTCCTCAGAACCTATTCCCAATAAACTCAAGATATACATTTTATTTACCATGTAAATATCTTTAATACACAATATTTTAATCAAAATTGTTGGCCATTTTTGAGAAAATCCAAATTTTCGAAAACTTTTCCGTGTAAAGTGTAGTTGGGGATGGGAAGATTTTCTTGAAAATGTTTGTGTCCATCCTTGGAGGATCCCAAACTTAACTTTTTGTTTTTGGGCTATGCTGTACATATACACTCGCACACGCAAAATTCTTTTTTTTTGGATTCAGGGGGCCCCAAACATGTATTTGCAGTGAAATCTTGGTATCAAATTTTTGGATGCAATACAATACCTTCTCTATACTCTACATACACAGTACATATAGAGAAAGTAATAATGTATAGCTTGCATAGAACAAATCAAGCATGTGTTTGAGATCCAAATTGAAGCACACGGTTGCAAGTAGCCAAATCTGGCAACATAGCTACTTTCAGCTCTGTTGCCGTTTTGTGATCAATTGGCCAGTATAGTGCCTTGTGATTGGTTCAGGAAGTCTAACGGATAAAGTCTTTCATCTGCAAGCTGTCAAATGTAAAAATTCAGAGTGCAGTAAATATATATGTATATGAATCTAATTGATCTCCCAGTTATGTAACAAACAGTGCATCAGTCTGTTTATCAATTGGGTGCTCTTTGAGCATGAACGAGTAGGAGCGGACAAGCCACAATGACAGCTGACTGTGTGATAGAGAAGAATGATGTAGGGCAGTTTTTAAGCAGTTATGTGCAGTCGGTTGCTAACACTCCCTTCTGTGATGGAGGAATCTAAAAGGTGGAAAAGTGACTAGCAGGCAAAATACTTTCAAAGTTGCACGGGAAAGTGATTACTTTTTCATAGCAGTTGGAACAAATTCTCAGTGCCTTACAAAGTGTTTGTGATGGAGCTGTGTTCAGTGATTATGTTTAAGTATTAATTGAAATTCAAAATGAATTCGATTCTAGATTTAAAAACTTTGATTCACCTGAGAAGGAATTTCAAATTCTCGCAATTATTTTCTCAACATCAGTTGAAACAGTGTCTCATGATTAGCAGATACAATTTAGTGAATCTTCAGTGTGATATAAGATCGTTTCAAGAATACCACTAACCCTAATGATTTTTACAAGACTGTACATCAACAAAAATATCCACGAATACACAGGCTAGCTGCAAAAATAATCTCAATGTTTGTCGACATACGCCTGTGAACAACTGCTTTCTATCATGAACTTAAATAAAAACAGGTATCGAACATCTATGACTGACGTTTCATTAAGGTCTGTAATTTTTCTTTTAGCTGCCAATCACATAAAACCACATTTTGATGTATTGGTAAAGAGACATAACATATAACTAGTTTGTACACGGATTTAATCTGTTATAGAAGGTAATGATTTGTTAAAAATAAATATTTTTCCTAACCATAAATTAGTAAAATAATATTTTGAGAAATTAATGAAAGCTTGCACTTGTTTTGGTGTACGTACTGTATGATACCTCTCCTCTCTGTCCACTTGTAAACAAGAGCGCTGCCAGTACCTGTACTCTGCTTGGGAATTGTGAGCAGGCTTCGGGAGCGCAAGCCCTGTGCAGGGTTGGTTTATAACGAAAGTTTATTAAGAACATGGATATTATGTCATGAGCATGATGCTGTATTTCATCCTTTTACAACATGAGATCAGAGATAAGACATTTTCTTTTAGACCAATTTTACTGAATGAATAGGTACTCACATTAACAGAGACTGATGCACAAAAGCGAAGCAAGTATATGGTCATTGGTTGATGCCGCATATTACAAGCTACATCGGTACAAAAAAGTTCTCTAAGTATTAAGTAGAGTACTAACACAACTAAATCTCCTGTGTATTACATAAGAATGTTTTGTTTAATGATTTATTATGTAGAATTGCATGAAAATGAATTTAAAGTAAGAAATCAAATTGAACTTAATTAGAAAATGAGCTAACAGCATGCGCAGATCTGTCTTCTGCTGGTTTGCTTTGGAAGCAGGAAGGTACGACTGTTAGAACCTAAACAAAAAATTCAGTTTGTAAAACACTGCAGAGGTAAGCCTTTAACAAGTGGTGAGAAAGTTGTAATTTTAAACTAATATAGTTTTCACAAACTATGTAAGAAATGTTGCATGTTGACCATCAAAGATGTTTTAAATGTAACAGCAAAGTTTATGTGTGTACATGTACATCAAGTATATATTCTGACAGCTTAAAAACATGTAAGTTAACCACACTTGGAAAATCAAGGAAACATAAATGGCCACTGCTAGAAGTTCAGTGTGACGAATTTCTTACGAGAGTGTGTTAAAAAGTTAATCATTTCTCCCACATTAATGAGCCATCATACAATTAAGAAATACTTGCATTTATGAGCGGTGACTGTGACCTTCCTACGTTCAAGCAAACATTTTTTACTTTCTCTATACTCACTATGTACATAGTCTATAGAGAATGTATTGCACTCCACCAAAAAATTCAATACCAAGATTTCACCGGAAATATATGTTTTAGGGTCCCCTGTATCCAAAAAAAGTATTTTAAGAAAAAGGTGTGTAGGTGTGTGTGTGTGTGTGTGTCTGTAAACACGATAACTCAAAAACGAAAAGTCGGAAAATACCAAACTTGGTATTTGTGTACACCATGTGAAGAACTCTATACAATTCGCTGAAGTTCTTGACAGCATCAAAGTGAAGGCATCGGACCTGTTAGTTTCGATGTGGTATCTCTCTTCACCAGAGTTCCCCTTGAGGAAACAATACAACTATTATCAGAACACTTTCCACCTGGTATTACTGCACTGTTTAGTCACACACTTACTTCCACTTATTTTCTGTATGGCAACACCTACTACGAGCAGACAGATTGTTGCCATGGGCTCTTCGCTCTCCACCAGCTATTGCCAACTTCTATATGGAGTTTCTGGAGCATGAAATACTTAACACAGCCCCATTAAAACCTACACATTTTTACAGATATGTAGATGATACATTTGTAATTTGGCCGTATGGACTGCACACTCTTCCAGATTTTCTTGCACACCTAAATAGCCTCAGATCACAAATACAGTTCACAATGGAAGTTGAGAAAAATGCTTCCCTCCCATTTCTGGACATTCTGGTTACCAGAAAAGCGGACGGAACTCTTGGTCATGCCGTCTACCGAAAACCTACACACACAGATCTTTATCTTAACGCAAACAGTTTCCACCATAAGTCACAACGAATGGGCATTCTCAACACATTGGCACATAGAGCAGTTTCTGTATCAGACCCAGATAATCTGCAAATGGAATTTCAACACCTAAAATTCACACTCCAACAAAATGGATATTCAGCCAAGGACATCACATCAGCGCTGAAAACAGCCGGACGAAAAAGAAACCCCAGCAAGAACACTCAACAAAAAGACAAGCCAGCCGCCATAGCCTATATACCGTTTACCGGCAATTTTTCGGGAAAGATTAGTAGACTACTCTACAAATATAATGTCAAAACCATCCATAAGCCACCACCTAAAATCAAAAGTTTGGTCAGGCTATTTAGAGATAATTTAGCTCTCAGAGTACCTGGTGTCTACCACATTCCTTGCGAATGCAGCGCAGCGTACATTGGCCAAACAGGACGCACTATTGCCATACGCGTTTCTGAACACCAAAGATCAATAAGGCTTATGCAACCCGAAAAATCTGGACTGGCTGAACACTGTATAGAACAGAGCCACAGAGCTAACTTTACCAACACTAAGATAGTAGCAAAGTGTTCGAACTACTGGGAAAGGAGAGTAAAAGAAGCTTTAGCCATCTCATCTGAAACAAATAATCTAAATCGCGATTCTGGCCTACAATTAAGTTCAGCATGGACACCAATGTTAAAGAGCCTTAATACCTAATCCTCTACCTGCAGTCTTCCAAGACTTATTTTCTAGCAGGTGCGTGCTCAAACACAAAACATTAGCCGAATAACTGCTATAAATAGTTTTCTACGAAGTTCGTGCCCATGTCTCAGTCATCTTAAATACCAGGCCATAATATCACGCGAACCAATCAGATGTTAGCTTCATCCCAGCTTTTATAAATACCAGTCTCCACAAGCTCAAACCATCAGTTCACCCTGAAGACGAAGATGCACTTCTTCGAAACGTTGGTGTCAAGCCAAGTTTTTACCTGGCTAGAAGCCCGAGAAGATTTTGAATTGAAAGATAAGCTTATTAACATTAATAATTTACAGAGATATAGAGGAAGTCATGTGAATGGAACACATCAGATTTTTATAAACTGTTACTTCACACTGATGAATTCCAGAAAATAAACAAAATAATATCACTGACCTTGAGGATGTATTATTAAATTCCTGCATACAGACAGCAAGGTCAGAAGCAGTATTTTCTCTTTGAAACATGGACAAATGAAGGCTGTGTTCTCTTGGAGATATCTGCCGGAGTCAAAGAACTGTAGCTAATAGGGTCAAATGCCATCACAAGCTATGCATATCTTCAATGATAACGAAACAGTGTAATGGACATGTTCAAATTAGCCAGTGCAAACTTTGGTAAATAAACCACAGCACAGCCACCTTGCGTAGTAAGGAAACTGAATTCTGGGAATGACTTGACAGGAGAGAGAATGACGTGAAGTGAGAATGAAAGAATGCCCCAATAATAGGAGTGATTACACCCTTTTTACATGAATTGAGGAGCATGTGGAACTCACTGTATTGTTGCTAAATGAGGGTCTATTAGCTGCATAAGTCAGGAAGGCAACCTTTGCATCAGAAAATTACTGAAACGCACAATGATATTTATTATGAGCATATAGCATTGGTATAGGGAAAAGGAGCGAAGATTACGCACCTATAGGGTAATGGGGAAACGCTGAAATATGCAGTGAACAGTGTGGGAAAGCAAGGATGCTCTTATCCTAATATATGGTGGACTTTGAGACAGTGATGTCGACCAAAGGAATTGACAATGGAAGCACATGGCTTCTGAAACATGTTTTCCGAAAAAAGTAAGTGATGTAGTGTTACAAAATCGACTCAACTAAATTTTAAGGATGCTCTTTCTTTGACAGTAGCTTTGTGTATTAATTTGCATTCCATTAACATGACTTTCTCTACACCTCTGTAACAAATTATTAAAAAGCTTATTCTTCTGTCTATATCATGCTAATCGAGATAAACATCAGCAGAATTGTCCTTATTACTTAGTCCCTTGCAAATAGAAGGGAAAAAATCTAATGTGTTCCATTCACATGTCGTCTAGCTCTTCAGCAAACAAACCTTTTATTCAAAAGATTAATCTGTTATCTGCATCATGCTAATGAAGATAAACATAAGCAGAATTAGTCTTATTACTAGTTCCTTGTAAGTAGAAGGGAAATAAGAAAATGCACAGACTAAAGCGATAGTATCGTCCTTTAAAATATGGTCTCTATGTGAAATACTTGAAATTCTAATATCTTTGAATGCCGAGAAACGAGAAGAAAGATGTCTTCCCGTTTGAGAAAAATTTAAGTGACTAAAATTAATATCCCAGCATATCTCGAAAATGGTTAACTCCACAAAAAAATGTATATGATATAAATTGTGTATTTTAATGAGATCTATATTTTTAGTAAGTTTTTTTAAATCTCTTATGGTTTGCCATTCATACAGAAGTCATCCAGTATGAAGAGCTCTTCAGAGGCTATTCTCAAAAAATCAAAGATATACATTTCGTTTGTCATAAAAATATCTTAATGATAAGGTATTTTAATCAAAATCATTAGAGCTATTTTAGAGAAAATCAAAATTTTCGAAAAATGTTCCATGTAAAGGGTAGTTGGGAGTGGGGGGGATTTTCTTGGAAGATAACCAAACTTAATACGAAGTTTGGTATTTAAAGGTATTTTCATTGTTGAGCTATGCTGCAAGCACACACACACCATTTTTCTAAAAAAAAAAATTGGATTCAGGGGGCCTCAAAACACATATTTCCGGTGAGATCTCGGTACCGAATTTTTGGGTGCAACACAATACCTTGTCTACACACTATGTGAATAGTACCTAAGTGAAGAGAAAGTAAAAAGTTGCGGAACCTTAAGGATAAGACACATTTAATTTATTTTTGTTTATCTCGTATCTGCGCTGAAACGTGTGATGTTATAAATAGACAGGAAGGACAGTAAATGAGTGATTCCGTAGCGTGATTTTTTTTCTGTAAGATATGCAGCATGCAGAAGTAGCGATCATATTACGCACAGCTCCCTCCCAGTTTTGCACCAATACGAGACTTTCCTCTTTATAATGGCTTAACCACCATTTTTCAATACAAGAACAATCGGAGTTTCTGCTTTACTTATCGCGCGCCTGGCAGTTTACCCGAAGTTTGTTTTGGAGAAACATTTAATTTTGGAAAAACTTAGCTTTCTTAATATACTTTAAATGAATTACTTAAAACTCACTACTTTCGCACGTCTCAAGCTTTTCTGTATATTCTTAAAGTTGAGTTTCTCAGGCAATCAGTCCGAATACTGATTCCAAATGCTTGGGGGAAGCATTATAAACTCATTTGACGTATTTTGTTTCCAGCTTCAAACTAGGAACTTTAAACATTTCTGTTACAGCAAAGACATCCTAAATACATTTGCAACTCAGGCACAGGAGTAAGCCAAATTTTTATTTGTAAAACTAAATTAAACTGAAATTTTGCAGTATTAAAAACTGTATAAATTTGACTAAGAAAATCACATTCCAATAAGAAATGTGATGCTTATATTAACTGCCTTTCACTTACTTTCTTCACCACCAAACAATTTCTTCCGTCAAGCCTTGGCCACTTAAGCACAGACGCCGTCAAACTGGGATTGTCTGATGATATTCGCAGTATAAAATCCACAAATACATTTGAAAATGTTTTTTATGGTGAATAGCGTGAAACCGCCATTAAGATACTAACCGTTCCTGACAAGCAAATTCACTACATTTATTTTAATGATACATTATTAAGCATAAATAACCAGTACACAACTTTCTCATCAACGTTCTTCACACAGAAGGAATGAACGGGAATTCTGGGTAATTCTCCCAACTGGAAATACAACTTCCGTTTTCGCAAGAACGCCAACCTCGTCAAAGTCACTTCAACCTTGTAATTGGCCTCATTGATTCTTTGAGCAATATAAGCTCACTGCTCAATGTTGTAATATTGTGCGTTCACTGGGCAGCACCCATAGCATTTTTATAGTACATAAACATTAGCTTGAATTTCAAACACTTAAACACTTTTTTGATTATTAAAGAAGTAGTGACTGTATTAATTAAAAAGGGAAACAAGATGCATATTTGTTTGATCGTTTAATCGCAACACGAGCATTGCTCAGGGACATTAAACACGCCATTTAGTATAAAATATACAGCATAACTAACATACTCTATATATTGAATATTTTCTTGTTACACAATATATTTTAAAATATCTCTACAGTGTAGGGGAGTTAACATATGAGAATCTCTTTAAATCTTTCTCGGAAATTGTTTGTTGATTAGGATTAACTAAGTGTTTTAGGTAAGATTGTAAATTTTAACGCAGAATAGTAGTATCGTTTTTGGAGAAGTTTTAAGCTATTGCTGGTCTGTACAAATCACCTGCACGCATACAAGGCATACAGCTCATGAGGTGAGACAAGAGCAAAATTCTAAGATGCACCTGAGGGGCTGACTTCTTTTACGGTGTTTAACGCCTGCTAATACTATGGCACCGCAGGCGATGGCACTGATGATAAATGGAACGAAGATGGAAAAAATGAAATGGCTCTTTAACTGCTGAAAGACCGCTAAATTTTGCTCAGAGGCCTCTCTATCAGGCTTGAGGTTCTTTTACGTACCGTAAATCTACGACACGGGACCTACGGCTTTACTTCCCTTCCGAAGGAAACCATGTTAAGGATTTTTACGCCCGAAAAAAAAAAAACCACCGTCCTCCGCCACGTTTGAACCCGTGTCCTTTGGGTATATGAAGTTAGCATGGTAACCATTACACCACGGAGGGCGACAACGAAGATGGAACACCGGTGGAATGCAATGGCGGGGGAAATCGGAGAAAACCCGTTCCTGCGCCGCTTGTCCATTACAAATCCTACATGCGGTTGCTTGCCGCCTTAGTGAGAAGCAAGTGGTCTACCACTCAGCCACGGCGCGGCCTGAGGATAAGAACGGTTAGAGAAGTTACGCCAACGTGTATGTACAGAAGTCATAACTATAGCCCGAATGTTTAGGCGTTTATAGCAGTTAAAATATGCAGGCATAATTAATCTTCTATCCGACAAAATATTTTTCATTACAGAAAAAGATCGTTCTACTTCTGTTGATGTAATTGGTAATGTAAATATGGTGACGTAATCCTCTCTCGCAGAGATGATTCTACCTGAAGACCGTATAGTAACAAATATTTTCTTATCTATAACATATTCCATGGAAAGTATCTTAAGGAAACGAAAAAAACTTAAAACGCAAAGTTTCAAATAAGCAAAACAAATTGCTTAAAAGGCCAACAACAAAAAATATGTTGAATGAGGCTAAAACACACCAAAAAAAAATAGAATTTGACCTAATCGATTCTATTTATTCTGAATCACATTTATATCTACGGAACTGTTGATTTGTTTTCGCCCATTAAAAAGGCATTTTGCCTAACATCCGGGCTCTAGTCATAACGTTTCTATCCACGAAGGAGTGAAGTTCGCTAGCGCTAGCTTTAGTGCGGTGTTCTTTAGTATCCATCAAATAAACACTAGCAGAGTGTTGCTAACTTGGAAGAAGACAGCGATGCCGACGATATCAATAGCAATGCTGGTTATGAGGACGAAGATGAGGTGCAATGAGCGGGATTGAGGAGCTGTGGAAATTGTGGTGAGTATAGTAATATTGCTCATCGCTTGGCTACGCTCATGATTGCCAACTCATTGTGTGATAAACCGCGTTGCAACCAAAAATAAACATATCGACATTCCTTCAAGCAAAATACTCGTCTTGCGCCCTACATATTACTAATGAAATATGCATAACAATTAGCTTCTTAACGCACAAACTGACTTCGCCATAGCTAGACTATGTGCCAACAATAATTTTCATGTGAATTGCAACTGTTTCACGCTGCTGTGATTATACTTATAATGTTTGTTTTGTTTGTTTGTTTTTTTCAAATGGGAAGAGTTCTACGCTGCAGCGAATTAAATGGTTATTGTGCTCTGCGTTACCAGGTTTCTATCCCCACTCTTTTCATATTTCCCTCTCACTCGCACTATGAGCATGCAAATCTTTCTGGCGACATAATGCTTATTCATGAGAATTATGAAAACTATTTGGACAAAAATCTGTGGTTTTTACAGTTCTGCTACGAACATTACTCCCCCCCCCCTTTAACATGTCATTTTATTAAACTTAAAAAGAAATCTATAAATGAATGGCACGCTTGAACTTAAGGATTTAAAATTTGAGTGTTTATATTTTATGATATATATATATATGCATTTTGGTTTTATTGAACTGAAAAGTAAGTATATAGAAACCAAGAATAAATACAAAACTATACTTAAATCTACAAAAATACAATGTTATTCATCATTGAGAACAGCAGGAATAAATCAACATATATCTGGTCTGTTGCGTCGACTCATACACATAACAATTCTAAAGCTAATAATATCCTATCTGACTTGACTGTTGATACTTTTTTATCGACAAGGTAAAAGATTTTGTAAAAACTCTAGCTGATAGCAATAATGACTTTTATTAATGAACAATACTCCTAAAATTAAATGCGGTTTCAAATTTCAGAGTTTGAACGTTGAAGATGTTTATTCAGCTGTTATGGCATTAAATAATAGTGCATGCCTTGATGTTTTTGGGCTCAATTCGAAAATTCTTAAGCTTGCCGCTGTATTTATTTCTAAGCTACTGACCTATGTTTATAATATTTGTTTAGAGAAGGGCGAGTTTCCTGGTGTGCTTAAATATGCCTAGGTTATACCCCTATATAAAAAGAGAGACAAACATGAATTGATTAATTGGACTTATTTGTATATTACCAATTATGTCTAAGATTTTTTAAATTCTGTTATGTAAACAAATCACAAAATATTTTCAAGAGAACTTGCTATTTTCAAATAGTCAGTTTGGTTTTAGAACTGAAAGTAATACTATTGATGCCATAGTTTCTTTTCTGACTAGAACATATTATTGCATTGAAAGAGGGGGACACTGTTCATGGCACGTTTTTTAATCTGATCAAAGCTTTCGACATTATTTCACATGATACTTTGCTTTAAAAAATTTAAATTTATGGTTTTCATGATGACACTTTGAAACAGGTTAGATAATATTTATTAAACAGGTATCAGTGTGTTTATATAAATGATAAGTATTCAAAATTCAATTTGGCAGAACATGGTGAGCCACAGGACTCCATACCGGACACCTGTTTTTTTTTTTATCATTCATGTCAATAATCTCCTATATAATGTATAAGATAATTATTAAAGCACTTACCTTCATGCTGATGATTTGGCAATCAATATCTCTCTCAAGGATAGAACTCTTATGGATCCTAAAATAATTCTGTCCAATATAACTGAAATCTGGTGTAAGCCTAATAGCCTTATTACAGTAAAACTGTTGATTTACATTTTAATGTTAATTTATCTAGTTCAGATTCTGTTAATCCTTTGGGAATTAATATCCAACCGCGTCTAGGTTGGCATTCTCATATCAACAGTGTTGATAGTAAAATAAAGAGAGGACTCCTTTCATTAAGAATTATAAAAAAAAACAAAGTTTTTGTGCTTCAAAGGAAAACCATTAGGCTTATGAGTGGTGTATCCCCCAGGACACTTCTTAAACAGTTATTAATTAAATTGGGTATATCTTTGTTTGTTCTGAATTGTTTACTATTTGTTAAGATGAATTGACTACGACATTTTTGTTTGTTCTGAATTGTTTACTATTTGTTAAGATGAATGTGAATTCATATACATTGTGTTCCTTTGTTCATAATCATTCCACAAGAAATACTGCAAACATCTATATTGCAAAATGTTAGTAATAGCAAAGTTCAAAACTCTTTTGAAGCTGTGTGTTTAAACCTATTTAATAGCCTTCCCAACATTGTAAAAAAAACTTGTCCTTCCCATTATTCAAAAGTAAAGAAATTCTGCTCTCCGATCCATTGGAAAGTGTTTCTGAGTTTTATAGTTCTAAGAACAGTATGTTTTTGTGACTCGTTTTGTTATTTATACACTTGTTGACGTTGCTACACAAACTTTGTATTGTTCTGGCAAGTACACCACCTACCTACCTACCTACCTACCTACCCACCTACCTACCTACCTACCCACCCACCTACCTACCTACCCACCTACCTACCCACCCACCTACCCACCTACCTACCCACCTACCCACCCACCCACCCACCCGCCCGCCCGCCCGCCCACCCACCCACCTACCCACCCACCCACCTACCCACATACCCACCCACCTACCCACCCACCCACCTACCCACCCACCCACCTACCCACCCACCCACCTACCCACCTACCCACCTACCCACCCACCCACCCACCTACCCACCTACCCACCTACCCACCCACCTACCCACCTACCTACCTACCTACCTACCTATCTATCTATCTATCTATCTATCTATCTATCTATCTAACCAACTAACTAACCATCCATCCATCTATCCATCTATCTATCCATCTATCCATCTATCTATCCATCTATCTATCTACCTATCTATCTATCTACCTATCTATCTATCTATCCATCCATCTAACTATCTATCTAATCTATCTAATATATCCATCTAATCTATCTATCCATCCATCTAACTATCTATCTAATATATCTAATATATCCATCTAATCTATCTATCTGACTGTCTGTCTATCTGTCTGTCTTGTCTGTCTGTCTATCCATCTATCTATCTATCTATCTATCTATCTATCTATCTATCTATCTATCTTCCTCGTTAAATATGTTTTGCAAAATTTGAATATTTTGTCTTAGTGCAAGTAGTATTTATGGGAGATGGAATCACTTAGCGCGTTACTTCCCAGTTAAGCGCGAATGCAATATGTCAACACAGCAGCACTCCAAATGGTTGCCGGCCTGGTGGCGCTCAAGAACAAACTTCATCTCATTTGAAAGTCACTGAGTCATTTCCGGCGATCTAGCAGCTCTATTCCTCCTCTCAGTCATTGCAGAAAGGGAGGGAAGGAAAGAACTTCTCCAATGTACAAGGTTTGTTCATGTCTCACCTTAGAACCTATATACCTATAATGTGGTCATGAACAGCAAGGTTTGTG
The DNA here is from genome assembly GCA_030762935.1 of Hymenopus coronatus. Classification (NCBI taxonomy): domain Eukaryota; kingdom Metazoa; phylum Arthropoda; class Insecta; order Mantodea; family Hymenopodidae; genus Hymenopus; species Hymenopus coronatus. The sequence continues at coordinate 15,066,563 of CM060898.1, read as the reverse complement.
GTGAAGTTACAGTAGCTATCTGAAACATACCTCAAGAAAGACAATATATGTATTCACCAGTTAAGATAAGCATTTTTGGGGAGTTTTAAATAAGGACAGGGTAAAACTCCACTAATAATGTGTATGGGCCTTTTTTAGTGTAAACACTCACCTGCGGTGTTCCGATTTACCCCAGAAGATTATTCCATATCGCAAAAACATACTTAAAGTAAGCAAAATGTGCTGTTTAACGCATTCTGGATAAAGTGAGGTTTTGATTTTCTTAAGACAAAGCAAACAGAGTAACTTTTGGTAGCATTACTTTTATCTGCTCTCTCCAGCTGAGCGCTTCATCTGCCTCTCTGAGGATTATATGCAAGAAATAATATTAAACACCACAGTTGTCAAACACAGAACCCCGTGGGAGACCTTTAGTAATAACTCCTGATTAAGAATTACAACCATTGGCCTTGGTTTTCTAAATTCTATTTGTTAACTAAGATCTGAACCAATTTATAGGTATATGTCTGAAGCCATAAAAGTTTAACTTTCGTAGCAAGAGATGAGCTATGCTGCCAAATACCTTAACTAAGCCACAAAATATTCCTAATGATAGTGCCTTCCCCCCCCCCAAAGCTGTTACTACCACAAAAGTGAGCTCCTTCTCCCCCCCCCCTCCCTGCCACCCTTGAATCCAATCGGTTTTGTCCCTTCCTTTTATAAATGATTAAGAACTGTGTGTTTCGTTTTTCTAGAAAAACCCCTGACAAAAAAGAATGGTTGCATTCATATGTGCACAAGAGGCTCACTCAACTATAGTAGGCAATATTTTTAACATTTTGGTGCTTATCTCATCCATCCCAAGCAAGGTTTTGCTTTTTAACGAGGCAATAGCCCTTTCTATCTCTCTGGAGTTGTGGAGTCCATCTTTAATTTGCTGTTTATTTTTGAAAATTACTTTTTAAAATGTTTGATAGCAGTTAAGTTTGGGTCGAATCTATTTATAATTGTTTTTTGCTGCATTAGCATGTGAAATGACACAATAATTATTATTTTCATTCCCCAAAGCTAAGTAAGCAATGTTATTGTTTGGGTTAATTTTTCCTGTTTCAGGTTTTACTATGTTCTACATTACTTTAATTTTATACCGGATTCATCAATAGCCATTAACATCTTTTAGATTCATTAATTACTCTTCTAAGTACTTTACAATATGTTTTGTAGAGTGCTGCTGTAAATAAAACTGAAGGACTATAAATAGCTTAGTGCTCTCTTTTCTCATGTGCTTGAAATATTTATCACACATGGATCTTAGTATCACACATGGCAATTTTGAATGAAAGCGATGTTCAATCAAATGTTTTGATAACATTAAGTTTGATGCTCTTTCTTCTCACTTCAGTAGCAATATTGCGCAGGTAAACTGTGACGTACTATTTCGAACCTAACAACATTGTACGATATGCACTGTTGAAACGTTGGTTTACAGGAAAATTGCTTTATTTGCATTATTACCCAGATGAGGTTGAGTTATATATATATATATATATATATATATATATATATATATACATATATATACACACACACATACATATTATTTTTATTTCTCACTAAGAATACCTATCTTCCCTGGTATCAATAAAATTTGATCATCAGCTGTCAATAAATTTTCAATTAAAAACTTTTTCTACTGGTGTGACAACACTTTTTATGCTGAATAATTTCTTAGTTATGTTGTAGGTCATAATTAACCAATGAACCATCTCCGCCACAACATCAAATTCAGGATACCATAGTAGTAGTAGTAGTAGTAGTAGTAGTAATAATAATAATAATAATAATAATAATAATAATAATAATAATAATAATAACACGCATCACAAAGTACAGGATTCGTGAAACTATTTATAGATTTTAATATATTCTTATTAATTGATCTGGCTTTTCATACAGATTTAGCTTGTATATTGTGAAGCTTATGACCAGTCTATAAAATTCATATTGCTTTACTAAGGTTGCCTTTAAAATATTCTTCACTGAATTATAATATTTTTTGTAAATAGATCTTTTAATATTTGTAAAAATGTTTGAATCGTTAACTCGCCGATATTCACTCCTTCAATGCATACCATTTGGTCACGGTAATCTCAGAGGTCTGTTTGTTAGAAAATTCCTTTAAAGGATTTAAAAACATGTTTAAGAATATGAGATATGGGAGATGACCTGCAAGTAATTGAAAGCATATAAAATATTTTCTAAACAACTGTATTCTACAAACATATTAAGAGTCAGATTTAAGGACACATAACTAAATTAAATCTTCAGCTTTTAATTTAAAAATATTTATTTTAGCTTTGAAAGAGATACTAGAAAAACTAACATTTTTTTTTTTTTTTCATTAATCATTGAGAGCGAGGATCCTCAATATATATGTCCAACATATCTTGCTCCGCCATGGATTGGCAATTACAGAGACAATTAGTTATTCTACATTAATGAAGAGTGAAGACAAGTGTACCTTACAATATAACTAGTGTATTGTATAAATTAACTTCTTTTCTCACGTTTGCTACACAAGCAATATTTATTTTTCAAAGGCTTCTGTTTTAGCGAAGGAATCAATTTTAGAGCAACACATTTTATGACAGCAGAATTTGAAATTGGCAATCCACAACAGTTTACTACTTTCTCTATACGTACTATGTACATAGTGTATAGAGAAGGTATTGCATTGTACCCAAAAATTCGATACCGAGATTTCACCGGAAATATATTTTTGAGACCCCCTGAATAAAAAAAATCATTTGTGTCTGTCTGTCTGTCTGTGTGTATGTGTGTGTCTGTGGGCAGCATTGCTCAAAAATGAAAATACCTTAAAAACCAAACTTGGTATTTAAGTTTGGTATCTTCCAAGGATGCGACACGAAGATTTTCAAGAAAATTCCCCACCCCAAACTACCCTTTACATGGAACGTTTTTCGAAATTGTTTACTTTCTAAAAAATGGCTATAACGATTTTGATTAAAATCCCGTATATTACTTACATTTACATACCAAATAAAATGTATCTTGAATTTTCTGGGAATAGCCTCTGAAGACCTCTTTATTCTGGATAAATTTTGCCGAATTTTGCTTAACTGCTAAACGATAAGAGCTAAACAAAAGCTTACTACACAGAAAATGTAGAGCACGTTAAAGCACACAATTTATGTTATATAAATTTTTTTCGTGGAGTTGATCGTTTTTTAGTTATTCATTGTTTTTGATTTCACCTTTCAAAAACTTATATTTTCTCATACAGAAATTTGTCAACTCCTATCCATGCAGACAAAGGAACTTCCGTCACATAGCAGCCAGCCTTTGACTATCACTTTAACCTATGGCACTCCCTTATTTCGCTTCTACTTAAAAGGAAGCAAGTAATAAGACTATTTCTGACATTTTCTTTTCTCGATTAGCATGAAGTAAATAGAAGCATAAGCTTTTTAACGATAATTTGTTGCAGAGATATAGAGAAAGTCAAGTGAATGGAACACGTCAGATTTTATTTTGCTATGTATTTTAGCAGAAACCAACTGAGTTTAAAGTACTGTCAAGAATTTTCCGCTACCTCTCGTTTTATGTTTATTTCCTGTGTAAAATTTTGCTATTTGTTTCATCAGTGTTTAAAATTGTGTAAAGTATAAACATGGGCTTGTGTTGAGGCTCAATAGAAGTCATGTCGTCCAAACATTCAGTCAATTTTACCCATCCCTCCCTTTGCCCTGTTATTAAAATATTATAATATCAGGTTTCTTAGTTCGCATGAACTCAGTCTAACTTATTATTGCAACAAATATCTTTATTGACTTCAAAATTGGTTACAAATAAAAGTCTTTAATTCACTACTGCAGGTAATTCACTCGATATTTAGAGCGTAGGTATTTGACGGTTTGCACGCCACTGTGCGCTAGCACTCTAGTCATTCATGACTCCCTATAATTTGCGACACTCCCCGATTTGAAATTCTTTCTCCTTTTATGGCTATAATATGGAGTCACAGAACTTCCTGGAAGCTTCTGGGAAAATCCAGACATCGCGTTCCAAAGCCCCCGGTTATCAGCGCGCCGAGCTTTCTGTGCTGTTAAGCATTTCAATGTCTCCAACTGCAACGAATCACATACCAAGGTGAACCTGAGAGCGGCAGCAAACGGAAGGTAACATTATTATGTGGGCTGTGAGACTGGCTTCGGCGGGAACTGGACTACTTACTGCTCCACGTGATCCCTTGACCGTTGATTTCCTGAGAGTGTTTGAAGATCTAAATTGTAGTAGAATTCCTACCTCAGCAATTCAGCTTCACCCCATAGCTATTCTGTAATCGAGCATAGACACTTGGACGTTAAGGATTCTCAAGGTTGAATGGGGGTTCTTAGGAAACCGGCATGCTGACAGAAAGCTGTAAATACATGTTTGGGATTATTTTAATGACCATATATTCTGGTTCACGGCACAGTGCCTGAACAATTAAAGCTATCCAGAGAAGCCCGAACCTACTAGATGGCAGCTAAACTATTCCACGAGGCCTCTCAATAACCGATGCGACGCCAAGCCACTCCATCTTCTCAATGTGTCTCTTCGTTCTTTCTCAACCTAGCTAGTAGAGGCCCAACTATGATAGCGTGCACACGTGATTGCATACGCGGCCGGCGATTGGCTACGGTTTGCCTGCGTATGCTCGCCGCCGCGCACATAACGAGTGTTCCGGATGTTGCAACTCTCGGACTTTGGAATTTAATTTTGTTTATCTCGGGCTGAAAAGATTGAATTTAGAATTTATTGTATGGAAAATATTAAAATATTCTATTGGTAATTAAATGTTTACCATTTAATTTCCATCTCTGAATATTCTTTTTCGGCGACAAATACAAATTTCACATAACAAAATAATAACCAAGACATACACACACAAAATGAATTCTATAAGAAATACAATATCCCTAATGCTATTTAAATACACAAATATTACAAAAACATAGTGTTGAATAATTAGTGAAATTTCACAGGATTGATTCAGTTGGAGAGCAAAATACATTGCTCCTTTTCTTTGCATATAACATATCCAATTTTGGAGGGTCACTTTATGTGCTAGGTAACGTCGAGAATTAAAACAAACTCCATGTTATGCTTATATTTCTCATGCAAAATCTACATATTTCGCGTTCTCCCCATTTTGGCAAGGAAAAGTAACAGATATATTCAGTAGTGGGCATTCCGGTGATTGATAGTAAGAAAACACGACGCTATCGCAGAGCACACGAATTTTCGACTAGTCACTGCAGCTGCTTAACAAATATCGGAATAAGAAACGAGTTTACAGAATGGCAAATATAGGACATTTTATTAAGAGAAGTTATATAACTTCTTAATGACATAACCGCCTTCTTAATGACATAAAAGACAAAAGAGCACATAAATTGCTCGTGCAATGGAAATGTAAATGGCGTGTTATTTATGGACGCTCTTTAACTGCTGTGGTTCTCATCGTCCCATTCTATATTGAGCGTGAAAGACCGCTTAATTTTGCTCAGAGGCCTCTCTATCAAGCTTGAGGTTCTTTTACGTGCCGTAAATCTACGACACGGGACCAACGGCTTTACTTCCCTTCCGACGGAAGCCATGCTACCTCGTGCAATGTGTGGACAATAATATGACATTGAGTATTATTTAAGAACATTCTTTATCTGCTGTGGTTCTCAGCTTCTCTTCTATATTGGGCGTGAAACACCGCTTGTTGTTGCTCAGAGGCTTTTTATTAGGCTTGGGGTCCTTTTACGAGCCATTAAATCTACGACATAGGACCAACGGCTTTATTCCCCTTCCGAAAGTAGTCATGCTAAGAGCTTTTAGCCCCAAAAAGTCCATCACCTTCCGTTGGATTTGAACCTGTGACTTTGGGAACCAGCGGTTAGCATGCTACCCCTATACCACGGAGGACGATAGCAATAATTTGACATGGTGCACACAGGTTGATTATCTATGTAAAAAAAATTGCCAATCAATATTCCTAATTAGAAATTTTAAGCTAATTGGTGACACCAACTTGCTAAAAACGTTCTATTATGGACTCATATATTCATATCTTTCATGTGGAATTGAAATATTGGGCCGTTGTCCATGGGTTTATCTGGCCAGAGCATTCATCCTATAATTAATTATTTCTTTGATAACAACTCTGTCAATTATATCTGCGCTGCCAGTCTTTTTATTTATTTTAGTATTTCGCCTGCTTTTACTATATAGACACCGCAGAAGTTGTGCTGCCAGTGTGCCGGAATTTCGCCCCTCAGGAATTCTTTTACATGACAGTAAATAAACTTACAGGTCGCCGTCGCTTTTAACTACACTTAAAAACCATCGATCTGGGTCGGGTTTGAACCCGTGACTTTAAGATCAGAAGGCGAGCGCCTAACCAACTGAGCCACCCAGTCGTCAGTTCATCCTATGAAAAGGTACATTAAGATAATTTTTAGATTACCAAATATGAAATAAAATGTTCTCATTGTATTCACTGTATGAAGCAATCTTTCTGTTTTACATAAGCTAAATTAAATTTGAAGAATTCTGATGCACTTGACCACAATACCAGACACAACAATATCTAATGCAGAGAACGAACTACTAAAAATCTAGTGATAAAGACGTTGTTCAATGAGACAGATTTTATTTAATAGATTGCCAACAGCAATTAAGACATTAAATGGTATATAACTGTTCCAACTTAAACTAAAATACTTCTTAATAGATAAATGTGTATATAAGGTTGATGATCTGTAAATATCCTGTGATTGTTGACTTGTAAATATGTATATGGGGAATTTGATTATATGTTGATTCTCTTTGACAATGTTAGAAGCTTGTAAAAGTGCATTGACATCTAATAATGAATTGAACATACAGATTCAATGTTTATCTTTTTCAAGAAAATTAATTCGCCTACCAGGTTAGCTATATGCATCAATGGTTTCGATCACTCTGGTGAGATTTTCCAGAACTTCTTTTTACCACCGGTCACTGCCTCGTAAACAAGTGGTTATGACCAGCAGCATAGTTTTCTAAATATGGACAGGGTGATTTCCAGCCCATCGTCCAGGGCGCAGCGCATGTCCAGCGTTACTATAGCGTGACGTTGGTTTCAGTGTTTGGGTGAGAGGCGATATTGTATTTGTGTGTCAAGCGTAGAAAGCAGATGCAACTTGCTGGGTAAACAAAAAAATAGGTGTAAAATTAATTATACCTATTGAAGATAAACGGGCTTTAATGTTAGTGCAGTAGTGCCTTAAAATGCTCATTTTGTCGGCAATATATGTCGTTGTTTCAAGTGTAGGCTTTTTGTTTACATTTGTGACTACTGCTTATTTGATATCGTTTCTGTCATACGTGCCATCCACAAATACCGAAGGTGAGTATTACATCCCATGAACATAAAAGAACTTGGGGCAAGATAGTAAGGAACGTCAGCGGCAAAATTTAAGCAACATCAAAACTGGTAGGGTAAAATTAAAACGTATCAAAGCGTTCTACTACACGAAAAATAAATAAAGGGCTATTCTTAAATGTTCATCCTCTTAACATTTTATAACTTCTTATAAATATTAGTGCAGAAAAACTTGACAAATAAAGCGTTTAAAATATTTTATTTGTACCGCCTTCCAACTTTTCTTTTTGGAGTGAACTTAGATGTCATTGTAGTCTGTGACAGTATGTAATTCAGATGTTGACTTACCATCTCTTGAGTTGTTTCTGATCAGAATGAGGGAATATTTCTTTGGAGTTTCTCCTTTACTTGTGTGGATTATTAGGGTTTTAGATGGGCTGATCTCGCTGTTACCATTTGCCATTGTTCCACTGCTCTCCTAAAAACATACCTCACCTGGGCCTTGCAGCTTGGTGCCCTCAGTATTGAGCTGTGCGTAAGTGCATACCCAAAAGCGCAACAAATAAAAAGTCATTGTCAATATATTCTGTACAGCATAATAAAAGTTATTTATTAAAAATATACTTTATTATTTGTTTAAAATTATCGATGTCATTAATATTTCTTAAATCATAATGCAACAAGTTAACAGCTAAAACCATAAAACTCTCACTTGTGGGAGAAACCCTATTTTTAGGAATAAATTTGTTAATTTATTTCTAGTACTCTAATTGTGAAAATTGTTTGCTAAAATTTGTTATCTACAATTATTATATAAAACAACTAATATGCATCCATCTTTTCATGGGTGTTTGGCTCTCTAGCCTTCATTCGTAAGTTTTGCAGAATTTTGGAAGCAGGGCAGAGCTACAACATGAAACATGAAATAAGTTATACACCCTGACATCTAGTGGCTTCAATACTAAGGTTTCATTCTATCTGTATATCCCAGAGTCCACGCATATACATATATGCAGTATTTTGTTTAATCAGTGCGCTAGATCATGGTAAATTAGATAACCTACTCATCATAATAACTGAGGGTCTCAAAAAAATAAGAAACTTGCTTTGGTTAAAAACTGCAGAAAGACAGGACTCTTGCTTCTCCATAAAACTAGCGTCCAAAAAAAGATGTATGCATGTTATTAAATACTATTAACCAATGCAGTGAGCTGTTAAGTGTGTTCTCATTTTTAGTATGTTTTAATATTTTGTTCTGCTGATGGAGGCATAATCACAAAATATTCAGCATTTTAACTTTCTTTATACATACTATGTACATAGTATATAGAGATGCACCCAAAAATTTGATTCCGAGATTTCACCAGAAATACATATCTTGAAACCCCCTGATTCCAAAAAAAGAAAAAGCCTTTTTAGAAACAGTCTATAGTATGTGTCTATGGGCAGCATAACTTAAAAATGAAAAGTTGGTTAAATACTAAACTTGCTATTTAAGTTGAGTATCTTCCAAGAATGAGACACAAATGTACAAGACATTTTTATGACAAATGAAATGTATATCTTGAATTTTCTGGGAATAGCCTCTGATAATCATTTCATTCTGGATGACTTTTGTATAATTTCAAACATTAAGAGGTAGACAAAAAAAGTAGATCTCATTATACACACTATTAACTTATATACAATTTTTTGTAGAGTTAACCATTTTCAGGATATTCTGGATTATTGGTTTCAATTTAAGCCACTTCAGCTTTTCTCAAATAGGGAGACATCTTTCTTCTCATTTCTCGTTTGTTTACTCCTAGATTGCAAAGAGAAAGGAATTTCAATTGTTTCAAATAGTAACCAGCTTTTAAAGGAATTGGTTACTGCTTTAATCTGTGCATTCTTTTATCAAGATAAATATAAGCAGAATTGGTCTTATCACTAGCTTCCTTGTAAATAGAAGGGAAATAAGAAAATGCACAGGCCAAAGAAATAGTCTCGTCATTTAAAAGTCAGTCGCACTTGTAACTCATATGCATACACATGAAATGAAGAAAACCTACGAATTCCCAAGGTTTTTTTTTTGTTTGATCCAACTGCACTCTTTTGCAGCTCTCCTTGGAATATATTAACATAGCTAAAGTTACAATTTATGAAGTAAATAAAAGAAAATACAGTAAATCATTTATACAAACATGTAATTAGAACAATAAAATCATTGGGGATTGTTTATAGATCTTTGATATTAGAACAATATTCATAGAGCGGTCTCAAATTCACCAATCATTACAGAGGTATTAAAAGCAAATATTCATAAAAGAATTAAGAGAAACTGATGTTTCACTTTGGACCGTACATGACTTTTTGGATGGAAAAGATTTCCCAACCGATAAAGACCTCAAAGTGACTGACATCTTGGGTATATCTTTAGCATTGGAAGAGTATCATTTGTATTGAAAAACCGGTACTATGTGACAATAAATACCTGATAGCAATGGCGATTATGTTGAAAAATAGAGTGAGGTCCTGTAACTTTGTAAATAAAGTTTTGAGTTGATAACTTTCATTATTGTTTAGTTATGCCAAATGGTCTTGTTACTTTCTGGATGGCCCACGTGCAATATCATCATCGATCATTTTATATAACAAATAAACATGCAAGTTATATACAGGATGACCCATAAAAAACTGAACTCTTGAAGATTTATAATTTCCCTCTGGAAATTATAATTTAATTCACTATCTCAGTGGCTCTCAGAGAATTGACATTGGTACCCACTACCATCCATTTTGACTTAAACTTTCTCTAGCACGTATGTATAATGTACATAGGTAGAGAAGGTATTCTATTGCATCCAAAAAATTTATGCTGAGATTCATGTAAATACATGTTTTAAGGACCCTTGAACCCAGTAGCTGTATTGTACTGAAAACTTTCTGCCAATGTTTATCTTGATTAGCATGAAGTAGATAGAAGAATAAGCTTTTTTAAGAATAATTTGTTTCAGAATAGGCAGAGAAAGACATGTGAATGGAACACTTCAGGTGTTTTTACTTTCTCTACACATACTATGTACATAGTGTATAGAGAAGGTATTGTGTTGTACCCAAAAACTCAATTCAGAGATTTCACCAGAAATACATGTTTTGGGACCCCCCTGAATACAAAAAAGCATTTTTAGAACAATGTCCATATGTGACTGTGTGTGTGGGCAGCATAGCTCAAAAATGAAAAGTCTGTTAAATACCAAACTGGATATTTGAGTGCAATATCTTCCAAGGATGCGACATGAAGATTTTCAAGAAAATTCTCCCATCCCAAACTACCATTTACATGGAAAAAATTTCGAAATTTTGATTTTCTCAAAAATGGCTCTAATGATTTTAATTAAAGTCTCTTACATTTAAGATATTTGCATGACAAAATGCATATCTTAAATTTTCTGGGAATAACCTCTCAAGATCTTTTGTAAAATTGGTAAGCCGTAAGAGATAGACAAACTTACTACACAAAAAATGTAGATCTCAATAAATCACACAATTTATGTCATGTGCATTTTTTTTCGTGGAGTTGGCCATTTTCGATATTTTTCTTATTGATTTCAGTTTTAAAATACTTAAACTTTTCTCACATAGGAACTTGTCAACACTTGGCCACGCAAAAAAACAGATTTCAATCCCATTACAACCACATTTTAAAACATTTGTCTGTCAGTTTAGTCTAATGTATACCCTTATTTCCCTTCTTGATTTAGCATGAAATAGAAGAGTAAGCTTACTAACAATAATTTGTTACAGAGATGTAGAGAAAGTCATGTGAATGGAGTACATCAGATTTTTTTTCTTTTCTTCTAGACAATGCTGTAAACCAATCTCTAAGTTGGATTATAATAAAGGATGCGGCACTGCTTTTATTATTCACTCTGCAACATTCCTGTATGAAGCATTGGCTGTACAGAAAATTAATTCAGTATCTTAGATTGGACATTTTGGAAAGAAGCATTTATGTTATTGGAACATCAGCGGCTCTTTTGGTAAGTAACATTGGTGTTTGTTTAACTTTGTTCCTAGCCTTGTATTGGCACACATTTTTATTTTCTCTACACAAAAATTTGATACTCAGATTTCAGTGGAAATACATGAATCCATAAAAAGCATTTTTAGAAAAATGTTCTTGTATATGTGTCTGTGTGTGTGCATGTGTCTGTGGGCAGAGTAGCTCAAAAACAAAAAGTCTGTTGAACACCAATCTTGTTATTTAAGTTTAGTATCTTCTTCCAAGGATGTGACACCAAGATTTTGAAGAGAATCCTCCCCCCCCCCTCCCAAGTACCCTTTACATGGACAAAATTTTAAAAATCTTGGTTTTCTCAAAAATGTCTGTAACAATTTTGATGCAAATCTTTTATATTTAAGATATTTACATGAGAAATAAAATGTGTATCTTGAATTTTCTGGGAATAGCCTCTGAAGACCTTTTTATTCTGAATGAATTTTTCTTAGTTTTGCATAACTGGTAAACCATAAGAGATAGACGAACATATACCACACTAAAAATGTAAATCTCATTCAAATACACAATTTATGTAATTTACATTTTCTTCGTGGAATTGACAATTTTCGAGGTATTCATTATTAGTTTCAGTTTTAAAATACTTTAAACTTTTCTCACTTGTCAACTCCTGGTCACGCAAAGAAACAGATTTCAATCCCATGGCAGCCATATTTTAAAACATTTGATTGTCGGTTTAGCCTAGCGTGTTTCCTTATTTCCCTTCTGCTTATAAGGCACTAAGTAATAAGACTAATTCTTCTAGTATTTACCTCGATTAGCATGAAGTAGATAGAAGCTTATTAACAATATTAACAATAATTTCTTACAGAGTTGTAGAGAAAGTCATGTGTATGGAACGTATCAGATTTTTATAACAGTAATTTTAGTAATATACTCCAAATAAGTGCATATTAATTGTGGGCTAAATTTTAGAAATAATGTAATAGCACATGGTAAAATTTGTTCAATATTTTGTTATGTATTTATTTATTTTTATTTATTTATACTAAGCTATACAAGGGAATATGAATGGTGTTCAACCCTAGTTATTATACAATAATTCCTTAATTCTAGTTTGTACTCTGTGTACTGTCCTTATCCATTTATTTTTTACTCTGTTAATGTGTTATCCTACAATCTTTATGTAATATTTCAGTTTTTTGTCCAAATGTCAGTTGCTTTGCATATTGATCTTCATTTCCACTACATACAGACATGGTTTTGTGGGATACCCATGCTTAGACCTTTTACCTCATTACTCTTTTTCTCGCACATGTAATGCCTTCTTGCTCCTCTTTATTTGTTATGTCTATGCAGTTTTATTTTTCATCGATAAATATAGGGTCATTAAATTAAAGATAACCCTCTCACAGCCATCACCCCTGTGCGAGATATCTGAGAGTCATTGGGAAAATGGTGCCGACAGTGGAGTCCTTATCTTAAATAAATCCTGAAAATGTTAGCCATCACTCTCAAACAGGCAGTATAACAAGTTAAAGATGTTCTCGCTCAGCAGCAGAAATCCCTGTGTAATCTACAGAAACTTAGTGGTAACATCATGCAAGAAGTCTCAAGAATTCCTGCTGCTAAGCTTAGATAAGTGAGCAAGAATATTTTAGCAAATTGTGCTGCCTGTATGTGAGCAGAAGGTCAACATTTCCGTAATTTATCTTAAGACATGTCTTTTAGTGTGCCTTTGTCGGCACCACTTTCCTGGAGACTCTCAGGTGTATTGCGCAGTGGAGAGAGGCCGTAACAGGGGCTACCTTATACAGTTATAGGAAACATCACTGAATTTATAAACCTCTGTGCTTCTCAGCTTTCCTTGTGGCATACGCTAACAGAGTAGTGCAGTTAAAGCCAGCTCCCTAGAGCTACGCATTGATGTTGCCTGGCATATAGAAAGAGTATGAGGTGAGCATAGGCAACTCCTCTAGTTGTTCCAAGCTTCATCCCATTGTTTTCTGGAGTTTCTTCCAGTTTCTTTCTCTCAGCTTGCAAATAGAGGGAGCTCTAGCAGCTGATAAGTCATGACCACAGTCTCCTATGCCATGCTGGAGAATAGCAACAAGAAAATTAAAAGTATTTTTTCCTGTGCCTGGGAAAGCATCCTGTTAATTGTGAATGTTCATATTATAATGAGTGAGTCGAAAAAGTACAAACCGGCTGCACCTTGTTTTGCCTGTCCGCTTCCTCAGCGCTCATTGTCATCTGCTGCTATCATGGAAAGCCATGAATGAAACCATACAACATTTTTAAAACTACTTTTAAAGGCTTTACTTACCAACTTTATGAAACAAGATGCAGAAACTGGTCACAGCTGTTGTCCATACATTTTTGGCACCTCTTTAGGTAACTATCCATCACTCGCTGTGGTTAACCTTGAGAAATGCTGGCAATTTTCTGGCAGATATTTTGTTTTAATTCTTCCGATGTTGTCTTATGTTTCTGTCTTTAAGATTTCTTAGCCTGAATACTTCCTGTGGCCTGAAATGCATTGTGAAGTTCATGGATTGTTGTGCAGCCTGCAACTTTTACACCTAGAAATCTTTCTGCAAATCATACTTTCATTTGATGAGTTGACTAAGTTAACACATACAAGTCATAAGTAAATACATCTGTGCAGTAGAAAATATATGCTGAGTCATAAAATATATGTGAATAAGTACAGGACAAAACAATCAATCGCTTGTAAGGACTGAACTACACCATATCACTGTCAACAACTTCATATACCCAAGGTCGTGGGTTCAAACCCAGTAAAACTGCATCAGAAGCATGATTTTGTTTACAGCAGCAGCATGGAATCATGTGTCCACATGCCCAGTGGAAAAACACAGCTTAGCCAGTTCGGAGGTTGACTCACTCGATAGTAGGTGTATTTTAACTTTATCATTCTGATTTTGTATCTCGGTTGTTGTGCCTTTCTTGCTATTCCAAATGTTGCAAGTAAATGAAAATTCAGCCTTTCTTATACAGACTAGTCAAAATATGACTAAACAGGATAACTCAGTCTGTAGCCCACATTCAGGAGTTCCTGGGTTAAAATCCTTTGGGATAAACCAATCTGGCTGGGGATTTTTGTGTTTCCCTCAGTTGTTAAGGTAAATACCAGATTGGATATTTAATAACATAACCCAACGTTCCACCTTCAGCCTAAAACAATAGTAAAACTTAAAATAGATAGTAATTGAAACTACACTGCCATCTATCTGCAGATAGTGAAATCAGCTAGACCAGATGGCACCCCAATGTCATCTGCTTGTCACAGAGCAAGGTAATATGCTGTAAAGGGATGAGACCTCAAAGCTAGGTGTATACTGTCTTCAGTATAGATGGTGAAAAACAGCTAGACTCCAGGCACCTAACACCATCTGCTTGGCACGAAGCAGAAGTAATGTGGTACAGAAGAAGACTCTGAAGGCTACTGTCCACTTCATACCCCCATTATTATTATTTCAACAAGTGGCCAGTGGCCAAGCCATCACAAACTGCCTCACAGAACTCAACTGTTTTGTAGCTATGGAGTACTCTTGGAGCTGTACAGTGATCAGAACACCAATTTTGAGTCCATCCTGATGAGAAAAACACTTGGAATGCAGAAGACACACATAATACCTCTCCACCCAGTCAGATATATGGTTGAGCATTACATCTAAACCCTAGAAGAACATTTGAGGAAGGTTTTGGCCAATCATCACAGAAATTGGGATGTGAGGGTGGCACTTCTCTTGCTGACCTACCGTTCCTCAGCACATGACATCACCAGGTTGACACCAGCCAGTTTGGTTTGGCAGGGAACTGTATCTACCATGCAACATGATGTTTGGAAGACCTCCAGGCAAAACAGCCAGCAGTTGACTGCTTGGAGAATTTTGTGGACCAGCTTCGTGAATGAATGTTGCGACAACACATCCAGATAGCAAGTGATAGGATAAAGACCTGTTACGACTGGCAGGCAACAACCAAGGTTTCTAGCTAGGTGATTTGGTGTGACGTTATTGCCCAACCCAGAGCAAGGGCACTGCCCCAAGCTTCAAAAGCCATGGTAAGGGCCATACCTTGTGGTGAAGAGGATAAACGATGCTGTTTACTGCATACAGGAGCTGCCCTGAGGAAATTGGCTGGTAGTACACCTGGATCAACTAACTCATTACGATAGTATTGGTTAAGATGACCAGCCCTGAGGAGGGAGCAGTGTGACTATGCCTGTGGCCATAATCACTGCTTCAGAAGTCATAGCTGATTATTGCGTGCATTGTTACACCTGCATGAGTGGACATGCATACTGTCGGTGAGTTCTTTGACATCAATGTGGCATATTGCTACACCTGTGGTAGTTGCATATGAGACTGCTTCTGGAAGTTTCTTGCCCCATCATCGACATTCATTAAAAGAGAGAATGAGCTCCGCAGAAAGTTCAGTTTCAACTGGGAATGCATAGCGTGCAGCAGTTGAGTCAGTCTCAATGGGAAATTTGAAGCATGTAGTTGTAGTCGCAGCTGTCGAACATCGAAAGATATCTGTACATAAGAATTGTTGCCAAAACATCGAATAAAGGTGATTATTTGTAATCAGTAGAAGAAATAGAGTTGTTTGTTGGAATAATAAAACATAGTTGCTATCTTATTATTGATCTAAATTTTCTTGATCTTCTAGCCAGATAAATACATGGATTGACTCCAACATTTGGAAAATGTGCATCATCTTCGTCCTCAAAGTAAACTGATGAAATGAAATATATTAGTGGCTGCTTCCAGTATTGGCTGCATTGTCTTGTTGCTCATGTTTTGCCAATGATATGCACAACTTATATTGAACTTCTTCTCTGGGTACTGCCAATACTGGAAGCAGCCATCAACATAATTGACAACAGCTGTGGAAGCCTGCACATTTACTTGATGAAAGTCCAGAATTGCATATTTATTGTACCGAAATAAAGCTGGCATTTGATTGCCCATGAAGCAACTGGTGTTTAATATGACAGGCATGGGAGAAAACTATATATAGTGGTTATATGCCTAATGTTTTTGAACTTGAGCTTGGACCTGATAGAAAACATTTTATAGCATACACGTTTTTAAGCACAATCTGTTGTATGAGGGTGCAGTGAAGTTTGCTAAAGTCTGGGGAGATTATAGGATGGAAATTGGGTGTTAAGGTTCTTTATCATTGGTGGCCATGCTGAACTTTGTTGTGGGTCTGAATTGCTATGAAACACACATCTTCATGTATTTGCCTGGCTAGAAGTCTGAGAAAATTTAGAGTTAATATGTCATTAGGAAAGCTTCAGCGACTATTATTATCATTAATTTTGTTGCATATACTTACATTGTTATACTAAAACCATGTCAACCTAATTTGTCAAGTAAAAAAAAAAGCTTGGTAACAGCCAAAACCTCTGCATATATCCGACAAATGTTCTCTCTTTATAATATGAATATCTATAGGTAAGGGATATTTGTGAATTGGTTTTGAAGTAGTGTGAATGTTACTATGATAGTTAACACACATTCATTATATTTTGTCTCTCCTTGCAGACTGTCATGACTTCATGGGAAAGAATCCCATCAGTTATTTTATGGCATTTTAACACAAGCAATTTCATGATCTGGCTTACATTTGCCATTTTACATGGATTTATGTGGCTCATCATTTATGGTGGTACTATTGTCATGGACATAACTGAACTTATGGGAGTGAAACAGGTAAATAGCTAAGAAGTTTTATAAACCTAAATGTATTGTACCTAGGGCTGTTGAATTCATAATTTTGAATTTAGCATAATCATATTTTGATTGCCATGCTGTTATTATTAAACATTGGATTTGTATACAAACCATGGGTGGCTTCTTTGAGACTGAAATTCCATATCTATGAAATTTCCTCAATATTAATTATTTGCTAATAATATTAGTTAATATTTTATTATTATAGTTATTATTATAATAATTATACATATGTTACTCATTTTAATATCATTGTTAGATTCTTAGATGGTAAATTATGCATTGAATTTGGCAAAGGGAAATGATAACCATTGTAACTAAGTATTATGGAAAATATTTTATTTTATTTCATGTATTGTAAATGTTCAATGGCTCCCATATTGTAAATTCATGTTTAAACATGTTTGACCGTTGGAAGGAGCTTGGGTCCATTAAAGACTTTCACGTGGTTCAATTTCGGCGAAGCCACGCTATTTTGAATTTTAGTGAAGCAAGACATAGGAGTGGGAGTTAGCACGCAGGTCATGTAGGCCGTTCGCTCAGCCAATCAGCGAGAGGCCAGGCATGGCTGACACCTATGTGACCAATGGGCTACTCCTACGTCACGCAGTCTTGTAACCAAGTAGTGGAGGTTCAGTTAGAATATTGTTGGATTAAGCTCAGGCACTCTGATTTAGGACAGCAACACGACTAGAACTGTTTATAGAAGTTGGCACTAAGCTCACACGAGCAGCCTGGTGTGCAGTGGGGAAATAGGAGTTCAAACTTGCATTAGTTTATTCTGCATTGTATTATGGGGATGTGGCCTAGAGATATCATTAGCAATAACCAGTGAAAGATTTAATGCGGCAACCAAGCATTCATCCTCATTTTATTGAAATAGTAGTAAAACGATAATTCATCAAAGTCAGTCTTGCTGTATTTTATTTAGTATATATACACGACACCTCCACAACTGCTGGAATTGCTGTTTCTCTCTCAACCCAGAGATTATATAGCTTTAAACGCCCAAAACAGTAACAGCCATGCGGAACTTAATAATAGCTAGTCTGGAATGTGGGGTTGGAACTGTTAGATGGTGCTAAACAGGAACAATGAGGGAATCCAGAAGTTCAAGGCATCTGCCTTGTCCAGAAGCCAAGGACATTGCAGCACGATCGCGGAATTGTCTCATAAAGTGGGACAAACCGCCTCATTCTTCTTCATTTACGATACAGATTCCCGTCATTTCTCTGGGCACACTTCAGTCTGAAGCTTATTGTGCTATCTCTATCGCTTAGAGACAAAAAGGAGTGCAGCCTTGCAATGCATATGAATTTCTTTTGGTTCTATGAACATTTTCCCAAAAGCTTTGTATCTTGCGAGCCAACGCTTCGTAGGAGCATAAAATGTGCTGGGCTGTTTCAGTCTACTTCCTGCATAATCTGCAGTCGAAGTTGCCCTGAAGCACTCCATTTGTGTTAAGATGTTTTTTCACAGGGACATGCCCTGTGAGGAAAGCAGTAATTGTTCTCAGCTGAAATCTGCTACATTTTAGCATGCGTTTTTGATCCATCCATCTTGTAGATCATTTTTTCATATACAATTCTTCAGTCAAAATGCAACATACTGTTTCAAATGATATCTGCTAAGCTTGAGCAATTTCAAGCACTTTCAATCAGTGATTCTCCATTACCATTTTGTGCACTTTTGCAATGAGTTCTGGGGTAGTGATACATCTTGGCCGGTCACAGCGCAGATCATCATCTAAGTTCTGCTGGCCAAATTTAAATTCCTTTATCCACTTGGCAACAGTTGAATATGAAGGAACAGAGTCCCCCAGTGTATTCAGAAAATTGGTATGAGTGTCTTTTGCTTTCATACCTTTCCTTATGAAACACTTTATCACTGCCCGAATCTCAATTTTTTCTATCTTTGTAAATCACTATGTGGGAACAATAGAGCTGCATCGCCACTATGGGTGTCTTCCAAGAACACTGACATGACACATTTTTACAGGCAACAGTCATACACAGTTAATGAATGCTATTTATAAAACCTTTCTAAAAATTTAGATAAGACAGTCTTTAGTGTCTTGTATCTTATGTATTGAATAACATCAAGCTGTCATACTGCTGGATTTGGACTCAGTTGAAGACGATGGTAGAAATCTTGTATATGTTGTGAAATGTATTCTCGCAAGTAAGGTACAGAAAGTCCTTGTGAATCTGTTTAGTTGTGGTATACCAGTCGCCACTATTAATAATAATTCTTAAAACTTTATTTTGTGCAACCTGCAGTGGCTTGAAAGTTGAATCGTCCATGTAGGCCCATGCTGGGGCTGCGTAAACCAGTATTGGTAGAATCAGAGTTTTGTAGAGTTGTAGCCCCTTTTTATTGATATACATCCTGACTTGAGTATCAGATAGAGTTGGATTGTCCTGGCTATTGCTTTTCCTTTTGTTTGTTGTACATGTTTATGCCATAATAAGCGCTGATCTAATAGCACACCAAGGTATTAAACTTGATTACTGTAATTGAGTTCCTTATTTCCTGATTTTCAGTGTATTTATTCTTTTGAGTGAACATGCCACGTAAGCAACTCATGGTGCTAGGGCTAATCTTTCGTGGTGATTCTAAGAATTTATCAAACCACCCTCTTATTAAATGCTATTACATATTTGGAGTGATAATTCTATAAAATAGTTCTGTAACAAACATTCACTTTTACATTTTCTTATGTGTCAGTTTAGTCCTTTCCCTTTGAAAACATATACTGTATTTGTTTTTTATGTTTATTTCTATTTTACAGGTATTTTATTACTTGGCTGGCTGGGATCCGCCTCTTATGTACAAATCACGCCAGCTTCGTAGGCTTTACAGTCACATGCGACATCCAAGCTTCACTGCCTTCCTGTTCATATTCTGGGGAAATCCTATCATGACGTGAGTGTTTTTGGAATGACTAATATTATGGTGAAATTGTTGAGAACCACTGTGCATGTAATTTATCATTATTATGGGTCAAATTTCTATAAAAAATTAGGAAATATGCATGCATTTACCATTTTTATTTGAATACAAGACCAAGAAGACGATGGAGTGATCAACATATGTAACTGAAATTTAATTAGCCTCAGAACAGGTCATTCACCTACACCTTGAAAGGAAGAAGAAGAAGATTTGAATACAAGACTATGTTTTCTTCCCAAATATTAATGTTGAAAACTGGGAGTCATCTTGCATTTTCAAATAGTATGCAAGAAAAGCAAGTTCAAAATTTTGCATGTGGCAGAATTTTGCAATAGTGCTATTTTCCTAGAGAATCTTGATCACATGTTGTTTCATGTTAAATTTTCCATGATGCTGTGACCCAAATCAAGGAGAGGCCTCAGTTTGCCAGCAAAGCCTTCCCATTCTGCCTCGTTCTCACGATGATTATTCACATCATTGGAAGATGTTGAATTTAAATACCAAGTTTGATATTTAACTGACATTTCATTTTTGAGTTATGCTATCCATAGACACATGCATGCAAACATTCTTCTAAAAGTGCTTTTGTTTTTAATTCAGAGGACCCTAAAACCTGTATTTTTGGTGAAATCTCAGTATCAAATTTTTGGATGGAATACAATGCCTTCTCTTTCTACTATGTACATTTACGTATGTGCTAGAGAAAGTAAAGATGTAAAGGTGCAACTGTTAGTAGCCAATTATTACGGACTAGGAATTCTTTAAATGAGAGGAATACATAAGATTATTGCTACTCATACAACCGTGCAGCGAGCTGTAGCAGCTCTTCCAGGAAGCCTGAGAACTGCTATTGTCAAGGGAATAAAAGATGATGGCGATGTTGATTAAATGTCTGAAATGGTGACAAATAAGATTTAGGTGGAATTGAGCATTTACAATTTTAAATGATAAATGAAAAGTATAGTATATAGTATATTTATTACTATAATATCTGTAATACCTAATAACCTAAACATTGCAGAATGCTGCAAAATCATAAAACAACTAATTAATTTAAATAAAAGATTAATACTTCAATGGATACCAGCACATTGCGGAATACATGGTAATGAAACAGCTGACTTTCTAGCCAAGAAAGGTAGTAAAAGTACATCAAATTCATGTGATCCAATAAGTTATCACTCTATCAAAGGAATCATTATATCAACATATAATGACAAAATTAAAGAAAATAATGTATCACAAGTAAAAGGAAAACCATGGAAAATTTATGTAATAACACGACCAGAATCTCTACACTATCAAGAAAATCCTCTGTACCAACTTTTAGACTCCTAACAGACCATGACTGTTTTAATAAACATTTATTCAGGATTGGTATAGTGAGATCTCCTCTGTGTCCTTTCTGTACACTTAAAGAAGACATGGATGGAAACCATCTACTGCACTGCCCAACATTTAGTCAACGTGATAATATAACATCAAAATACTGGAATGCAAGAGAACGCATTATTACTGATATATGGTGGAGTTTGTTAGTGTTGTGTTTTAACAATTGAAAATTATTTGAGTCGATTTTGTAACACTACATCACTTACTTTTTATTTTGGAAAACATGGTTCAGAAGCCATGTGCTTGACAATTGACGGTAGCTTGACAATTTTGGAAAGAGAAACTCATCAGAAATAGAAGCCCAAAAATACTCAAAAACATTGCAAGGAAGACAGAATTAAAAATTTGGGAAAACATATATATTTGGAAAAACAAGAACCGCATTTTCAATTTTGAAATCCCGCCAGGCGACCTACTGATACAGAGGTTTATCAAACCACCACCGGGAACAGAGACAACCACCACAGCAAGCAATGCCGGCAGTCAACCAAAGGAATTGACAATGGAAGCACATGGCTTCTGAAACATGTTTTCCAAAATAAAAAGTAAGTGATGTAGTGTTACAAAATCGACTCAACTAATTTTCAATTTAAAATAAGAACTGAAGCTTTCCTGGCGACGTATTAATTCAAAATCTTCTCGGGCTTCTAGCCAGGTAAAAACTTGGCTTGACACCAACGTTTCGAAGAAGTGCATCTTCCTCGTCTTCAGGGTGAACTGATGGTTTGAGCTTGCGGAGACTGGTATTTATAAGAGCTGGGATGAAGCTAACATCTGATTGGTTCGCGTGATATTATGGCCTGGTATTTAAGTTGACTGAGACATGGGCACGGACTTCATAGAAAACTATTTATAGCAGTTATTCGGCTAATGTTTTGTGTTTGAGCACGCACCTGCCAGAAAATAAGTCTTGGAAGACTGCAGGTAGAGGATTAGGTATTAAGGCTCTTTAACATTGGTGTCCATGCTGAACTTAATTGTAGGCCAGAATCGCGATTTAGATTATTTGTTTCAGATGAGATGGCTAAAGCTTCTTTTACTCTCCTTTCCCAGTAGTTCGAACACTTTGCCACTATCGTGGTGTTGGTAAAGTTAGCTCTGTGGCTTTGTTCTATACAGTGTTCAGCCAGTCCAGATTTTTCGGGTTGCATAAGCCTTATTAATCTTTGGTGTTCAGAAATGCGTGTGGCAATATTGCGTCCTGTTTGGCCAATGTACGCTGCGCTGCATTCGCAAGGAATGTGGTAGACACCAGGTACTCTGAGAGCTAAATTATCTTTAACTGGCCTGACCAAATTTTTGATTTTAGGTGGTGGCTTATGGATGGTTTTGACATTATATTTGTAGAGTAGTCTACTAATCTTTCCCGAAAAATTGCCGGTAAACGGTATATAGGCTATGGCGGCTGGCTTGTCTTTTTGTTGAGTGTTCTTGCTGGGGTTTTTTTTTCGTCCGGCTCTTTTCAGCGCTGATGTGATGTCCTTGGCTGAATATCCATTTTGTTGGAGTGTGAATTTTAGGTGTGGCTGAATATCCATTTTGTTGGAGTGTGAATTTTAGGTGTTGAAATTCCGTTTGCAGATTATCTGGGTCTGATATAGAAACTGCTCTATGTGCCAATGTGTTGAGAATGCCCATTCATTGTCCGTGCCCACCATAAGTCACAACGAATGGGCATTCTCAACACATTGGCACATAGAGCAGTTTCTATATCAGACCCAGATAATCAGCAAACAGAATTTCAACATCTAAAATTCACACTCCAACAAAATGGATATTCAGCCAAGGACATCACATCAGCGCTGAAAAGAGCCGGACGAAAAAAAAAACCCAGCAAGAACACTCAACAAAAAGACAAGCCAGCCACCATAGCCTATATACCGTTTACCGGCAATTTTTCGGGAAAGATTAGTAGACTACTCTACAAATATAATGTCAAAACCATCCATAAGCCACCACCTAAAATCAAAAATTTGGTCAGGCCAGTTAAAGATAATTTAGCTCTCAGAGTACCTGGTGTCTACCACATTCCTTGCGAATGCAGCACAGCGTACATTGGCCAAACAGGACGCACTATTGCCACACGCGTTTCTGAACACCAAAGATCAATAAGGCTTATGCAACCCGAAAAATCTGGACTGGCTGAACACTGTATAGAACAAAGCCACAGAGCTAACTTTACCAACACCATGATAGTGGCAAAGTGTTCGAACTACTGGGAAAGGAGAGTAAAAGAAGCTTTAGCCATCTCATCTGAAACAAATAATCTAAATCGCGATTCTGGCCTACAATTAAGTTCAGCATGGACACCAATGTTAAAGAGCCTTAATACCTAATCCTCCACCTGCAGTCTTCAAAGACTTATTTTCTAGCAGGTGTGTGCTCAAACACAAAACATTAGCCGAATAACTGCTATAAATAGTTTTCTATGAAGTCCGTGCCCATGTCTCAGTCATCTTAAATACCAGGCCATAATATCACGCGAACCAATCAGATGTTAGCTTCATCCCAGCTCTTATAAATACCAGTCCCCGCAAGCTCAAACCATCAGTTCAACCTGAAGACGAGGAAGATGCACTTCTTCGAAACGTTGGTGTCAAGCCAAGTTTTTACCTGGCTAGAAACCCGAGAAGATTTTGAATTAATTTTCAATTGTTAAAACACAACACTAACAAAGTCCACCATATATTAGTAATAATTCAGAACACTATATTAATGAGCCAGTACTGGATTTGCTGGTATTAGCTAATGTATTTAAGGTTTCATTCCAACATAGTGTTGTAGTATCATCTGTGTAACTGATTGTAGTATCTTTTTGATTTCTCTCACTGTAAGAAGAAAGTTTGCTTTAATTTGTTCTATATTGTCAAAAGTATGTTATTTATTCTACATACCTTTCATTATATTATATGTATGTTATTTTCAATTAATGATAATGAATTACTTATTATTCATCATCATTCACTACTAGTACACTTTTATATGTGACTTTAGACATGATAGAAAGGTTTTTAATCAGCTGTTGTTGCTTACTAGTAACTCCGAGAACATCACAACCACAATATAGCCAACATTTTGTGAATTGTCAAGTGAAAAGTTCCAGCAGCAGGGATATAGCCCCCTTAAATGTATTGTACTAAACAAGTGTAAATTAATTTAAATGAATTGAGTCACTTTTTTTTTTTTTTTTACACTTTTTGCTCCAACTTTGCCTTCATTGGGGAAGGCCAATTTCAGGGAACCTTAACCCTATCTTTAGTTCCAGGGTTGACTGATGCTATATACAACAGGTGGTTGTGTTACCCTCTACTCTTGTCAGTAGGATGATATGAAGAAGATTCCCTTATGAATTTTGAGGTCCCGCTGTTGATGACATCAAGAAGATTCCCTTGTGAATTTTGAGGTCCCTGCTGTTGATGACATCAAGAAGATTCCCTTATGAATTTTGAGGTCCCTGCTGTTGATGACATCAAGAAGGTTCCCTTATGAATTTTGAGGTCCCCACTGTTGATGATATCAAGAAGATTCCCTTATGAATTTTGAGGTCCCTACTGTTGATGACATCATTCTGTTGACAAGAGTAGAGGGTAGCATAACACCAGGCTGCACACAACCACCTGTTGTTTGTAGCCTCAGTCAACCCTGGAACTGAAGATAGGGTTGAGGTACTCTGAAACCAGTCTTTCCAAACAAGGCAAAGTTGGAACAAAAAGTGTAAAAAAAAAAAAAAAAAAAGGTGACTCAATTCATTTAAATTATGGCACTCCACTGTCTAAAATACTTATTTTTATTTGATATAAATGTAAATGAATATCATATTTTATTTGTTTCAGCTTGGATAGGTTCCTGCTAGCTGTGATATGGAGTGTGTACATGGCTGTAGCTTGGAAAGCAGATGCAACAGATTACAGTTATCAGTGTAGACAAGTGAATCAGAAAGCCAGAGAGCTTAGACTGTATTCTTAAGTTCAGCATTTAATGTTATTACTCAGGCTCTACACTCCCTCCCTTTTTTTCTAAGGATTAATATGGGAACAGTAGATTTTATACTTTTCTATGTCAAGAGTAGTCAGAAAATACCCCTCACATGCTTCTATTGTACAATGAACTTATATAACAAGTCAAGCACATATATATTGGAGAAGCTTTTAATTTTTTATACGGTGCTCACGCTTATATTTAACAAATATTTATGTTATGTATGTTATGTATATATTTGTACTTAAGAAAATAAAGTTTATGCTATAGCAGTATAAAATAAATTCTTTGTGTAGTTTGATATGTGAAAACTTTTTTTTTTGATAGCTTAACATTCTTTAACCTGGTTGGTCATATTGGACAATGAATGAAATTGGTGAAATGATGCTCAAATTATATCGGGGTCCATGGAGCTTAAAGTTACTGGACATTCGTCTTCTCAAGATAAGGGATAACCTTATCTGGGTAACTCACCCTAAGCGAGATTCGAACTCATGACCTGTGGAATGTGAAGCAGACAGGCTACCACCACACTACCCAGCTGGGCTGAAAAAACTTGTAGGGAGATGAGTGAGTAGTCTCAAAAATCTGATGTGTGTTCTGATTTTGTATCTCAGTTATTGTGCCTTTCTTGTTGCTCCAAACTTCACCCAAATATTGCGAGTAAAAGAAAATTCAGCCTTTCTTATACAGACTAGTCAAAATATGAGTTTTGCAGAATTTTGCATAACGACTAAACCAAGAGAAAAAAATTACTGCACAAAAAATGTAGATTACGTTAAAACACATAATTTACGTCATACGTTTTTTCTGTGGAGCTGACCATTTTTTATACATTCCTCGTTATTGGTTTCAATTTTAAACTACTTATACTTTTCTCAAACAGGAAGTGATGTTTCGTTTCATCTATTAATTAAAATATCTGATGTGTTCTAGTCACATGACTTTCACTATATCTCTGTAACAAATTATTGTTAATAAGTGTATTCTTCTACCTACTTCATGTTTATTGAGATAAAATAAGCGGAAATGGTTTTTATTACTTAGTTTCATATAAATAGAAGAGAAATAAGGGAATACACTAGGTTAAACTGACAGTCAAGAGTTTTAAAAATGTGGTTGCTATGGAATTGAAATACCTTTGCATGGCCAAGAGTTGACAAGTTCCCGTATGAGAAAAGTTTAAGTATTTCAAAACTGAAACCAATAAGAGATATCTCAAAAACGATCAACCCCACAAAAAAAGTGTGCATGACATAAATTGTGTTTTAGTGAGTTCTATATTTATTGATAAGTTTGTGTCTATCTCTTACAGTTTATCAATATGCAAAATTCATCCAGAATAAAGATGCCTTCAGAGACTATTCCCAGAAAATTCAAGATATACATTACATTTTTCATGTGAATATCTTTAATATATGATATTTTAATCAAAATCGTTAGAGCCAATCTGAGAAAATCAAAATTTTCAAACAAATTTTCCATGTAAAGGGTAGTTGGGGTGGGGGGATTTTCTTGAAAATCTTTGTGTTGCATTGTTGGAAGCTAGTTTGGTGTTTAACAGACTTTTTTTTTTTAGCTATGTTGCCCACAGACACACACATACATTTTTCTAAAAATACTGTTTTTGTATTCAGAGGGTCCCAAAACATGTAATTATGGTGAAATCTTGGTATCAAATTTTTGAGTGCAATACAATACCTTCTCTATACACCATGTACTAGTATGTTTAGAGAAAATAAAAATGCATAATCTACAATCTCAATTTGTTTTTCTGGGATTTTGTAAGTACCTTATGACAGTGACCCATAGGTTACCTGTTCTGTGACCTTCTGCTGAGCAGTATTGCTCTTTTCTCAGTAGATCTGCTTCCAAGGGCACAGAGCACAACAGGATGGTGGCAGACTTTGCAACTGTATAACTTTGCATTGAGTTGATAAACCAGTAGTGCAACCAGGGTTTGTTATCTTGGTTTGGAAACTTAAAATCGGTTTATCTTCTGTTATTCAAAACATGAAAAGCATGCCAATATTACAACAATAACCTTATTAAGTTCTCTAAGAGTCTTGGGAGGTGCAACCCCAACTTCCTTGTCACCATCCGTGGTGTAATGGTTACCATGCTGACTTCATATACCCAAGGTCGCGGGTTCAAACCCGGCGGAGGACAATGGATTTTTTCGGGCGTAAAAATCCTTAGCATGGCTTCCTTCGGAAGCCGTTGGTCCCGTGTCGTAGATTTACGGCACGTAAAAGAACCTCAAGCCTGATAGAGAGGCCTCTGAGCAAAATTAAGCGGTCTTTCACGCACAATATTGAATGGGACGCTGAGAACCGCAGCAGTTAAAGAGCGTCCATGAGTAACAGGCAATTTACATTTTTTCCCAACTTCCTTGCTGTACCATTAGATGAATCCTCAGTTAATGTGTTTGGTGTGTTATTAATACATTGAAGCCCTAGTCCGAGTATAGCTTGGGCAGAGCAAAATGTTCATGCAGCCCACGCCTGAGCATAGCTCGGGCAGATATTTCCAAACACTTTTAATGCAATTCTGCAACTATAACTTGGTGTTGGGTTTGCTGCAAAGGTCATGCATCAGTTATTTAGTTGTCTGATTTGTGCCACTGTCTGTCCTCGCTTTAGTCAACTAGTAGGAAATTTAGGAGAGTTAATAATATTGGCTGCTCTCGGGTCAGTCATGCCACTTTCCTTGAAGGTGGTGATCTGTTTGTTATGTTTGGTGTTCTTAAATGTTAAAATGCAGCATTTGCTCGATTTCTGTGAACTGAAACTGAAATTCAGGATGCAAATGAAGCTCTGGAAAATTCTGATTCCAAGGAAGAGATTTTCAAGCTTTCAATAAGTGAAGTGTAAACTGCTTTGTGCAGATTTTTTCAAACTCATATTTGATACTTCTGTAAATTTAAAATAAAACAATACAGAAGTTATGAGTATTTTCCTATTTGTTGAGAAATCCTTGAAAACCATGCTTTTAGATTGTAACAAGGCGTTTTAGCAGATTTCATTGAAGTACTGTAAATAATAATTCAAAATAGGTGTAAAAACCTTGGGTTTCTTGGCTCTTCATCTAAAGAAACGCCTGGGCTTCAATGTGTTAATAAAAATAATTTAAACTTTAATTCATCAACTATTATTTCATATAGGAATCTCAATCTAGGATCAGATCACTTAGTAACAAAAGCAGAGTTCATAATTAAGTTAAATCAGTGTAATATGTGAATATAACAAAATATCCCAACCATAATTTTGGAGCACTTCTCCCTTGAATAATAATGACAGAAGTACTGTGAATGCAATATGATAACAAATAGGTGTTACAGTTCATCACATACATAAACCATAAATGCAGCTTTCAACCAGTAAGCAGGTATTTTGACACAATGAACATGCTGCTTACATCCATTACTCCACACTGCCTCATAGAGGTTTACCTGCTCCAACTATGCAAGACCACAGCTCTGTGATTCTGATGTTTGCGAGTCTGCACATGGATATGGAAAACATGACATGAGATGGCAGAATGACCACGTAATGAGAATCATAGAGGATGTTTGACAGAGACATGAACTTGATAGCTTGGATCTTGCAAGCCTTTTAAGTTTGTTTAAATTCTGTGTTTACACAGTTCATCTTGAATGGTCCCATTACAGTACTACACATCTAGTTACTTTCTCTATGTGTACCAGGTGGAAGGGAACTTATTACACTCCTTCTAATATGTGCTTCGTAGAAACATTACACACAAAAAAAGTCTAATGCCATTTCGTTATTTGATCAGATGATTTCAAAAAAATAAGTGTTTTTGTTCCAAATTGGATGCGTAATCCCACAAGAATGTATTAAGATAATAGTTTGTTACTTGTAAAATGTGTGGAGTAAAGTATTTCTGACATTAGTTTTAGTAAGAATTATGAGAGATCACACAGAGTCTCGAAATAATTAATCTCTTAAAAGAATTAAAGGAATATGGTTGGTTGGTATCTAATGTTGAGCAGTTGGCAGTGAAGCCATTTGCTCTCTTGCATTCCAGTATTTTGATGTTATATTATCATATTGACTAAAGGTTGGGCAGTGCAGCAGATGGTTTCCATCCATATCTTCTTTAAGTGTACAGAAAGACCCAGAGGGGATCTCACTATACCATCTTGAATAAATGTTTATTGAGAAGGTCATGGCCTGTTAGGAGTCTAAAAGTTGCTACAGAAATTTTTCTTGGTAATGTAGGAATATTAATTAAAGGAATATACCAAGCAACTTTGTCAGAGGTGAAGTATCACAGCAACATGGCATTGAGGTTGGTCAGGTTTCTGAACCGGCATCTGGATGTAAACATGTTGGTTACTTGAAAACACAATGCAGGGTGGTGTAATGTTTAGGAAGATAAGGAGTGCAACTGGCATTCTGATTGGTCTACACTGCACAGTAAAAATGGAAGGAATTCCTTCGACATCCTAGTGTGGCATGTTTGTGTACTGACCTATTGCAAATGATACCCACACAACTACTCTGTTGCCAGCTTGTGTGTCTCTTGGTTTCCATAAAACTAAAATATCTCCATAGCAAATGGTCAGAGACAAAAGCATAAGATATAAAATGTGTTCCAAAAACCGAGATCTATCACTGGTTTAAATTAATGTAATGACTTCCCTTCCACCTGGTATATGCACTAGGTAGAGAAGGTATTACATTCCCACCACAAATTTAATGTCTAGATTCCCCTTGGAAATGTGTTTTGAGGTCCCCAAATTCAAAATTGTATTTTTAGAAAAAGGTATACATGTGTCTGTCACTAGGCTAAAGTGACAGTTACAACTTTTAAAAGCTGGTTGCTATGTGATGACCTTGAAATTCAATTCTAATTGCATTCCAGGATGAAAAATAAAAATGAATGAGGTAATTGGAGAAAATTTTATGCACTGGCAAATATAAACCAAAACAACCTTATCACAAAGATAATGAGATCTACGTTTTCTATGTAGTAAGATTTTGCCCACCTCTTACAGTTTATTTAGAATGAAGAATGCTTCAAAGGCTATTTATCAGAAAATTCAAGACCTAAATTTTATTTGTGATGTTAATGTCTAAAATATCACATTTTAATGAAATCATTGGCCATTTTTGAGAATATTCAGAAAAATGTTCCTTGTACAGGGTAGTTTGGCATGGGGATGTTTTTGAAAATCTTGTTGCATGCTTATAAGATACTGAATTTCCTTTTTTATGTTTTACATATAAATGGATCTTTCTCTAATTTTTACTTTTTCTACATGTGCTATGTACATAATGTATAGAGAAGGTGTTGTAATGCACCCAAATATTCTATACAAGATTTCACTGGAAATACATGTTTTGGGACCCCCTTAGTCCAAAATAAAATTTTAGAAAAAGGTCCAAGCATGTGCAAGTGTGTTGGTGGACAGCATAGCTCAAAAATGAAAAAAACGTAAAACACCAAACTTGGTATTTAAGTTTGGTATCTTCCAAGTATGAGACACAACAATTTTCAAGAAAATCTTCCCATCCCAAGCTAACCTTTACTTTGAACATGTTTAAAAAATTTTGATTTCCTCAAAAATGGCTCTAATGATTTTAATTAAAATACTCTATGTATAAGAGATTTTTTATGATAAACGAAATATATAACTTGAATTTTCTGGGAATAGCCTCTGAAGGCCCCTTCATCCTGGATGACTTTTATATAACTGGAAACCGAAAGAGATATACAAAAATTTACCACACAAAAAATGTAGATCTCATTAAAACACTTAATTTATGTCATACAGATTTTTCTTGTAGAGTTAACAGTTTTCGAGCTATTCCAGATTATTGGTTGCAATTTTAAGACACTTAAACTTTGCTCAAACAGGAAGATATCTTTTTGTCTCGTTTATTTACTCCTGGCAAGCAAAGAGTTTGGAATTTCAATTGTTTCACATAGCAACCGGCTTTTAAAGGACAAGACTATCGCTTTAGCCTGTACATTTTCTTATTTCCGTTCTATTTACAAGGAAACTAGTGCTAAGATTAATTCTGCTTATGTTAATCTTGATTAGTATGATGTACATAACAGATTAATGTTTTGAATTTTGTATACCGAACAGCTAGAGGACATCATGTGAATGGAACACATTTGATTTTTGCCCTTCTACTTACAAGGAACCAACTAATAAGGACAATTTCTGCCATGTTCTCGATTATCAATAAGAAGATAGAAGAATAAGCTTTTTAACAATAATTTGTTACAGAATGTAGAGAAAGCCATGTGAATTGAACACATCAGATTTTTTCTTGTCTTTTATTTAACGGTTCTGAAAACATGTACCTACTAAGCATGTTGTATGTGACAGAGAAAGTAAAAACAAGAAAGTACTTAAACCTTGAAAATAATTATATGACTTCATAATAATGAGAATTTCAGAAATAGTAAATGTCATGACAAATTTTTAAAAATTATGTGATTCAATGATATCTGCTATGTGTGCACCTTTTCTTAAGAGTACTTGTCTCCCTAGTAGGTTTCATGGAATTTTGGAAGCAGGGCAGAGCTAAAGCAATGAGACAGAAATACCATACACTAATAGATATCTTCAATGCTAACGTTTCATTGTCTATAGACCTCAGAGTTCATGCACAAGACTTGTGGTGTTTCATTGAATAATTTATTTTGCAGTAAATTAGATAACTTATTCATCATAATGGCCAAAGAGCCCACAACTCTGAAGAAAGACAGGCAGGAGAGCTCTCGCTTCCTCGTGAAACTAGCATCCAAGAAGAGGTGCATGCAGTTTTTGTGCAATAACTTATTACCTATCTCTTGCAGTTTGTACATTATTATATATTGTATCTGTGGCCTAGTGCTGGTTAGTTTGCAATTTTGCCAGTATGGGGAGTTTTGTCTCTCTCAATTCACTTTACCTTTCATGTGTTATTTATCCAACAAATTTGAGTTAAGCTGTTCATAGACTGAGGAGGTTAAGAAATAGGTTTGTCTTGGATAATATACTATGCACAGGTCATGTGCTGATCATTTCCTATACACATATTCAGCTGTACATTACCATAACATGTTTTAATGCATGAAGGTCTGCAGCTGATAGTGAAAACACCTGCAGATGAACACTTGGATGCAAAACTACACCCACACATCCCTGTTAACTCAGAATTAATCAGTTATCTTTATAATTAAATTCTCAACAACAGCAAAGCATGTTTGGTTCTGTTGCCATATTTCAGCAGTGGGCATTTCTTGGCAATTGTAATGTGTTGGGGCACCTGCACCAATCAGACATTTACTGCCTCCCCTACATTCATACCATCTCTGTGATTAATCATCTTAGAAATCCCGTTGACCATATCCACCACACTTGCAATAATTGCATATTAGTCCATTAGCAATTAAATCCAGGACAGAGGTAGCATAAAGATAAACAACACCAAAATTCAAACTAATGCAATACAAAAGTTTATTATATTCTGTAGAAACATGAAATTAAAAAAAAAATCACTTTACACTAACAATACAAATCTCAAGTTTTAGAAGTGTACAGGAATTTGAGTTATGCTTGTGTACACAGCGATTCATTGAACAAAATTGAATGACTTCAAGATGCACCTGTATGGAAATTCACAGAACTTTTTTAAACCAAGGTGCGTTTCACAACACAGTTTTTTATACATGGGTTTCATAATAATACACTAAGTTATGAACCCTCCACTTTTATAGTTTCAACTACAACTTTAAGGTTTACACTGCAACACACTTATTCACGAGAAACGGGAATTTCCTTGGGCTTTGGTTCTGCATTAAAAGGTGCCTCTATGCTTAGTAGTCCATCGTTTGATAGGTATGACTTAAGATTTGCTGGATCCACATTCTCGGGAATGGTAAGTTCGCGAGTAAATTCCTGATAGTACTTGCTGCCATCTTCTGCTTTTCTCTCCATTTTCCCCTTAATTACTAGCTTGTGGTCTTTCAGAGCAATATTTATCTCTTCAGGCTTAAATCCATCAATGTCTACGTTCACTCTGAAGGTCTCACCTTCTTTCTGCACCACACCCTGGATGGGGACGAAACGGGGTACAGTTCGTCGAAAGGGAAAGTGGTTGAAGAAGTCTCTTTCGAATCTCTCCATGGTGCGATCCATTTCCCGGACCAGATTCCTGAAGTCGTTTGGTCGTGTCAAATCCCATAGATTTCTCGAAGTGGAAATTTGCCCACATGGTCGAAGATTCCAAACAAATTTCAACACAGGCCGCGCAAAAGGAATGATGCGATTGCTGTGGTAGAACATTTTAACTGATCCTCTTAACCTCAACTTACGCGATTTAAACTCAACTGATTTGAAGGATCGGTGCACTCTTCAAATGTCACTGCTCGACAACCGGCGTGTTACAACGTTCGACGCGTTACATGGAGGTTTATATACGCACAAGCCCCTAAATTTTGGGGCGATTTCATCAGCCACTTTAACACGTGATGGAACTCACCAGAATTTACTAGGCGACATCTATAAACACTTTTTGTTTAGTATGGGTATCCAGGCAACAACCAATCATAATGGGCTGTTCCCAACGACTCTCTCTGATTGGCTAGACGTACTAGCTGAACTTGACCGTGGTTGGTTCCCTATTAGAGGCGTATTTCCAATGTTCCAGATATTTCCAGCGAAGCCGCGAAGTTTCGAGATGATTCTAAAGATTGCATCAGACCAAACTGTTCGTATGACTAAACAATAATGCTCAGCAACGTTCATGTACATGTTCCTGGAAGCTGTATGATTCACATATATTCATATTTTTCTCACATGCCCTACAATTTATACATATTAATTTAATTCATCAATGTTTTACTAGTGACAGTAAAATTTGTGTAATTATGCCTTCTATGCTTCTTCTGTCCTTTAGTGTGGGGCCTTTTCAAATTAAAAGTCTTATAAAATCTGAACCACTCTTTTAGTAAGTGAGCTAAAATCTTTTGTTTATTTGATATTCTGGGCGTTCAATAAGCCACACAGTGGTGATTTATTGAAAACCAAGTGAACAACTAGACATAAGCACAGGGTTTAAAGGTACCTTGCTTTTTATTTTTTCCAGAATCTTATTTAAAGCTCAGTTGCAAGAAGGAAGTAATGTTTTGAAATAAAAATGGATGATATTCATGACATAAGCAAGAAATTTACAATGAAGATTAAGCTAATTCACATTAAAGGTAAAAGATAGTTCAAGTTTAATAAATTACATTTCACTACATATGGATATGGTAACAAAAATTGTTATGAGATTTGCATCTGACCTCTTAAATGAAAATGTAATAGCTAGTCGAGAACAAACAAATGAGATATAAAAGAAATAATAATCCTTGTTACCCTGGACAATTAAATAATTTCTGAGACACCTCTGAAGTCACAATTGCAGGTCCCTCTCATTAAGTTCTTCACAAAGTCTAATATAATAATGTGAAGAGAGTGGTGCCCTCTAACTAAAATTTGCAAAACACACAGAATAAATCTAGGGTCCAAAACAACAGAGGCCATGGATGTTTTCGGGTGTTCAAATCTGCAGCATTGCTTCCTCAGAAGCGAAGTAAAATTGGTGTCCTGTATCGCAGATTTAATGCATGTAAGAAAACCTCAAACCTGCTAAAGAAGCATCTGAGCAAAATTTCTGGTCTTTCACATTCTGTATAAAATGGGATGTTGAGAACCATTGTAGTTAAAGAGTATCCATAAATAAAGTTAAAATTCATTCTTTTACACAGAATAATGTAATGTAATAATATGTTGGTTTTCTCCAGAACTGCTGATATTCTCAAAATAAATATTATACACATTAAGTGAAATAAGACAAACTGGAGTACTGTATGTGTATTTTTTTTTTTTTTTCCTTTATTTTTTCTGGCTGAGAATCAATCAGAAGGTTTCTGGGTTGAGAAGTTGAAATATTGACTGAACAACCTCAAAGTTGGTCTGTAATTATATGATTCAATTGAAAGTATATATATTTTAAAGCAGGCATAGGGTAGGCATCCCCAACCTTTTGAATTTGTGAGTCCTCAGAATCAATTCCTATAGAAAAGCCCCTAAGGAGGAAGAGGTGAAATGTTAGGTAATACACTGTAGGTAGAGAAGGTACTGTATTCCATCCAAAATTTTGATATCAAGATTTCATTGGTAATATACATTTTGGGTTCCACTGAATAAAAAAAAAGAAGGAAAAAAAGAAAACACATATTTTTTTTTTAAGGTCTGTATGCTCATGTGCCCAAACTTAATATTTAAGTTCAGCATCTTCCACAGATGTGATATGAAGATTTTTAACAAAATCTCCCCTCCACAAACTGCCCCCTATATGGAACATTTTGCAAAAATTAGATTTTCTTAAAAATAGCTCTAATGATTTTGATTAAAATACCCTATGTTTAAACTAGTTTTATGACATAAAATGTATTTCTGGAAATAACCACATTTCATTTAAAGTTTCGATTTGGATATTAACAGAATTCTTGGAATTGCAACATCAACATATTCTTGGTATAACCTCACTCCCAAACTGGCTGCGAGGTATTTTTCCACTGTGCGTATGGACATGATTCAGCACTGCTACTGTAAACAAGAGCTCACTTCTGTTACAGTTTTGCTCTGCTCTGGAAATGCAGTATTGAGTATATGGTATAGTTCAGTTATTACAAGTGCTTTATTATTTTGTCCTGCACTTAGTTACAAACTGTATTATGACTCAGCATTTGTTTTGTACTGCACAGCATGTATTTGTTTATGATTTGCATGTGTCAACCCAGTCAACATACATATATACATAACATTGCAATCTGTAGATCCTATTATGAGCCAAGACTCAAAGCCCAAACTCTAGGATGTAGATCATGTCAACAATTACATTTATTCATACTTATTAATACATTTATTTACAAATAATAACTCTGACAATGAATTTTCAGAGGTGTCAGTTTTGCATAATTTTCAATTACATGTCTGTTTCCAAAAGTCTACCTGTACACTTGCATTCTTAGAATATTCATGTTTATTATACTTACATTGTCACATTATTGCCAGTATGTTTTAATTGAATGAAATCCTCCTCTGTATAGAAGGTGTGAGTAATAAGATATTTTTTTAATTCTGATCTAAACTTGTTTTTGTTCATTTGCAATTCTTTTATAGAAGAGGGAAGTGAATTAAACAAAACTATTCCTTTGTAGTAAACCCCTTTTTGGAATAACTGCAAATTATTTGCTGGTCCATGTAAGTCCTGCCTATGTCTAGTCTCTTCGTTATACGATTTGCAGCAAGATTTCTAGGTGTAAAAGTTCCAGCCCATACAACACTCTATGGACTTTATACAATAAATTTCAGGCCACAGGAAGTATCCAGCCTAAGTAATCTAAAAGTGGCGTACAATTCTTGCCGAAGAAACATTAGACATTGGTCATCGTTTGGAGAATTGCTTAGGCATCTTTCATAACAGGTAGACATTTCTTATGGCTCTGTACAAAGAGGTACCAAATTGCTGAAGATAAAACCATATAAAGTAACTTTGGCACATGCTCTTCAACCAGGTGATCTTGTAATTCGGCACACATTTTGTGAGTGGACTCTCAATAGCGTATACAATGTGAAATTGGCTCACATTTAATGTTTTTCATGGACAAGGCTTGGTTCCACCTTCATGGATATGTGTGTATAAAATAATCATTATTGGAGCTCTGAGGAACCTACTATTGTTCATGAAGAAAAACTTTATGTAAGGTGGAGGGCCAACCCTTTTTGAGTCAACCGTAAGTATGTGAGTACAATTTTGTCCCCGTTTTTTAGAGAATTAACAGACAAGGAGCGTGATTTTGCCTTTGACAGAGATCATGATTTTGACTCTGCATCAGCCCATATGACCAATTGATGAAAACAATTGAAAGTGTGTTTCAGGACAGAATTATCAGTACAGATTTGTGGCTCCCTCTGTCCCCCAACCTAACCCCCTGCAATTTCTATATCTCTGTGGTAACTTAAAACATACAGTGTACAAGACTAACTCACACACCCTGGAAGGATTAAAACAAAATATCCACCTGCAAATTGCCAGCATTTCTCAAGGTGAACTACTGTTTCCTAAAGAGGTACCACAGCGGCCAGTTTCAGCATCTCCTTTCATAAAGTTGGTAAGTAAAGCATTTAAAAGTAATTTAAATTTTTGTTTGGTTTCATCCATGCCTTTCTATGTTAGTGGCAGACAGCAACAAGCACCGTGGATGGGGACATGCAAATCACCGAGGAGCCAGTTCATACTTTTTTTGACTCACTTGTTAACTTACACTAGCTGGGTAATAAAACTAAGGTACCATCACTTGATTAAGTGACACAAGGATAAATAGACCGGTTCCACATTCTTTGAAATGAACAAGTTAACATAAATATTATAAAATATTTGCTTCAGATAGTGATCTGGTCATCAATTGCATTGTCAATATATATTTATGATGTTCTAATAAATGTAAAAGAAAATATGCTTAATCATAGTACAAGAAAAGAAATACATAATTACAATACAAGAAACATAAGCAAACTGGATAGGCCTTACCATAGATTAAGTAAAACAAGTAAACATTATAGAATAATAGGTATAAAGTTTTTTAATGCACTACCAGATAGAATATGTAACCTTAATCTTCAGGTATTTAAGAATAGAGTATATACATGGCCGATGAAAAATCCTGTATATAGTATTCAGGAATGTGAAGAGCTGAACAAGAACAGCATATGAGTTTGAGTGTTGTTTTGTATATTGTATAGCCAAGGAGGATATGATTATATATATAGTTGTAAGTGACAAAGTCTATTGTAAATTTTTGTATTTACCCAATGACAATTCAATTCAATATTTAGTGTAACATATTTAGTTAAGTTTTTAATTTTAATATAATATTAGTATATTTGCCCTTTTTTAAGTTAATATGAACTTTATTTCTGCATAATTCAAGTGTAACTAGTTCTGTATTTTAGTATTATAATGTATTTTGTTTTGGGTTTAGTTCATTGAAAATATTTGGTAGAGGTTAAGGTCAATATTTACTTTTGCTTCCCTTCCTAGTGAGTGGACCTCTATACGCACTATGTACATAGAGTATAGAGAATGTATTGCACTCCACCAAAAAATTCGATACCGAGATTTCACCGGAAATATATGTTTTAGGGTCCCCTGTATCCATAAAAAGTATTTTCAGAAAAAGATCTGTGTGTGTGTGTGTGTGTGTGTGTGTGTGTGTGTGTGTGTGTGTGTGTGTCCGTGTGTCTGTGAACACGATAATTCAAAAACGAAAAGTCTATAAAATACCAAACTTGGAATTTAAGTTTAGTATCTTCCAGGGATGTGACACAAAGATTTTGAGAAAAATCCCCCCACCCCAAACTACCTTTTACATGGAAAATTTTTCGAAAATTTTGATTTTCTAAAAAATGGCTCTAACAATTTTGATTAAAATATCGTATAATAAAGTTATTTACCTGACAAATAAAATGTATATTTTGAATTTTCTGGGAATAGCCTCTGAAGACTACTTTATTCTGGATGAATTTTTCATAACTAATAAACCATAAGAGATGAACAAAAACTTAACCCACACAATGTAGGGCACGTTAAAGCACACAATTTATGTGATATACATTTTTTTCGTTGAGTTGATCGTTTTTGAGATATTCCTTTTTCTTGGTTTCAGCTTTGAAAAACTTATACTTTTCTCATACAGGAATTTGTCAACTCCTGTCCATACAAACAAAGGAACATCAGTCACATAGCAACCAGATTTTGGCTTTCACTTTAACCTATGATACTTCCTTATTTCGCTTCTACTTACAATAAAGCAAGAAATAAGACTATTTCTGCTAATTTTGCTCGATTAGCATGAAATAAATAAAAGATAAGCTTATTAACAATAATAATTTACAGAGATATAGAGAAAGTCATGTGAATGGAACACATCAAATTTTTTTACTTTCTCATGTTTACAGACGAATGTTCTTTGAAAAGCATGTGTTTATTAATTGTCACATTCAATGATTCTGGTACCCCTAACTCTGCAGCACGATTCCTTAAGGATTTAACCAGAGATTATTGAATAGATTTTTCCACATCAGCACAAAGTCCACTGCTCGTTGCGTTGTAAACACTGCCCATTAAAAATGTTTTCCGTTCCCACGCTAGTAACATTTTCTTTGTCGGTGCTGCTTTCACAAACCATGCAACGAAATCATCCATTCATTGATTTGCCATTAATTTGATGCTCATGAACCCACACTGGACACTAAGCGTTCCTCAATTGTGTAATCACTTGTATCAGCCATTCTTTCTCAATATCTTGGCATCAACTAATTTGATTCATAAGATTTGTTGTCATAAGAGCTACAACAATTGAACAATCAAAGTTGTCAACAATGGGTATCTGATAGAAGAATAATATGAATATACACCAACCTCAAAAAAACATACTTACTCAAGTAATTTTAAATTTAGTACAGGGGTATGCAGACTTTGCGGCCACACTGTATGTGTGAGGAATGTGTCCTGCAATTTGTGCCATTCATTTTTGTTATATCGTTTATAAGAGCACAAGAACACATGAACACTCTAACTTTTGGCACCTTATGATTTATTGGATATTATTTCTTTGATTACCATAATGCACACGTATATGCGGTAATTTAAAATATACAGTATTTAAATCTGCTGCACTACACCTCTAACCTCAATGAAATGTGGCATCAATGTCAGCTTGGCTTGTGCACATTTTAAGTAATTTTTGCACATGCATGACTGGACCTTTAGGGCCAAATTAGCATGCACACTGCAAAGCATACTCCCGCACTCTGACAGAAATTGTACATTAATGACATCCAATAGTAGCACACTGAAGTGGAAGTCAAGGCCGCTAGAAGGCAGCAATGTTAATTCTTTTTAGCACTGTATTTCTTAATGCAGTGACTGTAACAGTGTGTTAATATTGCCATCTTGTGACTTTGGCAGAATGGGTAACATACATGTGCATGGAATGGCATATTTCAGATTATCCAAATTCTCAACTGCAATTTAATTTCTACATTACTTTGTTCTTGCCTGAGCAACTGCAACCTAACACTCCCTCCTGGGGAAAGGGATGAGAGGAGAAGAAACTAAAGGCCAGCACAGAGGAAACAACATATCTAGGCATACGGAGATGCACAGAAGTTTCTAACAGTTTCACTAATGACAGCCCTGGTGCACCACGGAGGCTATACAGGTGTTGGGATGCCGGAAGGAGGTCTTTACAATGGCACCTAGCCTCAAACAGCAAAACCAGGGGGAAGGGAGTTTCACTTGAAGGAAGCATCTGTGCCATCTGCCTACAAAGCATCAAGCCACACCAGCGCCAACCTGAAAGATGAAGTTGGAAATGAAATGAAGGACTGAAGGGAAAGGAATCATGGTAGATATATAACCCCAGTGTTCGTCTTAGGGGCCGCAGGAAAACCACGGAAAAATCCAGGGCCAGAGTGCACTGTCAATGGGGATTGAACCTAGACCTCCAAAATGCCACTCCCAGATGAAACACCTTAGCCACCTGGCTCCATTCTTGCCTGACAATGCTGTACTTAAATGTATGCAGCAAATATCCACAAAAATACCCGTTATTGTGTGTGACAGCTTATGCATTAGTATAATCATCATTGTTGATTTTGTTGTTGTTGTGAGCAGCTGTAGTTGTATCAGCTTGTTCGCAGTCATAACTATTATGCAGCAGTTGCTATTTAATTTTCTGGGCTATCCAAAAATTCAACATTATTAAAAAAATAATTAAACAAAATTTTAATTCAATAATCAGTGGATTTAAGCTCCAAAAATAAAATTTACACTTTTTACTTTCTCTATATGTACTATGTACATAGTGTATAGAGAAGGTATTGTATTGCATCCAAAAATTCAATTGCGAGATTTCACTGGATATATATGTTTTGAGACCCCCTGAATCCAAAAAAAAACACTTTTACAAAAATGTGTGTGTGTGTGTGTGTAAACGAAAAGACCATTAAAAACCAAACTTGATATTTAAGTTTGGTATCTCCCAAGGATGCGACACAAAAATTTTCAAGAAAATCCTCCCACCCCCAACTACCCTTTACATGGAACTTTTTTCGAAAACTTTTATTTTCTCAAAAATGGCTCTAATGATTTTGATTAAAATAGCCTATATTTAAGATATTTACATGACAAATAAAATGTATAGCTTGAGTTTTCTGGGAATAGCCTCTAAAGACCTCTTTATTCTGGATGATTTTTATTGAATTTTACATAACTGGTAAACCGTAAGAGATAGACAAAAACTTACCACACAAAAAATGTAGATCACATTAAAACACACAATTTATGTTATAAACATTTTTTTTTGTAGAGTTGATCATTTTTCAGATATTTCTTGTTTTTGGTTTCAGCCTTGAAAAACTTATACTTTTCTCATACAGGAATTTGTCAACTCCTATCCATACAAACAAAGGAACTTCAATCACTTAGCAACCAGCTTTTGACTATCACTTTAACCTATGGTACTTCCTTATTTCGCTTCTACTTACAAGGAAGGAAGTAATAAGATTATTTCTGCTAATTTTTTCTCGATTATCATGAAGTAAATAGAAGCATAAGCTTTTTTAACATGAATTTATTGCAGAGATGTAGAGAAAGTCATGTGAATGGAACATGTCAGATTTTTTTAGAACATGTCTAAACAAGTGCTCACACTTTTTGGACACCCAGAATGTATACGCACAAGCTGCTACTGCTTGTCACATTAACAAATTTAAACCTATCATGCATAAATGCAAACAACTGGTCTTTCTAGTATTGACCATTAAGTCTTGTGCTTGGCTTATGGAAGGGTCTTAAAAATAAGAGAAGACTACAATATCAGAGAGATTAAAGGGCTACCTGTGAGTTGTTCAATGTGCTGGTACAAAGCCAATTGCTCAAAACTTCAATGCTCAAAAATATTCTTAAATATCACTTTGGGACAGCACCTTGCACTACTGGAAGGGCTCAGACAGAGTAAGAGAAAGTTGC
Organism: Hymenopus coronatus; assembly: GCA_030762935.1. Classification (NCBI taxonomy): domain Eukaryota; kingdom Metazoa; phylum Arthropoda; class Insecta; order Mantodea; family Hymenopodidae; genus Hymenopus; species Hymenopus coronatus. Next base: position 15,023,960 of record CM060898.1, on the reverse strand, counting down.
TTAAACTAACTTTATCTCTTACAAGGACACAAATAAGACTAATAACAGACCTCTTTGCAGGTCACTGTAGTTCAGAAAACGCCTGCATACCTTGGCATCTATAAAGAAAACCTAATTGAATTGAATTCATTTATCAGTCATTGGGTAAATACAAAAATTTACAATAGAATTTGTTGCTTACAACTATATATACAATCATATCTTCCTTGGCTATACAATATACAAAACAACACTTAAACTCATATGCTGTTCTTGTTCAGCTCTTCACATTCCTGAATACTATATACAGGATTTTTCATCGGCCATGTATATACTCTATTCTTAAATACCTGAAGATTAAGGTTACATATTCTATCTGGTAGTGCATTAAAAAACCTTATACCTATTATTCTATAATGTTTACTTGTTTTACTTAATCTATGATAAGGCACATCCAGTTTGTTTATGTTTCTTGTATTGTAATTATGTATTTCTTTTCTTGTACAATGATTAAGCATATTTTCTTTTACATTTATTAGAACATCATAAATTTATAAATTTACAATTGTGAGAATTTTTAGTTTAACAAAGAGTATTTTACAATAATCCATTTTTTTGGCATCTGATAGACTTCTGATGACCTTTTTTTCAAATCCTTAGCACCTCTAATACACATGAACTGATATCCAATAAAATTAACCCATATCTAAACATGCTTTGAAAGAAAGAAAAATAAGCTGTTCGTAGAAAATCATTTGAGATGACCTTTTTTAAATTTGCTATTAAAAATACTACCCAAGACAATTTACTACATACAAGATCTATATGTGGATTCCATGAAAATTGTTTATCCAGCACTATTTCCAGTAATTTAACTTCTTCAGTTGTGGTCTCACTTAGAACTCTAGAATTCTTTAGTGTGAAGACTATATTTTGTGATTTTGCTTCATTCATGTAAAAACCATTATTCTTAATGGTAGGTCATGCAGTGAAGAAGAAACTATCCCTCATGTAATTGACTGCAAGGCATTAGCCAGACTAAGATATACATACCTGGGAGTGACTGGTTTGGAAGATATCCAAGTTAATAGTCTAAAACTCCTGTTAAAGTTACTGGTATATTTAACTCTTACCTACAGTTGTGAAGTCCCATGGGCTGCAAGGTCCCCTCCCTGGAATTTGACCTAGAAGAGCTCTTCTTTTCACTACCTTCCTAGAATCCATTCCGCTTATCATCTGTGTTGATATGTTTCCTGATTTTGAAATTGCAATGTTGTCCCATGCCTGAGTGGCATATAAATTAAACATATTTTTGGACTGCACAATTAGCTTTTGTGAGAAGAGATGACTAATATTCAACAGAAAACTTGGGAAAATACTTGATGTATCGATGTGTCAGACATTGAAATAATATCTATAGAAGAAGGAGAATACTTCGCAGCGATCATGATTATGACTCAAATATTTTAATGGTCAGCAATGAAGACAGTGAGAAATATGAAATTGCTGCAGATGTGACCCAAGTGGCCTGTAGGTACACAATAAATTGAAAGTCCCTGCTTTATGTTTGGAATTGCTAGACTGAACGCTAGTGAAAAAGTGGGAACCATGAAGAAAAAAGAAAAGAGATTTCTCCACAGTACCTGTCCCAATATAATTGTAAAATTGGAAGCAGTGTTTGTGTTACAGCTGTCTCTCCTGTGCCCAAGAAAAGGAAAGCTGGAATTCTAATTTCTCTGCCAAAGAATAAAAGGAAGACTAGTTATTTGTGCCAAAACAAATTCAGAAATAATTTGAACTGTCTCAATTTACCCAAAATGTAATTACTCAAAAGGTCAAAGTGCTACAAGAAAGAGTGCCTGAGATGTATCAGTTTTTACTTGCGCTACACGTACTATGTACATATGTAGTGTATTGCACCCGAAAATTTGATTCTGAGATTTCACCAGAAATACAGGTTTTGGGTCCCCCTGAATCCAAAAAAAACATTTCTGGAAAAAGGTCCATGTGTGTGTGTTTCTGTGTATGTGTGTCCGTGGACAGCATAGCTCAAAAACGAAAAGATCGTCAAATACCAAACTTGGTATTTAAGTTTCGTATCTTGCAAGGATGCGACACAAAGATTTTCAAGAAACCCCCCCCCACCCCAACTACCCTTTGTATGGAATTTTTTTCAAACATTTTGATTTTCTCATTTACCTGACAAATAATATGTATATCTTAAATTTTCTGGGAATAGCCTCTGAAGACTGCTTTATTAAACATGAATTTTACAGAATTTTGTATAACTGCTAAACCGTAAGAGATAAAAAAAAACATACCACTCAAAAAATGTAGAGCACATTAAAACACACGACTTATCTTTTTTTCATGCAGTTGATCAGTTTTGAGGTATTCCTTGTTATTGGTTTCAGCTTTGAAAAACTTATACTTTTCTCATAGAGGAATTTGTCAACTCCTGTCCATACAAAGGAATTTCAGTCACATAGCAACCAGCTTTTGACTATCACTTTAACCTATGCTATTCCCTTATTTTGCTTCTACTCACAAGGAAGTAAGTAATAAGACTATTTCTGCTAATTTTTTTCTCGATTAGCATGAAGTAAATAGAAGCATAAGTTTTTAACAATAATTTGTTGCAGAGATGTAGAGAAAGTCATGTGAATGGAACACATCAGATTTTTCTGAGTAAGTATGTACGCCACTTATGCCACTTGGTAAGTTTCTAATTTATGAGAAATTTAAAAGAAAAACAAACAGTTTTCAATAAAAAAAAAACATAAAACTTTGGATTATAGATAAATTTATCTTTGTTTGTGTAAAATGAAATGTTCACTTAAGTGATATTTTCAATTGGTTAAAATTGATATAAAGAATGTTGTGCTTTGAAAATTGTAATTACATTCAAAACTAACATAGAAAGTATTGTAATTTGTTATTATAATTTTCAGTATATCATGGTAACTTAAAAAAAATATGATGTGTTCCATTCACATGACTTTCTCTATGTTTTATAACAAATTATTGTTAATAAGATTATTCTTCTCTCTCTTCATGCTAATCAAGATGAACATTAGCAGAAATCTTTATCACTTAGTTCCTTCTGAGTAGAAGGGAAATAGGGAACACACTAGGCTAAACCAACAGTCAAATGATTTAAAATGTGGTAAGTATTTTAAAGCTGAAACTAATAACAGGAATATCTTGCAAACAGTCAATGCCACAAAAAAATGGGTATGACATAAACTGGTGTTTTAACAAGATCTACATGTTCTGTGTAGTAAGTATTTGTCTATCTCATACAATTTACTAGTCATACAAAATTCAGCAAAATTCATCCAGAATAAACAGGTCTTCAGAAGCTATTCCCAGAAAATTGAAGATATACATTTTATTTGTGATAGAAATGAGTTTAATATATAATATTTAAATCAAAATCGTTGGAGTCATTTTTGAGAAAAACAAAATTTTTGAAAATGTTTTCTGGCTTCCACGACTCCAACGTCACTCTGCCACCGTGAGCTGTATTTTAAAAGTTTATTTACCGCTATTTACACAATTTTCGCCTTGAAAGAGACCGGCTAGAATAAAATGAAGAGAAAAGAAGTTTGGTAGAATTAAAAACCCTCCCCAACATTCGCCTAGTGACCCGGAAACCCCCCCCCCGAAAAAAAAAACCGTGTCAGAGAGGTGTGCCCGAGAATCGAACCCACATCGTCTCGAATGGCAGCCCCAGACGAAACGCCTGAGTCATCTGACTCGGTTATTGTGGTGGTAGGGTACCTGCCTCATATTCAAGAGGTCTGGTGTTCGAATCTCGGTTAGGTGAGTTATCTGGATAGGGTTTTCTTCCGGGGTTTTGTCGCCCTCTGTGGTGTAATGTTTACCATGCTAACTTCATATACTCAAGATCGCTTGTTCAAACCCTGACAATACATTTTTTTCAGGCGTAAAAATCCTTACCATGGCTTACTTCGGAAGGGAAGTAATGCCGTTGGTCCCGTGTCGTAGATTTACAGCACGTAAAAGAATCTCAAGCCTGGTAAAGATGCCTCTGAGCAAAATAAAGTGGTCCACTATCGAATGGGACGCTGAGAACCACAGCAGTTAAAGAGCGTCCGTCCATAAATAACCTTCATTTCCAATTTTCCGGGGTTTTGCCTTATCCTGTCGGTTAACTCTAAGCTCTATGGACCTCCGCCTCATCTGAGCATCATTTCATTCGTCCATTGACCGACATGAATCTACCAGGTTTATAGGACGTTAAAAAAAATACTTTCTCATACATATATTAGATAGGGGGTAACGAAAATAATTGGAATACAACTTTTTGTTGTCAGCAAGATAATAATTATCCGTATTAATTCGCTGTGGAAAAAAAATCAAATTACTTGGATACGGGACTCAAATTACAAACAAATAATTCCTTTCGGCTCGGCCCTCACCGCATGCCAAAAGACTATGTGCGGACTGCGGATTTAGACATCTGGTGACTATACTTTATACTATCTAATAGTTTCCGCTATTTGCTGCCCTCTATCAGTAGCCTTTCGTACTAGCATGTGAGCAGGTCCGAAATTCCACTAATAAAGTGAACTAAAGAAATGCCTCTGTTCGGAATTAAAATCCCATAAACTAAAACAACTTGCAGTAAAAATTCCATTTTCTATAGCAAAATTAAAACCAAATGCTGCCCGTCTGGGTAGCGCTTCTGCCTCACTTCAACAGTCGTGAGTTCGAATCTCGCTTAGTGTGAGTTATCCGGATAAGGTTTTTTTTCTCGGGTTTTCCCTTATCCTGAGAAGACGAATATCCAGTAAATTTAAGCTATATGAGCCCCGATGTCATCTCAGCATCATTTCACCGAGTTCATTCATCGTCTGATATGACCAACCATGTTAAAGGATGTTAAGTTAAATAATAATAATAATAATAATATGCTTAAAGCCTTAATATAAAATAGTCAGAGCGTGAATAAATAAATAAAAAAGGAATGGTACCGTAAGTGGAATAGTTGAATCTATTGAAATAATCGTAATTATAATTATTTTATGTGCAAGAAAAGCACATATGGCACAGGAATGAATGGAATGAAAATAGTTACAATTATCTTAGTACTAGAAAAAATAACATCATAGAAATGGATGAGAAGTATAAGGACATTTAGCTGGAGATATTACCACGAACAATAATGTTTTTATATTTTTTGACGAAAATTTGTCTAATTATGAGTTCACTGTGTTGAAAAGTCCCTCTCACTGTCTACATTTGTGGTTAGAAACTATACTGGCTTCAAGCAGCTGATTGAAAAATCAATGTGTTCTTTCATCAGCCCCTTCATTAATTTAGATACCGTGTCTAGTTACACATCAACTGTCTTTATCTTATACTTTCAGTAACGCATCTTTCCAGAGGCCCTGGAATCTGACTCACGTGTGACATTGGCTCATTGGATACGGCTACTAGTAGTACATTAGGTAAGTGAAACATTTAGTGTGAGCAGTTGAGTAAAACATTGACTGGCAACCGTTGAGGAACAATTTTGCTACACCTTTCACTCCCCAATCTTATTTACACCTGCCATCCTGCAAACCTCACATTTCCATCAGGACGTGGTTAAATTCTAGCAAGAATGGGTGTACACGTCTAACACACCATCGGTCTGCCCTCGGCCCGCCAACTGCTCGCTGTCGTTTATGGGGTCTCTCGGCATCTATGATAACGGTTAGATATTGATATAACGACTTTAAATCTGATCAAATATCCATTTTGACGAGGAGCGTCCAGTTGCCTAGCAATGTGACTACCGAGGAAATCGTTGAAAAAGTTCACGATATGGTTCTCGGTTATCGAACGAAAGTTCGTGAAGTGACAGAGACCTTAGGTGTGTTGATGGGAACGGCAATTAATAGTTTGCATGATAAGTTGGAGATGAAACAGTTGTCGGCACGATAGGCTCCACGATTGTTCGCATTGAAAAACAAACGGATGTAGCTTTCAACTGCAAAGCTAAGTTTGGAGCTATTTAAACGAAATCCGAAGTACTTTTTCGTCCAGTTGTGACTGACAGTGACACCTAGGTTAATCATTATACTCCGGAAACCAAGCAACAATTAAAACAATGGGTTACTTCCCGTGAATCTGCTCCAAAGAAGACAAAAAACGATTCCATCGGCCTGAGTCGACCTCCCTTGTTATCTATGGACAACATCTAGTCGCTGGTTCCAATGGCGGAGAGCGATGGATTTTTTTCGGGCGTAAAAATCCTTAGCATGGCTTCCCTAAGAGCGAAGTAGGTAAAGTCGTTGGTTCCGTTTCGTAGACACGTAAATCTTAAGCCTGATAAAGAAGATTCTGAGCAAAATTAAGAGGTCTTTGACGTGCAGTTTAGAATGGGACACTGAGAACCAGAGCAGTTAAAGAACGCCCATAAATAAAACATTTCATTTCCATCGGCCGGAAAAGTAAAGGGATGCCAAGGATGCCATACTTGCTGGATTCTTAGAAAAAGATAAACTTATTACTGGACAATACTACACTGAGATATTGTCCCGATTCGATAAAAAGTTGAAGGAGACGAGGTCTCATTTGGCAAAGAAGAGAGTGTTGTCTCACCACACAAAGCCCAACACATTCATTCGGAATTGCCGCCTTAAACTACATTCTTTACGTTATGAATTGTTGCTGCTACCAACCCCCCTCCTCCCCCCAATATTAATCCAACTTGCTTCTCTGTGATTCCTTCTTGTTTCCAAACTGAAGGAAGGCTTGAGCAAGTGAGGTTACGCGTCGAGAAAGAGACACATTTTGCAGTGCTTGACAATTGCTATTTTTGGAGGGGTTAAAATGGCAGGAATATTGGGAGAAGTGTACACCAATAAAAAAAACTGATGTGTTCCATTCACATGATTTTCTCTACATCCCTGCAACAAATTATTGTTAAAAAGCTTATGCTTCTATTTACTTCATGCTAATCGAGAAAAAATCAGTCTTATTACTTGCTTCCTTGTAAGTAGGAGCGAAATAAGGGAGTACCATAGGTTAAAGTGATAGTCAAAAGCTGGTTGCTATGTGACTGAAGTTCCTTCGTTTGTATGGACAGGAGTTGACAAATTCCTGTATGAGAAAAGTATAAGTTTTTCAAAGCTGAAACCAAAAGCAAGGAATATCTCAAGAACGATATACTCCACGAAAAAATGTATAATAACATAAATTGTGTGTTTTAACGCGTTCTACATTTTCTGTATGGTTATTTTTGTCCATTTCATACGGTTTAGCAGTTATGTTAAGTTTCGTAAAATCCATCCAGAATAAAGTAGTCTTCAGAGGCTATTCTCAGAAAAATCAAAATATACATATTTCTCAGCTATTATTTTTTAATGTATGGCATTTTAATCAAAATTGTTAGAGCCATTTTTGAAAATAATAAAGTTTTTGATTTTTTTTTTCATGTAAAGGATAGTTTGGGATGGGGGGAATTTCATCAAAATCTTCGTGTCCCATTTCTGGAAGATACTTAACTTAAATGCCAAATTTTGTATGTTACCGACTTTTCATTTTTGAGTTATCGTGTTCAGAGACACACGGACACACACGTAGCTTTTTTTAAAAAATGTTTCTTTTATAGAGGGACCCTAAAACGTGCCTTTCCTGTGAAATCTCGGTAACAAATTTTGGGTGGAGTGCAATACCTTCTCTACTTACGTACCATATATTATTAAGAGACAGTAAAATGGCGTCTTTATTCCTAACATGGGTATTTATTGAACCGCCACCTAATAAGCCAAAACTCCCTCATTCTATAGATAACTATGATATTCAGAAAATTGTTGAGAGTGGTCTTCTGTTTGAGCACGAGCATTAGGATTACTCATGGACGGGTTCTCAACCATTGGCGCAGAGCACATTTGGAGAGTGCAGGAGGGAGGGATGAGGTGAGAGACCAGCAGGGCAACTAGATCCGGATGACGACGAGCGCAAGCACAGCTCCAGGACAAACGTCTCCAACGGTGTTCGGGCCCGACCCACGAGTCCCGAGCCTCCGGGGGTTCCGCGAAGATGCCCCAGCCTAAGGTATTAAGTCGGTATTACGACAGGAATAAACCGTCGGCAAGCGGCTCGCCGTGGCCTTGTAGTTAAACCACTCGTCTCTCATCTAGACGGCCCGGGTTCGATCCCAAGCGACATGTGGGATTTGTGGTGGATAAACTGGCGCAGGGGCGGGTTTATTTTCGGGTTTTCCCCGCCATCGCATTCCACCGGTGCTCCATCTTTTTTTCCATGTGTCATCATTGTCATTGCTTGCGATGCGTTTTGTAGAAAAAGCGGGTGTTAATCACTATAAAAAAAAAGCCGGCTAGCCACCATCCAGCCTCAACTCGCAGAGCACCGCCGCCTGGCCGTTCAACCCTGACACATGATAAAGAAGCGATGGGCAGGAAATGAGGAACAGAGAAATTCGGGAGATGTAATGAATCTTCGCAGCATTCGCACGGCGACCCGGGAAACCCCCGAAAAAACCTTGGCCGGCCACGGAACCGAACTTGTGTTCAGATCACACTCGTTACCACTCGCCACCTCGCTCGGTTGAGCATGTGGAACTGCTACACACTATTTTGTTTTATGGCGGGAAAATATAAATTAGAAAAAACATTGGAGTCCCACATTGTCACATAAATAATGAAATATTGTGCAGCCATTATGAGAACTCATCTTTATGCAGAATATATTGTTTAATTATATAATATGAATACATTTGGATTTGTATGGTAATATATTAGTATTAATATCATTGTTGTTTTTATTATTTCATTGTCATGTTTGCTTTCCATTACCATATTATTTGTAGATATACGATCAATTCTGTTTTAAGTATTCTGTGTCATTAGGCGAACTATGAATTATGATTAAATGAAAACAATTCTGATGTGTTAAATCATTTATATATATATATATATATATATATATATATATATATATATATATATATATATATATATATATATATATATAAATGCAAAGCAGTAATAGTCTACACAAGGCCTTAGCGATGTTCATATCGCTTAGAGCTGGTCGCTACATTATGGCATTGAACTTCAATTAGCTTTCCTTGATCAGGAGAAAGAAAAAGGAATGACGACTTCCCATTTTAGGAAGTATAATCATTTTAAAATTAAAAAAAACAACAAGAAATATTTCGAAAATGGCTAATTCCACAAAAAATTCTATTTAACATAAACTGTTATACTTATACGATATCTAAATGTTTGTCTACATTTTAGAGTTTATCAGTTATGCAAAAGTCATCCAGAATAAAATGAACTTCAGTATATAATGTATCTACATGTTGTCACGAGATATTTTAAACATATGGCATTTTAATCAAACTGCCAGAGCCTTTTTGAGTTATTCACAATTTTCCAAAAATGTTTCCATGTAAAGAGAGGTTTGGGGTGGGCAATGCTCTTGAGAATCCTCGTGCCGCATACTTGGAAGAAGCTGAACTTAAATATCAAGTTTGGCATTTAACCGACTTTGTTTTTGAATTATGTTGTCTATAGACACACACACACACGCATACACTTATTAATATTTTTCTATGATCCGTAGATCTCAACAAAACACACAATGTCAATGGCATTTTTTTCGTGGAGTTGACCGTTTTTGAGATATTCCTTGTTATTGGTTTCAGTTTTAAAATACCTGTTAAAAGCTTTTCTCATATGGGAATTCTGGCAATGCAGAGAAACGGATTTCAACCACATGGAACCGGCTTTTAAAGCATTTGACTATCGTTTAACCTAGTTTATTCCCTTATTTCGCTTCTACTTATAAGAAAGCAAGTAATAAGACCAATTCTGCTAATGTTTATCTCGATTAGCATGAAGTAGATAGAAGAATGAGCGTTTTAACAATAATTTGTAACGGATATGTAGAGAAAGTCATGTGCATGAACACATTAGATTTTGTTTTATTGATATAATGCAATGATAGCCAAATGGCGGCCCGCGGGTCTAATCCGGCCCGCGAGTATGATTCATCCGGCCCGCAAATAAATATATGATTTATTGTTTTTTTAACTTCCTGCATAGATCTCATTTTAAAAGTTGGGGTAGATTTCATGTTTTTGAAGTATTTTGATCTGAGATGGAACTTTTTAACAATGCCTTGAGATGTTAAGTAGAATGCCAACCCGGGGTCTACAGTTAGAACTATGTGAGCTCTAATGTGATTCATCTCTTCAAACAACAGAAGCAACTGGTGTTGATTTTTGGAAACTCATTTCAAAGGAACGTTTTCCACATCTTAGAAACTGGGCTTTAAAACTTACTTCCATATTTGGTGGTACTTACATACGTGAAACTGCCTTCTCTGATATGAAACAGATCAACTGATTCAATGTTATCTCACATTCCTAAGATTGCAACATCAGAACAGGAAGTGGATTTTAAATATGTTGTCAAAGATTTTGACAAACCTCGTCGTTCGCAGTAAAAAGAAATGCTTGCTCCTTCACTGTGCATGTAATAATATTAAAAATAATATGTTCTTAAGTTGGCATTGCTGTTATTTTATTTTTAATACAGTCCTGGCCCTCAAGTAAGGTCCTTACTGCATTCTGGCCCTCAGTGCATTACTAATTGGCCATCACTGATATAATGAGTGGGTCTCACACTACTCGTGAAATTTCGGGTGGAATACAGTAGATACTTCTCATTGTATAGAAAGTAGAAGCAGGGCATATGAACATGGCAACCTCAAAATTTAAATATTAAACACTTTTAGCCTTATTGGGTAAATTGTTTTTTCACACAAGCCGTGTGTAGGACAGAAGTTGGATAGGTAGAGTCAGACTGAAAAATTCAACGCCATAGTCGGGATTTGAACCACAGATCTTTTTCACTTCAGACAAATGAAAGGGCCTGAAACAATTTGCGATTTTAAAATCCGATAATATAGAAATTAAATTGGGTGAAAGACTCCTCATAATCTCTAATTTACATTTATTTTGGCAATCACAATCCGTGATTATCCGTGGGCGCGTATGCTCTCTCTCTAGCAAGCTGTAGAGGTCGACCCGATGGGGATCAAACTCGGGACCTCCCAGGCGCTACTGCTAGTCATCCCGAGCTGTTCCAAAAGTGTGCCTGTTTTGTTAGAAGCCAGCACAACATGGTGCAAGGTCGTTTCTCGCCCACGCTGCTGGGGTTTAAACAGAATTATTATTGTTTATTGCTAAGTCATACATGAACAGCGTTTATCTGCTTGAATATACACTCTCAAGGAATTAGCTTCCAATTACCACCTTAGAGCTCAAGTTACTACTAAAGATGTCCATGAAAATCAGCCTAATTGACTTCTGATTTGTGGCACACGGCGATGATAAGTTATTTCGCACTGCAAGGTAACAAGGAAAAAAAAAAACACCTGATGTGTTCCATTCACGTGACTTTCTCTACATCTCTGTAACAAATTATTGTTAAAATGCTTATTCTTCTGTCTATTTAATGCTAACGCACTAGCAGAAACGGTCTTATTACTTAGCTCTTTTATAAGTAGAAGGGAAATAAGAGAATACACTAGGCTAAAACGACAGTCAGATGCTGTAAAATGTGGTCATTATGGGATTGAAATCCGTTTCTTTACGTGGCCAGGAGTTGACAAGTTCCCGTATGAGAAAAGTTTAAATATTTAAAGCTGAAATCTATATCTCTAAAACGGCCAACTCGACGAAAAAAAAAATGCTTATGACATAAACTGTGTGTTTTATCGTGATCTACATTTTTTGTGTAGTAAGTTTTTGTCTTTCTTTTATGGTTTACCATTTATGCAAAATTTCACAAAATTCACCCAGAATAAACATTGTTCAGAGACTGTTCCCAGAAAATTCAAGATATACATTTTATTTGTCATGTAAATATCTTAAATATAAAAAAAAGTAATCAAAACCGTTAGATTCATTTTTGACAATTTTTTTCCATTTAAAGGGTAGTTGGGGTGGGGGAATTTTCTTGAAAATGTTCGTGTCGCATCCTTGGAAGGTACCAAACTTATATACCAAGTTTGGTATTTAACAGTCTTTTCGTTTTTGAGCTATGCTCTCAACAGACACACAGAGACACACACGCACGGACATTTTTCTGAAAATGCTTTTTTTTTTTGGATTCAGGGGGATCCAAAACATGTATTTCCGGTGAAATCTTGGTATTGAATTTTTGGGTGGAATGCAATACCTGCTCTCTACACTGTGTACATAGTACGTGTAGAGAAAGTAAAAATAGCATCTGTTCCATTCACACAACTTTGACTGGCTGTTCCATATACAAACAATTCTTACAGAAGATTATTCTTTTGTCTACTTCATGCTAATCGAGATAAACATTAGCAGAATTGTTCTTACTAGTTGCTTACTTTTCAAATAGAAGGAAAATAAAGGAACACAAAGCGATAGTCAAATCTTTTAAAGGCTGGTCGTTATGTGAAACAATTGAAGTTCGGTTCGCCTTGCATGGTCTCGTTTGAGAAAAGATGAGTAGTTTAAAACTGAAACAAATAACTAGCAATATCTCTAAATTGGTTTATTCTACTAGAAAAGCGTGTATGACAACTTATGAGTTTTAATGAGATCTACATTTTTGTGCAGTAAGGTTTTGTCTATCTCTTACCGTTTAATCATTATGCAAAAATCTGCAAAATTCATTGAAATAAAGATGTCCACAGAGACTGTTTGAGAAAATTAAAAATATATATTTTATTTTGATGTAAATATCTTTAATATTCGGCATTTTAATCAAAATCATTAGAGCCAATTTTTTAAGAAAAACAAAATTGTCAAAAAAAATGTCCATGTAGTCTGTGGTGGTGGTATGGGGGGGGGGGAGGTTCTTGAAAATGTTTGTGTAGCATCTTTCGTTTTTGAGCTATGCTGTCCACACACACACACACACACACACACATACACACACACACACCATTTTCTAAAAATACTATATACGGATTCAGATGACCCCAAAACATATTTTTGGTGAAATCTCAGCATCGAATTTTTGGGTGGAATACAATATCTTCTCTATATACTATGTACATTGTACGTGAACGAAAAGTAAGAATAATTTCATAATTCATAAACTAAATATCCGTTAAATGCCCAACTTGATATTTTACTTCAAAATCTTCCAAGGATGCGACATGACGATTTTCAAGAATAATCCCCCACCCTAAATAATTATCCTTTACATGGAATTATTTTTTTCTCAAAAACTTTGATTTTTTCAAAACTGGTCTAACAATTTTGATTAAAATACCATATGTTGAAGTTAATTTTATAACAAATGGTGAGTATGTCTAACATCTGAGGCCTCTTTATTCTGAATGACTTCTGCATAACTAAACTGTAAGAGATAAATAAAAACTTACCTGATTTTGTTAAATGTAGATCTCGTTAAAGCACATAATTTTGAAATAACTTGTTTTCGGGGTTAACTATTTCTGATATATTCCTTATTTTGTTTTAAATTTTGCCTGATTATACTTTTCTCAAATGGAAAGTCGTTATTTGGGTTTCTTCTCTTGGTCATGCTTAGAAAATGCATTTCATAGCTTCATACGGCGACCTGCACTAAATGTTTAACTAGTTCTTTCTCTTGCTCCTTGTACCTTCAAGAAAATGTATTATAAAACCACATTTACTAATGTTTATCTCGATTAACATGAAGCAGATTGGATAATAAGCTTTTGTAAGAATAGTTTGCTGAAGAATAGGTAGCGAAAGTCATATGCATGTAAAGCATATTTTCCATTTTTTTGGTTAATGCACATTAACATACACACATCACACACAAGCATATGTATCAATAAACAGGATCTTTTCCTAAAATTCATTTTTTGGGGGTTCAGTCGACCTCCAAAGGCGCATTTGCAAGAAAACGGAAAATCTAATTTTTTATTAAAAACAATTTCTACCTACCATAGATAAGCGTGAAATGAATAGAACAAAAATTGTATGATCTTTTTGCGAAAGAAAGAAATTGTAGTCGTTCCTTTTCAGACGTTTATAAATAGCGCACCGTAGTATGTTTAAAACGTTAATATTTAAACATACATCGGCGAATACTTGAGAAATGGTTGAGGTAGCGAAAATAGTTATTCATTATAAGGTGGTAAAAATGGTGTTTTATATTGTGAGTAGCAAGTTAGCTAAACGAGGCCGTAGACTGAGTTTCGTAATCCCACGAAGAATATAAAATCGTGTGTCATACACTATTTTTAGACAGTTCTCAATATTTATAGATATATTATAATTATAAATAGGTTGTTTTATCTATTTCACAGAGTTCATGCTTAATGGTCTGCGATATTTGGTTGTTGTCTTGCTTAGCACCAGAGCTGACAACATGACTCGTACAGAACGAAAACATTCTATACAACGGAGGCAGTGTAGCAGTTGTAATTTTGCTGTCTCCTCTGCTTGCATAATTTCGTCTGATTCAGCAGACTCCTGTTCATGACATCGAAATCATCCGGCATTTTATGGATCGATACGAGTTTTCAAAGTCATAGCCTACTTGAACGAGGCTGTGGACGCATAAACCTAAGTTGGCTATATTAAGTGTTATAATTTCATAACAATGAGTAACAATATTTTCTACTTTTAACCCTACTGACATCTGGTAAAAGACATAATTTTAGCAGCAACTGTCTAAACACATTATTTCAGTCAAAATCTAGGTGTATTTTAATGTACTCTCAAGATCTTCTGCAGTAAACTTTTCTACTCTATAATGCAATGGTTAGGTACTTTGTTATTTAGAATAAAAAAAAAAAAAATGGTTTCATCGGCTAGTATCAGAACATTATAGATACAGACGCTGGTTTTTCATTCAAACTTATGATTAAGATAGTGTACGTAATCAAAATTGTTTTGAATAATTTTTGTGAGGTAGGGATACCATTGTATTCTAATCAAATATCTGTAATTGATCCCTAAATATCTTGAATCTTCCTCCCCAGAAACATAACCTCTTTTGCATGAAAATATAAATGGAAGCTAATGGTTAAAGAAAGTTGCAAGTATATTATTTTACTCTCTCTCTCTCTCTCTCTCTCTACCACGTTCATAGTAGGTAGAGGAGCTATTGCATTCCACCCAAAAATTCTATACAGAGATTTCATTGGAAAAAATGGTATTTATGTTTAGTATCTTCCAAAGATGAGATATGAAGAATTTAAAGAAACCTCCCACCACCAAATTACTCTTCATATGGAAGGTTTTTCAAAAAGTTCGATTTTCTCAAAAATTGCTCCTGTTAATTAAAATAATATACATTAAAGATATTTACTGACGAATAAAATGTATGCATTGCAATTTTAGAAAAATCTGTAAAGCCCACCTTAAAACCCTTATATCAACTTGTGTAAACATATTAATCTGACTACAAACCTAATAGATGTAATGAAAATATATTGATTATTTACCAATTCCTATTCAGTACTCAAATACCCGTAATAACCAATATCGTCCTAGTTTAAGTAAAACACATGCTAAAATTATAGAACATGATACTGGCGCTTCTAAATGGAAGCTTTGTAATTTTAGATAATACTGTAAATATGTTAAACATGTTAAACAAATCAACGCTCCAATTCTCCGCGACAAACCGATCCAATTCTCTCCCATAAAGCGATCCAATTCTCTCCCACAAACCGATCCAATTCTCCCCTCACAACCCGATTCAATATACCCCACAAACCGATCCGATTCACCCGTACAAACAGATCCAATTCACCTCCACAACCCGATCCAATTCACTCCACAAACCGATCCTATTTACCCGTAGAAACAGATCCAATTCATCCTCACAACCCTATCTATCCACCCCCACAACCAGATGTAATTTACCCCACAACTCGATCTAATTCACCCTCACAAACAGATCCAATTCACCGCCACAAACCGATCCAATTCTCCCCCACAACCCGATCTAATTCACCCCCACAAAAAGATCCAATTCACCCCACAAACCGATTTAATTCACCCCTACAAACTAATCCAATTCACCCCACAAACCGATCTAATTCACCCCCACAATCCGATCTAATTCACCCCCACAAACATATCCAATTCACCGCCATAAACCAATCCAATTCATCCCACAAAAGATCCAATTCACCCCCACAAACAGATCCAATTCGCCGCCACAAACCAATCCAATTCACCCCACAAACAGATCCAATTCACTCCAGAAACAGATCCAATTCACTCCACAAACAGATCCAATTCACCCCACAAACCGATCCAATTCACCCCACAAACCGATCCAATTCTCCGCCACAAACCGAACCAATTCACCGCCACAAACCGATCCAATTCACCCCACAAACAGATCCAATTCTCCGCCACAAACCGATCCAATTCACCGCCACAAACCGATCCGATTCACCCCACAAACCGATCCAATTCACCGCCGCAAACCGATTCACTTTAACCCACAAACCGATCAAATCCATCATTCCCAATGGCTTTTATATAATCTTGTGTAGCTGGTAAGCGTTGAGTGATATACTAAAACGCACTGCGTTATAAATGGTTCAAAGTGTTCAATACACTTTCATTCATTCAGAAATCCTGTTGTTTTTAAATTGTTTCACACAATTGCATGGAAAGAATGGAATTTTAAGGCCTGCATATAGCGTCTAGTTCTTAATTATTTGTCTATCGCTATTCTGTATGTATGACTATAACGAAATATGTAACGTATGTAATGTATGAAATATGTAATATGTAATCTGCAAAAGTTTATTTACACAGAAAAAACCTGATGCGTTCCACTCGCATGACTTTCTCTAGCTGTTACAAAAATTCCATATAAAAGATTATTTTTATACACGTCATGCTAATCAATATAAAACATTACCAGAAATGGTCTTATTACTTGCTTCCTTGTAAGTAGAGGGGGAAATAAGAGTATACCAGGCTAAAGCGTTAGTCAGATCTTTTAAAAGCTAAGAATAACAATTAAAATTCGGTTCTCTTTGCTTGCTAGGAGTAAACAAACGAGAGACGAAAAGAAAGATGTCTCCAGTTTGAGAGAAGTTTAAGTACTTTAAAACTGAAACCATTAATTCGGAATTACTCGAAAACAGTTAACTCTACAAAAAAGTGTGTATGACACAAATTGAGATCTACAACTTGTGTGCAGTAAGTCTCTCTCTCTCTCTCTCTCTCTCTCTCTTACGGTTTACCATTTTACGTAAGTTATACACGTCATTCAGAATGAAGAGGTCTTCAGAGACTGCTCCCAGAAAATTCAACGTATATATTTCGTTTGTCATGTAAAATATCATAAACATGTGACATTTTAATAAAAATCGTTAGAGCCATTTTTGAGAAAATAAAAATTTTCGAAAAATGTTCCATGTAAAGGTAGTTGGGGGTGGGGGGATTTTCTTGAAAACCGTGTGGCATCCTAGAAAGATACTGAACTTAAATACCAAGTTTGATATTTAACCGACTTTTCGTTTTTGAGCTATGCTGTCCAAACATACATACATACACACACACACACTCACTCACTCACACATATGTACACAGACATGCTTCTAAAAATCTGATTTGTTCCATTCACATGACTTTCTCTACATATCTGCAACAAATTATTACTAGAAAGCTTATTCTTATATTAACTTCACGCAAATCCAGAACAAAATTAGCAGAAATGGTCTTGTTACTTGCTTCCTTGTAAGTAGGAGGGAAATAGAGACTACCATGGACTATAGCGATAGTCAAATCTTTTAAAAGCTGATTGCTATGTGATTGAAGTTCCTTTGTTTGTATGGCCAGGAATTGACAAATTCCCGTATGAAAAAAGTATTTTAAAACTGAAACCAATACCAATAACAATACCAATACAAGGAATATTCATAATTGTCTTATTTTCATCTTCCACGAACCATGTGTTTCAAGAATCGCGTGGCGCGATGGTGGGGGTAACAAAGAATTATGGCGCGAATCTGTCCGAATGCGACCGAGCGTCGTAAGCCAGGATTGGCGGAAGTCTACGTCGATGCAGAGCACACCCACGGAGAAGAGGGGGGAACAGTTGGTATTACTACCTTGAGATTCGGGGTTGCGCGCTCTAAACCAAACCGCGTCTTGCACGTGTAGGCAGTGAGTGGTCGTAGTATCCACGGATGTGAATTACTCTACGCCATCACGTAGCACGTGCAGACTCGCCACCAACAGAACGGTAAGTGTCCATATTTCATACCATTGTTGCTAATATCCAGAACAACTTTCCAGGAAGCTGAAAGAAGTCAGAAGGCATTTTCCGAGAAATTCAGATGCCAACACTACGAAATAAAAACCAAGATCTCAGTACGCGAAATAATATTAAAGCTGCACAATCTTATAAACCTATAAAATCTGGAAAGTGAAGTAGATATATCCGGAACTCTTCTAAAATGCGTTGTTGTCTTGTTTTCCATTGTTTAGGAATGTTACATTTTGCTTAGGAAGCAATAATGCGAGACGAATGTTGCGCATTCTTTGTGCTGTTGCTGAAATACATACCAGATAAAAAGTAGGCGCATTGTAAGTATAAATATAAACTATTAATATCCTTATTACGTTTGTTTAGTTGGAATTACAGCGGACTGTGTATTGACAGGTGCAGACGCTGCCACGTGTGAGCATATGTTACCACAATATTTATGCTGTTGCGGATGTTTGAATAGTCTTACAGAACACGCGCCTGAAGCTGCATCTTTCTTATTACCTCCAAAATTAAACAAATGCCTTTCACGGGTTATTGTGCAAGTTTCTCTCTCTTTGGTTGTTACTAAATTGAATATCCACTCAGAATTCCATAAAATAGTGTTTATAATATAATTAATCCTCAGAAATTATTCTCTATAACAGAATCGGTAACGTGAGGTTAGGCTACCATTTAATGACTTGTACCTATACTAAAGTTTTGCCCTTAGAGAGCGGTTCGCCAAAAACCAATCTCGGTTCTATTATGCTAATACATAAATAGGGGAGAAAATTTGTTCTCCAGCAGCTGCAAATGTCACATGTCTCAGGTCATTGACTTTAAATTCCTCTCTGACTCGTTTTTATTCACACGTGTTCTCTTTGGGAAAGTAAAAGCCGATAATCGTGTTACATTTGTGAGGTTAATATGCTCAGCATATTTAAAGCATTTCTTCCATTACATGCTTAAAGTTATAGTTTTCTGAAAAATTAATTGAGGGTTTTGCAATGACTAATTTCTAGATAAAAAGTATAGAGATAAGATTAGAATCGAAACTAATAAAGCAAATAAATGAATGTCGGAG
Source organism: Hymenopus coronatus (assembly GCA_030762935.1). Taxonomy (NCBI): domain Eukaryota; kingdom Metazoa; phylum Arthropoda; class Insecta; order Mantodea; family Hymenopodidae; genus Hymenopus; species Hymenopus coronatus. Next base: position 15,004,646 of record CM060898.1, on the reverse strand, counting down.
GGAAAAATCTAACATTTAGTGTGTGCTGAAAAAGTAACTGACAGTTGAGAGCTGCCATGCAAGTTTTGCAGCTTCATAAACTTGCATTTTTTCAGTTTTTGGGTGCTTCAAACCCATGTTCTCTAGCAGGCATCAATATTAAGTTGTTAAATTATGACTAGTTTAATAACAACCACTGTAACAATTACGTCATAAATATTACGTTACAAAGTATGAAACAAATTACTATCGGACAATAATCGTCGGAGAAACCACCATTACAGAATTCACTAATGTTAAGTTCTTATGAACATAGGAACAAAAAGTGCATTTCGTCATGTTAGACATCGAAAATAAAAGATTCCTATTTCGACACTAAAACTACGTGACTGCTTGTAGATACCTCCTAACACAATATTTCTGGCAATACGTGTCTTATTTGCTACAGATTCCTCCACATAACTTTCGCTTATTTTAAACGAATGTGACAAAGTCATAATATATGAACCTATTCTTAAATGATATCTACATCAGTGTTTCCGAAATATCCATGATAAATTTACCAATCTAGAAATCGTTCTTATTCTTACTCGTATCTAGCATATAATTTCGTCATCCAAAAAGTGCGTTTTTGTTTTTAATATCAACAGACACTGAAATACAATACGCTCCAGATACAATGAAAAAACTAAACACGCACACTTTTAGAGTACCTAATTATTTATGTAATATTAAATGTATTTTTATTTATTTTTATACTGTTGTTTAAGTTTTACAAAACCGTTGTACGATTATTACATTGTAACTTATTTCAAAATATACGACTATGAAACAGATGGAATTAACTATCCCCAACTCAGTCCTCAACTACCAATAAGATTAGCATTAGACAAACACACAATTGAGTTTTGCAAATCCCAGATATATTTGCTTACTTTAAATATGACTGCTTATGTCCTTGAAACGACCCTTTTTTGGTTATTTAAACAAAAGAGTAGCGCAAAAGATAACTCACGCATATTTTTATAATTAAAATAGTAAGCTACTGTTGTTAGAGTAGTTAATAAGTTAAACTGGTTTCTTAAAACAAATATATATATATATATATAATTTCAGTACTGTATGACTGGTTCGCGTATTCTTAGGAAACATCAAGGTAAGAGATAAAGAGGACAAACTATCGGATACGGCTTCCACCACATCGATTTTAAGTGGGGCGGGTTAGTGACAGACTAGCCGGCGCTGCTTACTGCAGACACACCGAATTATGACATGAGCATAGAATTGCATCATGCTCTCTGTATATGGGAAGCGCAAACTACCCGATGTTCGTGCGGAATACAAAACAATACACTGGCTCGTATAGTTTGCACTGACTCGGTAAAAGGCATGCAATATCAGATAGTTTTTGCGTACACGTATTAAACAATCCAATGTTCGTTTCTGAAGACTTGGGTAAATATTTCAGACCACTTTGCCGCTACGGCGCCTAGAAGACTATCAATGTGCAGCACTAAGAGCATAGCTATAAAATTAGCACATATACTCCTGTGTCGTCTATTTTAAGATGCCACGTTTTCCCCTATCCCCTGCTCCTTTAAATCTTCCGGGCTACGCATGTCAGAGACAGAACTCACCATACCAGCTAACAGTTATTATTTTCTTCTTTTGTTTCTTGATTTTGTAGTTATACACCTTCTTCATAAGTTCTTCTGTACATAGCGTCAGTTACAATCTATGAATATACTTATTAATTTTGTTTTCATGATGTACCTTCTAAACATTGAAATGTCAAAATATTTTTGGCTAACCCATTTATGTTAATGTTAACAAATGGGACTCAACAAGCTCCGTAGATATAATAACACAAAAACAAAATGCATTCACTTCACAATCATTCTTTTTGTTTCATTTAAGGTCTCTTTATAACAACAAAGTTCATCAGCGACATTCTTACATGTCAAGACCAATGTACATATGTACAAAATGTAATATAAATATATTAGAACTGGCGTCATAAACTTAACTATACGAACTTGGTAACAGTAAAATACAGTACATGTAAATTGATAAACAACTATAATAGTATCAAAATCTACTGATGTGTTACACTCACTTAACTTTCTCTAGCTACTCTACAAACTTCTTACAAAAGATAACTCTTCTTCCAACACCATGCTAATCGAGATAGACATCAGTAGAATTTTATTACTTAGTTCCTTATAAGTAGACTGGAACTAAGGTAATGCACAAGGCCAAAGTGATAGTAAAATGTTTTAAAAGCTGTCTATATGCGATTGTCATTGCAAATCGCTTCTTTGCTTGACCAGGAGTAGAACAAAAGAAAAAACACACACTTTCGTCTGAGAAAAGTAGAAGTACCTCACAATTGAAACCAATAATAAGGAATACCTCGAAAACGGTAAGCCCCACGAAAAAATGTATATGACATAACTTGTGTATTTTAACAAGATCTACGTTTTTGGTATAGTAAGTTTTTGTCTATCTCTTACGGTTTACTAGTTATGCCAAATTAAGCAAAATTCATTCAGAATAAACAGGTCTTTAGAAGCTATTCCCAGAAAATGCAATATATACATTTTATTTGTAATAGAAATGGCTTTAATATGTGGTATGTTAATCAAAATCGTTAGAGCCATTTTTAAGAAAAACAAAATTTTCGAAAATTTTTCCATGTAAAGGGTAGTTAAGGGTGGGGGGATTTTCTTGAAAATCTTCGTGTCGCATCCTTGGAAGACACCAAACTTAAATACCAAGTTTGGTATTTAACCGCCTGTTCGTTTTTGGGATATGCTGTCCACAGACATACACACATGGATCTGTCTCTATAAATGCTTTTTTTTGGATTCAGGGGGTCTTAAAACATGTATTTCCGGTGAAATCTTGACATCGAACTTTTAGCCGGAATACAATACTTCTCTATTCCTATGCACATTGTACATACGGGGCTAGAGAAAGTAAAAATTAAATAACATTATATAAAAGACAACATTTTCTGCATCCTTCGGTTGTGGAGAATATGGAATACAGATCACTCTCACTATCATTTCTTCCTTAAACAATATTAATGTTATTTGTACTCAAGTTTATTTTGTTTTAAAAATTTGCAATACATTCACATAGCTTTCTCTACCCATTCGTCAGAAGGTTGTGCTTACCAAAGCTTATTCTTCAATCTACTTCATGCTCATCGAGATAAACAATAGCAGAAATGGTTTTATTATATATGTTCATAAAGTTTCAAGGGCCAAAGGGAAATACACTAGTCTAAAGCGATAGTCAATTAGTTTTTAACAAGGATATGGTTGGTTGCTATGTGATGGCTTTGAAACACCGTTCTGTTTGCATGATAAAAATGAAAAAAATACAGGAAAAGAAAAACGAATGACGACTTACTTTTAGAAAAGGTTAAGAAGGGAGATTAAAAGAAAGGAAAACCTTTGAAATTAACTTAAAACAATGTATGTTTTAACGAGATTTAAATGTTGGTATAACACATTTAGCCAATTGTTTGTTTTATCAGTTATGCAAAACTCATTCAAAAGAAAGAGGGCTTCAGAGGCCATTCCCAGAAAACCGTACATTTTATTTTTCAGATTAATATATTGTATTTTAATCAAAATCGTTGAGCTATTTTTGAGAAAATAGAAAATTTCGTAAAATGTGCCATGCAAACGGCAGCTGGGTAGGGAGATTTTTCTGAAAATCTTCGTGTCGCATCCTTGCGAGGCAATGAACTTAAATACCAAGTTGATACTTAACTAGCTTTTCGTTTTAAGGCTGTTCGCACACATACGGACTAGACGTTTTTCCAAAAAATCTTTTATTCCGGGGTCCTCAAACATGCATTTCCAATGGATTCTCGAATGTTTCTCTAGACTGGTAGGTATATTTCACGTGGCAGAGACAGTAAAACTGTAATTTTGGTTAAAGTACGCAATACATGTCAATTTTTTTGTGACGTGAATCGTTTCTGGCGTATTCTTTATTATTGGTTTGAATTTTCCAGTGCTTATGTATGTTTTTTACATGTGCTTAGTCGCTATATATGTTCTATTCTCGTGGTCATGCAAAAATCATGGAATTTCAAAGCCATCACATCGGGATTTCTTAAAAAATCCATTACTTTAGCCTACTGTATCCTTATAGCTGTGTATTCAATGTTATACGCGGTTATGAATGAGCTTTCGTAAGCAAATATTTTGCAGAAGAGCGAGTAATGAAAGTCATGCGAATAAGGGTTTTTCTTAAGGAACTTGCCTACTATTTAAGAGAAACTGGCAATAAAAGTTTGATTACAGTCAGTCAAAAAATCTAAAATAATTATTTTATTACAAATAGTTTTTGTACATTCAACATTTAATGTCCTCCCCTTGCTTCGGACTCTACAACCATTTAAAGATCACACATTACACCTGCATACTATTTCATTAAACAGCGTTTTTAAAACTACATTTTAACACTTTCAGAAATTCCACGCGTCTTAGTTTTTCTTTAAATACAACTAAAATTTTCCAGAATGTGCAGAAGTATCTGTTGTAATATTACAAATGACGAAATATCGTAACACCAATAATAATTTTTCAAAAAATTATATTTTTATAAAAAAAACTATAATCAGCAATCAAAGCTATTGAAATCTTAATGTTTAAAGTTTTTGTGTGTGGTTCAAAACTCCAATTGGAAAATGACAAGCAATTTTCTTAAATTTTGAGGTGCGTGGAATGTTTTGATTATACAACATATTTTCATAATAAGATTTATGAAATAATTACATCTTGCTAATTATTTATCTAATTTAAATTAAATTTGGCATTCGTATTAAGATAGTAACAATGCAATTACAGTAAAACTTTCGCATGACTTTTTCTTGATTATTCTTTTATCTACATCATGCTAATCGAGATAAATATTTGCATAATTGGTCTTATTACTTGCTTCCGTTTAAGTAGAAGGGAAATAATTGAATGCATTAGCCTAAAGCGATTGTAAGATCCTTTAAAAGCTCGTTGCTATGTGAAACAACTGAAGTTCGGTTCGCTTTGCATGGCCTGCAGTAAAACGAGAGATGAAATGAAACGGCACTTCCCGTTCGAGAAAACTTTAAGTAGTTTCAAATTGAAATAGCAAGGAATATCTCAGAAACGGCCAGCTCTAAATAAGCGTAAGTTTTTGTCTATCTCTACGGTTTAACCGTAATGCAAAATTCTGCAAAACTCATCCAGAATAAAGAGGACTTCGGAGGCTATTCCCAGAAAAGTCAAAATGTGAAGTTTATTTGTGTTGTAAACATCTTTAATATACGGTTTATTAATCAAAATTGTTACAGGCATTTTTGAGAAAAACAATTCTTTCTCTCGATGCTATGGGTAGTTTGTAGAGAAGAGATTTTCTTGAAAATCTTCATGTTGCATCCTTGGAAGATACCAAACTTAAATACCAAGTTTGATTTTTACGGTGTTTTCATTTTTGAGCTATGCTATCCACAGATACGCGGACTTTTTTGTCTAAATTTTTTTTTTTCGGACTCAGGGCACAGCAAAACATATCTAGTACATATTTTCGGTGAAATCCCGACAGCAAATTTTGGGTGGAATACAATACATTCTCTATCCACTATGTGTATTATACATACGGGCTAGAGAAAGTAATAAGTTTATGTTAGCAGAGTATCCACATCCCGTTCGCCGGATAAGTTGCGAATGATGCAATAGCCTTAGGCTATGACATGCCGCCAAGACCATGTGCGGGCGGTGACCTTATTGGCGTTAGAAACGAAAGGCTGCCATTATCTGCTATGCTATGCAAGAAGAAGTCTTCCGCTCGAAAAGCATTATTCGAGTTCCGTTATGATTGCGTAATAACATCAATAAACTTGAGATACTTACTGTTAAAGCAATACATTGTATGATGTTTATTACAAGACTTTTTAAATACGACTATTTAAAATGTTAAAAGCTGCTATGAATTCGTAAATACAATCTTATTGTATCTATAGTTGCTATTACCACATAGACACGGTTTAAGAGGAATCGAAATGAGATTTTTATAATTTTTTTTCCATTTTTACTTTCTCTAGCCCTGTATGTACAATGTACATGGGTATAGAGAAGTATTGTATTCCACCAAAAAATTCGATGTCGAGATTTCACCGGAAATACATGTTTTAGGACCCCCTGAATCGAAAAAAAGCAATTTCAGAAACAGGTCCGTGCGTGTGTGTGTGTGTGTCTGTGGACAGCATAGCTTAAAAACGAAAAGACGGTTATTTAAGTTTGGTAGGATCTTCCAAGGATGCGACACTAAGATTTCCAAGAAAATCCCCCCCCCCCTGCCCCAACTACCCTTTAAATGGAATTTTTTTCGAAAATGTTGATTATGTCTAAAATGGCTCTAACGATTTTGATTAAAATATCATACATTAAACATATTTACACGACAAATGAAATGTATATCTTGATATTTCTGGGAATAGCCTCTGAAGACTTTATTTTGGATGAATTTTACGGAATTTTGCATAACAGCTAAACCGTAAAAGATGGTCAAAAACTTATCACACATAAAATTTAGAGCACGCTAAAACACACAATTTATGATATATACATTTTTTTCGTGGAATTAATCGTTTTTGAGATATTTCTTGTTTTGATTTTAGCTTTAAAAAACTTAAACTTTTTTCATACAGGAATTTGTTAACTCCTGTCCATACAAAGGAACTTCAGTCACATAGCAACCAGCTTTTGACTATCACTTTAACCTATGGTACTCCCTTATTTCGCTCCTACTTACAAGGAAACAAGTAATAAGACTGATTTTTTCTCGATTAGCATGAAGTAAATAGAAGCATAAGCTTTTTAACAATAATTTATTGCAGAGATATAGAGAAAAACACGTGAATGGAACACATAAGATTTTTTCACTGTATGTTTGAAAGCAATTTCTGAAGAAGTAAAATTTTGTATATCTACAAATGCCCCATTATCTCAGAAATTAATAAACTCAAAGGGCTAAGGTTTTTACCCCACATTTGCACCTAAATTGGCTTTTATTTTAACGAAAAAGTCTTTATGTATATGAATCATTTATTGTATTAACATTTAAAATCATTATTTTTTATTAAAAAATTCATATCTTTCCTTCTAATGAAACTTTATTTGCTATCAATCAACGATAAAGATATTGCTGAATGTAGTTTGAAAGTTTTAGCGCATTATCTTAAATATTTGCTGAAATAATGGGTCAAACTTTAACATTGGAAAGGTAGGGCATTTCGACTCCCCTTAATCTTTTGTTGTTGTAGTATTTAACGCCCTCTTTAACTACTTTTAGCACCGTAGGCGATGGCATTGATGGCACATGAATGAAGATGGAGCATTTTTTTCTTTTTTTTTTTAGTGTTTAACTACTTGTGGTACCGCAGGCGAGGACACTGGTGATACATGAATGAAAACCCGCCCCTGCGCCGCTTTGTCCACCACAAATCTCACATGCGGTCGCTTGGGATCGAACCCGGGCCGCCTAGGTGAGAGGAAAGTGGTCTAACCACTCGGCCACGGCCCTTAAATGAAAAAAATTAAGAACGCCTTGGATATAAAACTTGCTTCTTGATTGCCTCTGGCCCAGTGGAATTCTCACCTTGAGGTCCCAGTTGGATTTTCTATTATTTCATCTATTTCTTCATGTGAAGGTTCACCAAATGATTTCATAGTTGTTGCCAACCTTCCTATGATTTCTAGTGCACACCAGCCATATGACTGTATCGTTAGTTTGGTGAAACAAGTTACATACGCAGATATGTTTGATTGCGAATTTCTACATTGAAACCGCAACTGAACTTGTGTTGGCAGCACTGACCGGAAGCCTTAGATTATCTGCAGGAAGCCGTAAATTATGAAAACCTCCTTGATTATCGAAACCATGAGCTGAATAGTCAACAATTTAATGTTATTCAAGAGCTATGGTCATCAGGATACTGTCTATTGTCAACATTACCTATTAAAAATTCGCCTAGGATAGGTTTTGAAGTTCTTGAAAAAGAAATGAAGAGAAAATAACATTAAAAACGTTGAGGGCCACAGCAGTTAAAGAGCGTCCATAAATAAAGCTCCATTTCATTTCAAACGGGAAGTCACTCTCGTTTCATCACTCATTTGTTTCCCTGCTGGCCGTGTAAAGCGAACCGAACTTCAAATGTTCACATAGCGACCAGGTTTTAAAAGATTTTACCTTAGCTTTATCCTAATATATTCTCTTATTTCTCTCCTACTTGCAAGGAGTTATGTAGTAAGAGAATTTTTGCCAATGTTTGCCTTAATTTGTATGATATAAGATAACAGAATACTGATTTGTAAGAATAATTTGTTTGCAGAGCAGGTAGAGAAAGTAATGTGAATGGAACACAGACTTTTGGATTTAACTCCATTTCCCCCCAAAACCGGCGATATATCGCCATTAGCATAAAGTGTGTAAAGAAACATTTTTACTTTCTCTATACGTACTATGTAAATAGTGTATAGAAAAAGTATTGTATTCCACCCAAAAATTCGATGTCAAGATTTCACTAGAAATATGTTTTGAGGTCCCCTGTTTCCGAAAAAAGCATTTTTAGAAAAAGATTCGTGTGTGTCTGTGCATATCTACCTCAAAATCTAAAAGTCGGTCAAATAACAAACTTGGTGTTTAAGTTCAGCATTTTCCAAGATTACGACATGAAGATTTTCAAGAAAACTCTCCGACCCCCAACTACCCTTTACATGAATAATTTTTAATTAAAATACCGCGTATTAAAGCTATTTACATCACAAATAAAATGTGTGTCTTGAATTTTCTGGTTTTAGCTTCTGAAGACCTCATTTGGATGAATTTTGCATAACTGGTAAACCTAAGAGATACACAAAAATTTACTGCACAAAAAATGTAGATCTCGTTAAAACATACAATTTAGGTGATATACATTTTTTTCGTTGAGTCGACCGTTTTAGAGATATTCCTTGTTAATGGTTTCAGTTTTCTCATACGGTAATTTATCAACACCTGGCCACGTAAAGAAATGGATTTCAATCCCATAGCAATCACATTTTAAAATACTTGACTGTCGGCTTGGCTTAGTGTATTCCTTTATTTCCCTTCTACTTATAAGGAACTAAGTAATAAGGCTGCTAATGTTAGCATGAAGTAGATAGAAGAATAAATTTATTAAAAATAAATTGTTGCAGAGATTTAGAGACATTCATATGAATAGAACACGTCAGAATTGTTGATGTAAAATTCCTTTGAAATACTTAAGAATAGAGAAGGTGGTGAGTTAAGATGATTTCTCTCTCATTTCCAGTAAAAGACGCGCACACGTTTATTTTTAGCGTGTAAGTTTCCGTTTCCGGTATTAAGACCTGTATAAGTTTATGCAGTCGGCACGTGATATTGCATCAGACACAATACACGGATGCAGCGCCACTCTCTCGCCGAACCTCCATTCATAGAAGCGCCACACGCAAATCACGTGCAGTAGCGTTCAACGCCGAACGAAAGATCAATATGTGCATAACGTTATACCGTTGTTTATTACTTTCTCTAAACGTACTATGTATCTAATTAAAATACTGCATATTAAAGCTATTTAGATCACAAAATAAAATGTATATGTTGAATTTTCTGGTTATAGCTTCTGAAGATCTGCCCATTCTGGATGAATTTTGCATAACTGGTAAACCTAAGGGATAGACAAAAACTTACTACACAAAAAATGTAGTCCTTTACGTTTTTGTTGTGGAAGTAACCGTTTCCAAGGTATTCTTTGTTATTGATTTCAATTGTGAAGTACTTTTCTCAGATATGAAGCGTCCGTTTTCATTTGTTCTACTCCTGGCCAAACAAAGAAGCGATTTGCAATGACAATCGCATAACGATATATTTTAAAACATCTGACCGTCTTTTAGCCTAATGTATTCCCTAGTTCTCTTCTACTTACAAGGAACTAAGTTATGAGAACATTCTGCCCTGCTTATCTCGATTAGCATTGTGTAGAAAGAAGAATAATCTTTTGTAAGAAGTTTGTAGAGCGGCTAGAGAAAGCCGTGTGAGTATAACATATCAGATTTTTTTTTTTTCATAAATGGTTATATCTTGCGTGCTACAAAGGATTTATCAGCAAATCACTTCTTTACAGTTACGCATCGTGGTGGGGAGATATATTAAATATGCTATTGTATGATGTAAGTCATAAAATCGGTTCTACTGCCACGCGTTATACGTGGTTAAATAATCTCGCTTTACAAAGGGCATTTTACCCAAGTTGTCTGTCTGAGAAACTGCTACGATAAGATAACGAAACAGCACAGACCTTGTTTTCCAAAAGCACAACGGTTTGGCTATACAAGCACCTTGGTCCTCAATACAACAAAAACGCAGAACTTTGTACACAATTGTTATTACGGATGGCACCTCGATATATCGATACTCGCTGGGTAAAACTATACGATGGCTGCAACGGTCTTGACAAGAAGTTTAAGTGACTTCTACTAGCGATCCATATTTGAAAGTTGTTCAGATGTTGGGATATTAGCTTTACAGATCCCTCGGCTACGCTTTGCAGCTTAGAGCCGCCCTCCGTGGTGTAATGGTTACCATGCTAACTTCATAAACCCAAGGTCGCGGATTCAAACCGAGCGCAGGGCGATGGATTTTTTCGGGCGTCAAAATCCTTAGCATGGCTTCTTTCGGAAGGGAAGTACAGCCGTGGGTCCCGTATCGTAGATTTACAGCACGTAAAGGAACCTCAAGCCTGATAAGAGAGTTCTCTGAGCAAAATTAAGTGAACTTTCACGCCCAGTATACAATGGGACGCTGAGAACTTCAGTAGTTAAAGTGCGCCCGTAAATAAAAATCCATTTACATTTTTTTATTTTTGTGCGGATTAGAGCCCTCCACCTTGGGCTACGCTTTGCGGCTTGGGGCCCTAAATGTTTATAGCAGACCAATAAGTAACCATAAAGCGGCTCTAATGATAGAATACAAAAGCACCCACGTATCGAAATAATGCCAAGTGGTGTAACCACCGTATAGTAATCTAATCTCGGTGCTATTCAAGCATTCTAATACTTTGAAATGACCTTCTACACGTTTACATTTCTACTTTCTCTACCAGTGTGCAATGTAATAGAGGTAGACAAGGTATTGTATTCTACCCAAAATTTCGAATCCGAAACTTGACATGTTTTGAGAACCCCGGAATCCTCAAATTTGGCATTTAAGGTTAGCATCTTCCAAAGATGCGACATGAGTTTCAGGAAAAATCCTTCACTCCATATTACTCTTTATGTGCAGTTTTTTCCAAAAATATTTTATTTTATCAAAAATGATTCTACGATATTTACATGACAAATAAAATATACATCTTGACTTTTCTGGAAATAGTCTCTGAAGACTTCTTCATTCGGGATGATGTTTGCGTAACTGGTAAACCGTGAGATATAAACAAAAACTTACTACCCAAAAATTCGATACGGAGATTCCATCGGAAATACTCGTTTTAGGGTCTCCTGAGTCCAAAAAGGGAATTTTGAGAAAAAGGTCCGTGCGTGTGTCTGTGAATACGATAACTCAAAAACGAAAGGTCGGTAAAATACCAAACTTGGCATTTAAGTTTAGTATCTTCCAAGGATGTGACACAAAGATTTTCAGAAAAATTCCGCACCTCCATCTACTCTTTACATGGGAAAAATTAGAACTTTTTGAATTTCCCAAACATGAATTTAGCGATTTTTATTAAAATACAGTATATTAAAGATATTTACATGACAAATAAAATTTATATTTTGAGTTTTCTGGGAATAGTCTCTGAGTACATCTTCGCTCTGGTTGGATATTGCTGGATTTTGCATAACCGGTAAAGCGTAACAGATAAAAATCTGGCGAGTTCCATTCACATATCTCTGCAACAAATCATTGCTAAAAATCTGCTTCTATTTACTTCATGCTAATTGAGAAAAAATTAGCAGAAATAGTTTCCTTGTAAGTAGAAGCGAAATAAGGGAGTACCATAGGTTAAAGTGATAGTCAGAAGCTGGTTGCTATGTGACTGAAGTTCCTTTGTTTGTATGGACAGCAGTTGATAAATTCAGGTTTGAGAAAAGTACGTTTTTCAAAGCTGAAACTAAAAACAAGGAATATCTTAAAAACGATCAAAATGTATATAACATAAATTGTATGTTTTAATGTGCTCTACATTTTCTGTGTGGTAAGTTTTTGTCCATCTCTTACGGTTTAGCAGTTATGCAAAATTCCGTAAAAAACATCCAGAATAATGTAGTCTTCAGATGCTATTCCCAGAAAATCCAAGATATACATTTTATTTGTCGTGTAAATATCTTTAGTATATGACATTTTAATCAAAACCGTTAGAGCCATTTTTGAGAAAATCAACATTTTAAAAAAAGTTCCATGTAAAGGCTAGTTGGGATGGGGGGATTTTATTGAAAATCTTCGTGTCGCATCCTTGGAAGATAGCTGACCTAAATACCAAAATTGGTTTTTGATAGTCTTTTCGTTTTTGAGCTATGCTGCACACAGACACACACGGAAATTTTTCTAAAAATGCGCTTTTTTGGATTCAGGGGTCTCAAAACATGTATTTCCGGTTTGGGTGCTATGCAATATCTTCTTTGTACACTATGTACATGGTACGCGAAGAGAAAGTGAAAAACTCTATTGTCATGTCTGAGAGGGCAGATAGCTGTTCTGAAACCTTATGCAGAGTGAGAATCAGAAAGCCTGGCAGATATCTGCACCACGTTTCTCACTTGAAGCAATGATCTAAGTGGCGTGAAGGAAACTATTTGCTGCATTACCCAGAGCAAACACTTGGCGCCGATACGGAAAAGCGTTAAAAATGCACAGCTGAGCAATGTTTGCACATGACGCAATATGAACACAAACGTGCTAGGCACGGCGAATAAAAGCACGTTCTGAATAAACAATTTTCATGCAAATTGTCATCAAATGCCAAAAATAAACGTTACTGCCATTAGAAATGCAGTGCTAAGCGAGTCAAACCGACGTACATTACTTTGATAACTCGACATTAACGGGTGAGTTCCTGCCGGGGCCAACCTCCTCCCTCACAGGGTTTTCCCGGTTTTCCTCAGTCCTCATAACTGATGAAGTTTCCTTCAAAACTTTTCTTTCCGAATCAGCAATGTATACCGCCGTGCTTTCTCTACACGTACTATGTACATAGTGTATAGAGAAGGTATTGCACTCCACCCAAAAATTCGATACCGAGATTCCACCGGAAATATGTTTTAGGATCCTCTGTATATAAAAAAAAATCAGAAAAAGGACCGTGTGTCTGTGAACACGATAACTCAAAAACGAAAAGTCGGCAAAATACCAAACCTGGTATTTAAGTTAAGTATTTTCCAGGGATGCGACAAGACGACTTTGAGGAAAATCCCTCAAACTAAATACTAAACTTAAATACCAAGTTTTTCGTTTTTGAGTTACCGTGTGCACACACATGGACCTTTTTCTGAAAATGCTTTTTTTGGATACAGGGGACCCTGAAACATATATTTCCGGTGAAATCTCGGTATCGAATTTCTGGGTGGAGTGCAATACCTTCTCTATACACTATGTACATAGTACGTGTAGAGAAAGTAAAAATAGGCGCGGTTGAGTAAAGCGTAATTTAAGAGTAAAAAATTTAGGAGAAATGCCTGTGCGTTCGACGGCAGAAAAGGCCGAACAAAATGAATAAATGAGTTCGATAATAATCTGGAACTCGAAGAAAATCACTTGTGTCTTACCACACCTGAAAAAGGCCGCACCTTGGCCGAGTGGTCAGACCACTCGCCTCTCATCTAGCGACCGCGTGTGAGATTTGTAGTGGACAAAGCGGCGCAGGGGCGGGTTTTCTTCGGGTTCTCCGGTTTCCCCCGCCGTCTCTTTCCACCGGGGCTCCATCTTCATGTATCATCAGTGTCATCGCCTGCGGTGCCAGAGCAGTAAAAGTGGGCGTTAAACACTACCAAAAAAGAAAAAACTGAAAAGGATTCCATGCTAACAACAACCTGACCTAGGGCACCCACATCTCCACACATTCCTTAATATCCAAAACTGTACCCGCTACCCCTAGATACCGCCGCAATAGTACGTATAGAGAAAGTAACATTGACGCCACTATTGAAGCATCCCAGCAGAATAGGTCAGACTCGCGTCGTGTCGCCGAGTATGGACGTGGAGGAATGCCAGGGAACTTGAGGAGACTTGCAGTTGCAATCTCGCCATATTAGGATACTACAAAAACTAGTTTGAAAAAAAAATGCTTTGTTCTCTCTCGACACCTTACGTTTACGATCTGCATAACCATTTTGTGTTATGCGAAACAGGTTTGTAGGTTTATGTTGGTATATTGCGCGATGATTCAGCACGACACGGCTAGTTGCGTAATACTAATTACAAAACAGGATGCAATTTATAAAGCTCTGATGTGCTCCATTCACATGACTTTCTCTACAACAAATTATTGTTAAGAAGCTTATTCTTCTATCTACTTCATGCTAATAGAAATAAACACTAGCTTCCATATAAGTAAGCAGGAAATGCTAAATGCTTTAAAAGCTGTTCGTCTTGTGGTTGAAATTCATTTCTTTGCATGGCCAGGAATTGACAAAGTCCCGTATGAGAAAAGTTTGAAGTATTTAAAAGCTGAAACCTATAACAAAAACGGCCGACTCTACAAAAAAGGTATATGACTTAAATATTATGTTTTAACGAGATCTACATTTTTACTTTCTCTACAGTTACTATGTACCTACATAGTGTATAGAGAAGGTAATTGCATTCCACCCAAAAGTTCGATACAGGGATTTCACCGGAAATAGGCGTTTTAAGGTCTCCTGTATCCAAAAAAAGTATTTTTTAGAAAAAGGTTCACGTGTGTCTGTCAGTGTGTCTTTAAACCGATAACTCAAAAACGAAAAGTCGGTAAAATACCAAACTTGGTACGTAAGTTGAGTATCTCCCAAGGATGCGACACGAAGATTTCGATTTCGATTTCCTCAAAAATGGCTTTAACGATTTTGATTAAAATACCGAATATTAAAGATGTTTACATCGCAAATAAAATGTATGTATCGAAGTTTCTGAGAATAGCCTCCAAAGATCTCTTTATTCTGGATGAATTTTGCGTAGCTGGTAAACCGTAAGAGATGACAAAAACTTACTATACAAAAATGTAGATCTCGTTTAAACACATAATTTATCATAGTTGTTTTTTTTTTTCGTGGAGTTGACCGTATCAGATAAAAATAAAAATTTTCGAAAATTTTTCCATGTAAAGGGTAGTTGTGGGTGGAGAGATTTTTCTCAAAATCTTCGTGTCGCATCCCTGGAAGATAATGAACTTAAATATCAAGTTTGGTATTTTACGACTTTTCGTTTTTGAGTTATCTGTTCACGGACACACACACATACACGCGGGCATCTTTCTACAAATATTGTTTTTGGATACAGGGGACCCTAAAATGTGTATTTCCGGTGAAATCTGGGTATCGAATTTTTGGGTGGAATAGTGTAGAGAGTAAAAACTGATTGCAACTTTCTCTCAGCCCAGTTCCTTTTAATGACAGCTGAGTAGGAATTATCAGCGGTACACCATCGAGATAATTTCTATTGTTCTAACCTGCTATTAGCAGCAGCAGTTCAGAAATGTACCTCCATCCGCTTGCATCATTTCATTTCGTTAGCTTGTTACGTGGTGTGAGTCAAGTCAAGTAATGGCGAAGGTTAACGGTGCATTTTCAGGGAGATTATATAACACTAAGTATAGCTTAACAACTGTTTCGTTTTAACGGAACGTCACATGGTATGTAGCTACACTTCCTGCTGCGTCAGGGACAATACAATTAGATACGTATTAGAACACTTACAAGCGATAAACAGAGATTCTGGTTGCAACCTCGATAATGCGAATTGCTTTATAACCTAAACGAAAGGTTAATGAATACCAATAGATTTTTACGAGAAGAAGACTGGTTAATGTATTTATAATGGAAGTATTAGACGAAGAGTTATGTTGCGAATTTTTACCGAACGAAGTCGAAAGCCGTCGCATCCTACGAGCAAAATAAAATAACTTTTAACCCTATAACAATTTCAAACTACCCCAGTACGTGGAACATTTTTGAAATGTTTTATGTTCTCAAAAATGGTTCTAATGATTTTCATTAAAATGTGTAAGATATTTACATGAAAAATAGACTGTATATCTTAAATTTTTTGGTTATTGCCTCTGAAGATCTCTTCATTCTGGATAGCTTCTGCATAACTGAAAACCGTAAGAGATAGACAAAAACTTATACACAAAAAATGTAGATCTCGTTAAAACACATAACTTATGTTATATGTTTTATTTTGTAGAGCTGACCGTTTCTGAAATATTCCTTAATATTGATTTTAGCTTTAAAACACTTATACCATTCTCATACGGGAATTTGTCAACTTCTGGCTATACAAACAAAGGAATTTCAATCACATAGCAACCAGTTTTTAAAAGATTTGACTATTGCTTTAGCCTAGTGTATTCCCTTATTTCCCTTCTACTTATAAGGAAGCATGTAATAAGACCATTTTTGGTAATGTTTATCTCGATTAGTATGAAACAGAGAAAAGTATAAACTTTTAAAAAACATTTGTTACTGAGGTGTAGAGAAAATCACGTGAATGGAACACATCAGATTTGTTTTCTGTTCTTGTAAGTCCTCTAGTGAAATAGAAATGAAACAGAAATATATTCTTTTGTAATAATAGTTTGAATATCCTTTAATGTAGAAGGTAGAGAAAGTCGTGTGAATGTTACACATAAGATTTTTTATTTCTGATACAGTCCTTCCCCTTTTAGCAAAATAAATAAAAAGCTGTGGAAAAAGCTGCAGCGTTAAAGCTCCATATATGAGATTTATTTGACACTCGATCTAATACCTAATTGTTTCGGGACTAGTGCATTCATAGATTATTGTCTCACCGCGAGGTTTGTCACGGGCCATCCAGTATTTTTTTTTATCACGATCGTTAAAGATTGTTTTTACTGTTTTATTGGTCATAAAACGGTGGATTGGTACGAAACACAAGAGCTGCACCAGTGAAGAAGGCCTTGAAGCCTCTCTTATCTTATCGCAAAGTACATTTTAGAGAGCACAGTGGACGGAAGGTACAGATACAGATATACACGCACACCTTTTTCTAAAAAATGCTTCTTTCTGGATTCAGGGGTCCTCAAAACAAGTTATTCCGGTGAAATCTCGGTAGCGAATATTTTGGTGGAATACTCGCTCAATACCTATATCCTATGTACGAGGACCACCATTCAATGCAGATGTTGTATTATTCCACCGCTATAGATCTGGGCCAATCGGTTAGTAAACCCTTTCCACCCCAAAAATTATGTAGCGTGTCCACAGTGAAACATCGGGTATTCTGAATTCTTTTATCAACGTTTGCTTTCAACTCTTCCATAAATATTGACGAAGTTTCCATTCCCAACATCCTTCTCTGTTCCGCAGTTTTTATCATCTTTCCGTCCCTTTTCCCGCCAGCATCGGTACTGTATTACAGCCTTGCCAAAAACCAGTTTATAATGCAGTAATAAAGTTTCTCAATGACTGTTATTGAAACATAAGTGTTAGTTTCCTTCTCTCTCCTGATGTCGAAATGGGTTTTTATTTTATTTTTTTTTATTTTATTAATGATCGATCAGCATTAAAGGCTTTACAGATATCTGAGAATGTTAGAATATAAATACATAATTAATAATAACATTTAAGGGAAACGTAAGAGGGTCCTTTTAACTATGGAATATGGATAAAAAACTGCATACTGATTAAAAATGATATTATGAGAATAAATTGTAGTTAGGGATATGAGTCATCGGAGTTACTGAGTAGTAGATCCTGAGGTAGTCGTCTCTTCAGGCGTGTGGGCTGCCGATGTTGTACGTCACAGCTCCTGAAATGACCGGCAAGTGTAAGAGTAAGCGAGAGGCGATCTTGTGTATTAACTTGTGAACTGGAAGGAGACTGAATTCTTGATGTTGCTGCTGGTTCCAAACAAACTAAGGAGCATTGGTAGCGATTCTCAGGAATCTGTTTTGGAGTATCTGTAAACGGCGTAGCAGTGCCCCAGATTTGAGAGGAATGTGTAAGGATAGGTCGAACAAGAGATTTATAAAGAAGAAGGGAGCACTAAAAACCAAGAAGTGTTTATGAAGTAGTTTAGAAAGCCTTCAGGATGTCAATGAAATAAGACGACACGCCAAGTGAGTTTGGTGTCCAGCATTACTCCAAGATACTTGACAGGTGGGTCGTCACCTTAGCGCGGTGGTAGCGTTGCTGCTTGCCAAGCGGAAGATCTGGGTTCGATTCTCCATACCGGACTGGGGATTTTTCCCCCGCTGGGAGACCTGGACCGGGATGCTGCACTCAGCCTCGTGAGGTGCCTGGAGGGGGGGGGATGAAATAGCGGCTCCAGGTCATGAGGACGGAGGGGGGTTCGAGGCGCTGACCACGTCTCACCCTCCAAACACTGCACCCCATCAATGACGTCTGTCATGGATCGAGATGGGGGACGCAGCGGCCGGGCGTTAGGCCTCGGTAGGCCAAGGTCGTACCATGAGTTATTATTACTTGACAGTGTTGTAGAAGTTGATTTGTTTATTATACATATTCAGGGCAGTAGCTTCAGTTTTTCTGTGTTAAAAAAAAAGTCCGTTGCGTTCCATTCACATAACTTTCTCGAGCTGTTCCACATAAAGCTATTCTTACAGATTATCTTTTATCTATAGGTGCATCATAAAAATTAGCAGAATTGGTCTTTATAAGGGTATCATCAAATATAAGGCAGCCGGCAGAGTATGAAAACCATAGGTTCCCATTTACCATGATTTAGGGCAATCGCCAAGATTTTAGTCAGCGCTGTTTGAAGGTAATTGGTAGCAAAACTTATATCCTCGTTTGAAGTAAGTTTTACAGCTCGAAATGGTCATAAATACGTTCAATTACTATATTTATTGGTGCACTTCTGTATGACACATCTGCATCTTCGCTACATAAGGTTGCCTGCCACGTTATCTCTTGACTGCCGCCGCAGCCTACGTCACACCAAACCATCTGCTACCATTCGCAGAAACTGTTATAAACTTCACTGTAAGCTTTGTTAATTTCTCTTAACTTCTATACGTTTACTTTCTCTACCTAGTATATGATACTAGGTAGAGAAGACATTGCATTGCACCCAAAATTCTTTAAATACCGAGAATTCACCAGGAATAAACGTTTTAGGATCCCCTGTATTTAAAAAAGAAGGAAAAAAAAAAGCATTTTCAGAAGAAAAAAAAAGTCGTATGTGTGTTCGTGTGTCTGTGAACACGATAACTCCTAAACGAAAATTTGGTAAAAGACCAAACTTGATATTAGAGTTGGTATCTTCCAAGGATGCGACACGAAGATTTCTAGGGAAATCCCCCACCCCCAAACTAAACTACCCCTTACATGGAAAAATTGTTCGAAAATTTTGATTTTCTCAAACTATGGCTCTAACGATTTTGATTAAAATACTAT
This sequence comes from Hymenopus coronatus, assembly GCA_030762935.1. Classification (NCBI taxonomy): domain Eukaryota; kingdom Metazoa; phylum Arthropoda; class Insecta; order Mantodea; family Hymenopodidae; genus Hymenopus; species Hymenopus coronatus. The sequence continues at coordinate 14,985,036 of CM060898.1, read as the reverse complement.
ATAAAATATATTTACAAAAATGGAAATGGCGTATTATTTATGGACGCTTTTTAACTACTCTGGGACTCAGCGTCCCATTCTAAATAGGGCGTGAAAGACAGCTTAATTTTGCTCAGAGGCCTCTGTCAGGCTTGAAGTTCTTTTACGTGCCGTAAATCTACGACACGGGACCAACGGCTTTACTTCCCTTCCGAAGGAAGCCATACTAAGGATTTTTACACCCGAATCTTCGGTATATGAAGTTGCATGGTAACCGTTTCACCACGGAGGGCGACAGAGATTTACATGTAAAATAGAATGTATTTTGGATTTTCTTGGAATAGCCTCTGAAAAGCTCTTCATTCTGGATGAATTTTACATAAATGGTAAACCGTACTACATAAAAAGTGTAGATCTCGTTAAAACACACAGTTTATGTCATACACTTTTGGCCATTTTTGAGATATTGGTTTCAGTTTTAAAATACTTAAACTTTTCTCATACGGGAATTGGCAACTCCTGGCAATGAAAAGGAACGGATTTCAACGAAATAGCAACTAGCTTTTAAAAGATTTGTCTATCGCTTTAGTCTAGTGTATTCCCTTATTTCGCTTATACTTTCAAGGAACCAATAATAAGACAATTACTGCTAATGTTTACTCGATTAGCTTGAAGTAGACAAAAGAATAAGCTTTTCAACAATAATTAATTACCGAGATGTAGAAAAAAAATTACGTTAGTGGAATAAATCAGATTCTTTTTAGAAAAATTTGTTCACATTTTAATGGTGTCATATTATATTCTGTTACATTATTATAAAGTAAATTTTACACACACACACACACACACACACACACACACACACACACACATGGTGTTTCAAAACGACACCAAACGAAGATGTGGACCTTGTTGGTCATACCGTACGTGATACGTGAATATAATTTTCAGCTCTAAATTCGGCACATACAAAAACTGCCATAAACTCACCATGGATTAGGCAGTCGTACATACCAAATGGCACGTGCCTGGTCCACTCCAAGAGAGATGCCGGTTGGTAGCGAAGGTCCCAGTCGCGTGCTGTAGGCGTGGTTTGATAGACACGCCGGCGCGACACAGGTCACCTTGGTAATGGAAAACGTAGCATGTGGGCTTTGTTATGCGCTTCGTATAACACGTTCTGCGGTTGTTTACGTGGTGTATCACAACCGTTGTTCCTTAGCTGCCTAATCCCAAATGTGTGCGATTTTTAAACACACATAAAACTTTAAATAGAAGAGTTTGAAAGTTGCGACATCAAGTTTCGGACAAGTCAAAGTGTAAGCTAATCGACTGCTATCTTCGTTTGGTGTCGTTTTGAAACAGCCTGTGTGTGTGTGTGTGTGTGTGTGTGTGTATTAGAAGAAAGATGGAAAGCCATTTGCTTTCTGCTAAGCTATAACGTTTCATTCAAGAGTGTCAAATCAGTTTCTGCCTGAAGCAGCTCACCAGATTTTCATGTGAATCACAAGCAACACATTTAGGCTAAACAATTTTCTAATGAGTTGCATTCACCTAATTTTCTCTACCTATTCTTCAATAAAATATTCTTTAAAATGTTTATTCTTCTCTCTGCTATGCACTAATCGAGATAAGCATCTACAGAAATGCTTTTATTGCATATTTCATTGTAGATATTACAGGATCACTGGAATAAAGCGATAAGCAAATAATTTAAAAGCTGATCGTTATGTGAGGACTTTGAAATTCCATTCTATTTACTTGACCAGAAGGAAAAACGAATAACGATTTGACATTTTTGAAAGATATACGTATTGAAAAATTGAAAACCAGTAAGAAGGAATTACTCGGAAACGGCTTGTTCAAAAAAAATCTGATGTGTTCCATTCACATGACTTTCTCTACTTCTGTGTAACAAATTATTGTTAATAAGCTTATTCTTCTATTTAATTCAAGCTAATCGAGAAAAAATTAGCAGAAATAGTCTTATTACTTGCTTCCTTGTAAGTAGAAGCGAAATATGGGAGTATCAGAGGTTAAAGTGAAGTCAAAAGCTGGTTACTAGGTTACTGAAATTCCTTTGTTTGTATGGACACAAGTTGACAAATTCCTGTATGAGAAAAGTACAAGTTTTTCAGAGCTGAAACCAAAAACAAGGAATATCTCAAAAACGATCAACTCCTCGAAAAAAAAAATTATATAACATAAATTGTGTGTTTTAATGTGCTCTACATTTTTTGTGTGGTAAGTTTTTGTCCATTTCTTACGGTTTAGCAATTATGCAAAATTCCTTTAGAATAAAGTAGCCTTCAGATATACATATTATTTGTCAGGTGAAAATCACTTTTTACTTTCTCTACACGTACTATGTACATAGTGTATAGAGAAGGCATTTTAATGTACTCAAAATTTCGATACCGAGATTTTACCGGAAATACATGTTTTGGGTCCCCCTGAATCCAGAAAAAGCATTTCTGGAAAAAGGTCCGTGTGCGTGTATATATATATATATATATATATATATATATATATATATATATATATATATATATATGTCTGTGGACAGCATAGCTCAAAAACGAAAAGACCGAATACCAATATGTGACATGAAGATTTTCAAGAAAATCCCCCACCCCCAACTACGCTTTATATAGAACTTTTTCAAAAATTTTGATTTTCTAAAAAATGGCTCTAACGATTTTGATTAAAATGTCGTATACTAAAGATATTTACATGAAAAATGAAATCTAAAGCTTGAATTTTCTGCGAATAGCCTCTGAAGACTACTTTATTTTTGACGAATTTTACGGAATAAGGCATAACTGCTAAACCGTAAGAGATGGACAAAAACTTACCACACAAAAAATGTAGAGCATGTTAAAACACACAATTTTTGTTACATACAGTTTTTTCGTGGAATTAATCGTTTTTGAGCTCTTCCTTGTTTTTAGTTTCAGCTATGAAAAACTTGTACTTTTCTCATACAGAAATTTGTCAACTCCTGTCCATACAAACAAAGACACTTCAGTCACATAGCAACCAGCTTTTGAGTATCACTTTAGCCTATGGTACTCCCATATTTCGTTTCTACCTACAAGGAAGCAAGTAATAAGACTATGTCTGCTAATTTTATCTCGATTAGAGAGAAAATAAGCTTTTTAACAATAATTTTCAGGTGAATGGAAATCATAATATTTTTCTAAGTATAACCTCTTCTCAGCTGGATCTAGATCGACCCTAAAGTCAGCTTCTGTGGACCTCTATCCAGTAAAGGCAATAACGTAAGTAGAGGTTCGGTTTCCATTATACCCACACAAGTAAAGATGACAGCTACTGACCTCGGGTTAAAACTTCCATTATTTGGTTGACCTCAGATTTGAAAACACAATCGCGTGGAAGAATACAGTGATCTGTTGCCAAGGAAAGCATTGCAAAACCGAAGCGGTAACTTGTATGATAAACGTGGCTGTGAAACAGCTTTTTCTCAACAGACGTCAAGTTAACAGGGGTCATGCACTATCGCCAACTATTTCTTAAATTAGAGTTCATGTTTTGTGAAACCCTTATAAGGAAGTCCTTGAATTACGTCACTTTGTGTAGATAAAAGCCTTATCGAAGTTAGACCTAAAATTTGAATTGCAATACCTAGCAACGAAGAAAGTCATTTTGATAACCTCTTGCTCTTTTACATGTCTAGTTTTCCAACAAGAACGTATTCATTCTATGTCGATCGTTGAAGTTCTCGGAATCGCCAACAACGGTCATCGCTAGTCTAATGCAGTTCTGACGTAATAATTAGCCATCCTTTATAAGTGTTGCAGTTTATAGCTGTGCTGCAGACTATTTATTATTATTATTATCATCATTATTATTTTTTTGAAATACTTGATATGTAGGTTAATCATTCTGAACACATTTGGTAATGTAAGCCAAATTTACAATTCATTTATTAATTGCCATGCTAACAAACACTGTAAATACTTACAGTAAGACTTTGAGAGGTCTTTAATACTTACAGTACGATTAGGAAATGACATAACACTCAAAAAATGTGCTACTTCAAGTAAAGAATCTATTGCAAAAGTCATTAACAAAAAAGAGTATAAGACTTTGTCCATATAATTTAGATGTAGCCTTTCATTTGTTCACATCGAGAATTCATTAATTTTACTTTCTCTACGCGTACAATGTACTAGTGTATAGAGGTTTGTGTTGCAGCAAAAAATTCGATACCGAGATTTCACCGGAAACACCTATTTCAGGGTCGCCTGTATCAAAAAGAAAAGTATTTTCAGAAAAAGGTCGTGTGTCAGTGTGCCCACGGTAACTCAAAAACGAAAAGTTGGTAAAATACCAAACTTGGTATTTAAGTTTAGTATCTTCCAGGGATGCGACTCGAAGATTTTGTGGAAAATCCCCCCACCCCAAACTACCCTTTACATAGAAAAAAATTCGAATTTTTTTTCTAACGAATTTGATTAAAATACCGTAATTTAAAGTCATTTATACGGCAAAGATAATGTATATCTTAAATGTTCTGGGAATAGCCTCTGAAGTCCTCTTTATTCTGAATGAATTTTGCTGGATATTGCATAACGTAATAGATAGACAGAAAAATGTATATCTCGTCAAAACACAATTTATGTCCTTTTACGTTTTTGTTGTGGAGCTAATTGTTTCCGAGATATTTCAAACTATGGGTTTCAATTGCAAATAACTTATACTTTTCTCAGACTTTTCTTTTGTTCTACTCCTGGCCAAGCAAAGAAGCGATTTGCAATGACAATCGCATAACGACAGCTTTTAAAACATTTGACTATCACTTTAGCATAGTACATTCCCTTAGTCCCCTTCTACTTATAAGTAGAAGCCAATAATATGAACATTCTGATAATGTATATCTCGAATAGCGTGGTGTAGAAAGAAGAATAATCTTTTGGAAGAAGTTTGTAGAGCAGAGAAAGTCATGTGAGTGTAACACATAAGATTTTTTAAATTTATTTTTTTTTAATTTTTTTTTTTTTTTTTTTTTTTTTTTTTTTTTTTTTTTTTTTTTTTTTTTTTTTTTAGCTTAGCGACCTTTAAGCTAGTCATATCGGCCGATGAATGGATTGGTAAAATGATGCTCAAATAATCTCGGGATCCATGCAGTTTAAAGTTACTCGACATTCGTCTTCTCAGGATAAGGGAAAACCCGAAAAAACCTTTTCCGGCTAACTCATGCTAAGCGAGATTCAAACTCGCAACCTGTTGAATGTGAGGCAGACACGCTACCACCGCACTACCCAGGCGGTTGTTGTTCCCGTGTAGGAAATTTTGAAGATGGAAAAAGCCGAGATTCGAGCGGTGATGAAGCACTTTGTAAAGGACGGTAGGGAAGCAAATGAAATTCTGCCAACTTACTGAAGACATTGGGAGACGCTGCTCCTTCATATTCAACTGTTACCGAGTGGACCTATTAATTTTAATTTGGTCGTGAGAGCATAGGAGACGAACCGTGTAGTGGTCGGTCAAGATATGTCACCACCCCAGGAATGGTCTTGGAGGATCGCCGACTAAATATATGAGAAATTGCTAAAGCTGTAATTGAAAGGGTATATCATATTTTGACTGAGGAATTGGGTATGAAAAAATAATCTTCCATGGATGCCACGGTGATCAAAAACGCATTTGAGTGCAAATTTCTGAACAATGTTTGGCCCGTTTTCAGAAAAACCCATAAGCTATGCTGCTCCCCCCCCACATACACACTCGGTGAAATTTCGGTATAGACTTTTTGGGTGGCATATAATACTTTAGCTAAGTACATTATACATACGTGCTAGAGAAAGTAAAATGGTGAATGTAGTTCAATATTTGTAGGAGAAGATAGATTTTGATTTCAGCTTTAAATGGAATAAATTAATTAACATATCTAGAATGAAAAGACACATTTGAATGACACTTCTTTTGTTGGTAGTCGTCTCCTTAGCGCGGTGGTAGCGAGGCTGCTTGCATTCGATTCCCGGTACTGGCGACGGGATTTATACCCGCCGGGCTACACTGTCTCGTGAGGTCCCTGGGGGAACCGATTGAGAAGTAGCGGCTCTAGATCGAGAAGACCGCATCAACCGGCCGGGAGGTACTCGAGACGCTGATCACGTATCATCCTCCAGCTCTGCACCCTATTCATGACGCCTTCGGGTCGAGATGAGGGATGCAGCGGCCGGGCAGTTGGCCAAGGTCCCTTGTGGACTGCCGTGCCATGGAGTTACGTTGCCTATACAATTACAGCTCTAGGTTTAATACTTAAGAAAATCATTTATCTCTTCGGTGTCACGTAAACGCATTGATACACTCGCATCATACTTATTGTTTCCCAGCAGATGTGAAGCAGAAATTCATAGTGTAGATGTAGGATATATTCAACCATATACAGAATGATTCAAAAATACTTTTACAACGTTTGGGGATGGATTCCTGACATCGAAACAAGAAAATATGTTCATATAAACATATGCCCTAAAACGCTTTGCTTTCGGTTGTCAGTTTGTTTATGAAAGTCACCTTCAACGGCTTCCTGGGTCCAACCGAATAACTTAATTTATTTATGCACCCATTCATAGAAAGCTTTGACCTATTTTACCCTGCAGAGTTGGCTTTTTGTTGCCATGGCTACTCGTTAACATTTATCAGATATGTAATACATTCCTCCAGCACGCCTTACAAGTGCTGTCTACAGGGACTTCATTCCCAAACTTTTCAGAAAATGTGCCTCTACAAATAAGAAGGAACATGTGGTTTATACATGATACTCTAGCACATTTTAGTCTCATTGTTCGAGATGCACTGGTTGGTATCGAACATGAAAAATGGATAGAGAGAGGGGGACTACTTCCATGGCCTGCACGTTCCCCCAACCTCAATCCTTTGGATTTTAATCTTTTGGGGGCACCATTATTTTATGCAGCCAACATCCCGGATGAAGAAACTTAATCTACGTGGAAGCCTGCGAAAGCGTACGACACCGACTGGGAGAATTTGACATTCTATGCTTCGACCAGTGCATGCGTGTCTAGACGCAACAGGAGGACATTTTGTTCATTTGCTATAAGTTGTGTTTGTGTGGAACACTTCCTAACAAACTGAAAACGTCAAAAATAGAACAATGTATTACTTTAAAATGATTTGATTAATATCATTTTGAACCTCAATAAATAGAGAACGAAGGGTATTTGGACATACGTTTATAAAATATTTTTTCTTATTTTGATGAACCTGTCCCCAACATTTGTAAAAGTATTTTGAATCATCCTGTATATATGAGTGCGGAAGTTACACGAAGACCCGAACTTGAGTTGGGTGCCCAATCAGCAATGTACGCAATATTTTGGCGTCTAGGTCTAATCAAAGAACGCCATAATCCTAAAGTTCACGGTCGTTATTACTGTCAAACTACTGGAAAGTTACCAATTTGGTGGACTTCACACAATATTACGTGATTAGCGAAACTGAAGAATTATTCCATGTCGAGATTCTTGTTTTAGGACCCCCTGAATCCAAAAAAGCATTTTCAGAAACAGGTCCGTTTGTATGTGTGTATCTGTGTGTCTATGTGTGTCTGTGTGTGTGTCTGTGTCTGTGTGTCTTTGTGTGTATGTGTGTGTCTGTGTATGTGTGTCTTAGTGTGTGTCTTTGTGTCTGTGTGTCTTAGTGTGTGTCTTTGTGTCTGTGTGTCTTTGTGTGTATGTGTGTGTATGTGTGTGTATGTGTATGTGTGTCTTAGTGTGTGTCTTTGTGTCTGTGTGTCTTAGTGTGTGTCTTTGTGTCTGTGTGTCTTTGTGTGTATGTGTGAGTATGTGTGTATGTGTGTCTGTGTGTGTGTCTTAGTGTGTATGTATGTATGTGTGTCTTAGTGTGTATGTGTGTCTTAGTGTGTATGTGTGTGTCTGTGTGTGTATGTGTGTGTATGTGTGTGTATGTGTGTCTTTGTGTCTGTGTGTCTTTGTGTGTATGTGTGTGTATGTGTGTGTATGTGTGTCTTAGTGTGTATGTGTGTCTGTGTGTGTCTTAGTGTGTATGTATGTATGTGTGTCTTAGTGTGTATGTGTGTCTGTGTGTATGTGTGTCTTAGTGTATGTGTGTCTTAGTGTGTATGTGTGTGTATGTGTGTCTTAGTGTGTATGTGTGTCTGTGTGTATGTGTGTCTTAGTGTGTATGTGTGTCTGTGTGTATGTGTGTATGTGTGTCTGTGTGTATGTGTGTCTTAGTGTGTATGTGTGTGTATGTGTGTCTTAGTGTGTATGTGTGTCTGTGTGTATGTGTGTCTTAGTGTGTATGTGTGTCTTAGTGTGTATGTGTGTGTATGTGTGTCTTAGTGTGTATGTGTGTGTATGTGTGTATGTGTGTGTATGTGTGTCTTAGTGTGTATGTGTGTGTATGTGTGTCTTAGTGTGTATGTGTGTGTATGTGTGTCTTAGTGTGTATGTGTGTGTATGTGTGTCTTAGTGTGTATGTGTGTGTATGTGTGTCTTAGTGTGTATGTGTGTGTATGTGTGTCTTAGTGTGTATGTGTGTGTATGTGTGTCTTAGTGTGTATGTGTGTATGTGTGTCTTAGTGTGTATGTGTGTGTATGTGTGTGTATGTGTGTATGTGTGTCTTAGTGTGTATGTGTGTGTCTTAGTGTGTATGTGTGTCTGTGTGTCTTAGTGTGTATGTGTGTGTATGTGTGTCTTAGTGTGTATGTGTGTGTATGTGTGTCTTAGTGTGTATGTGTGTCTTAGTGTGTATGTGTGTCTTAGTGTGTATGTGTGTGTATGTGTGTGTATGTGTGTCTTAGTGTGTCTGTGTGTGTATGTGTGTCTTAGTGTGTATGTGTGTGTATGTGTGTCTTAGTGTGTATGTGTGTGTATGTGTGTCTTAGTGTGTATGTGTGTATGTGTGTCTTAGTGTGTCTGTGTGTATGTGTGTCTTAGTGTGTATGTGTGTGTATGTGTGTCTTAGTTAGTATGTGTGTGTATGTGTGTCTTAGTGTGTATGTGTGTGTATGTGTGTCTTAGTGTGTATGTGTGTATGTGTGTGTATGTGTGTCTTAGTGTGTCTGTGTGTGTATGTGTGTGTATGTGTGTCTTAGTGTGTATGTGTGTGTATGTGTGTCTTAGTGTGTATGTGTGTATGTGTGTCTTAGTGTGTATGTGTGTCTTAGTGTGTATGTGTGTCTTAGTGTGTATGTGTGTGTATGTGTGTCTTAGTGTGTATGTGTGTGTATGTGTGTCTTAGTGTGTCTGTGTGTATGTGTGTGTCTGTGTGTGTATGTGTGTCTGTGTGTGTATGTGTGTCTGTGTGTGTATGTGTGTGTATGTGTGTCTGTGTGTGTATGTGTGTCTGTGTGTGTATGTGTGTCTGTGTGTATGTGTGTGTATGTGTGTGTATGTGTGTGTATGTGTGTCTGTGTGTATGTGTGTATGTGTGTATGTGTGTCTGTGTGTGTATGTGTGTGTATGTGTGTCTGTGTGTATGTGTGTATGTGTGTCTGTGTGTATGTGTGTGTATGTGTGTCTGTGTGTGTATGTGTGTGTATGTGTGTCTGTGTGTATGTGTGTATGTGTGTCTGTGTGTATGTGTGTGTATGTGTGTGTATGTGTGTCTGTGTGTGTCTGTGTGTATGTGTGTGTATGTGTGTCTGTGTGTGTATGTGTGTCTTAGTGTGTATGTGTGTGTATGTGTGTCTTTGTGTGTATGTGTGTCTGTGTGTCTTAGTGTGTATGTGTGTGTATGTGTGTCTTAGTGTGTATGTGTGTGTATGTGTGTCTTAGTGTGTATGTGTGTGTATGTGTGTATGTGTGTCTTAGTGTGTATGTGTGTGTATGTGTGTCTTAGTGTGTATGTGTGTGTATGTGTGTCTTAGTGTGTATGTGTGTGTATGTGTGTCTTAGTGTGTATGTGTGTGTATGTGTGTGTATGTGTGTCTTAGTGTGTATGTGTGTGTATGTGTGTCTTAGTGTGTATGTGTGTGTATGTGTGTCTTAGTGTGTATGTGTGTATGTGTGTCTTAGTGTGTATGTGTGTATGTGTGTCTTAGTGTGTATGTGTGTCTTAGTGTGTATGTGTGTGTATGTGTGTCTTAGTGTGTATGTGTGTCTGTGTGTATGTGTGTCTTAGTGTGTATGTGTGTATGTGTGCCTTAGTGTGTATGTGTGGCTTAGTGTGTATGTGTGTGTCTGTGTGTCTTAGTGTGTATGTGTGTCTTAGTGTGTATGTGTGTGTCTGTGTGTATGTGTGCCTTAGTGTGTATGTGTGTCTGTGTGTATGTGTGTGTCTTAGTGTGTATGTGTGTATGTGTGCCTTAGTGTGTATGTGTGTCTGTGTGTATGTGTGTGTCTTAGTGTGTATGTGTGTATGTGTGCCTTAGTGTGTCTGTGTGTCTGTGTGTATGTGTGCCTTAGTGTGTCTGTGTGTATGTGTGTGCCTTAGTGTGTCTGTGTGTCTGTGTGTATGTGTGCCTTAGTGTGTCTGTGTGTATGTGTGTCTTAGTGTGTATGTGTGCCTTAGTGTGTATGTGTGTATGTGTGTCTTAGTGTGTATGTGTGTATGTGTGCCTTAGTGTGTATGTGTGTATGTGTGTATGTGTGTCTTAGTGTGTATGTGTGTCTTAGTGTGTATGTGTGTGTCTGTGTGTCTTAGTGTGTATGTGTGCCTTAGTGTGTATGTGTGTATTAGTGTTTATGTGTGTATGTGTGTCTTAGTGTGTATGTGTGTATGTGTGTCTTAGTGTGTATATGTGTGTGTGTCTGTGTGCGTATGTGTGTGTCTGTGTGTGTATGTGTCTCTTAGTGTGTGTGTGTGTCTGTGTGTGTGCCTATGTGTGTCTGTGAATGTGTGCGTGTGTGTGTCTGTGTGTGTATGTGTCTTAGTGTGTATGTGTGTGTGTCTGTGTGTGTCTGTGTGCGTATGTGTCTTAGTGTATGTGTCTTAGTGTGTATGTGTGTCTGTGTGTGTGCCTATGTGTGTCTGTGAATGTCTGCGTGTGTGTTTGTGTGTGTATGTGTCTTAGTGTGTATGTGTGTGTCTGTGTGTGTCTGTGTGCGTATGTGTGTGTCTGTGTGTGTCTGTTTGCGTATGTGTGTGTCTGTGTGTATGTGTCTTAGTGTGTATGTGTGTCTGTGTGTGTGCCTATGTGTGTCTGTGAATGTCTGCGTGTGTGTCTGTGTGTGTATGTGTGTCTGTGTGTGTGCCTATGTGTGTCTGTGAATGTCTGCATGTGTGTCTGTGTGTATGTGTCTTAGTGTGTATGTGTGTCTGTGTGTGTGCCTATGTGTGTCTGTGAATGTCTGCGTGTGTGTCTGTGTGTGTATGTGTCTGTGTGTGTATGTGTGTGTCTGTAGACAGCATAGCTCAAAAACGAATAGACGGTTAAATACCAAACTTGGTATTTAAGTTTGATATCTTCCAAGAAAATCCCCCCCACCGCTAACTACCCTTTACATGAAAACATTTTTGATTTTTTTTTTTAAAAATGGCTCTAACGATTTTGATTAAAATACCACATATTAAAGCTATATCTAATTACAAATAAAATGTATATCTTGAATTTTTTTGGAATAGCTTTTAAAGACCTGTTTAATCCGGATGAATTGGTATAACTAGTAAACCGTAAAAGACAGACAAAAACTTACTTTACAAATAATGTAGATCTTGTTGAAGCACACAAGTTATGTCATATACATTTTTTTTTTCGTGGAGCTTATTGTTTTCGAGGTATTCCTTGTTATTAGTTTCAGTTGTGAAATACTTATACTTTTCTCAGACGGAAGTGTCCGTTTTTCTTTCGTTCTACTCCTAGCCAAGCAAAGAAGCGATTTGCAATGGCAATCGCATAACGACAGCTTTTAAAACATTTGACCATCACTTTAGCTTAGTGCATTCCCTTAGTTCCAGTCTACTTATAAGGAACTAAGTAATAACATTCTGCTAATGTTTATCTCGTTTAGCATGGTGTTGTAAGAAGTTGTAGAGTGCTGGAGCTAGAGTAGCTGAGTGTAATGCATCAGATTTTTTTTTTTTTTTTTGTGCTGTTCTCTAATTTCTGTGTACTGTTTCTTTGGGCCCATCGCTGGGTGGTACCCCAACCACATGTTACACGCAGCTCTGTGTCTAGTTTAACTGAACTGTATTGTACAAAAGAGTTGAGGCGCTAGTTTTACGGTGAAATTATGGGGGGGGGGAAGTTACCTGGCTTCTCTCTGCAGTGTTGTCAACCAAAGAAAGTTTCTTTCTTTGAGATCCTCAGCCATTATGGTGAGTAGGTTATATAATTTACCACGTAGTAACTGAATTATTAAACAAGACATAGTGCACATGCATAAGTGTGAACTCTGGGATCTACAGAGAATGCAATAATAGCACTGAAGTCATTAAATATCAGGCTGTATAACGTACGAGATGTGTTGAATAAGCCCTTATAAAATTAAGAAATTACACTTACTGCACAGAAAATGTAGATCTCGTTGAAATACACAATTTATGTCGTACGTTTTTTTCGAGGAGTTGACCATTTGAGATATTCATTGTTTCAGTTTTAAAAGCTTTACACATACGGGAATTTGTCAGCTCCTGGCCCAGCATAGAAACGGATTTCATCCACGTGGCAACCGGCTTTTAAAAGATTTAACTATTGTTTTAGCCTAGTGTATGCCCTTATTTCCCTTCTACTGATAAGGAATTAAGTAGTGTTTATCTCGATTAGCATAAAGCAGATAGAATAATAAGCTTATTAATAATAATTTGTTACAGAGCTGTAGAGAAAGTCATGTGAATGAAACATATCAGATTTTTTGTCATTGGGTTTCTGTTTTTCTTTTGGGTTTATACATTACATCATACATACAACATACGCAGGTCGTGCATTGGCCGAGTGGTTAGACCACTCGCCGCTCATCTAGACGGCCCGGGTTTGATCCAACAGCATGTGAGTCTTGTGGTGGACAAAGCGCAGGGGCGGCTTTCTCCGGGTTCTCCAGTTTCCTCCGACTCGCATTCCACCGGCGCTCCATCTTCATTTCACGTATCAGTGTCATCGCCTGCGATGCCATTTGCAGTAAAAGCGGGCGTTAAACACTATCAACAACCGCACACACACACACACACACACACACACACACACACAGTCACACTTCCATACTCTGGGGAAAATTGGGAATTATCTTAGAGTCAAAATCCCTGGTAGTCGACCCCGAGACCTATCGCATGGAAAGCAGATGCTATACCTACATCATATTTATAAATCAATGAATAAACCGAATAAAATAAAATATAATTGGTTTTTCAAACAAGTAGGACAGGAGTTGGATAGGTAGAGACAGACTGAAGAATTCAATGCAACAGCTGGAACTTGAACCACGGATCTTTTGGTTACTAGCCGGTTGCTCTACCATTGAGCTTCCATGGCAACATGCCTTTATGGAGGAAGATTATTGAACAATTTTTTTGACTCCTTATCTTATTTCTTTACCATTTATTATAAAAATAATACCTCCTTTAAATTTATTAATTTTAAAAAGAGATTTTGTATTAGTTTGATTTTAAATTTCTTAAGTAGTTTAAAAAAACCTGATGTTGTCCATTCGCATGACTTTCTCTATATCTTTGTAAAGTATTATTGTTAATAAGCTTATCTTTTATTTATTGCATGCTAATCGAGAAAAATTAGCAGATATAGTCTTATTTCTTGCTGTATTGTAAGTAGAAGCAAAATAAGGGAGTATCGTAGGTTAAAGTGAAAGCCAAAAGCTGGTTGCTATGTGACTGATGTTCCTTTGTTTGTATGGACAGGAGTTGACAAATTCCTGTATGAGAAAAGTATGTTTTTCAAAGCTGAAACCAAGAAAAAGGAATATCTCAAAAACGATCAACTCCACGAAAAAATGTATGTAACATAAATTGTGTGTTTTAACGTGCTCTACATTTTTGGTGGGTTAAGTCTTTGTCCATCTCTTACGGTTTAGTAGTTATGAAAAATTCATCCAGAATAAAGTAGTCTTCAGAAGCTATTCCCAGAAAATTCAAAATATACATTTTATTTGTCAGGTAAATAACTTTAATGTACGATATTTTAATCAAAATCGTTAGAGCCGTTTTTTAGAAAATCAAAATTTTCGAAAAAAGCTCCATGTAAAGGGTAGTTTGGGGTAGGGGGATTTTTCTAAAAATCTTCGTGTCGCTTCCCTGCAAGATACTAAACTTAAATACCAAGTTTGGTATTTTCCGACTTTTCGTTTTTGAGTTATCGTGTTCACAGACACACGGACACTCTCACACGGACACACACGGACCTTTTTCTGAAAATACTTTTTTTGGATACAGGGGACCCTAAAACATATATTTCCGGTGAAATCTCGGTATCGACATTTTTGGTGGAGTGCAAACATTCTCTATAGACTATGTACATAGTGAGTATAGAGAAAGTAAAAAACTATGATTTGGTGCATTGAATTTCTCAACTGACTCGCATGTTTCCCTGTAAACCAAAGGTGATCTCAAAGTATTTTAAGAAGACATATCCCAATGGCGAGTTACATTGCCATAAGGCCTTCATAGTATAGCCAACTATTATGGTCAATTATTGTTAATTTGATTGTTTTTTCATCAAGCTGGGTGTAGGATAGGAGTTGGATAGATAGAGTCAGACTAAAAAATTCAATGCCATTGCCGGGATTTGAATCACAGATCTACCGGCTATGCCATTGAATTTTTCAGTTTGTCTCAATAATAATAATAATAATAATAATAACTCAATGACAACAGCTCACAAGGAACCTTGGCCTACCGCCCGCCGCAGCGTCCCCCATCTCGGTCCATGACAGACGTCATGGATGTGGTGCAGTAATGGAGGGTGAGAGTGGTCAGCGCCTCGAACCCTCCCGGCCGGTTAATGCGGTCCTCATGACCTGGAGCCGCTACTTCTCCTCAATTGGCCCTTCAGGGACCTCATGAGGCTGAGTGCACCCCGGATCAGGTCTCCCAGCGGGAGAAAAATCCCCACGTCGGTACCGGGAATCGAACCCAAGTCTCCCGATTGGTAAGCAGATACGCTACCTCCGCGCTAAGGTGACGACCTCAGTCTGTCTCTACCTGTCCAAAATAAAATATATTCCTGAAATATACTGTAAAACAAAAAAATAGGCAGTAGAATTTGCAAACTGCTAAAATATGCATTATATGAAACACAAAATAATGTTTAAATGGAAATTAAATTGGAAATGTTTGTAGTATTCACCTAACATCACTTTTAGTATCCTTTCTGACGCGCCGGACTGAATAATGCGTTTACATTCCTGTCCCTATTAATCACACTGGGCCTGGAGCTGAATTTACGAATTTCTGCAATTTTGAAGTTATTTAGTTTAAAAAAACGTGAGCAGAATAATGAATGTTTCTTGTAGGCTTGTGACATCCATGACTTGTCTTGGCCACCGAGACTTATATTTATAGTATCACCATAAGCGTTGCCAGTTCCGTGACTGAGCGCTGGTCAAGAAAGTATGGCTATCGCTGCTTCAGATAAACATGCTAATTTAACAGAAAAATTAGGACAAGACATTCAGAACTGCAGACAATGTACACACGAACCTTTTCCTAAAATGTATTCGGTATCGAATTTTTGGGTGTGGAATGCAATACTTTCTTTACTTATCACAACATTGTACATACGTACTAGAAAAAGTAAACAGCTTTAGGGAAAATATTGCGAGTCAGTCTGTGCGTGCGCGCGCGTGTGTGCGTGTGTGAGTGTGTGAGGTAGCATAATCCTAAACGAAAAGTTGGTTAAATACGACATTTGTGTTTAACTTCATTACATAGAAGGACGCGACACGAAAATTTTCAGGAGATTCTTCCTACCGCACATTATCCTTCTTCGGAATTTTCGATTTTCTCAAAAATGGCTCTAACAATTTTGATTAAGTATCACATATTAAAGTTGGTTACCAAGACACAACATTTATGTTATCTACATTTTTTCGTGGAGTTGACTGTTTTTGAGATATTTTGAGATATTCCTTTTTACTGGTTTCGGTCTTAAAATACTTATAGGTACATTATTTAATAAAATGTATATCTTGAATTTTCTGCGAATGGCCTCTAAGAGTTTCTTCATTTTGAATGACTTGCATAACTTCCGAGATATTCGTTTTTTTTTTCCTTTTTTTTTTTTTTTTTAAAGGTATCAATACTTTTCCCAAATGGGAATTCGTTATTCACATGTTTCATTCTGGCTATGCAAAGAGAACTAAAATTGAAGACTAATACATAAGAACCGGCTTTTAAAAGATTTGATTATCGTTTTAGCCTATCGTATTCCCTATTCTCCTTGTATCTACAGGAAATGTGTATTAAAACCATTTCTGCTAATGTTTATTTTCATTAGCATGGCGTAGGTAGGATAGAATACTGTTGGAGGGGACTCGGCACCAACCTGAGGCTATTGGATTTACGCCCCACGAGGAATGAGGTGAGAAGATATACCGGGTGGCCGGAACCAGGTGCGACGGCACAGCAATGGCAGGGTCTCTGCCGTTTCCAGATTGAAGCACCCCGTCAGTCGGACCCCGCCCCACATAGGGTCCAACGCCTCATCCCGGCAACCATCCGAAGTCAGGGGACGGAGATAGTCACATTCAGCATCCTTTCTTCCTGCCACGCCGCACCGAGCACTATCACCGACATTTCGAACCCCGAAAGAAACAACGGGATGAAGGATGAATGAAATGACAATGGAAGGAAATGGAGGGACAGGAAATTCGCCTGGGCACCCAGGGAAACCCCGAAAAAGCCCATGGGTCAGGTACGGAGTTCACGGGAAGCTAACCCACTACCTCCCGAATACCGGCCACAGACGAAACCGCTTGCGGTGATGAAGTAAGATAGAAGAAAAACTTCCAGAGTAGGTAGAGAAAGTCAGGTGAATGGAACATATCAGCTTTTTACTTTCTCTACACGTACTATGTATCTATTGTATAGAGAAGAGATGTCGAGATTTCACCGGAAATATGTTTTGAGGTTCCTTGAGTCCGAAAAAACTAGAAAAAGGTCCGGGTGTGTTTATGTATGGACAGCATAGTCAAAAGCGAAAAGACCGTTAAACATAAACTTAGTGTTTATGTTTAGTATCTTCCAAGAATGGGATACGAAGATTTTAATAAAATTCCGCTCACCATAAACTACCCTTTGCATGGAATTTTTTTTTAAATTTTTGTTTTCCTGGCGATTTTGATTAAAATTTCGTATATTAAAGATATTTATAAGACAAATAAAATGTATATTATCTCGAATTTTATGGGAATATCCTCTGATATATATGGAGTGCACCGTTTTTGGCAGATTCCTTGTTATTGGTTTCAACTTTTTTTATACGGGAACTTGTCAACTCCTATCCTTACAAAGAAACTTCAGTCACTAGCTTTTAAAAGATTTGACTAACACTCTAGCCTATGGTGCACCTATATTTCCCTTCTACTTTCAAGGTAGCAAGTAATTAGGCCGTTTCTACTAATTTTTTCTCGATTAGCGTGAAGTAATTAGAAGAATAGGCTTTTTAACAATGATTTGTTGCAGTGATGTAGAGAAAGTCATGTGAATGGAACACATTAGATTTTTGAAGAGGTTAATAGAGGTTTAGAACGTAAGTGCTAGACTAGTGCCAGTGCAGCGCTCTGCCTCCAGAAGATGGACTACTGGACAAAGCTCTAATATTATATAACACCGATGTTGATTTGACATTCCAGCAGGAAGAAAAGAAGTTTTATCCAATGTCGGGACGACATTAACAGCCCACGTTCTGGTTATAACCGGATCCACGTCACTTGTAGGTGATGGGCACATTATAACCAATATTTATTGTTTTGTTTGTATTCTTGCTGCGTCCTCCAAGCAACGAGAGTCTGTTGGAAAACACCATAACCGTATGCAAAACACATAAATATTCAATTTCAAATTGCCTACTTACCTTTTTATCGTTATATAGGCTGGTCGAAAGACTATAACAGCCTTTTTACTTGCAATGGTGCGAAGTTTGATGTCGCACTTGAAAACTCTTTTAGCTATGTTCTATATTTTGTTTCGTAGTCGCTTTACCCTACCCTTATGTAGGACTGACAACCCCCCTAGGACTTAAAAGCGGATGCCTAGGGGTCAGAAGCCTGTCGGGGAGCCTGTTCTCCACAGAAAGGAGAACCTGGAACGAGGGATCGGCCAGGCATGAGCATGAGGAAGGGCATGATATGAAATGCAAGCGAAATGGATGATAGGAAAGGTAATGGTGGAACATTTGGTGGAATGAGTGGCGGGAGAAACCAAAGGACCTGGAGAAAACCCGCCTAGACGCTGCTTCGTCCACCACAAATCCCATATGAGGGCGCTTGAGATCGAACACGAACCGCCTACACGGTAGCATCGAAAATTGTATCACTTTGAAACGGGAGCAGGGAAGCACTATTATGTGATGTTCACATACTCGCACCTCAGTAAGTGTTGTCGTCTTCCTGTTGGTTACTTGCTCACCTCTGGTTCCCAAGGTCGCAGTTTCAAACCCGTCGGAGGGCGATAGATTTTTTCCATGATGGCTTTGTTTGAAAGGGAAATATAGCCGTTGGTCCCGTGCGTAGGTTTACGGCACGTAAAAGAATATCAAAACTGATAAAAAGGCCTGGAGCAAAATTAAGCTGTCTTTCACGCCCAATATAACCGAACCTGGTGGCTCAGGCGTTTCGATTGGGCCTGGCGTTCGGGAGGACGTGGGATCGGTTCTGAGGCGGCCGACATCTGACCCATGGGTTTATGGGGGTATCCCGGGTCACTAGGCGAATGCTGGTGAGGATTCTTTATTCCCCCGAAATTCCTGGCCCTTCATTTCATCTCAACCGGTCTCTTTCAGGGTTGTAAGTGTCGACGAGGGCCGCGGTACAGACGCCATTTCATGAAGGTGACTACGCTCTGGAAATACAGTTCTCGGTGACGGGATGCCGCTAATGGTCTGAGACTGAGGGTGGGCTTCTGGGGCTCTCCGCGTCGAGATGAACTGCTTGTGAACTGTTGGGACCCTCAACGATGGCACGCTCCTGTTGGGATGTCGGCCGCCCTCTGAAATTACACTCAACTTATCCCTCCTCCAGGGTCTGACGTACAATAAGCCCACGGCTGAAGTGTGGAATACCCTTCCGTAATGTACACACACACACACACACAATTGTAGAATGGAACACTGAGAACCATAGCAGTTAAAGAGTGACCATAAATAACACTCAATTCAATACAACTCGGAGGGTGTTCTTTGCAAGTCATCCAGATCGATGAGTCTCAACCTTAAAACAGTATGGAGTCAAATGGGACATGTCTGTGTCTATCTAAAGCATACATACATGTTGGCTATAGCTTCGTCTTTTTTTTTTTTTTACTCTCATGCTGTTGCCAAGATGCTAATAACATAGTGTAAGTATTCATGTGTTATAATGTTCGGCTTTGAGGACATCCTTCAGAATTTTTTCTCATCTTCTGTAGAGCCTTTTTGATTTTTGTGGGTCCAAATTTACGAAGAGGTTTTTCAGTAAAAGTTTGATATTTGCTGCTTATTTGCATATCACGCAGTAGAGGGGATTCACTCCTCAGTCAGTGATTAAGCTTGTTGTACGTCAGAACCCTGGAGGAGAGGATGAGATAGCAATTACAGAGGGTAGCTGGAACCAGACTGCGGCAGGGAGCATCGTGGAGAGTCCCTAACAGTTCCCAAGCAATTCATATTGATGCGATGCGCGCTAGGAGCCCGCGCTTCAGGTCTGAGTAAGCGCTTCCGAGTATACCGACGACCCCCAGCGCCAACCGAGAGCTGAGTTTCCAAAGCGCAAGCACCTCCACGAGAGGGCGCCACCGCAGTCCTCGCTGACACAACCCTGAAAGGAAGACAGACGGATGAAACGGAGATGACACGGAGGGACAAGAAATTCGGTGGAATGAACAATCCTCCTCAGCATTTGCCTAGTGACCCGGGAAAGCCCCGAAAAGCCAGAGGTCAGAGAGGTCTGCCGAGGGGGAACGATCCCATGACCTACCCAGACAAAGCGCCTAAGCCACCTGTCTTTGTTGTCAGTAATTAATAAACTAAATGTCACAACGCAACAATATATTTTTCTTAGCTAGAGCAAACTAGAATGCTGGTACATGCTTAGTTTGAATTGCTTTTAGTAAGATAAGCGGTATGATTTTTAAATCAAAATTTTACGCAAGCAGAAAAGCAGGCAACAAGGATTTTTTTTTTGTTTGCCACGGGGGCCGGCTAGAGAAAATATTGACTAGGGTTGGAGGACGTGTTTAAAACTAGCCGGAGTCCTGAAATTTCTAGCACTCATTTTCTATAACAATAAATGCATGTGTCCACTCAGCTCACAGCCGCTAGGTAGCAAGCAGATAGCGTGCTACGATAAAAGTTAACATACACTTGCAAGGAAATGTTTATAGCATGTAGAACACTGTGAAGTGTTAATGTAGGTAATTTGTTTTGTATTTTACATAAATATTTATAGTTATGGAAGGAGAAGCTTGGAAGAGATGGAATGTTTGTAAACTAAAAAGAAACGCAAAATAATAATGAATGCGTTAGATTGTTGAAGTAAAATGAGTGTTAGTAAGGCAACAAATGAAACAGCTAAAGATACTAGATACTTAGAAACTGTAGTGTATAGGATAAAAAAGAAACGCACAGAGGACCTGTAAGGGTGCCATTAAGAAAGCAAATATAGTAAAGGAAGCAAAAACACGCTAGGTTAAAGCAATACAATGGAATAGCGCTTAGCACATTGTAACGCATCGTTCATCCTTTGCTGCTTAAAACATTCCGTCCATTTGAGTGTAAACAATGATGGTGGCCTAAAAATTAATATTTTTATCACTTGATATCTCCATATTTGATATTTTTATGCCTATAAAACGAGTTTGAAAGTACTAAAACTAAAGAGAAAGATAACGTGCAAGTGAAAAATTAATATCTTACAACAGCCGCAAATAGCAGTGCAGACATTTCACTGTTTGGTGATATATAATTCACAAGATGACATTGAATTGATAGATCAATCCTAGCTGAGCCCCAATTCTATGTATGCATAGTATATGTGGCAAAGGGTGCTCAATTTAACATGTATTTTGTTCTACAGTTGATACCAGCTTTTGTTAATGTGCGCCTGCATTACTTCTGTAACTGTTATATTAAGGTAAATGTTACAATGTAGCTGTTACGATACTTTCTGTCCATCCCTATTCCAATTAGTATTGTTGCAACATGTTCACGATGCGATGCTAAAAGTGCTATTGCAGAATGTTTATTCTGTGGTGAGAATCTACTGTAAAGAATATGATTAATGACATGTTTGCTTTGCAATAAGTTGATCACGTTGCTCAGGGTTACCACCAATAATCGATACCACTTGCCATTGGTTCTGCCAGCTGGCACATGCAACGTGCTTTGTCATTTTCAACTGTTTTTTTAAAAACATCACACAATTTGCAACGCTAATAGCAAGAATATGTTACTGACAAGGTTGCGGTGGTCTAAACAGGGGATACTCAACTAAATGAGTCATCAAATGCTGCATTCTTAGAGGAGATTAAAAGTGCTATCCTGCCAACTAAATATCCCAATTCCATGGTCCAATATTTGTAAAATCTGATGTGCTCGATTCACATGACTTTCTCTACATCTCTGTATCAAATTATTGTTAGTAAGCTTATTCTTCTATCTGCTTCATTCTAATCGAGATAAAAATTCTGCCTCACATTCAAAAGGTCACGAGTTCGAATCTCGCTTAGGGTGAGTTACCCGGATAAGTTTTTTTCGGGGTTTTCCCTTATCCTGAGAAGACGAATGTCGAGTAACGTTAAGCTCCATGGACCCAGAGATCATTTGAGCATCATTTCACCAATTTCATGCATCGTCCGATATAACCAACCAGGTTAAAGGACGTTAAGCTACATAATAATAATAATAAAAAAAAAGGAGATAAGGGAATACAATAGACTAAACCGACAGTCAAATGTTTTTAAATGTGGCTGCTGTGGGATTGAAATCCGTTTCTTTTCGTGGCCAGGAGTCAACAAGTTACCGTATGAGAAGTACCAGTATTTTAAAACAAACCAATAAAAGGAATATCTCGAAAACGGTGAACTCCACAAAAAAAAAAAAAAAAAAAAAAAAAAAAAAAAAAAAAAAAAAAAAAAACCATGTATATCACAGAAATTTTGGATTTTAAGGAACTACATTTTTTTTAAGTAATTCTTTGGCTATTTCTTGCGGTTTACCAGTTATGTGAAATTCATAAACATTCCCAGTAAAAGAGGTCTTAAGAGGCTATTCCCAGAAAATTCAAGATATACATTTTATTTGTCGTGTACATGTCTTATATATAAGATATTTTAATCAAAATCGTTAGAGCCAGTTTTGAGAAAACCAACATTTTCGAAACGTTTTCCATGTAAAGGGTAGTTGGAGGTGGGAGAATTTTCTTGAAAATCTTTGTGTCGTATCCTTAAGAGATACTGAACTTAAATAAGTTTTTGAGCTATGCTGCCCATATTTCGTTTCTACTTACAAGGAAGCAAGTAATAAGACAATTTCTGTGAATGTTTACCTTGATTAGCATGTCATAGATAAAAGAATAATGTTTTGTAAAGAAAGTTGTTTGTGCTAGAGAAAACCATATGAATGGAACACAACAGATTTTTTTTTTCCTGAATCAGTGGTTCGCAAAACTTGTACTTCCGGTAAAATCTTGGTCTTGAATTTTTAGTGGAATACAATACCTTCTCTACTTACTATATAGTCGTGCTTAGAGAGGAGCTCGCGTGGATTAGACTAGGAGCATGGCAGATGATAAAAATTACTGAGTAGAATGGTATGAGAATCTGCCCCATTTGCAAGAAGGAAGTCTTGGCAAGATATGTACGGAGAAATGTAGGGAAAGTATTTACTGCGATCTTTACCACCGCGAATGTAGAGTTAGAAGCATGTTGGAGGCTACTGGCAGGCACGGAAGACGCGGACGGGCTAGGTAAATTTCTATTAAGGCAAGACAGCTGAGATCTGAGAAGACGGATAGTTTTACACACACACACACACACACACATATATATATATATATATATATATATATATATATATATATATATATATTATGCTATACTTTCGGTCATTGTATTGTTATGGTGTTAGTATTATGTATATATAATTCTCTTAGGTCTATTTGTCTACTATAATAGGATACATTAATGCTTCTGGATAAGGTGTACCCTTTGTTGTAAATTTAAGTTGTTGTATTTGAATATTTTTGTCCTTTTATTTTCGTATTTACTCTTTTAATTTTTTTTTTTTTTTTTAAATATTGCTTACTATTTTGTGTATTACAAAAGCAGAACGGTCTGTGGACCCGTGCGATTGATGAAGTTCAATGTATGATACTGTTATTTGAATATATACACTTATACATTCATCATTATGTACTCGTGCATACATGCTGGAGACGGTTATAAGACTGCATAAATGATAATTTGCATGCAGCATGTGTTGCACTGACATCAGCAGATCGTGATCGTTATGCCTAACATTAAAGTAAGTAGGTTACATATAGACAGCTCAGAGAAGGGAAATGTTGTCATGATGTAACGCCTGCGTGATTTAGCAATGAATCTATACAACTTGAGAAAGTCAATGCTTGGTTTATTTAATGTGCAAATTCACTAAGCGTTTCGTGCTTAAATCTGATGCGTGAGAGATATACGACTTTCTCTAGCCATTGTAATTTCTACTGCAGCTTATTCATTTACAATTTTAGTTTGTACTTTCTCTAGCACGTGTGTATATACAATGTACATAGTAGCTAGAGAAGGTATTCCACCCAAAAATTCTATGTCGAGATTTTTCCGGAAATACACGTTTAGGATCCCTAATATATATAAACATTATAAGAAAAAAGTCCATGTGTGTGTGTGTGTGTGTGTGTGTGTGTGTGTGTGTGTGTCAACACGATAGGCAACAAAAAACGAAGAGTCCGTAAAATACGAAACTTGGTATTTAAGTTTAGTATCTTCCAAGGACAACTACCCTTTACGTGGAAAAATTTTCGAAAATTTTGATTTTCTCAAAAATGGCTCTAACGATTTTGATTAAAATACCGTATATTAAAGATATTTACATGACAAATAAAACATATATTATAAATTATCTGGGAATTGTTTGAGAAGGCCTTTTTATTCTAGATGAATTTTGGTGGATTTTGCATAACTGGTAAACCGTAAGCAGATTAGCAAAAACTTACTTCACAAAAAATGTAGATCTCGTTAAAACACATAATTTTTCATATACGTTTTTCTTGTGGACTTGACAGTTTTCGTTATACGTCAATTGTTTCACATAGGGACCAGCTTTTAAAAGATTTTTCTATCGCTTTAGCCTAATGTATTCTCTTATTTCCCTTCTACTTACAAGGAAGCAAATAATAATGCTAATGTTCATCTCGATTAATATTATATAGATAAAAGAATAATCTTTGGCAAGCATAGTTTGTATATGAGACAGCTACAGAAAGTTATGTGAATGGAATATATCAGATTTTTGTTTTAGTTTAATTGTTCGCCAACATATGTACCTACCCAATCTTCATCCAAAGCACAGAATAAGCAGATTCCTCATTTTCTTTGTCCTCCAACCTCCCAGCCTCCTGTTCTTTCCTTTCTTCCTAAGTGAAGTGTGTGTGCCTCTTTACGCCAATTCGGTTTTGTTTAGTTTGCCAGAGCTAGAGAGAGTTTACTTTTACAACTCGATTCAATTCCCTGTCGACTGATGTCTGTTAATCTTCTTTTGACAGGTTTCCATATGTGTTTGTCATTTGGCCCTGGTGGCCCCATGCCTATTCTCAAACCAACAAGGGAATGAGTAACATTTAATTTGCGAGTTAAACCAGTTCATACATTATATCTAAGTAACGCACACCTTTTAGCAAAATGTTCAATTTCATTTTTAATAAAATGTATTAGTTTTACTTTTACCTAATTACAAGTAATTCCATTGCATAAAATATTCACAGGAACCACTCGTTTTAGGTCCACCTATCTCCATCGCCCAGAAAAGCAGTTTTAGAAAACATCTTATAAATTACATTTACATGACTCTACTCTAATGGCAGCGCCGTGATTGTTAGACCACTCGCTTCTCACCAAAGCGGTCCGGGTTGAATCCCAGGTCACCGCACTTGGGATTTATGGTGGACAAACCCGGCTAAGGAGCGGGATTTTTCCGGGTTCTCCGGTTTCCTCCGCTATCTCATTCAACCGGTGCTCCATCTTCATTCCATGCATTATCAGTCATTGCCTGCGGTACCCTATGTAATAAAAGCGCGCGTTAAACACTTAAAAAAAAACATCTGTTCACTTTTGTAGAAACTGCTCTTACAAAGATTATTCTTCTTATAGCCATAGAGGAATGTTTAACAGTTAGACTCTATATGCTGGCTTTAAAAGTCCATGCAATCGCGGGAAACAATTGAAAATCGGGAGGACTTTAAAGAATGGGCAAGTATTAAACAAATCGAATCATTAACAACAAATATCTTGGAAATGGCATATGACATAAAGTATGTGTTTGAAATAAATGGAGTGTTTTAAATATAGAAATATTTTTGTGTCTATCGCTTAACTTTATCATTGATACCAGATTAAATAAAATTCCTTTAAAGTAGAGAGGATTTCATTGAATATTTCCAGGAAGTTCAAGATATATCTTTCATATGCCTTATAAATATCTTCAATATAAAGTATTTTGATCAAAATCGTTTGAGCCATTTTTGAGGAAACAGAACATTTCGAAAAATGATCCATGTAAATTGTGGTTTGGGGTGGCGATATTAAACACAAACACCAAGTTTAATAATTAACTGCATTTTTACAACCACATACGTGGGGATTTTTGCTAACATCTACTACTTTTAGAGCAAGGGACCTCAAAATATGTATTTCCAGTGAAATGTCGATATCAAAATTTTAGTTGGAATACAATAACATGTCTATCTTGCAGGTATATTCAGAAAAAGGAAAAGTGTATCACTAATATAATATTGTTGTCTTGTGTGAGAATACGATACGTTAAAAGAATGACGTCACTGTTAAATCTTTGTGTGTGACCAGATTAACTCACTAGTGAGTGCACTATATTGCTTGCTTGTGATTGACATACTACAGTTGGTTTCAAAGTTGCAGTTATTACGTAATTATTTATGTTGGTCAGTCTTAAACTGGTTCTAAAGCCAGTTTTTTTTATTTTGCTCAAAAACATGTATTAATCTTCTTCAAGGTTATCTTGGCATTGCTGCATCTGCTTCTGGATGATGTTTCTAGGCTTAGTTCTTTATGCGATGGCTGGAATACAAAATCACGAGATACATTGGATAGAACCATTTCATAAATGAAATAACTAATCAAATTCATTAAATAAAATATTTGAAATGCTTAGTTATAGATGTGAATTAAAGGTGGGTGCTCTTTTCTTCACCTGTTTACATCCTCCAGTCTCACAAACGAATGTCTGGGGTCAGATGCTTACTAAGGAGCAGACGGGCTATGCATCAGTTAAGATTATCCAGGTATGGGGGATCAGCCCAAATGTATGAGAAAGTAGATGGTATGAAATGTAAGCGAAATGGGTGATAGGAAAAGTGATCATGGAGCAATTGGTGGAATGGATAAAGTGGAAAACTGGAGGACCCGGAGAAACCCCTGCCAGACGCTGCTGTGCCATGTTGTAATAAATGCTTATAGTTGTCAATTTATCTTTCTCACCCGTGTTAAATTTATAGATATATTGACGACCTATTGAAAGGGGAAAATGAAGTGGAAAGGGAAAATATAGCTTGGAATTAATTTCGGATCTAGGACACCAGCAAATACTCTGATACATATCTGATATATGTTTTGAGATTCCCTGTCCGTGTCTGTGGACAGCATAACACAACATCGAAAAGACCGTTAAATACCAAACTTGGTATTTATCATTAGCATCTTTCAAGGATGCGTACGAAGGTTTTCAAGTAAATCCCCTCCCCCGCGATAAACTAAGCTTTACATAGACAAATTTTGTTTTTCTCAAAAATGACTAACGATTATGGTTAAAATACCGTATATTAAAGATATTTACATCACAAATAAAATCTATATCTTGAATTTTCTGGGAATGGTCTCTGAAGACTACTTCATTCTGGATGAATTTTACGGAATTTTGCATAACTACTAAACCGTAAGAGATGCACAAAAACTTACCACACAAAAAATGTAGAGCACGTTAAAACACAATATATGTTATATACATTTTTTTTCATGGAGTTGCTCGTTTTTTAGATATTCCTTGTTTTTGGTTTCAGCTTTGAAAACTTATACTTTTCTCATACAGGAATTTGTCAACTCCTGTCCATACAAACAAAGGAACTTCAGGCACATAGCAACCAGCTTTTGGCTTTCACTTTAACCTATGGTACTCCCTTATTCCCCTTCTACTTTAAGGTAGCAAGTAATAAGACTATTTCTGCTATTTTTTTCTCGATTAGCATGAAGTAAATAGAAGCATAAGCTTTTTAACAATACTTTGTTGCAGAGAAAGGCATGTAAATGGAACACATCAGATGCTTGCTAATGTTTGACTTAAGGAAAATTGTTTGGGTAGCAGATGTCATGTGTGGAACGTATCAGAGTTTTTGTTGTGTCTGCAGGTAAGGTGATATTTGAATGATGAACTTGTGCTTCAGCAGTTACTAAGCAGTTCTCACTTGGAGATAGCTATTATCATGCTGTTGATAAGGCGTCAATGTTCAAATTAAAAGAATAAACAGGGTTATCTGTTACTTTTCTTTGTTTCCTTTGTGGATATTCAACTTAAGCGATATGATCGGCACAAGCTGTTAGAATTCTGCCAAAATCAACAACCCGTTTCTCTCATTTTTCCATTTGATGTTACTCAATGCATTAATGGATGCAGGGGAAGGGTGGGGGCAACAGGAGTGTCTTTATATTGTAGTCTTTGTGTTGCACAGAAATTTGCCATTTAAACTCATCTTTAAGCTCCTAGCATTAATTTTTACTTTCTCTACACGTGCTGTGTACATAGTGTACAGAGAAGGCATTGTATCGCACCAAGAATTCGATACCGAGATTTTACCGGAAATCATGTTTGGGGCCCCCTGAATCCAATAGAAAAGTATTTTTCGAAAAATGCCTGTGTGTGTGTCTGTGGGCAGCTTAGCTCAAAAACGAAAATCCCTTTAATGCCAAACTTGATATTTGTGTTCAGTATCTTCCAAGGATGCGACACGAAGATTATCAAGGAAATTTCCCACCCCAAACTACCCTTTACATGGAAAAGTTTCGAAAATTTGATTTTCTCAAAAATGGCTCTAACGATTGTGATTAAAATCTGTTATATTAAAATATTTACAGGACAAAAAAATCTGATGTGTTACACTCACATGACTTTCCCTAGCTGCTCTACAAAACTTCTTCAAAAGATTATTCTTCTTTGTACACAATGCTACTCAAGATAAATGTTAGCAGAATGTTATTACTTAGTTCCTTATAAGTAGAAGGGAATAAGGGAATGCACTATGCTAAAGTGATTGTCCAATGTTTTAAAAGCTATCGTTATGCGATTGTTATTGCAAATCACTTCTTTGCTTGGCCAGGAGTAGAACAACAGAAAAACAGACACTTCCTGTCTGAGAAAAGTAAATTTACTTCACAATTGAAACCAATAACAAGGAATATCTCGAAAACGGTTACCCCACAACAAAAACGCAAAGGACAAAAATTGTGTGTTTTATCATGGGGTACTTTTTTTTTTTTTTTTTTTCTCTCTATGTCTTACGGTTTTGCAGTTAAGCAAAATTCAACAAAATTCATCCAGAATAAAGAGGTCTTCAGAGGCTGTTCCCAAAAAATTCGAGATATACATTTTATTTCGGTCATATATAGTTTTAATATACGGGATATTAATCAAAATCGTTAGAGCCACTTTTTAAGAAACTAAACATTTTCGAAATTTTTTCCATGTAAAGGGTAGTTTCTGGTGGGGGGATTTTTTTGAAAATCTTCGTGTCGCATTCTTGGAAGATACTAAAGGTAAATACCAAGTTTGGTATTTAACGGTCGTTTCGTTTTGGGGCTATGCTGTCCACAGACACACACACACACACATACAGACGGACCTTTTTCTGAAAATGCTTTTTTTGGATTCAGGGGGTCCTAAAACATGTATTTCCGCTGAAATCTCGGTATCGAAGTTTTGGGTGGAATACAACATTTCCTCTATACAATACGTACATAGTACGTATAGAGAAAGTAAAAATGTAGATCTCCTTAAAACACAATTTATGTTTACTTCTTTGTGGAGAGGACGGTTTTTAGAGGCATTCCTTGTTATTGGTTTCAGTTTTAAACTACTTTAAAGTTTTCACATGCGGGGCATTGTGAATTCCTGGCCACACAAAGAAACGGATTTCAATCCATAGCAGCCACATATCAAAACATTTCACTGTCGGTTTATCCTAGTGCATTCCCTTATTTCCCTCCTACTTATAAGGAAGCAGGTAATAAGGACAATTTTTGCTAATGTTTATCTCGATTAGCATGAAGTAGACAGAAGAATAAGCCTTATTAACAATTATTTGTTACAGAGATGTAGAGAAAGTGATGTGAATGGAACACATCAGTTTTCCTACACTTTTCTACCAGGTGGCCCACCTGCCCCGTATTTGACGTGTGCAGATATCCCTTTGTGCGCTAAACGAGTTGTATATTTTAAAGGGGACATTTCAAGTTAAAACCCGCAGTAGAAATGGCAGCACCGACCTCTGTTTAATCCCTCGCAATAAGCACGGCCGCTCCCCGTCTCCACTGATCAGCAAGACAGAAAACGGTCAATCTCGCCAGTTTTCCGCTGCCGGGTTTTTAACTTGAAATAGCCCTGTTGAGTTCTGTAGCTCTTTTAATGCACCAAGGGATATCTGCGTACGTTAAATACGCGGCAGTTGAGCCACCTGATATGGTAAGTAGGCAGAAGAAGTATTGCTTTCGGTACCGAGATTTCAGCGAAATTACACGTTTTGAATAAAAAACAAACAAACAAACGCATGCTTACGTTCTATATCAGGTAGAATGCACATACCAGATAGAGATGATTTTGCATTCCACTCAAAATTTCGATTTTTATGGTGTTTAACGCCCGCTTTGACTACAGGTGGCGACACTGATGATACACAAAATACAGATGGAACACCAGTGGAATACGATGATGGGGGAAACCGAGGAACCCTTGCCCCGCTTCGTCCTCCACATATTCCACATGCGGTCGCCCGGGATCCAATGGGTCGATGTCGAGTTTTCACCGGAAATATGTTTTCGGTCCCCTGAATCTAAAAAAATCATGTTATTAGAAAAAAAATAAAAAAGGTCCGAGTGTGTGTGTATAAGTTTGTAAGCAGTGTATGATAAGGATTAGACACGGTGCAGAGCACCGGATTTAGGCCCTTGTGGCTCTTTACTTTCGTAACCCCGGGAGGGAGGGATGGATGAGGGTAGAAACTTGAAGGGCAATCAGATCCGGAAGACGGGGTCGCTAACGGCTACAGTTGGAACGCCGCCCACGGACCCCCAGAAGGAGCCCAAAAACCCGAAGGCGGGTCCCGACGACGACGGCAGGATAACCTTTAGCAATGCGCAATCCACGATTCGGCCGAACTCCGTCGTCTGATGAAATGCGAACAGGAAATTGTGGACCGGAATATACGGAGGATGTAATGAACCTACCTAGCATTCCCACTAGGAAACTCGGCCACGGGGATCAAAACCACTAGCGGGCTACAGACGAAACTTTCTCAAAAATGGCTCTAACGATTTTTATTAAAATTTTGTATATTAAAGATATTTACCTGACAAATAAAATGTATATCTTCAATTTTCTGGGAATAGCCTCTGAAGAGTAGTTTATTCTGGATGAATTTTACTAAATTTTGAATAACTGCTAAACCGAAAGAGATGGACAAAAACTTACTACACAAAAAATGTAGAACACATTAAAACACACAATTTATGTTATATACATTTTTTTCGTGGAGTTCGTCGTTTTTGTGACATTCCTTATTTTTGGTTTCTGCTATGAAAAACGTATACCTTTCTCATATTTTAACTTGTCAACTCCTACCCATATAGACAAAGGAACTTCATTGACATAGCAACCGGCTTTTGACTATCACTTTAACCTACGGTTTCCCATATTTCGCTTCTACTTACAAGGAAGCGAGTAATTAGACTATTTCTACTATTTTTTTTTTCTGATTAGCATAAAGTAAATAGAAGTATAAGCATTTTAAGAATTATTTGTTGCAGGGATATGGAGAAAGTCACGTGAATGGTGCACATCCGATTTTTTATGTAATTATTTAATTCTAATTAACTCGAATTGTTGGACTCTTTCTGTATATGTGAATGCGATCCGCTCACAGTCTCCGCTAATAGCAAGACGTGTAAAGCGAAGGTTGCTCTTGCCCACTGGCGGGTTTTAACTTGAAATAGCTCCGTTTAGTTCTGCAACTCTTCCAACCACCAAGGGATATCCGCACACTTCAAATAAGGGGCATGTGGGCAACCTGGTATACATTTTAGTGCACATTAGATTTTAGCGAGCGTAAGAACCTGCGGACCTTCTTACAACGTACTGTGATTGGTGTAACAAAATTCTATTTAATCCACATGTCGCTTTACATGAAACCAATCGCTTTTCGTTCTAGTCTTCTTCACTGTTTCCCCCTCCAAAGGATTACGCAGTGCCTTCAACTTATAAGGTTTCGTCGTTTTTTTCTCACGCATTGGAAAACCACCATACTTGGGATTAAAAAAATCTGACATGTTCCATTCACATAACTCACTCTAGCTGTTCCACATACGAACCATTCTTCTATCTACGTCATGATAATCCAGATACATTTTAGTAGAATTGGTCTTATTACTTGTTTCATTATAAATGGTAGGGAAATAGGGAATACTAAAGAGATAGTAAATTCTATTGAAAGCTGGTTGCTATGTGAAACAATTGAGGTTCTCTTCGCTTTGCATGGTCCCATTTAGAAAAAGATTGGTAGTTTAAAGTTGAAACCAATAACAAGAAATATTTAAAAAACACGGACTCAACAATAAAACGCGTATGACATAAATTATGTATTTTAACGAGATCTAAATGTTTTGTATGGTCCTGTTACGGTTTGACCGTTATGCAAAATTCTGCAAAACTCAACCAAAATAAAGAGCTCTTCAGAGGCTATTTCCAGAAAATTCAAAATATGCATTTTATTTGTGATGGAATATTTTTAATATACAATATTTTAATCAAAATCGTTAGATTTTTGAGAACAACAAACTTTTCAAATATGTTTCCATGTAAAGGGTTGTTTGCGGTGGAGGAATTTTCTTGAACATCTTTGTGTCGGATCCTTGGAAGATACTAAACTTAAATACCAAGTTTGATATTTTACAGATTTTTCCTTTTTGAGTAGTCGTGTTCACAGAAACATCGACAAACACATGCGTATCGTTTTTTAAAAATGCTTTTTTTTATGCAAGGGACCCTAAAACGTGAAATTCCCAGTGAAATATCGATATCGAATTCTTTGGATAGAGTGCATGTAGTATGTAGAGGAACGTAAAAATAATATTCGGTAAAAACTTAGCACAAATCCAGGTTGCTTAGTTGTTGATGAACATGTTTTTCAGATTACATGTTTCATTTCCTGATCATGGTCTGCAATTTTTCTCTAACACATGTGTTGGATAGACATGACTTTCTCTGACCATTCACAATCCTTTCTGTGCTCATACTTCAACCGACTATTCTTCTATCTACTTTATGTTAATTCAGATAAACTTTTGTAGAAATGACTTTATTAGCTCTATTATTCTTTGTCGGTACAGTGGGAATAGGGGAATGCACTGGACTTAAGTGATAATCAAATCTTTTAAAGATCTGGTGATTGGGTGAGGACTTTGAAACTGTTCTCAACTTAAACCACAGAAAATGAAAGCGAATAAGGGTCTCTCATTTGAGAAAATTATAAGTAGGCGTTCGGAAATTCAAACAAATAACAAGGGCTATCTTGGAAATGATTAACTGAAAATCATTGTTTGACGTAAATTAAGTATCACAAGACTGTCTGAGGAAAAGGGAGTCGCGTGTTTGAGCAAAGGAAACCATTATTATTTATTAAGATAATATATTTTCCTGCTTATCATAACAATTCTAATAACTTAATAATATTGCTGATTGTTTCAGTGAAGAGAGACGGAGAAGAGGTGGGAGAAGACCTGTAGCAGACGCCCGTGATCTCTACGGATTCAGTATTTTTCAGCCATGGATAAGCATAAAGGGGTAAGTCATGCTTACATTTTACATGTTATTATTTTCTTTATTGGGTTGGTTGGTGGTGGTGCAGTAATTCGATAGCGAGCGTGCACCAAAATTCATGTTTTGGGGACCTCTGAAATAAAAAAAACACTTTTAGAAAAGGCCCGCGTGTGCTTGCGCGCGCGCGCGCGCGCGTTTGGATGAACAACATAATTCAAAACCAACTTGGTATGTGTGTTCTGCTCTTTCAAGGATGCAACCCAAGATTTTCAAGAAAATCCCCCACTCCGAACTACCCCATTCATGGACTATTTTTCGCAAAATGTGACTTTCTGAAAAATGCTCAAACGATTTTGATTAAAGTGCATTTTTTAGTTTTTTATTTTAGATACTTCCATGGCAAATGCGATGTATGTCTTGAATTTTTTGGGAATGGCCTCTGAAGTCTTCTTCCTATTTTGCATGATTGGTAAACAAAAGATAGAGATAAACAAAAACTTTACGCAACAAATGTAGATCTCGTTATAATACACAGTTTGCCATAGATATACAATATTTTAGCTAACAATTTCTGAGATATTCTTTGTAATGGGCTGCATTTTAAACTACTTAAACTTTTCTCAATCAGGAAGCCCTCTATCCGTTTCATATCTCTTTTGTTTTACTCCTGGTTATGGAAATAGAAACTAATTTTAACGACAATTGCATTGCGACACCTTTTAAAAAAATTACTAGCCTAGCTTTATCCTAGTAATTCCTTTATACTTTTAAAGAACTAAGTAATAATTTCATTTCTGGTAATGTTTATGTTGATATAAGTAAAAGAATATCTTTTGTATGAACATTTTGTTTGCACAATAGATAGAGAAAGTCTGTGAATTTAACACTATTGTATAGGACCGATGGTCGTGGTATTAAATGTGCAATTCAGTATTTACTTTGGTGACTACCGCCTGAGCCATGCAGCTCGCTTCTTGAAAATTGCGCTCCCGTAAAATGTATATTTTCGGTGAAATCTCGATTTCGAATTTCTGGGTGGGAAGCAATAGAAACGTACTTTTTCCAAGTTAGAAACCAAATATTAGGGGAAATAAAATTAGCAGATTGTAGAAAGTTGATGACGACCTTGAAAACGTCCACGTTGATCACCATGTGTAGTGTTCAGCTACTCATCCGTAAACTCCGTAAACAAGACAAGCCATTCTTCCGTATTACAGATTTGTGACAAGTTGACCACACCCTTGCCAGTCTGGGTGTGCCAAGCTAAAATTGGAGAGGGGGGCTTCTGTGCTGGGGAAAATGTTGAATGTTTTTACTTCACATTTAATTTTACCACTGATACTTTATAATAGTATATTTACTTAAATAGGAAAAAAAAAAATACTGTCACCATGAAAAAGAAGAAAAGGAAAACCATTCTGATTATTCCATTCACATGACCTTCTCTACTGTTCTGAAAATAAACTATTCTTATTATAGATTATAGATTATTCTATCTATAGGGTCTTTCAACAAGAGTGTCCTATCTTTGAACTTAAATAAAACACGTTCTATAAACGATAGAGGTTTATTTTTTTTTTTATTTTGGAATATAATTAATGTCATTACCTGTGGAAGAGAACATCAGTTACGTGACCCCCGCGACTTCTTTGGTTGACCCAATTTTCAATGTCAGAAGAACGTAAACTAGGTCTAACTTCACGAATAACACGCATGATCTTATTAATAAGTTAATTTATTATTTCTGGCTTGTTATATAAACTCGAGATTTAACATAACCCCACAAGAAGTAGTCCCCTGAGAAGACGAATGTCGAGTAACTTTAAGATCCATGGATCCCGAGATCATTTGAGCATCCTTTCACCAATTTCATTCATCGTCCGATATGACCAACCAGGTTAAAGGACGTTAAGCCAAAAAAAAAGTAATCCAACGACGTTAAATCACATGACCTCGGAGGCCAGTTAACAACACCACCTCGGGAAATGACGAAACTTCTCCTTCAAAAGATCGATTGTTTCGAGAGCAGTATGACGTGTGGCACCATCTAGCTGGAACCAGATGTTTCTGAGATCCATACCATCCAATTGAGACCAAAATAGTCCCTTATAAGAGCCCGGAGCTTCTCCATCTTCGTCTTGGAAAGTTCACAGTTTCTACGCCTTGCTGAATGCTGTAACGTTCAATGGCTATTTGTCAATAACAACTGTAACCACATGCAACAAATGACTGCTGTAGCTCCGTAACAACGGCAGCTATCACTTGTTAAAGATAGGATACTGTTGTTGAAAGGCCCTATACTTCATACTAATCAAGATAAACATTAGCAGAAAGTGTGTCATTACTTGCTTAACAATTATTGTGAGTAGAAGGGAAGTAAGGGAATGCACAAGGTTAAAGCAATAGTCAAATCTTTTAAAAGCTGATTACCATGTGATTGAAATCAGTTTCTTTGGATTGCTAGGAGCTTACAAATTCCCATATGTGAGAAGTTTTAAGTGTTTTAAAATTGAAACCAATAACAAGTTATATCTTAAAAATGGTTATCTACTTGAAAAAAGGTACGAGTATATGGCATAAATTGTGTGCTTAAAGGAGATCTACATGTTTTGTGTAATAGGTTTTTGCCTATCTGTTAGGGTTTATCAGTTATGTAAAATTCAGCAAAATTCATCCAGAATAAAGAGGTCTTTAGAGGCTATTCCCAGAAAATTCAGGATACACATATAATATGTCACGTAAACATTCTTAATATACGTTATTTAAATCAAAATCGTTAAAGCCATTTCTGAGAAAATCAAAATTATCGACATTTTTACCATATAAGGGCAGTTTGAGGTGGGGGGATTTTTCTCAAAATCTTCGAGTTGCATCCTTGGATGATACTAAACTTAAATACTAAGTATTTTACCGATTTTTCGTTTTTAAGTTATCGGGTTCACAGACACAGAACATAAACACGGACCTTGTTCTAAAAGTGCTATTTTTTGGATACAGGGGACCCTAAAATGTGTATTTCCGGTGAATTCTCGGTATGGAATTTTTGGGTGGAGTGCAATACCTTCTCTACCTATGTACAGAAAGTAAAATGCTTCGTTCAGATTCTGGGGTTCTCAAAACATGTTTTGGGGGACTCCCCTTATCCAATTTTTATGTGGAATACAACATCTTCTCTGCCTGCTTTATGGATTTACGAGATAGAGAAAGTAAGAAATCAACAAACATAAGTATTTCATTGTTCCTTTGTTTCTTTTCTTGTTTCTTTCTGTACACGTACTATGTACATAGTGTATAGAGAAGGCATTGCAGTCCACCCAAAAATTCGATACCAAGATTTCACCGGAAATATATGTTTCAGGGTCCTCTTTATCCAAAAAAGCATTTTCAGAAAAAGGTTCGTGTGTGTTTCCGTGTGTCTTTGAACGCGATAACTCCAAAACGAAAAGTCGATAAAATACCAAACTTGTATTTAAGTTTAGTATCTTCCAGGGATGCGACACGAAGATTTTGAGAAAAATCTCCCCACTCCAAACTACTCTTTAAATGGAACTTTTTTCGAAAATTTTGATTTTCTAAAAAATGGCTCTAACGATTTTGATTAAAATATCACATATTAAAGAGATTTACCTGAAAATAAAATGTATATCTTGAAATTTCTGGGAATAGCCTCTGAAGAGTAATTTATTTTGGATGAAGTTTACGGAATTTTGCATAAACCCTAAGAGATAGAAATAAACTTAAAACACAAAAAATGTAGATCACATTGAAATTCACAATTTATATCTTTTACATTTTTTTCGTGGAGTTGACCGTTTTTGAGATATTCGTTGTTTTTGGTATCAGCTATAAAAACTTATACTTTTCTCATACAGGAATTTGCCAACTCGTGTCCATACAAACAAAGGAACTTCAGTCACATAGAAACCAGCTTTTGACTATCACTTGAACCTATGGTACTCCCTTGTTTCGCTTCTACTTACAAGGAAGCAAGTAATAGGTCTATTTCTGCTAATTTTTTCTCGATTCATTTTTAGGTGAAATACCTTCTTTGCCTACTCTGTAGATTTACGTAGTAGAGAAAATAATAAATCAATGGATAGCTATGTATTTCCTTGTTTCTTTGTATCTTTGTTTCCTTCTTTGTCCGTTTCCTTTTTCTCTCTACTTACTCTCCTCGTATGCCCCCCCCCCCTCCAGGGCTTACAAGCCAGCGCCTGGGTCAGACGGTAAATAAAATAAATGCATTAATACAGCGCTGCGTATTTACATAGGCGTCTCTTGGGGAAACGAGAACTGCGTAAAAAGCAGCTGGAAAATTCTACGAAGCTAAGAGCTGTTTACTGAAAATAATCACGTTGATATTTCTCGCGATAATGCCTGAAATAAACGAGCAATTGTGGCAGTAAAAGTGTTTACTACGTCATCCAATATTGCAAGAGGCATCAGGAAGAACCGGTCGAAGAGAAAACAGAAACATCAATATTGCTGTGAATGGTGTGCAGGTCCTCCTTGGCGACAAGCTGTTGCTAAGCCAGTGGGTGTTGTCTCTGACGTAGACAGGGGTGTGTGCAATTACGTCAAAGGGTCAGGGTTAAACTAGTATCGTAACCCATATCTTGTTATTTTGTTTTAGAAAAAGAGTCGCTAACTTGTGGAACCGGTTCATATTCGCGAGCAAAAAATGCAGTTACTAACTGAAGAAACAAGATATTTCTTTTTTTATAGCGTTTAACACCCGCCTTTACTACTATAGTACCGCAGGCGATGACACTGATGATGCATGGAATGAAGATGGAGCACCGGTGGAATGCGATGGTAGGGGAAACCGGAAAACCCGAAAAAACCTGCCACTGCGCTCCTTTGTCCGCCACAAATCCCACATGCGGGACCAAATCTCGCCTTGGTGAGAGCCAGTGGTCTAACCACTCAGCCACAGCTCGGTCCTGAAGAACCGGGTGACAGTTACTGAACCACTGATCCGTGAGTAGAGCGGTATGTTATTCCACTCAAAATGTTGATACCGAGAGATCCCTGAATAATAAA
This sequence comes from Hymenopus coronatus, assembly GCA_030762935.1. Taxonomy (NCBI): domain Eukaryota; kingdom Metazoa; phylum Arthropoda; class Insecta; order Mantodea; family Hymenopodidae; genus Hymenopus; species Hymenopus coronatus. The sequence continues at coordinate 14,946,571 of CM060898.1, read as the reverse complement.
AAGCATTTTTACAAAACTGTCTGTGTGTGAATCTGTGAGCAGCATTGCTCAAAAACGAAAAGTTCGTTAAATACCAAACTTAGTATTAAAGTTCAGTATTTTCCAAGGATGTGACACGAAGATTTTCGAGAACATCTAACAACCCCAACTACTCTTCACATGGAAAAATTTTCGAAAATTTTGATTTTCTCAAAAATTGTTCTAACAACTAATAATTTTTAAAAAAATGTTGTATCTTAAAGATATTTACATGCGAAATAAACTGTATATGTTGAACTTTCTGGGAATAGCCTATGAAGACCACTTTATTCTGGATGAATTGTCTGAACTTTAACTGGTAGATCGTAAGAGACAGACAATGGTAGAGCTTACCGTTTCTGAGATATTCCTTGTTATTGGTTTCAGCTAAGAAAATATATATACTTTTCTGATACGGGATTTTACCACCTCCTAGCTAAACAAACGAATTTCAACCACATGACAACCACCTTTTGAAATATTTGACTCGCTTAAGCTTAGTATATTCCCTTATTTCCCTTCTACTTACAAAGAAGCAAGTAATAAGACACATTCTGCTAATGTTTACCTCTACTATCATGAACTAGATTGAAGTCAAGCTGCACTCTGCCGCCAAACAGTCTCTATTTCACGGCTGGAAATATGCTGTTAGTGGGGTGTGGGGAGGCCGCCGGGTGCACTATCTCGCCTGTGGTTTAGGATGGGGAGGGCCCAGGTTAAATAATCGGTGGTACGGCATGCCTGGATGGTGATCAGGCAGATAGAAGCACCCAGTGTGAGACCTGTTTTGTAAATTTTGGAACATATTACTATACTCACTTTTTTTTAGTTATTAGTGCATATATTTAAGGCCATATGTTATTGGTCAAAACCAAATTTCGGATTTTTTCCCTTTTTTTCACCATAGTGAAAAGGTTAAAGCACCAAACCCACTTAATGTGATTCATTTAAATCGTCACGTGATAAGTTAAAAGCGCCGCATGGTAATAAAAACAACAGGAAATTGAACTACAAGCATTACACTATTTAATTAGGCAAAAAAAAAAAATTTTTTAGGATTTTGGGTGATGCCATCCCCTTAAGCTTAGTATATTCCCTTATTTCTCTTTTACTTACAAAAAAAACAAATAATAAGACACTTTCTGCTAATGTTTATCTCGATTATCATGAACTAGATAGAAGAATAAACTTTTTAACAATACTTTATTACAGAGTTGTAGAGAAAGTCAGGTGAATGTAACATAGCTCTCTCTCTCTCTCTCTCTCTCTCTCTCTCTGAGAAGTACAACTAACAAGGGGCAACATTGATGTTACAGATTGAGCTGTAATGTTTAACGTGAAAAAACATCGAAAACAAAATTGCTTGTCTTGACTTTCCACGTGACGTATGCTGGAATTATGACTTAGCTATCCCTGGACCTACCAGAGCGAACATAAATGTTATTTTATATGCGTTATTGATCTCTTATGTTTATCCAGAGCTGTGATCAAATACGCTAAATTTACGAAACCGGCGTTTTCTCTTTTACAAACAACAAGCATGGCCAGGAATAAAGTTAAATTAGCTGGCATGTCACACATACTTATCGTAATTGTAGAGATTAAAATACTTTTTGCAAGGGTTCTTATTACTTTCTCTGCACGTACTATGTACATAATATATACAAAAGATATTGCATTCCACCCAAATTTTTGCATAACTGCTAAACTGTAAGAGATAGACAAAAACTTACTGCACAAAGAATGCACAGTAAAACACACAATTTATGTTATTTAATTTTTTTTCGTAGAGTAGATCGTTTTCGAGATATTCCTTATTTTTGGTTTCAGCTGTGAAAAACGTATACTTTTTTTATACAGGAATTTGTCAACTCCAGTCCATAATAACAAAGGAATTTCAGTCTCATAGCAACCACCTCTTGACTATCACTTTAACCTACGGTACTCCCTTATTTCGCTTCTACTTACAAGGAAGCAAGTAATATGACTATTTCTACTAATTTTTTCTCGATTAGCATGAAGTAAATAGAAGCATTAGCTTTTTAGCAATAATTTGTTGCAGAGATGTAGAGAATGTCATGTGAATGGAACACAAGATGTTTTATTCAGGGGTCTCAAAACATGTATTTCCGGTGAAATCTCGGTATCGAATTTTTTGGGTGGCATACAATACTCCTCTACCTATTGTGTACTAAGAGACATATCCTGAGAACGGCATGAAATCTGATTATTTGCAGACGCTTATGTCTGACACAGCATTCTCATTAAAGAAACAGCATCAGAAACGATTAGCTGGTTGCTGAATTAAAAGATTGCGTTGTTGGGCATGCGGATAAACTAGTGCAGTGTGGCAAAGCAGCTTTGTGACAGAGTTGCATAATAAAGCCTGATGTGCAGCTGCCACTGGAAAAAACAAGCTGTAGCCCACGTTCGGAACGTCCTGGGTTCAAATCCTGTAGCAGGCCAGTCTGTAGAAGTAAAATCATATAAATATCTTGACTCAATCGTAAATTGAAAAAAATCTGATGTATTCCATTCACATGACTTTTTCTATATCTCTGCAACAAATTATTGTTAAAAAGCTTAAGCTTCTATTTACGTCATGCTAATTGAGAAAGAATTAGCAGAAATACCTTGCTTCCTTGTAAGTGGAAGCGTAATAAGGGAGTACCATAGGCTAAAGTGACTGAAGTTCCTTTGTTTGTATGGACAGGAATTGACAAATTCCAGTATGAGAAAAGTATAAGTTTTTCAAAGCTGAAACTAAAATCAAGGAATATCTTAAAAACGATTAACTCCATAAAAAATGCATATAACATAAATTGTGTGTTTTAATGTGCTCTGTATTTTCTGTATGGCAAGTTTTTGACCATCTCTTATTGTTTAGCAGTTATGCAAAATTCCGTAAAATTCATTCAGAAAGTAGTTTTCAGAGGCTGTTCCCATAAAATTCAAGATATATATATTTTATTTGTCAGGTAAACATCTTTAATATACGATATTTTAGTCAAAATTGTTAGAGCCATTTTTGAGCAAATCAAAATTTTCGAAAAAAGTTCCAAATAAAGGTTAGTTGGAGGTGGGGGGATTTTCTTGAAAATCTTCGTGTCGCATCCTTGGAAGATACCAAACCTAAATACCAGGTTTGGTTTTTAACTGTCTTTTCGTTTTTGAGCTATGCTGCCCACAGACACACACACACACACACACACACACACACACACACACACACCTAGACATGTTTCTAAAAATGCTTTTTTTATTCAGGGGTCTCAAAACATGTATTTCCGGTGAAATCTCGGTATCGAATATTTGGTTGCATATACACTATGTACATAGTACGTGTAGAGAAAGTAAAAATGTTGTTTAAAAGCAAGTTTGTGTCTATGTCAGCTAAACTTAGGCTAGACAGGGTGGCGCGAAATGCAGTTGAGAAATCGAACTACTAAATAAAAGTGAAACTACTTTATTTGTGATAAAGTGAAACAATGTATATTTGCATTTATGGATATTACACATACAACACTACTTGAATATGACTTCAGCTCAGTGGCCGGCCACATGTGCTGGTAGAGTGTGCTGCTCTTGAATTTTTCCGCACCACGCTCCAGCTGCCGGCCTCCCTGGCGGAGGTCCTTGACGATGACCCCGCTGCTGTAGACAGAGTTTTTAAATTTTTATCCACAGTTAGTTTTACTTTCAGGACCTAGTTCTTTTATAAGCTTACAACACATTTAGTTTTATCCGGTTTTATTCCTTTTTACGCTCCATTGTTTTACTGGTTTTATAGATTTTATGGCTTTAGTGATGTCTAGTTTTTACAGTTTCTTTTACGTCTAATTTTAGCACGCATTTTACCATTTTAAAACCAATTTAGCTCTCATCTCATGCCCCGTTTAGTTTAGTTTTCACATCATTGAAGACGGCGCGGAAATGCCTCCATGACACGTCGCGCCATCCCCCGTGGAATGGCATTGATTTCCAGGCCGATGGTATCTCTTTCATGGTTTGCAAACGTGCCAGAATACTTTTTCTTTCAATTATCCGCAGAGAAGTTATTCCGGAAATGTTAAATCTGGAGATTGGGACGGCCAAGTTAAATCTCCAAACTGGAGGAACACTCAGAGAAAAACCATGCTTTGAAGTGCAGCACCATGATGCTAAATCAACAGTCGTTCCTGGAGTTCTGGCATGATAACATTTTGCAAATTTCAACATGGCGGTCGTAATTTACAGTTAGTGCGTGACCAGTACATTCCTCAGAAAAATATAGACCAATAATCTCATACATTCCAATTGCACACCACACCACAACAATCTGGTTCATAAACTATGCGAGGGTTTTGGTTTTGTTTGTTCTCAAACTCTGTGAAGAAGAAGCTGCTTCGTCCGACTTGAACAGTTGGTTAAGCAGTCATCTGTGCCAGTGTTGATACAGGCGCAGCTGCGTTTCAGTTTGGGAACGCGTAACAATGAAGGCTGCAATCCTTGTCAGTATGAGCCAACAATGCGAACGTTGTAGCCGTAGTCATAATATCTATTCATGCGCATGCGCACCTCAAGTTGAACAGGAATACCAAGCAAAATTGGTAGATACATTACGTGCCAGCCTGTACTAATACGGTGATAAAACTAGCAACATATGGCTGTGAAACGTGGGCACTAAAGGAAGAAATAAAACAGAGATCAATAACCTTTGAGAGGACAATTTTGAGGAATATCTTTGGACCAGTTAATGAAAAGATGGCACGTGGCGCATACGAATGCGTTTCGAACTAAATAACTTAAATGTAAATAAAAATACAATAAATTATATTAAGGCCCAAATGTTACGCTGGTTTGTCATGTGAATAGAATGCAAGAAGATAAGCTTGTAAAAATCTGATGTGTTACACTCACATGAATTTCTCTAGCTGCTCTACAAACTTCCTACAACAGATTATTCTTCTTTCTATACAATGCTTATCGAAATAAATAATAGCAGAATGCTCTTATTATTTAGTTCCTTATATATAGAAGGGAAATTAGGGAATGCACTAGGCTAGAGTGATAGGCAAGTGTTTTAAAAGTTATCATTATGCGATTGTCATTGCAAATCGCTTCTTTGCTTGGCCAGGTGTAGAACAAAAGAAAAACGGACACTTCCTGTATGAGAAAAGTTTGAGTACTTCACAATTGAAACCAATAACAAGAAATATCTCGGAAACGGTTACCTCCACAACAAAAACGTAAAGGACATAAATTGTGTGTTTTGTCGATATCTACATTTTTTTTTAGTGGGTTTTTGCCTATCTCTTACGGTCTAGCAGTTAAGCAAAATTCAGCAAAATTCATCCAGAATAAAAAGGTCTTCATAGGCTATTCCCAGAAAATTCGAGATATACATTTTATTTCGGATATAAATAGCTTTAATATACGGGATTTTAATCAAAATCGTTAGAGCCATTTTTAAGAAAATAAAAACAAAAAAAAAATCTTTGCATGTAAAGGGTAGTTTGTGGTGGGGGGATTTTTTAGAATATCTTCTTGTCGCATCCTTGGAAGATATTAAACCTAAATACCAAGTTTGGTATATAACGGTCTTTTCGTTTTGGGGCTATGCTGTCCACAGACACACACTCGGACTTTTTTTTAAAAATGCTTTTTTTCGGACTCAGGGGACCTCAAAACATATATTTCCGGTGAAATCTCGACATCGAATTTTTGGGTGCATTACAATACCTTCTCTATCACTATGCACATTGTACATATGGGGCTAGAGAAAGTAAAAAGTGTGTATAAATGGAAGCCAATTGGTATCAGAGCAATCAGGCGTCGAAATAAAGGACGGCTGATAGAAGACAGCAATAGGAATAAGAACTGGCCAGCCTGCTTCCAAAATAGATCTGAGTGGAAGAAAATGTTGAGCACAAAGCTTCCCTGAAGTTGTAGTGCCTAATAAAGAAGAAGGAGGCCAAACTGGTTGGGGTTTTTTGATAGCTTCCTTCAGTCGTCAAGGTAAATGTCGGTTGCATAACACCACGACCTAAAGTTCTATCTTCAGTCTAAACCAATAATAAACCTGAAAATGGTTGTTAAATGCAATTACGTGACATCTATCCTCAAATACCGAAAGCAGCTAGACTGAACGGCATCCAGCGCCATCTGCTTGTTACGGAACAAAATGTAAAGGGATGAGACCTCGAAGGCTGACTATCACCGCTGAGTACAGATAGTGAAAAGACAGATAAATTGGATAGTACCCATACAACATCGCGAAGCGAAAGTGGTATGGCATGGGAACGAGACCTTCAAGGCTAGTCCACCATAAACCTGTCATAAACAGTATCTAACAGATCGCGATATGAACAAGCAGTTAAGCGACGTATAAATAGAGGGGTGTGTCGCATACATATGCTTTATATATTTTGTAACAAACTATTGCTACAAAAGCTTATTCTTCTATCTACATAATGCTAACCAAGAAGCAATGGTCTATTACTTGCTTCTTTGTAAGCAGAATGGGAATAAGAGAATACATTAGTCAAATCTTTTAAAAGCTGGTTGCTAAGTAATTGAAATTCGGCTGTTTTTGATATCCAGGAGCAAAAAAAAAAAAAAAAAAGGAACAGGAATGCCAATTTACTGTTTGAGAAAAGTTTTAAATGTTTTAAAACTGAAACCAACAGGAATATTTCAAAATTGGTCAACTCCACGAAAAAAATGTATGATATAAATTGTGTGTTTTAACGAGATCTACATTTTTTGTAGTAAGTTTTTGTCTACCTCTTACGATTTACCAGTTATGCAAAATTCAGCAAACTTCAGAACAAAGAGGTCTTCAGAGGATATTTCCAGAAAATTCAATGCATACCTACATTTTATTTGTCATGTAAATATCTTTATTATACGACATTTTAATATAAATCGTTAGAGCTATTTTTTTAGAAAATCAAAATTTTCGAAAATTGTTCCATGTAAACGGTAGTTTAGGGTTGGGGGATTTTTCTGAAAATCTTCGTGTCGCCTGCTATGAATATACTTAACTTAAATACCAACTTTGGCAGGTTCTTTACCAAACTTTCGTTTTTAAATTATTGTATTCACATACACAAGGACACACACACACGAACCTTTTTCTATAATGCTTTTTAATGCAGGGGACACTAAAACGTGTATTTCCGGTGAAATATGGGTATCGAATTTTGGGCGGAGTGTAATGCCTTCTCTACCTACGTACCATGAAGGTGTAGAAAAAGTAAAAAACGAAAGATTTGGATAAATACCAACCTTGGTAATGTATATTTTGACTTTTCTGGGGAATGGCCTGTATGATTTTCTACCTTCGGAATGCATTTTGTATTATGTCGTGTAACTGGTAAATGTTAAGCGATAGACGAAAGTGTACTCCACAGAAAATGTAGATCTCTTTAAAAACACACAATTTATTTCAAATGTTTTTGCGAAAAAAATTGTTTGTTAACGATTATATCCATTGAATGATAGCGCCGCCGGTGTGCCGGAATTTTGTACCGCAGGAATTCACTAATATGCCAGTACATCTATTGACATGGGCTGTTGCTTTTAAGCAACCTAAAAGCCATCGGTCTGGGCAGGGTTTGAACCCGCAACCTTGTCTTTAGCCTCAAGCCAACTGAGCTATCCAGACCGACATATTTTTGTGGCATAAGCCATCCTTTTTTAATGTTAGAATTGTTCAATTCTTTGTCATTAGCTCTTTCAAATTCAGTTATTTCTCGCGATTGTATGGAATGCAATTCTGAGACATTTGACTATCGCTATTCCAATTGCATTTATTACAAAATGTGTAATGTAGCTATTTCTACAAAACTTTATTTCATTAAAATGAAGGTTAAATAAATAAGCTTGCTTAAGAGTAGTTTTATAGCCATTAATAAATTATAGAGGATAGAAAAACCCATGTGAATGTGACTTCAGATTTTTTAAATAGGAATCTTCAAATTAAATTCATTTTTCTACAAATAAATTCCTCCTTTCTTCTATTACTCTCCTTTCATTGCGTGAAAATACCCGAGATACAAACGTAACGGTTAGACTCCTTTTTGGATTTTACAGCGATTTTCGCTGAAAACCGTTTCCCAGCGATCGACAAGGATTTTACCATGGTTATTTCGTTCATGACACGTGATCGTAGGAAGTGGCCAATCCAGTAAATTGGCGCGTAAAATTCCAACCAATAGGAACTCATTATCTCTGCATTTTAATAGTTTTTTTATCACACGGATGTGCAATTGTGCACTCGTGTGTATTATTTTCTCTCTCTTAACTAATGCTGTCTCATAATAATAGTATCAATGTGCAGTGATATTCCCGTACCTAATGGCGGAAGTTCCAAATCGTTTTGGGGAAAGGTCTACCGCTGAAACATACATTTTAATTGAAAACTCGCCACCGCAGAATACTAAAAACAAGAGAGAGTGTGGAACCAGTTTACCGAAATCTGTAAGTAACGAGGCCATGATTTATGATATGGACATCAAGTTGCAGTGATTTCGGTGCAAATATACGTCAATGCAAATGGGGTTTTAAGAATATTATCCTTCGTGTCTATATAGGCAAATCACGAAATAGTCTTATTAAATACAACTCGAACTACAACTTTTCTCTAGATAAAGGTTGAAGCTCTCGTCATATTACTCATGAATAAACGCCGGTCAAGTCGAAACCGTGCTTAGTGCAATAGAAATATGGCTTTGTTGAATATTCCTTGAGTCGCAGTTGACTTCTGGAGATCCTATTGGATTTTCATTCCAAGAAGAGGGCACTGCCAAGCCGATCACATGTTGAGCCTCCTTTGGTTTTTCACTGTCTGCCTTGTTTCTGCTCTCCATTGGTTCCTGTCTTGCGCTGTGTTGATTAGTTCTTCCCATTCCATTCCCATAGTTTCTCTGCATACCATTGTTTTTGTCTCAAACAACAATGGTAAAAGTACCAACCATAGAAAGCTTACGTTTGAAGTTTTATGATTTTACGTTGTTCAGCATTTGCTTGGCAACCATCATTAGTGAATGCTTTCAGAGAATTTGTAAACAGGGATAAAACTGGTCATCGTTATGTGGTACAGTAATTTCATTTGAAAGGTCTTAGTCGAACTAATATTAAAGATGTAGATTCTATTTTGGGGGAGACTGCTCCATCGTTTACAACAGTGAAATATTGGGTGGCAGAGTTTAAGCTTGGCCGTAGGAGCTGCCAAGAGAACATCGCAGTGGTCGACCAAATGAGGTTACCAGTCCAGAAATTGTAAAGAAAATCCACAAAATGCTATTGGATGACCGTCGACTGAAAGTGCGCGAGGTAGCAACATTGCGGGCGTTTCAAAAAGTTCTGTATCTATGTAGAGAAATAAAGATGCCCCCCCCCCCAAATTTTGTGGTTTCTTTGTTAGGTCGGGTACTTCTGGGAAAGCAGTCGTAACATCAGCTCCTTCTCCATCGATTCGTTTTTCCTCATATGTCTAAAATATGCCAGTATTAGTTTTGTAGCCATTGTCTCCAAGGAATATGACTTTACCCTGATAAATTAGGAATTTTATCGCGGTATTGTCTTAATCAGGAATAGTATACTCATCCATAGTGTTTAGTAATCAATATAAAACACGAAAGATGAATGTGACCTACTTGCAGAGTTCAGCGAGGAAGAACGCCAAATGTTGCGCATGTACGCAGACGACGGACGGACTCAATAAAAGGACGATTTCTCTGGACTGTAACAATAAATAGCAAGACCTTGACACAGAACCAGAAATGGTCGATAGAGCTGGTGTGTGCTCCGTACTCTATCACCACCTCTTTATGCAGATCTAACAGTCACATCTGCTAACATTAACAATTTATCACCGAACGGGTCGTCCTCCGTGGGCTAGACTCTGGTTCCCAAAGTCGCAGGTTCAAGCCCGGCGGAGGGTGATGGATTTTTTTTTTCAGAAATAAAAATCTTTGGGATGGCTTTCTTCGGAAGGGGAAAAGCTGTTGACCCAGTGTCGTAGATTTATAGTACGTAAAAAACTTCAAGCATGATAAAAGTGGCTCCTGAGGAAAATAATACGATATTTCACGAAATATAGATGGGTAGCGTGTCTGTCTCCCATTCAATAGGTCACAAGTTCGAATCTGACATTTTTTCGCGGTTATCTCTTATCCTGAGAAGACGAATGTCGGGTAACTATAAGCTCCATCGACCCCGAAATCAGTTGAGCATCATTGAGTATCGGATTTCATTCATCGTCCGATTTGACCAACCAGGTTAAAAAACGTTATACATATATACGAGAAAAAACAAAGTTTTGAAAATCGGTTGTATAAAGCCCGCGAAAATAAGAAATTCCCGTTATTACTTTCTCTATACGCACTATGTACATAGTGTATAGAGAAGGTATTCCACTCTACCCAAAAATTCGATACCGAGATTTCACCGGAAATATATGTTTTAAGGGTCCCCAAATATCCAAAAAAAAAAAAGCATTTTCACAAAAAGGTCCGTGTGTGTGTGTGTGTGTGTGTGTGTGTGTGTGTGTCCGTGTGTGAACACGATAACTCAAAAACGAAAAGTCGGTAAAATACCAAACTTGGTATTTAAGTTTAGTAACTTCCAGGGATGCGACACGAAGATTTTGAGAAAAATCCCCCCACCCCCTACTACCCTTTACATGGAACTTTTTTCGAAAGTTTTGATTTTCTCAAAAATGGCTCTAACGATTTTATTTAAACTTTCGTATATTAAAGATAGTTACCTGACGAATAAAATGTATATTTTTAATTTTCTGGGAATAGTCTCTGAAGACTACTTTATTCTGGATGAATTTTACTGAATTTTGCATAACTGCTAAACCGTAAGAGATGGACAAAAACTTACTACACAAAAAAATGTAGAGCACATTAAAACACACAATTTATGTTATATACATTTTTTTCGTGGAGTTCGTCATTTTTGAGACATTCCTTATTTTTGGCTTCTGCTATGAAAAACTATACTTTTCTCATACAGGAACTTGTCAGCTCCTATCCATATAAACAAAGGAACTTCATTGACATAGCAACCAGCTTTTGACTATCATTTTAACCTATGGTAGTCCCTTATTTCGCTTCTACTTACAAGGATGCAAGTAATAAGACTATTTCTGCTAATTTTTTCTGATTAGCATAAAGTAGATAGAAGTATAAGCTTTTTAAGAATTATTTGTTGCAGGGATGTAGAGAAAGTCATTAGATTTTTTTTATTACACCTCGTGTGCGTTGTTAGGTGTAATCTCAAGCCAAATAAGTGTTCCAGCCATGCAGCGAATCGAGCTCGAAAAGCAAGGGCGTTATATAGAGGCTTGCCCCGCTTTTACGTTGAGTTTGTGTTCTGAACAGGAAACTGCTATCTCAGTTTTAGGAAGACGATAAAGGAATAATACTTTTCTCCATTTCAATCCATATCTTTCAGAACTTTATAGCGTACAATAGATCAGTAATACGTTTTCAAACGTAAGGAGTCAAAATAATTTATACAAAAGAAAACGTAGACGCGAATTCTCATGAAACAAACTATTTTGATAGGTTATTACTATGTTCTGAAACTTGGGACCCGGTGTGTCCTACAGTCAACTTAGGCCACAAGTATAAAGTAAACAAAGGATAGCACAACGTGTATTTTCAAAATGGACCTGACAGCCCATTTGCGTATTGTGGGTAGGAGTGGACTACCGAAGTATCGCTTTCCGTGATGTAGTGGTTACCATGCTACAGCCTCTTGATCAAATTAGATAGATACATAATGATTTCTGATTTCTTTTCAAACAAAGGTGTTAACATTGCAAATAAATATAAATAACATATGACTTGTAATCATGGCTTTTACTTTCTCTATACGTACTACGCACATGGTGTATAGAGAAGGTATTGCATTGCACCTAAAAACTCCATACCGAGATTTCTTCGAAAATATCTATATATTTTCAGACTCCCTGAATCCCCCCCCCCAAATGCATTTTTAGAAAAATGTCCGTGTGTGTCTGTGGGCAGCATATCTCAAAAACGAAAAGTCTGTTAAATGCCAAACTTGGTATTTAAGTGGAGTACCTTCCAAGAATACGACACGAAGATGTTCAAGAAAATCCCCCCACCCCAACGATCCTTTACATGGAAAAATTGTCAAAATTTTTGATTTTCTCAAATCTGGCTCTAACGATTTTGATTAAAATATCGTATAGTAAAGATATTTGCATAACAAAATGTATGTCTTGAATTTTCTGGGAATATCCTCTGAAACCTGCTTTACTCTGGATGCATTTTGCGGAATTTTGTATAACTGGTAAACCATAAGAGATAAACAAAAGCTCACATAACGAAATATGAAGAGCTCGTTAACACACAATTTATGCTATATACATTGCTTTCGTGGAGTTGACTGTTTTTGCGATATTTCTTGTTATTGGTTTCAGCTTTAAAATATTTATACTTTACTCATACGGGAATTTGTCAAATCCTGTCCATAAAAACAAAGGAACTTCAGTCGCATAGCAACCAGCTTTTGACTGTCACTTTAACCTATGGTACTCCCTTATTTCGCTTCTACTTACAAGGAAGCAAGTAATAAGACCAATTCTGCTAATGTTTACCTCGATTAACATGTAGGTAAAGGAATAATATTTTGTAAGGAAAGTTGTTTTTGTAACATTTGAATGGAACATATTAGATTTTGAATAGATGGTATCATTTCATTGGAGAAATATCCCGAGCAAATGCTCTCGTCACTCGGTGACTCCGGATAAGTACGACAGCACATGCTGTTGTTGTAAAGGGTCGCTTCTAGCGTGTGAGGATTTAATCATCTTAGTCTTTGGACTCAAGCAAAATTGCCTTTTATATTAAACACACTTCCGGAGGCTTGTCGGGACTCCGGCGCTGTATTCATTTTTTTTTCTCTAGTTTCCCCACATTTCCTTTTTTTTTTTTTTTTTTTTTTTTTTTTTTTTTTTTTTTTTTTTTTGTAGTTTAACCTGGTTTGGTCATATCGGACGACATTCGTCTTCTCAGGATAAGGGAAAACCCCGAAAAAATCTTACCCATGTAACTCACCCTAAGCGAGATTCGAACTCACGACCTTTTGAACGCGAGGCAGACATGCTACCACCACGCTACCCAGGCGGGCACATTTCCTTTGTTGGCCTATTTGATTTGCCTTTTGCTTTTTTGATTCCAAATACACACTACATTAACAAGCACACAAACACCCATGCCCAAGGCGGGGCTGGAATCCACGATCCCCTGCGCCACGAATCACCAAAACGAGGCACTTTAGCGAGCACGGCCACGGGGACCGCAACCTTCAGATCACTGCATGTTTGCCGAAGTGATCAAGAGACAGTTGTGCTCCATAAATACATTTCCAGAACACGAAAATTCGTGTTGCAACTCGTCACGAAGTTGTTTTAGCGAGAGCGAGGTTGATAACCCAAGAAGAATCTCATCGCTTGCTTCCCCCGCAACATGTAAAAATAGTCGACTACCCTACGTTCCGATAAATGTGTACGCAGTATATTAGTAATCTAGTTTCTCTGCCACGTACTATGTACTTACACAATAGGTAGAGAAAGTATTACATTCCACCCAAAAATTCGATGTCGAGATTTCATCGGAAATGTGTTTTGAGGTTTCCTGAATCCAATAAAAGCATTAAAAAAGTCCGTGTGTGTCTGTGTGTCTTGGAACACCACAACGAAAAGTCGATTAAGTACCAAGTTTACTATTAGGTATATGTCAAGGATGCGACACGAAGATTTTCACGAGAATACTCATCCCATGGCGGGTAAATGAAAGATTTTTCGAAATTTTCGACTTTCTCAAAAATGGCCCAACGATTCTAATTGAATGCCACATATTAAAGGTATTTATGTTTATCTTGCATTTTTCGACAATAGCCTCTGAAGTCCTCCTCATTCTGAATGACTTTTGCATAACCGGTATAACGTATTAGATAGACAAAAACTTACTGCAAAAATTGTAGATCTGGTTAAAACACATAATTTATGTCAAAACATTCTTTTTTGAGGAGCATAAAATAGTTACAAGCATAAGGTTTTGTGAGAATTCTTTGCTGCAGAGTGGCTGGAGAAAGTCATGTGAGTTTTACAGAACATTATCGTTATTGGATTAATTGTTTTTTCACACAAGCCGTGTGTAGGACAGGAGTTGGATAGTAAAGTCAGACTGAAAATTTCAATGCCACAGCCGGGATTTGAACCACGGATCTCCCGATCTCTTGAGTTTCCCGGTAAACCACAAGGTGATCTTAAATTATTTTTGAGATAACAACCCCAATGACGACTTACAATGTTGTAAACACTTTAAGTCCCAGGATTCATAGTATAGCCAACTATTATGGTCAATTGATATTGGATTAATTGTTTTTTCAGAGAAGCCGTGTGTAGGACAGGAGTTGGATAGGTAGAGTTAGACTGAAAAATTCAATGCCATAGCCGGGATTTGAACCACGGATCTCCCGATCTCTAGCCGGTTGCTCTGCCACTGAATGGTTGTTATTATTATTGTTATTGTGGTTGAGAATTTCTTTAAGGCATGTAGTTGGCACAATCATAACATAGGATACGAACATTTTGATAACCTATTTCGAGTTTATTAACTTGTGTACGAAAAAGTTGTTCTCTTAGGCTGTAATTTCTAGTGCCTCCTTCGTAAACTAGATCACCGTTTGGTTGACTTAATCCAAACCCTCTACCCTTTAGCTGCTTGTCAAAACTACCACTCACGTCTGAGCAGCTATTTATTAAATTAGAATTAAAAGAAACGTCGAGTAGCGTATTAATTTACTTTGGTTTTACTTTCAGGATGCGAACAACACGCACCAAGCCACGGAGTTAGAAGTTTTCATACCACAAGACGGCTCCAATATTAAGGATGGATCTACTGGAAAGTAAGTGTATTTGCCTTCAAGGGGGAACATCTAACTATAAAGAACATAAGATCTATGGAAGTTGCTAGTCCAGAGTTGCCAGATTGGGCGAAAAGTCGCGGATTGGGCTACTAAAAGGTCAACTTTGCGACCGATTTTTTATTGATGCGATTTACAAAATTTGGACTTTTGAAATCACGAACATCACTTAAATTCATTCTTTGAAAAATATACTTTATATTGTTTCTTAATTAAATAATGTATTAATGGATAAAGAGGTAGTATATCATTTTATTTACTGCTATGACACTAACACTAGTTGTACAATACCTGCAATCATCATTCACAGAAGAGAAATTAGCTGTTAAACTGTTTTCTGGTTCCCTTTTTTTTGTTACGTGGATGTTAGCGGATTTCAAGAGAGTTGTGTGAAAATATAAACTTAATATTTTATGTTTGAATAATACGTTGTTACTGAGAGTGCAGTTTAAATATAAATGCATGTACAGTAATTTAAATGCCTATCTAATAGTATTAAAATGGGTAAATGGGACAAACGCTTAACAAGAGTTGATTCTTCTGCTTTGCGAGGGATTCCGGATTTGATTCCCGTCTGCAGGTGGGGATTTTTCTCTAGCCAAAACTATTCCCCATCCTCCCTAGACGGATGAAGTACAGATGAGAGTGTGCGTGAGTAATCTAATGAATCAAATCCAAAGAGAAACAGAAACCCAACGACATCAATATACAGGTTGCCAATGCCGTTAGGCAGTTTGTTCCAAAGGAAAATGCCGCCGATAGGACCGTGCAGTTAAATGGTTAATTTAAAAACAAATTAGAAGGTTTCCAGAGACATCACATTGTTTATTTATTTGTTTATGTAAAGTTTGCAAGTAAGGGTCCAATGGTCTCACCTTAAATAGCATGCAGCCAAAAAACACAAGAAAATTCGGCAGCAGTAGTTTCCAAATCAAATCTCCCACCCCCGCCCACCAATAAAAACGTCAATGTGAAATTGGGCGATTTCGACATAAATTTTGCGATTTTTAAATTAATTCTGGCGACATTATGTGAAATAAATCTGGCAACCCTGGTTGCTGCAGCAGCAAAGGTGTTTTAGGAGGAGGGAGTGGCGAATTTCTATTTTGTATAGCATTTGGACTAGAAACTTGATTTTTGGCACCACATTTTCCATATCATACCTACTAATAAAGCAATTAAAGCTTCGTATGTTTTACTTTCTCTACGCGTACTATGTACATAGTGTATAGAGAAGGTACTGCATTCTACCCAAGAATTGGATACGGAAATTTCACCGGAAATACCCGTTTTAGGATCCCCTGTATCAAAATAAATCATTTTTAGAAAAAGGTCCGTGTCGGTGAACACGATAACTAAAAAACGAAAAATCAATAAAATACCAAACTTGGTATTTAAGTTTATTATCTTCCAAGAATGCGACAAGAAGACTTTGAGGAATATCCCCCCACCTCAAACTACCCTACCTGGAATTTTTTCGGAAATTTTAATTTTCTCAAAAATGGCTGTAATGATTTTGATTAAAATATCGTAGGGATCCCATCTCTGTCCCACAGGGTCCAAAGTCCCACTGGGGGGCGGTCCTCATCCCTGCAACCAGCCGAAGTTCGGGGGACGGAAATTCTCAAGGAGCATCGTTTTTACCTTCCCGCTGCATCTAACTCCATCGCCTGCACTTCCAACCCTGAAAGAAACCGTTGGGATGAAGGAAACGACATTGAGGGACAGGAAAATCGGTGGATGAAAGAAACCTACCCAGCATTCAACTAGCGACGTGGGGAATCCCGCGAAGAAGCCATTTATCAAGTAGGTCGGTCATCGGAGTCGAACCCGCGGCCTTCCGAATGGAGACCACAGACGAAACCACCTGAGCCACCCTGCTGGGTTGACGTGATAAAGTATAGCTTATTTGAACTAAATAGTAAACACTTCATTCTTCATAAACTGAGTTCAGCAGATAAATTGGAGCGGAATCCTTAATAAAGTACAAATTTAACTAATTCTTAAATAAAAGCGTTACTTAATGCGACTTTAATAAGCAGTCTAAGAGCTAACGTCGCCTCAGTATAGCTAAATATGGCAAATATTAGCAACGGAAGTTTTCGTTCTTAATTTACAGCCTCTGACCTTTGAACGAATGTCAAGTGTCACCGGAAGTAATTTGCTGCAGACCAAACTCACCGCCCGGATTCTGATGACAATGTTGCATCATAGACATTGCTACCGTTTGCGTTCCAGATTATGAAAATGTGTAGGTGTTTATTGGATGATTTTTGCTCATTTTATATGTTCTGCTTTAAGTTTTCACCTTCATTATTTTGTTATTTTCTGATGTTTATGTGGAGTATGCAATGTATCTGTATTGGTATAAAATATTTCGGGGACATCCTCCCAACGATAAAGTAGAAGAACGTCTTATGAACATGTTTGAATTTTTTTTTTTTTTTTGAGTTACAAAACCAAATTGAAGATTACAGAAATTGCTCAAAGAGGTTTCCTCCTGCTTCATTACATATTCTAAGCCTGCGTTCCATGTCGCGTACTCTGTTGCAGATTTCTGGAGTATTTCATATTTGGTCAAATGCAGAATGGATATGCTATTTCAAAGTGTAAATATCCGTCACAGGAGTCGTATAGATCAAGGACTTTTAAATGTCCGCAAGCGAAGAAATCTATTGCATTCAAATCAGCATCTCGAGCGGGCCATGCAGTGAATACCTTTCGACCACCTATCTGTGCGAAAATGTATCATTCAGAAATTATGTCCGTGTGAAATGAGCTAGCGCACCATCATGTAAAAATTATATTCTTAGAATGACATCTAGAGGCACATCATCAATTAAATGATGCAACTAATTTTTGAGAAACTAGATGCGTAGGAAAGAAGTCGTTGAGAAAGAAATCATTTAGACACGAAAGAAAGAAATAGGGACCAATAAGATGGTCGTGAATGACCCCACTCCAAACCTTCTGTTGATATCTGTACTGTGTACTTCATGTTGTATTTCATAGGCACAGTTATGAGTAAAGATGAGAGGTTTGTGCGCGACACAAAATACACGTTGACTCGACAGCGAGCATAGGTGGGCAGATAGATAAACAACTAAGGGTAGCACACCCAAAAGAAATACAACTGGGCGCTATCCATCTGCCTCTTTGCCGTCATGTGTTAGAGCTAGATGTTAACGGAGTGTTGCATTTCTCCTTTTCAGACTGTACGCTACTCATGGTTTGTTTACGTCAGGATATAACATGTAGAGCTTTTAAAAGACAATGAACATAAATCATCCAAACTTTATCGCAGTGAATTACAAGATACATATTTACTGTATTGAAAGGAAGGGCTCTCCTGTCACTCAAAATCATCCACATGTTTGCTCACTGTCGAACGCCTACTCTTTCGTATGTTCGACATTTTTCAAACTGCACTCCCTTTATCTCCTGGCAGGAACTGAACGAGGCCAAGCAGGGAGCAATGCTAGGTAGTGCAACACGTTTTGAAACGGGCTGTAGAGACCACGCCTACTCCATCGCGTTATGGTTATACTCTGTGTATACTCTCAATCTGGCAATTTTCGAGCTCTAATTATGAGAAATGAAGACACTGTCGGGAGTAAACCCAGCATCATCAGTGAACAAGACGCTTGATAAGAAATCCGTTAACATAGCACAATTGTATAATGCGATGGCAGAAAGTTCTTCTTGGCTCAAAGTCCTCCACATTTAATCCTTGTATCTGAAATGGCGTTTTATTTATGGACGCTCTTTAACTGCTGTGGTTCTCAGCGTCCTATTCTATACAGGGCGTGATAGACCGCTTAATTTTGCTCAGAGACTTCTCTATCAGGCTTGAGGTTCTTTTACGTGCCGTAAATCTATGACATCGGATCAACGGCTTTACTTCCCTTCCCATGCTAAGGATTTTTACGTCCGAAAAAAATCCATCGTCCTCCGCCGGGTTTGAACCCACGACCTTGGGTATATGAAATTAGCATGGTAACCATTACACCACGGACGGCGACATCCTTGTATCTGCTGAAGTTGATAAGGTTACATAAGATTTTCATTCAAAATTGTCCAGATAGTCATGTCACTAACGTTCTCTCTTACGCAATGCGTCTTGTGATCTGGTGGCTTTGCGTCTACATCACGAACTCGATCTTCAGATCAATGAATGCATCGTACCACTCTTGGCCTCCCAATATCCGAAACACTCCTCTCAAATGAGCCACCCTCTTTCAGTGTTAGTGAATTCATGAGAATGTTTGTGAGCAAAGCAAAATAACTGCCTGTTGGGGTACCTTCCTGCATGAAGCCCACTTCCCCTAATGCATTCTCACCTGCAAGGATACATATAATGCATATCGTTCTGTTCACTCACAGAATACATTTTCTCCTGCATTCCTTACTCTGCAGTAAATAACCAAATCGAAAGAATCAGCGGGCAACAATATAGTTTAATGCATTTTTGCTCTACCTAAAATCAATCAGCCGACAACGCTTTAATCCAAGAAAGTACTTAGGATTGATGTCAAAGAAGGGGCAATTCTTTAATGAAATGTCTTAACAAACTATTTTCAGACCCATGTTCATATGAACTATTTTTACCATTTGATGTCCTCGAAATATTTGATACTAATGCAGATAATCACATGTTCATATGAACTATTTTTACCATTTGATGTCCTCGAAATATTTGATACTAATGCAGATAATCTTTATACTATGGACATTTTACATAAGGATGCCTTTTCAAGTCGTCCTCCGTGGTGTAGGGGTATCATGCTAGCCTTTAACTTCTGACGGGCTTGCTTCGGAAGGGAAGAAAAACCGTTGGTCCCGTGTCGTAGATTTGCGGCACGTAAAAAGAACTACAAGCCTGATAGGCCTCTGAACAAAATTAACTGGTCTTTCACGCCCACAGCAGTTAAAGAGCGTCCATAAATAACATACAATTTCAATTTAGTTTCTGAGATCGCAGGTTCAAATCCGTAGGAGGATGATGGCTTTTTCAAGCCGTAAAAATCCTTAGTATGGCTTCTTTCGGAAGAAAAGTAAACCTGGTGGTCCCTGTGTGCATTACCTCTAGCCTGATAGAAGCCTTTGTCCAAAATGTCCGGTGTTTCACGTTGAAATTAGATTGGGACGCTATGAGCCATTGTAGTCATAAAGAATGCCCAATTTCATTTCTGATATATTTTCATACACCAGAAATGTCACTATTAAACTGCTAGTTAATATTTAGTTCGGAAAGGGTCGCTTATTGATGGAAAGATGGCAATTGTCAGGGGAGCATGTATCACTACATTTATATATTTATGTCCCAGATTAGAGATGAGACAGGCCTCAATAAGTGCTTATAGTCAGTTTGCTATTATCATAGCCCCTGAAGTCCTCTTCATTCCAATAAACTTCTGTAATCTGAGAACTCAAAAGAGTTAATACTACGCTTTTGTAAGACCTGCTTCAAAAACAGTTTGCTTAGTTTTCATTTCAGATTTTTCATACAATAATATGGAACAAACATATCTTCATAATTGATTTTCTAAATTAACTCATCATCCTTACCGGCTTACTGGCTTGTATAACATGTATATCAATCAATGCATAGATTAATTTATTACTTTTTGTAACACGAATTTTAAAAAATAAATCTCAATTTTAAGTAACTTTTTTGTAATTATTAGGAATATAATTTTCAACAATTTAATAGAAAGTTTTTCAAACTTTTTAGGTCATCAAACACGGGCCATAATAATGACAGAAAGGTCTATGACCAAGTGACCGCGACTTTTGAAACCATGTGCAGAAACAAGGAAGGGTTTCAAGGACTATAGGTCATTCCCCTAACTTACAAAACAGTAGGGCTAAGCCAAACACTGTTGTTTCCTTAATTGCACACGGCCGTTTTTGGCGCATCTACAAGGAAGCTGCTCAACTCAAATACATCCTGACCTACTGGGACGGTGGACTTGGCCTTTGAACTCTTTCAACTTTAGGTCTGGCAGAAATCTGGCCACGTGTTTTCAGTTGTCAGAAGCATAATCAATTGAGAATTGTATTGATTATTGTTATAATTTGACATGTTTCCTGTGCCGTATGAATACTGTCACGACGGCCGGGACGCGCACCAGTTATCACGGTCAACCATAACTGACGACTCTACCCGTTGTCATGGGGTAGTAGGTTAGGGGCATGCGAGGCCATCCGTAAATGCGCAAGATGGCTACGTAATCTAGGAGATACTAAAAGAGGTGCTAGAGAGAGAGCAGTGGTTGAAGGGATTCGTAGATATATTTATTGCGATGAATCTGACGTGTGTTTTTAAGAGCTTTTCATTGTAAATTACCTCGCTAATCTAACGTCTGTATCATCTGATGTAGACCTAGGCTTAGAGCTTTGGATGCATTTCCCCCCAGTCCTTTAGGATCCTTTTAAACGAATTTTCTCTCTAGTTTATCAATAGTTCTGATGTTTCTATGATCTTGAGGCATTTTGACGCACTGTTTCGTATTTTTGTGATTTTCCTGTGGTTTTTAGCACTTTTCCAGCTATTTTGAATGTTCCGAGGCATTTTATATATACATAATGTATTTTAGTAGTTTTTCATTCTTTTGGAAGCCTTTTTAAGTTAGTTTGAACAGGCATTGTGGTAGCTCTGTGGCTGGTATTTCAGGCTACTTGAGAAGCTTTTTGAGGAATTTCAAGACATTTTGGAGATTTTTAGGGCTACTTTAAATGCATTTCATGCATTTTGAGGCATTTTAGGGGTTATATTGCGGGCACTTTATGCTCTAAATCAGGATATTTAATATTCTTTTTGGTCATTTCAGGGTATTTTGAATGTGTTTTAGGGTTCTGAAACAGGTACATCAGGCTGTTTTAAAGAAATTTTGGAGCTCTAAAATACGTATTTTATGCTCTGTATTAGGTAATTTATCCTTTTTTGAGCATTTGTTACATTTTAAAGGAACATTGAAACAGATATTGTGGGAGATTGGGAGATGAGACATGTCTTGAGTATTTTTAGGGTATTTTAGGCTCTGGAACATATTTTTTGGACGATTTTTAAGACGTTTCAGAAAATGTTGAAGCTATTCAGGATGCTGGAACAGATGTTTTTGTGCATTGTAGTCATTCTATGTTTTAACGGTTGGCCTTGATATATGTACCCACTTGGGGGATTTGGATAGCTCAGATTTGAGGAGACATAACTACATTGACTTACAGGAAGGAAACGGAAAGGCGAAAGGTAATTCCTACATGCAATAAGACACTACGAGAGAGATAGTTCCAGTCCTATATGATATGTATTTAGATTATAAACCATTACTTAGGCAGGAATAGAATTGGCACTCCAGATACTATGGGTTGAGGCGTTGTGTGCGGCGCTTGCGGTCTCATCTTTTGATCGAAGCACATTAAATAACAGTAAGTTCCCGTTGGAACGTCGACCGATTGGAGATGTTGGGCAATAGGGTCCAAAAGATAACTTGTTTACAAAATCAGCCTTTTAAATGTGATTCTCCACTGGACCTTCGTCAGACCCTGCGATGTCAGCTTGTCTCTATTAAAGGTTAACTATCTCTCCTCACACTTCAAGCATTAGTTCCGCGTTGTCGTCAAATAAACAAATGACCTTCGCGAAGTGCCATAAATCTAGTGCAAATCATAGAAAGCTTATATCATTAGTTACAAGGGCAAACGTATAATTGTCATAATCTCACCTTTGCATCACGTATAAAGAGCATTGGTAGTCGTTCTCTAGAATGACAAGCTATCAACACTGAGACCTAGCGGGGTAGCGTCGCGGTAACATGTGCACCTCGTATTCGGTAGACCATGGGTTCGATTCCCGTGGCCGGCCTTGGGTTTTTTCGAAGGTTTCTCCGGATGCCAGGTGATTTCTGAGAAGTTTCATTAGATCCCCGGATTCTCCTGTCCACCAGTTCCTATTCGCTTGTCATGTGTTTCAGGTTTGATGGAACGCACGGCGTGTTTCAGCTCTTTTTTTTTTGGATAGTGTTTAACGCCCGCTTTTACTACTTGTGGCACCACAGGCGAATGGGTTTCGGCGATGTAAAGTATTAATATCCTAGCGTCGCGTTCTCTTAGGTATCGTTCAGTTGATACATACATATCCACACATTTCTTTTCTAAAACTTTTTTGGGAGTGGATTTCCGTTGAAATCTCGCTATCGAATTTGTAGGTGGATAAACATTTTCTCTTCCTTACGTAGTAGGAAAACTAAAAATCTGATGTGTTCCATTCACATGACTTCCTCGATATAATCAATAAACTAACTATTCTTACAAAAGGTTATTCTTCTATCTGCTTCGTGCTAAGCGATGTAAACATTAGTAGAAATGGTCTTAATACTTCGTTGGTGAGAGAGAGAGAGGGGGGGAGAGTGAGTCTGTGTGCGCGCGCGCGTTACAGCAGGGTATTCCGCACTGCAGTGTGGACTTCTTTCACGTCAGACCCCTGGATGAAGGATAAGACGAATGTAATTTCAGAGGGCGGCCGATATCCAGATAGTGGAAAGTTCATCTCGACGCGGGGAGCGCCAGGAACCCGTAGCTCAGTCCCGAATATACCACCCGAATCCGCAGACAATCACTAATGGCATCCCACCGCCGAGTGCAGTCACTTCCACGGAATGGCGCCTCTGCCGCAGTTCTCGTCGACACTTACAACCCTGAAAGAGACCGATTGGGATGGAGTGAAGGGACAGGAAGTTCGGGGAATGAAAAGTCCTACCCAGCATTCGCATAGTGACACCGTGGCCCATGGGTCAGAGAAGTCTGCCGCGGGGAACCGATCCCATGACCTCCCCAATGTCAGTCCCAGACGAAACCCTTGAGCCACCCGGCTCGGTTACTTTCTTTTAGTAGGAGGTAATTAAGGATATACCTACACTAGGCTAAAGCGATACTCAGATGTTTCAAAAGCTGGTTGCTATGTCATGGTATTGAATTCCGTTCTATTTGCATGACTAGGATGACAAAACAGGAAAACGAATAACGACTTTCCATTTGAGAAAGGTATACGTATTGAAAAATGTAGTTAAGAATTCTGGAAAATGATTAACTAAAAATAGACCATAAATTGTTTGCGTTATCGAGACCTATATTTTTTGTCAGTTATCAAAAGTCATCCTGAATGAAGAGCTCCTTAGAGATGTATTGCCAGAAAATTCAATATATTCATTTGCCATGAAAATAACTTAATCTATTGCATGTTAAGCAAAATTGTTTATCATTTTTGGAAAAGTCAACATTTTCGAAAATCTGTTTATTTGTTTTATTTTTAATTTTCGTGTTGCATCCTTGGAAAATGCTGAATTTAAGTATGAAGTTTGACATTAATAGACTTTTCATTTATGAGCTGTATTATTCACAGACGTACACGTACCTTTTTCTAAAACTACATTTTTTTCTTCGATTCAGGGAAGTAAATTCAGAAAGTAAAAGTGGATTATTTTAAGATTTTCCTGAATTTTAGCTATGTTCTTTACGCAAATAACAATGGACGAGACAACTCAGAAAATGACATGGAAGTTCATTATGAAGCAATGCTTAATATGCTCTCCAATAATCTGTCAGACGATAACAGAAATGCCAAGTCACTGTGCCATTTCGTGGTAAGCAAAACAGAAGCACCCGCTATCTCTATTTGCAACTTTATTGTAAATATTGCGGTTTTGATAAACAGTTTCAGACTTTGGCTTTTGAAAAGGCTGCGTATATACATCCAGTCTAAAGTGCGTCTCAACCTAAAAGCCAGCATTGAGGCAACTGGTATATCTGACGCATACATAGTGCTGTCGCCAAGGTTCTAACGTAGTAGTTTAAACGTAGCGTTGTTATAATTTTCATATTTGAGCATATTATCCATGCAGAATGGCTTTCTGTGCCAGATCAGATCATTTTTTAAACTTTTATAGATTTCTGTGGATCCAAATGTCTTAAAGAAAATGTATTTTCACTTTCTCTATACGTAATATGTACCTAGTGTGTAGAGAAGGTGTTGCATTCCACCCAAAAATTTGATACCGAGATTTCACCGGAAATACACGTTTTAGGTTTCATGTATCCAAAAAAAAAAAAGTATTTTCAGAAAAAGTTCCGTGTGTGTGTCTGTGACACGATAACTCAAAAACAAAAATTCGGTAAAATACCAAATTTGGTATTTAAGTTTAGTATCTTCCAGGAATGCAACACTAAGGTTTTGAGAAAAATCCCTTTGCATGGAAAAAGTTAGGAACATTTTTATTTTCTGAAAAATGGATCTAACGATTTTAATTAAAATACCGTGTATTAAAGATATTTATATGACAAAATGCATGTCTTGAATTTTCTGGGAATATCCTCTAAAGACCTCTTTATTCTGAATGAATTTTGCTGCATTTTGCATAACTATTAAACTGTAAGGCATAGACAAAAACTTACTACACAAAAAAAATGTAGATCACGTTAAAACACACAATTTATGTCAAATATGTTTTTTTCGTTCAATGAATCATTTCTGAGATATTCATTGTTATTTGTTTTAGATGTAAAATACGTAAACTTTTCTCACACGGAAAGCTATAAACTCCTGACTCTGGATATAAACGGATTTCAACCACGTGGCAACCGGCTTTTAAAAGACTTTACTATCGTTTTAGCCTAGTGTATTCCCACATTTCTCTTCTATTTACAAGGAAGCAAGCAATTAAGATAATTTCTGCTAATGTTTATCTCATGCTAATGCATTTTTATGTAATTAAGATAACTGCAATTCCATCTAATGCAGTACAGATACATCTTCACCAAGATCATCTAAACAACGTCCTTTCCATGCCACAATTATAGAGTACAGCAAAGAAGTAGGCCAACTTCATGACCAACTGGCACCTTCTGCGACCGACAATCAACATTTGTTACACAAAAGCTAAAACACCGAATTTCATCTGCAAACAAATGCACAATGCTCTACGAGACAGTCATAGAGATGTTATGGAAATCTTCACAGCAGCAACAAATGATGGACGTCATGCTCTACGCACTACCAAAATATGTTTACATGTTCTCCTGTGAAGATTTTGCAGTTAAGGAAGCATTGCAGCACATCATTCAAAATGCCAATCAGACAGAATATGCAATTTACACTGGTTCACTAAGCACAATTCTTGCCACTCAGAACCCAAGTCCTACTCATCCTTTAATAAGCGACATACTTCACCTATATTCTATCACTCAGCGCTCTGGAAAACAAGTAATCCTCACTTGGGTACCGTCACATGCAAATCTCGATGGAAAAGAAAACGCCGATAAAGCTGCAAAGGAAGCCACCCGACATCCTATCAGTGACTACGGAATAACTTGTACACATCAAGACGTCATTAGATACACCAAACAGCTGTTTATAGAAAACGACATGGTCAACATCCCACAGCAAACTGCTTGATGTCCGAGCCGGATCTACCAGTTTCTTCGAACCCTCTTCGAAAACTAGAACGTCGTGAGCAAACAATAATTACCCGCCTCAGAATTGGACACTGCAAACTGACACATTCCTTCATCATTAATAAAGATTCAGAATCAAAATGTGAGACCTGCAACACACCACTTACTGTCCTACATATCCTGCTACAGTGTCCGAGATACGCCAAACAGAGACTTCAGGCCGGCTTCAGTGACTTACCAAATGCTCTACATAACCACCAGACATTCAAAAAGGCAATAATATTTATAAGACAATGTAAACTTTTTGAGTTATTGTGAAGTATAAATGCAACCGTTTTGTAATTTACCAATGTGTAAATAACTATTTTATGTACAATTTGGAAGGTCGCGATATGACCATGCTGTAAAAGCGACCCAAAATAAATTATATTGCAAAAAAAAAAAAAAAAAAATGCAAAGAATATCCGTGTTCGAACAAAGCGCATAATTGCATCGAGCGATTGCTAAAGGCCGACTCTGCGGGTCAGGGCCATCATGTTCTGAAAACTACAGTAAAGTCCCATGCACATACTAAAGCGTTGCGGTGGATGTCAAAGGGAGTGTGAAGCTGAAAAACCTTTGTTTCAGCACGCTGCAGAAAGCCGTAAAGGACGGGTTTAGTTTGTTGGCTACGCAGATCGCGGAAACGTTTGTAAACAACATTGACGGAAGAGTTTGAACGTTTAATTGGCAGTCGTACAAAAACGTAAAAACACGTGCCAAAATATCAGTGTTGCGATTCAGCGTTTTCTTTATTCGCTTCTTTTCCATCTATACCTATGTATTTTCTTATAGGGGTATTTGGGATAAATACTGACTGTATGTTTAATGGGGATTATGGGTCGACCTCCGTCGTATAATCGTTATCATGCTAACTTCATGTACCCAAGTAGCAGCTTCAAACCCAGGGGACGATGGATTTCTTAGGACGTAAAGGAAGTAAAGCCGCAGATTCCGTGTCGTAGATTTAGATGCCTCTAAGCAAAATGTAAGCGGCGTTTCACGACCCAAAAAATAGGACAAACATAATATAATAAATAATTAGAGACTAAAGAATTTATATGTTCTTTTCAAAATAATTTTGTAGAATGGGACGCTGAGAATCACTGCAATTAAAGAGCGTCCATAAATAAAACTCAATTTCATTTCATTTCATTTGGGAAAGGAAGTAAAGCTGTTGGTCCAGTGCATAGATTTACGACACATGAAAGAACCTCAAGTCTGATAAAGAGGCCTCTGGGCAAAATGTAAGCGGTCTTTCACGCCCAGTTTAGAATGAGACGCTGAGAACCACAGCAGTTAAAGGGCGTCCATAAATAAAACTCAATTTCATTTCATTTCGGAAGGGAAGTAAAGCTGTTGGTCTGGTGCATAGATTTACGACACATAAAAGAACCTCAAGTCTGATAAAGAGGACTCTGAGCAAAATTAAGCGGTCTTTCACGCCCAGTATAGAATCCGACGCTGAGAACCACAGCAGTTAAAGGGCGTCCATTTCATTTCTTTGAGGATTATGAAGATTATTACTTATTAAACATTTCAACTGCTTTTTATTGTTATCTCATTTTTAACAAACAGATCTCGATAAATTCTCTGAGCACATGTTTCTATTATAATTTATTTTGTTTGGTGTTAGGTTCTCTATTTCACCCAAAAATTCGATACTGAGATTTAACAGGAAATACTCGTAACAGAAAATCCGCCTGAATAACAAAAAACATTATTATGTGTGTGAGTGTATGTGAACAGCATAGCTCAAAAACGTCAAGTCGGTTAAATACCAAAATTGATATTTAAGTTCAGTATCTTCCAATGATGCAATAGGCGGATTTTAAGAACCGCCCCCCACCTCAAACGATCCTTTACATTGAATTTTGTTTACAAAATTAAGGTTTTATGAAAATTGACAAATGATTTTGATTAAAATATGTATGTTTAAAGTTGTTTCAAGACAAATAAAAGGTGTATCTTGAATTTTCTGAGAATGGCCTCTGAAGTCCTGTTCATTCTGGATGATTTTTGCACAACTGGTAAACCGTAAGGGAATTTTACTATACAAAAATGTAGATTTTGTTAAAACACACAATTTATGTCATATACATTTTTTGTGGAGTTAACCATTTCCGAGTAATTTCTTGTGTTTGGCTTAAATTTATAATTCTTAACATTTCTCAAGTGAGAAGTCATCATTTTGTCTTTGTCATGCAACTGGAAACCAATTTCAAAATAATCGCATAGCTACCAGCTCTTAAAAGTGGACTATCGCTTTAGCCTAGTGTATTCTCTTATTTCATTTTAAACAGCAAGAAAATATGCAATAAAACCACTTTTTGCGTTTATGTTTATCTCGATTAACTTGAAATAGATTGTAGAACAAAGTTTTCTAAGAATATTTTTCACAATAGGTAGAGAAAATCCTGTGTGCGTGATGTCGAAGAGCATTCTGCACTTCAACCATTACATTACTGTAATTCAGCCCCAGGAGGAGGCGATCACTTGAAAGTAATTACAACGGGCGGCCGAAGGGGGAAAAGCCACTGTGGATGGTCCCTAACAGTTCAAACAGCTCTTCAATTGGACGCGGGGAGGGCTAGGAGCCCGCGCTCGAGCTCTGACCAAATTCCCTGAGTGTACAGTCGACTTCCAACGCAATACCGCTATATTTCCAGAGCACAGTCCCACCACGGAAGGGCGCCACCATCGCAGTATTCTCCACACTTACAGCCCTGTAAAAAAAAAACCGATTGGATGAAATGAAGGGACAGGAAGTTCGGGGGAATAAAGAAACCTCTCCAACCCCCGAAAAAAATCATTCAGAGAGTTCGGCCGTGGGAATCGATCCCATGCCCTCCCAAATGTCATTCTCAGACGAAACGCCTGAGCCAACTAAGCTCGGTTAAAATCGTGTGTATTTAACACATCAGATTTTTAAAAAACTTTGCTGTCGTTGCAACAGATTGCATCATTCTTGTAATGCGTAAATGGATCCATTTCTGCAAAGTTTATCTTGGCTAACACGAAGTCGATATAAAAGTACGCCCCCCAAACCTTTAACTGCATGACCATATTGGTGGCACTTCTCTTTTGAACACATTCGGCTATGGTATTAACTTTCGCCCTCTGTGGTGTAGTGGTTGCCATACTAGCCTCTAAAACCTTGAATTTCAGGTTCAAACCTGGTGGAGGGTCATGAATTTTTTTTACGCAGAAATCCTTAGCATGGCTTCTTTCGGAAGGGAAGTAAAGCCGATGGTCCTGTGCAATGTTTCAATGTTTATTTGCACGTAAAAGAACCCTATACCTTGAAAGAGGATGGTTTCTGGGCAAAATTCCGCCTTATCGCGTGCGCAAGTCGTGATTTCGTCCTACAGTGCCATCTGTGGGTGACAGGATGAGCCCTCGTCACCATGGCACATAGCGGCGAACTCACGAACTAGAAATTCAAATCTGATCATGGAAACACCGTAACGATGCCCTATACTCCACTTATGAGGACACGAAATAACTAACTAATGGTGTTAACGTGTACTGGTGTGGTTGGGTCTTTAATTACTTTCTCTACGCGTACTGGTACATAGTGTTCAGAGAAGGTATTGCATTCCACCCAAAATTCAATACCGATACTTCACTGGAAATGCATGTTTTAGGGTCCCCTGTATAAAAAAAAGCATTTTTAGGAAAAGTTTCGTGTGTCTGTGGACAGTAACTCAAAAAGACAAGTCCGTAAAATACCAAAATTGCGATTTAAGTTCAGTATCTTCCAAGGATGCGAAATGAAGATATTCAAGAAAATCCTCCACATAACAAGTATCCTTTACACGGAAAAAATACGAACATTTTGGTTTTCTCAAAAATGGCTCTAACGATTTTGATTAAAATGTCTTATATATAAGATATTTACGTCACAAGTAAAATGTATATTTTGAATTTTCTGGGAATAGCCTCTGAAGACCTTAATTCTGAATGAATTTTCCTGAATTTTACATAATTTGTAAACCTAAGAGATAAACAAAAAACTAATACACAAAATATGTAGATCTTGTTAAACACACAATTTATATCGGTTTAGCCTAGTGAAGTAGAAAGAAGCTTATTAACAATAATTTGTTACAGAGATGTAGAGAAAACCATGTGAAAGGAGTACATCAGATTTTTTTTAAATACTGGGTCACACACACACGCACACACATTCATATTCTGGCGAGGATGGGGAATTATCTGGACTAGAGTAAAACCCATCGACACCTCGATAAGCAGGCAGGTGCTCTACCGACTGAGCTGCTGATACGCTTTTGTGTAAATGGTTCGTGGACGAATGTTTAGATCAATCCCATCGCCTTCATTGCACCGCTAGATATTATGTATACAGGATTTCAAAATCGCTTCGAAATCTCACATTACCGCAAGGATCACGTGACATGTCTATACATTTTGCAACGGTTTCATGTTTCAGCGATGTCTGTATGTTGCATATGACAGCAATACCTATTCGACTATCAGGTATCCAAAATCATTAAACCAGTAGATTAATTAATATGAAAGGAGTAGGTTAGGTCGAATAGTTGGACGGCCACTCCAGGAAATCGCGTAAACATATTTCTAAACAAAATCTGATGATGTATATCTACTCACTCTTCTACAAATTCTTTAACAATTTGGGTTCATTTGCATGATTTTCTGTACCTGCTCGGCAATAAAGTACGTATTGTTACAAAATTGTAGCATAAATATTAGCAGAATTGGTCATATTACTTAATTCCTTGTAAGGAAATGGGAAATAAGGAAATGCAGTAGGCTAAATCGATAGTCAATTTTTTTAAAAGCTGGTTGCTATGTGATTGAAGTACCTTTGTATGGACAAGAATTGACAAATTCCGTATGAGAAAAGTATAAATATTTTAGAACTGAAACTAATTTGAACCTGAGGAAAATGGCTTTACAGTTTGATAGAGAAGTATTTAACAAGCGCAACGCTTTAAAATGGCGACCAAACATTACAAGCGCGTACTTCAAAGTATGGTGTATTTTTTGTACCAAAAATAAGAACATCGACATTTTTTAATAAAATCGCAAAAAAAAAAAAAAAAAAAAAAAAAATCATATGTCCCATTCACAAGACTTTTTCCACATCGTTGTAACTAATTATTGTTATTCAATGTACTTCATGCTAGTCGAGATAAACATTGCCAGAAATTATCTTATTACTTGCTTCCTTATAAGAAGGGAAATAAAGTAATACATTAGGCTAAACCGATAGTTAAATCTTTTAAAAGCTGGTTGCTATGTGATTGAAATTAGTTTCTTTATACGGCGGGGGGGTCGTCTCATTGCCAAGCGGGAGACCTGGTTTCGATTTCCAGTACCGGTGTGGGGATTTTTTCCCCCCGCTGGTAGACCTGGACCGGGGTGCACTCAGCCTCGTGTGATCCCTAGGGGCTCAATTGAGGAGCTACTTGATGGAGAAGTAGCGTCTCCAGGTCATGAAGACCGCATTAACTGGCCGGGGGGGATTCGAAGCGCTGATCACGTCTCACCCCCCAATACTGCACCCCATCCATGACGTCTGTCGTGGACCGAGATGGGGGACGCCAAGGCTCTCTATGGAGTTCCATATGGCCAGGAGTTTCGAATTCCCCTATGAGAAAATGTTAAGTATTTTAAAGTTGAAACCAATAACAAGAATACATCGGAAATGGTCAACACCATGAAGAAACTGCATATGTCATAAATTGTGTAATTAAACGAGATCTGCATTTCTGTGTAGTTAGTTTTTGTCTATCTCTTACTGTTTATCCGTTATCAAGTCATCCAGAATGAAGAGGCCTTCAGAGGCTATTCCCAGAAAATTCAAGATATGCATTTTGTCTTGTAAATATCTTTAATATGCAGCATTTTAAATTCAATCATTTTAAATCAACATTTTCGAAATTTTTCCCATGAAAAGGGTAGCTTGGGGTGGAGGATTTTCCTCAAAATGTTCATTTAGCATCCTTGGAAGATGCTAAACTAAACACTTTTACCGACTTTTCGTTTATGAATTATCGGACACATACACACGCACACTCACGGACCTTTTCCTGAAAATGCTTTTTTTATACGTGTATTTACAGTGAATTTTTGGGTGGAATGTAATACCTTCTCTACCTATGTATTATGTAAATAGAGAACGTAAAAACACCACTATGTCCCCTTAAAATATTAAATCCCTCCCTGAAGCAAGTACTGGTTGCTAGATACAAGTAATGCCAGTTCACCTTATGGACGAGATATACTTCCTTTTAAACGAGATGGAAATTTGTGGTGTGGCTTGTAACCACCTAGTTGTAAATGTGATAAGTGCGTATGTGTACAGTATAATGATGGGCCACGGTCTATGATCACCAAGTAGTTAGCATTTTCTTTCTCGTTTTTTCGCCGAAACTGGTTAGACCTGTCTTTACGAATTTGACAAGGTTCATGTTTGCCTTCCGACATAATGGTATGATCACCTTTCAAGTCCTGCGTGTAGTTATACAGTATTTCACTTTAAGATCCTGTTCAGAACAATGTAATGTGTGATACCCGCTTTCAGGAGAGCCATGGGCACTATCGAAAGTTTTCGACAATCGAAAGCATTAATATAAAATGACTATCGAATTATTAAGCTGTTTATTTTCGCTAAATGCATGAAGTATAGCATAGACACATTAACAACGTAACCATTTTAATTGTCATTTAAAAATACGGTGTAAGAGGTGTTCTAGTTCTCAAGTAGTACAAAAGAATTTAGTGCACATTATTTTGCAAAATTAAACACGTAATTGGTCCAAATTATTCTCTAGTAATTAAAGCGATAGTTTTCTCCAAAAATATCGTATTGTGAAAGTACACCGTTTCTCAATCAGAATAGCACATATAACTCTGAAATAGTGCTCTGTATTTTTACTTTGTCTATACGTACTATGTATATAGTGTATAGAGAAGGTATTGTATTTCACCCTAAAATTTGATACCGAGATTTCACCGGAAATGCATTTTTTGGGTCCCCGTGAATCAAAATAAGCATGTGCGCGTGTGTTTGTGTGTGTGTGTGTGTGTGTCTGTGGACAGCATAGCTCAAAAATGAAAAGGCCTTAAATACCAAACTTTGTATTTAAGTTTGTATCTTCCAAGGATGTGACGCGAAAATTTTCAAGAAAATCCCCCACACCCCCAACTAGCCTTTACATGGAAACAATTTCGAAAATTTTGATCTTCTCAAAATGGTTCTAACGATTTTGATTAAAATCTCTTATATTTAAGATATGTACATGCGATTTCTGTTAATAGCCTCTGAAGACCTCTTTATTCTGGATGGTTTTTATTGAATTTTGCATAACTGGTAAACCGTAAGAGATAGACAAAAACTTACTGTACAAAAAACGTAGATCACGATAAAGCACACCGTTAATGTCATACATTCTTTTCGTGGAGTTGATCGTTTTTGAAATATTCCTTGTTGTTTCAGCTTTAAAAAACATACTTTTCTCTTAGGGGAATTTGTCAACTCGTGTCCATACAAACTAAGGAACTTCAGTCACACAGCAACCAGCTTTTGACTACCACTTTAACCTATGGTACTCCCTTATTTCGTTTCTACTTACAAGGAAGCAAGTAATAACACTATTTCTGCTAATTCTTTTCAATTAGCTGAAGTAAATAGAAGCATAAACTTTCTAACAATAATTTGTTGCAGAGATGTAGAGAAAGTCATGTGAATGGGACACATTAAATTTTTTAAATAAAGATACATACATAAATATATTTCTCTTTTTAAGATTGTCTACTTGTTTAAGAATTATGTCCGGTTTTAACTCAGTAATTTGAGGTTAAAATGAATTGAACCAAGAATATTCCCTCACGAAATGGAAGACCGTATTTATTAATTATTACTCTGTATTTGCAGCACTGTTCCTAAATTTGGCTAAATAACATTTTGGGTTGAATTGAATCTAAGGCATGGCTAACTTTCTAAGCGGCAAGTGGACACGTGATTCTCGATTTTAACACACAAGCAGGTGGGGACCAGCAATAGTGTTTGTGGCTGTTAACCAGCTGGGAAACACAAAACAGCAACATTACTGAAACTTCAACTTCTGTTACGCAAAAAGGAGGTTGGGTCAAGATTTGGAATTGACATTTTGGTTTTTATTTAGAAGCACAACAATCTCCACCCCCCCCCCCGATGCCGAAAAATGCGACAATATTTAATGCACTTCTTTAGAACAACTGTATGCCCTACCAGACCAACTGCAGATGTAGAATATATTATGTTTCATTTTAGTTGCACAATAAAATGAAACATATATTATTATTTTAGACTATGTCCAATATGAAATATAATGAATTATTACTCTCATATAATATGGTGTCCAAAAGTGGGGAAATCTGGTACTTTCCCTTTAGCTGTGTGTGTGTGTGTGTGTGTGTGTGTGTGTGTGTGTGTGTTTATTGTAGCTTAACGTCCTTTAAACTGGTTGGCCATATTGGATGATGAATAACATTGGTGAAATGTACTCGAGGTCTATGGAACTTGAAATTATCGACATTGGTCTTCTCAGGATAAAGCAAAACCCCGAGAAAAAAAAACAAGCCTTACCCGAGTAACTCTTCCTAAGCGAAATTCGAACTCACTTTCGAGCATTAAAGACTTAACGTTTTAATAATAAATAACTAAACAATAAGTATCTAATCCTAAACCAATTAAAAAGAATCTTAAACAAACAGGTAATCGTGAAAATCTCTTGAATGCGAGGCAGACACGCTACCTCCATACTACCGAGGCGGCATCTTTTAGATTATGATATCCATGGTGTGTATTGTCATAATTCCAAAAGTAATACATCTTCAAATGCTGAGCTCCTCTATGCAGAAGAGAGCAATAAATCCAATTTTCCCATTGGATACAATATAAAATAAAAAATCTGATGTGTTCCATTCACATTACTTTCTACACATCTCTGCAACAAATTATTGTTAAGAAGCTTATGCTTCTATTTACTTCATGCTAATCGAGAAAAATTAGCAGAAGTAGTCTTATTACTTGCTTCCTTGTAAGTAGAAGCGAAATAAGGGACTACCATAGGTTAAAGTGATAGTTAAAAGCTGGTTGCTATGTGACTTAAGTTCCTTTGTTTGTATGGACAGAAGTTGACAAATTCCTGTACGAGAAAAGTATAAATTTTTCAAAGCTGAAACCAAAAAGAAGGAATATCTAAAAAACGGTCAACTGCACGAGAAAAGTGTATATAACATAAATTGTGTGTTTTAACGTACTCTATGTTTTATGTGTGGTAAGTTTTTGTCCATCTCTTACGGTTTAGTTGTTATGCAAAATTCCGTAAAATTCATCCAGAATAAAGTAGTCTTCAGAGGCTATTCTCATAAAATTCAAGATATACATTTTATTTGCCAGGTAAATATCTCTAATATGTGATATTTTAATCAAAATCGTTAGAGAAAAAAAATTCGAAAAAAGTTCCATGCAAAGGGTAGTTGGGTATTTTCTTGAAAATCTTCGTTTCGCATCCTTGGAAGATGCCAAACTTAAATACCAAGTTTGGTATTCAACGGTCTTTTTGTTTTTGGGCTATGCTGTCCAGAGACACGGACCTTTTTCTGAAAATACTATTTTTAAATTCAGGGGGACCCAAAACATGTATTTCCAGTGAAATTTCGGTATCGCATTTTTGGATGGAATGCAATACCTTCTCTGTATACTATGTACATAGTACGTGTAGAGAAAGTAAAAATATGTGTATTTTTATAAAATGATATATTTTCCAAAGTTGGATCAAAGTAAGACATTAGGGGCCACATTAGGCCCAGTTTATGGTAAAAGTTGCAATAATGCCTTATGGTAACGTTCCCTGGCTATAATTAATCAGATAAGAATGGTCCTGAATGAAAGTTGAATGTAATATTCAAGTTTGAAAGTTAATTTAACAAACAAATGTCCGGAGTTAATGCCACTACTGTAATTTCGCATAATATGGGACAGAATATATTGCGCGATTGCTAACAATATCAATCTTCTCGTAGTAGTGTAAGTAATATTTTGAAATGAGACAATTCGAGTACAATAGTACAGCCATGGAGCAGATGGGCAGAGTTACATAAGTAGGTGCATAGGCTGTGTTTGTATCTAGGAGGCTGGAAATCATAAGCAATAGCTTATAATTGTTTTCTTGTTCTCTGATCGACTTAGTTAACATAATGAATGTCATTGTAATTATGCATATTAGTCGGGAGATGAATGCAGCTGGACGCCCGAATGTCGCTTGTTATGACTCGACAGAAAACATATGTGTTTGATTGATGGAGCTTGTGCACTGGTTTGGTTTCTTCAGATGGAGGTCAGGGGAAGCCTCAGAACTGGAACATGTTCCAGTTTATTGTCTTTTATTTCACTCTGGTCATCTGCACCTAGAATGAGAGAAAAGCTATGTTTTCCAAAATAAATAAATACCTACGTACACATACAAAATGGGACCCGTCCGACTGGGTGGTAAAATGTCTGCCTCACATTCAAAAGTTCGCGAGTTAGAATCTCGCTTAGGCTGAGTTACCCGGATAAGGTTTTTCCCTCATCTGAGAAGACGAATGTCGAGTAACTTAAACTCCATGGATCGCGAGGTCAAATGAGCATCATTTCATCAATTTCATTCATCGTCCGATATGACCAATCAGGTTAAAAGACGTTATGCTATATAAAAAAAAAAATCTCAGGATAAGGGAAAACCCCGAAAAAAAACCTCACCCTAAGCGAGACTAACTCACGACCTTTTGAATGTGAGGCCCACATGCTACCACCATACTACCCAGGCGGGCAGGTCTAATAGTAAAAATAAAATAAAAAATAAGTAAAAAAAAAAAAAAAAGGACCCATTCTAAAATCCAAGGCAATAATAAATCAAACAACGGCAGAAAGCCATGAAACTGAAATGGAGTTTTATTTATGGACGCTCTTGCGGTTCTCAGCGTCCCATTCTAAATTGGGCGTGAAAGATGCCTTAATTTTGCTCAGAGATTTGAGCTTCTTTTACGAGCCATAAATCTACGATACGAGACAAACGGCTTTACTTCCCTTCCGAAGGAAGCAATGCTAAGAATTTTTATTATCTAAAAAATCCTTCACCCTTCGCCGGGTTTGAACTCGCGACCTTTGGTACACGAGGCTAGAATGGTAATCACTATAACACGGAGAGCGGTATGTATAAGCAGTGTTACATTCACATCCTTTTTGTCCTCCAGCATTTATAAGTGGCATTCAAATTATTCTTATGAAAGTTATTAATTTCTCTACTACGTATAATGACACTAGTAGCTAGATATATTGTATTCCGCCCAAAAATTCGATACCGAGACATTGCCGGAAATGCATTTTTGAGGCTCACTGAATAAAACAGGCATTTCTAGAACAAAAAAGTCTGTGTGTGACTGTAAACAGCATCATTCAAAAACGAAAAGTCAATTAAATGCTAAAGTTGGTATTTATGTTCAGCTCTTCCAAACATGCTACACGAAGACTTTCAGTAAAATTCTCCATCCCAAACTACCCTTTGCATGGAAGATTTTTTTTTTTGTTGAAATTTTCAATTTTATAAAAACTAGCTCTAACAATTATTAAAATATCACATATTTACATCACAAATAAAACGTATATCTTTAATGTTCTGGGAATACCCTCAGAAGCCCTCTTCATTCTGGATGACTTTTGCAAACTGGTAAACTTAAGAGATAAACAAAAATGCACTACACACTTAAGTACCTATATGTAATTGTTTTTTGTTTTTTTGTTTTTTGAGTAAACCAATTCCGAGATATTCGTTATTTTAAAATTTTCAATAATTTTCTCAAATGGGAAATCTCCCTCTATATCTCTTTGTACCTATAAGAAAATAAGTAATAATACTATTTCTGTTAAATTTTATCTTGGTTAGAATGGAGTAGATTGAAGGTTAAACTTTTGAACTCGAAAGAATAATTTTGTTGCAGAACAGATAAAAAAAGAATTGTTAATGAAACGCATCAGATTTTTTCTATCCATATCATTGAATTAGTCGTTGAAGGAATATTACATTACATGCTTCGTTATACATACAAATGAAATAGTGACTCAAATATTTATTTGTTTTTAATTTTGCACACACATTTGGCTTTCAGGCGTAACCTAATTGGCCATTAGGGGAGTGGGAATGACTTAGTACAGAACACACAGCACTTAGCATGCATACCCACCACGGGACTCGAACCCACGATCCCGTGCACCACTAAGCACCAAAGCTTGGCACTTTAGCGAGTGCGGCATTTCCTGATGACTCCAGCGCCAGCCCGCCGCCGAGAGATGCATTTCCAAAGCGCATTCACCACAACGAAACAGAGTCACCACTACAACCTCGCGGTACTTACAACTCTGAAAGAGACTGTTTGGAATGAAATGATCAACTAGTGACCCGGGAGAACAGAGGTTGGCCGCGGGAATCGAACCCACGACCTCCCGAATGTCAGTCCGATACGAAACACCTGAGGCACTGACTCGGTAAGTTAGGAGTAAAAAGTGACTTGCCACTCAACTTTCCAAGTCGGCGCCTATAGTCTTTTTCGTGGTCGGCTTGCCCTCCCCGTATTTATGACTGACAATCGAATGCCTAGTGGCCAGAAGCCGGTGAGCCAACGTCACTAAACCAGAGAATGGAGAACCTGTAACAAGTGAGGAAATGGTGATTTGAAATGCACGAAAAATGGATGATAAGAAAGGTGATGATGTTGGTTCAATGAGTGCCGGGGGAAACCAAAGGACCCGGAAAACCCCCGCTCAGACACTGATTTGTCCACCACAGCATTGGGATCGAACCTGGGCCACTAGGCGCCGCCATATTATTACAAATGGCACTGCAGGTGATGACACTAATGATACATGGAATGAAGATGGAGCACCGGTGGAATACGATGGCGGGTGAAACCAGAGAACCCGGAGAAAACCCGCCCCTGGGCCGCTTTGTCCTCTTGCGATCGCTTGGGTTCGAACCCGGATCGCCTAGGTGAAAGGCGAGCGGTCTAACCACTCGTTCACTGTTGTGATACTGAGATGGAACTCCTTACATTTTACTTCACGTCCAGTCTTTCGTTTGGGATTTTTCTCAAACTCCCGCTAACTGCTGCTGAATATGTTCTCATCTGCATATTTAAATCGCAGCACACACGTTATGGGTGCATACGTCACGCTTCGAATTGGACGTGAACCCAAAACACCTTGAACTGCAAGCGCTGGAGCGTGTACATATGCATGTGTGGAACTTGCCCGAACTCTGAGGCGAGGAAAACAAGAGTAACAAACAAAAAATCGTTTGTCATGCCGGACTCAATACAAGATTACTGGGAAGGGGTCAAACAGGGCCGACCCAGACGGAGGAGGTCTCGTGTCGCTTCTCTTGGAATCACGTGTGTCACATGTTTCAAAGATGCCAAATCTCTTCCCACATTGCTTCGGTTGGAATCCTTATCTTAAAGGGGGATTAAATACCCTATTCCGCCTACAGGAATCTGCTAAATCACGACCCACTGCAGTCACTTGCCGTTTTTACGATTGCTACTTTAACGAATATTTCAACACTAGGACAAAGGCTTATAAGACACTGGCGAGGCCAGATTTAAAGCTTGGAACATACGACAAAGTGATCAACATCGTATCACACTTAATGACATGAACATTTTAAGAAAAACCACAGGATACACTAAACTGAATACGAAAAAGAATATAGATATTATGAAAAAATTGCAAATTGATCCAATAATAGAAAAAAATCAAAATTATCGTCGAAATTGGAGCTCCAATTGCTCAGAATGTCTGCATCAAGAATTTCTCGTCCAATATTACATTGCAGACCTCAAGGGAGAAGACTATTGTGCCGTCCGACGAAGAAAATGAAATGGAGTTTTATTTATGGACGCTCTTTAACTGCTGTGGTTCTCAGCGTCCCATTCTATACTGGGCGTGAAAGACCGCTTAATTTTGCTCAGAGGCCTCTCTGTCAGGCTCGAGGTTCTTTTACGTGCCATAAATCTACGTCATGGGACCAACGGCTTTACTTCCCTTCCGAAGGAAGCCATGCTAAGGATTTTTACACCAGAAACCGTAACAGGCCGCTAGGCCTAATGCTTGGCAGGATGATGATGTATTTTTTTTTTTTTTTTGTAGTGTTTAACGCCCGCTTTAACTACTTATCGCACCGCAGGCGGGATGATGATAGTGATGAATATTTCAGTTCAACGAATAAAAGTGAATGTCCCTTCTGTATCTCCATAAGCGTTTATGTAAAATTATTTCAATTGTGCCAGCGCCAGTGCAACAAAGATGTCAATGAAACGAAAATAATAACTTCCCCTTAATGAATATAGTCTTACTAATTGAACGAATTTTTACTTGCTCTACATGTATAGAGAAGGTATTGCATTCCACCCAAAAATTCGATACCGAGATTTTACCGGAAATACATGTTTTGGGACCCCCTGAAACCAAAAAAAGCATTTTTAGAAAAATGTCCGTGTGTATGTCTGTGGGCAGCATAGCTCAAAAACGAAAAGTTCATTAAATACCAACGTGATATTTAAGTTCATATTCTTCCAAGGATGCGACACGAAGATTTTCAAGAACTCCCCCCCCCCCAACTACCCTTTACGTGGAAAAAAGTTCATAAATTTTGGCTTTCTCAAAAATGGCTCTATTTTGATTAAAATCGCTTATATTTAAGATATTTGCATGACAAATGTAACGTATATCTTGAATTTTCTGGGACCTCTTTATTCTGGATGAATTTTTCTAAATTTTGAATAACTGGTGAACCGTATGAGATAGACAAAAACTCACTATGCAAAAACGTAGATCTCCTTAAAACACATTGTTTAAGTCAAATACATTTTCTCGTGCAGTTGACCGTTTTCGAGATATTCCTTGTTATTGGTTTCAGTTTTAAAATACTTAAAACTTTTCTTATGCAGGAACTTGTCAACTCCTGGCCACGCAAAGAAACGGATTTCAATCCCATAGCAACCAGATTTTAAAAACTTTGAATGTCTGTTTAGCTAGTGTATTCCCTTATTTCTCTTCGACTTATAAGGAACGAAGTAATAAAGCGATTTCTGCAAATGTTTATCTCAATTAGCATGGATTAGATAGAAGAATAAGCTTATTAACAATAATTTGATACAAGAATGTAGAGTAAATCACATCAGAGCTTATACAACGTATTCCAGACTTATTGAACAATTGTGGTGTTAAATGGATGCGTAGGCCTTCTCCGAAAGCTAAGACGCATTAATTATAGTGTTGTTTCCTGATTCAGAGATAGGTTTGTTCATCCTTGACCATAGAACGTTACACGCGAGTGGTTTGTTCATCCTTGACCGAACCACGGTTTGCCCAGCCTAAGTCATAAAAGGACAAAAGTTCAATGTAGTCTTCCATATTACGAGAATATGCTTAAAAGGACCCGTTAAACGGTAAACTTTTGCTTAATCTGCATATCATAGTCTCATGTGTTTGAACCTACCTATAAGACGGGAATTTCAGTGTGCTCAGAGCAGTTCAGATTTAAACAATATGAACCAACAGTGTTTTCCCTAAAGGAAAAAAAAAAAAAAAATAGAATTCTTAGAAGTTATCAAGTTCTAAAGAAATCGGATATAGCGAAGAAATACACAATCATTGCAGCTACGATTTTGAGTTTTATTAAGGACCGAAAGAAAAAGGAGGAACGTGTCAAGTCAGATTCTATCGAAGCTGCTAATTACGAGCAAACCTACAAATCTGTGCACGTTAGAAATATATGTTTACCTGCTGCATGTCCATTAATCATGTAATGTAAAGTGCAGTTACTTTAGTAGCTCCCTGTTAATTCCCTTTGTTCCCTGTCACCTTATGTTTTAATGCCATATATAGCGGGAAGAACATTCTTGATGCTGAGAAGCAGTCCTGCACATAGTAAAATGTCTGATGTGTGCTATTGATATGATTTTGCAAACAAACTACTTTTACAAACCCTTATTCTTCCATCGAGATAAACATTAGCAGAATCTTATTACTTGCTTCCTTGTAAGTAGAAAGAAACTAAAGGGAGTACACTAGGCTAAAGCGATAGCCAAATCTTTTTAAAAGCTGGCGCTCTGCGATTGTCATTGAACTCCGGTTCTCTAACTATGGCCAGGAGTAAAACAAAGAAATACAGATGACGACTTCCTATTTGAAAACTGTATAAGTATTTTAAAATTGAAACGAATTACTACAAGAAATATCTCGGAAATGGTTAGCTCCAAAACAAAAGTGTGTAAGACATAGATTGTGTGCTGCGTGTTTTGAGGAGATATAAATTATTTGTGCAGTAAGTTTTTGCCTTTGTCGTACGGTTTACCACTTATGCAAAAGTAATCCATAACGAAGAGAATTTCAGAGGTTACTTCCAGAAAATTCAAGATATGCTTTTTTTTTTTCATGCAGGTATCTTTAATATACAGTACTTTAATCAAATTCATCAGAGCCATTTTTGAGAAAATCAGAATTTTTGAAAAATGTTCTATTTAAAGGGTAATTTGGGGGGGAGGATTTTTTTGATAGTCTTTGTGTTGCATCTTTGAAAAATAATGAACTTATATATTAAGTTTGGTATTTAATAGTTTTTTAAGTTTGCCTGTTCACATACAACTCTTTTCTAAAAAAGTATTTTATTTATTTATTTAGGGGAGCTCAAAATATGTATTTCCAGTAGAATATCGGTATAATTTTTTGGGTTAGAATACAATAACTTATATGTCTACTATGTTTATGGTA
Source organism: Hymenopus coronatus (assembly GCA_030762935.1). NCBI lineage: Eukaryota > Metazoa > Arthropoda > Insecta > Mantodea > Hymenopodidae > Hymenopus > Hymenopus coronatus. The sequence goes on along the minus strand of CM060898.1, from coordinate 14,903,265 downwards.
GAGAAAGCAGAAAGATCAAGCCTAACTATAGGAATTTGGCGACATATTCCTAGTACCTCCTTTCATAATAATTGTTGGGTGCGACTTTCACTGTGTCCTAGGTAAAGAGAAAAGTAGATCCAAACCTAACTGGAACAAGCAACTCATATTTAACTTAAAATTATTTGCATGACATGGACCTCTGTACAGAATAAACAGTAGTGCTTCAAGTAAAATGTTAATAATAAATAGTTTTCCTTAATACAATACTTTTTGCAATGTTTTGGTAATGTACTTTAAACAACAGAATTATTATGTTTTAATTGTGTGTTTTCTTTTCTTGCTCACAATTTCTCCAGTGGAATAGTGGAAGACGAAAATTCAAGGTAAAGCGCTGCAGTATGGTATTTTTATGTAAATATTGTAGGTACATGACTTTTATTTTCACAAGTCTGTAAGTTTCATTTGTTGCAAATCGTTAATCTTCAGGTATGTGCTTGATTTCCTTCCGTTTAGTGCTACCAGAAGTTGGGTAGTGCTCGTGATTTCACATGGTCGCATTTCTTTATGCTTCTTTATCATAAATAATGTTGGAATTAGTATGTAGTCATTCTTAGTTAGAAGTAATAACTCTGTCTAACCCTTTATATCATAAGAATAGCCTTTCTGTAGTTTATGGTATGTACGAAAAGTTATAGCAAGTAAATATCTGATATTCTTAAACAATAGGGGACTAGATTTCTTGTTGATATGTCTAGTTGCTCTTTTAAAATATGGTATTTACACTTTACAGTATTGTTGCGTTGCTATAAAGCTTAGTTTTTGAAAGAGTACATATATTTGTGTTTATCTGAAGTGTATCTAACAGTAGGCATTAAATGCTTCATGCCGAAACCTACGTTGAAATCCTCTTGAGAGAAGCTTTATGAGTTAAGAAGTCATATCTAAAATGGAGCGGAGCTCTGGATAAATCTACGCTTTTCTATTGCTTAAATGAGCGTTCAAGGCTCGAATTCTGAAGTTTACAATTAAAACTGGCAGCTAATTTTTAGCATGTGGTCCCTTTTTGACAAATAGCTACTGCAGCCAAAATTTCGCGATAGCTTTTGGCATGAAGGGTGAGGTATTTTCCTGAATAAGTGCCACTGCAAATTCAAAACCTGCTCTTATATAGGCACTATCAGTAATAATGAGTACACTAATTTTATTCGCCGCTTAAAAACAGGCAGTATAGAATATCAAATAGTCATATCCCATATATTAAATTGACTAAATACAATTATTCTCATAATGAAGTGTAAAATGTAAAATCAGTCACCTATTTAAATTTACACTCTTTCAGTTATTCTGTATCTTTATGGCCAATCTCTTTGCTTTCAGGAGTAAACAAACGAGAAACGGGAAGAAAGATGTCTTCCCGTTTGAGAAAAATGTAAGTGGCTTAAAACTGAAACCAATATTACGAAATATCTTGAAAACGGCCAATCCTACCGAAAAAAATTGTATATGCCATAAATTGTGCGTCTTAATGAGATCTATATTTTTTGTGTAGCAAGTTTTTGTATATGCCTTACGGTTGCCAGTTATATAAAAGTTATCCAGAATGAAGAGGTCTTCAGAGGCTATTCCCAAAAAATTCGAGATATATATTTCGTTTGTCAAAAATATCTTAATCGTTACAGCCATTTTGAGAGAAAATAAACATTTTCGAAAAATGTTCCATGAAAGGTTAATTTGGGCTGCGGAGGACTTTCTTGCAAATCTTAGTGTCGCATCCGTGGAAGATACCAAACTTAAATACCAAGTTTGGCACTTAGCAGTCTTTTCGTTTTTGAACTGTACTGTCCAAACACACACACACACACACACACACACACACACACACACACACGCCTGTTTCTAAAAATGTTTTTTTCAGATTCAGGGGGTCCCAAAATATACTTCCGGTGAAATCTGGGTATCGAATTTTGGGTGGAATGCAATACCTTCTCTATACACTATGTACATAGAGCGTGTAGAGAAATGAAAATACCCGAACGATCGCACTCTATTTTAGGTAGAAGAGAAGGTCCAACTTGGGCTGTATCGCTACAGAGGAAGAAGTACCAGAATACATGTAGTATTAATGGTATGTGAGGTCGAACATTGCTGACGCGTGCATCTTGAATGTGACCTCTGGCAACACAAAGTAATAACATGAATGCTCAGGAAGTGACGGCTGCAGCTATTGAAACTCTTGGCCAAAAAAATGCCCACGTGTGGGAATTAAGGAATAATTAATGCTGTTCACATGAGCCAAGAAAAAGCAAATTGTTGCGAGTGGTCGGCACGTGAACACGTCAGTGCTCTAATAAAACAGCTGACCAAAATATACTTGTGCGTGCAAAGAAAAGCGTCGCCGTCACATCCAACTATTAGCCATTTGTGGATACCAGGGGCGTTCAATAAGTCTTTATAAAATCAAGAAATTACTCTCATAGTATCGAAAAAACGTTGTATTTAGTAACCGTCGTCTCCTACTAGATGACAGTTAAACTTTCAGCTGTATCCATCACGTGATTTCGTTGCCATAGGCGATTGAATCAACAATCTTGTTCTTCTTTAGAAAGATGTAAAACGAGCTTCGTGGGATGATTAAACGCTTCGATTTAAAAGGGTTAACACAGAGAGAGATAAAGGCCGAGTTGAAGTTCATCGAATATTTGCTCCTACGTTTGCAACAATTTACAATTGGATAAATGAATTTTAACCTGGGGTACATCCACAAATGAACATCGTTCCGGACATCCAGTAGAAGTGACATCCTCCGAAATGATTGACAAAATCCAGGATAGAGTGATCGAGGAATCAAAGTTTGCTCTCAATGGAGAATAAAACCAATCGAGTGATCGATTCGGAAACTGGTTTGGCACTTTCCCGTCGCAATCCTGACGAGCTTCTGAGTCGATACACAACTGTGGATGAAACGTCTTTACATCACTTCACTACAGAGACAAAAGTACTGTCGAAATACTGGGTTTTTAAAGGCGAACCATATCCGAAGAATGCAAAGGTGGTGAAATCTGTAAACAAGGTGATGATCTAGCTTTTTGGGATGCACTCGGAATCATCTGCATTGATTACTTGCAGAAAGGAAGAACGATAAATGGAGAATATTATGCATCTTTATTGCACCGGTTGAACGGAGAAATCAACAAAAACGCCTACATTATTTCCAAACTTGAAAAAGCGGCTCGGCGGGAAACGATTCACATCTAACGAAGAGGTCATCTCCCAAATAGATGCTTACTTTATGGAGGTCTTAAAATAGTTGGAGTAACGCTGGGAAAGTGTATAGAGCTAAAAGGAGATTATGTTGAAAAAAGAAAATCTTCCATTCATTTTTTCCTATCATTTTCTAAGGATTCGTTGAGCGCCGCTCGTACCATCGAAAAATATTTCAAACCAGTCTTTGCTGGTCAAAATAGTAAGAACATTTTTAATTCTAAATTAAAAAAAAAAAACTAGTATGTTCTATTCACATAGCTTTCTCTAGCTATTCCATATACAAACTATCGTTACAAAAGACTTTTCTTTTAACTACGTCATGCTAATCGAGATATACATTAACGGACTACTCCTTTTTATTACTTGCTTCCTTGTAAGTAGAAGGGAAATAAGGGAATACACTAGGCTAAAGCGATAGTCAAATCTTTTAAAAGCTGGTCGCTATGTAAAACAATTGAAGTTCAGTTCGCTCTGCATGGTCCCGTATGAGGAAAGTTGGGTAGCTTAAAATTGAAACCAACAAGGAATGTCTCGAAAACGGTCCACTCTGAAAGCACAATCTTTTATTTTTTTTTTTTTTTTGGTAGTGTTGTGGCGGTGGAAACCGGAGAATACCCGCCCTTGCGCCCACCACAAAATCCCACATGCGGTCGCTTGGGATCTAACCTGGGCCGTCTAGGAGAGAGGCGAGTGGTCTGACCACTCGGCCACGGCGCGGCCCTTTTTGCTTTCCCTACACGTACTATGTGCATAGTGTACAGAAAAGCTTTTGCATTCCACCCAAAAATTCGATACAGAGATTCCATTGGAAATACACGTTTCAGGTCTCCTGTATCCAAAACAAAAGCGTTTTTAGAAAAGGGCATGTGTGTGTGCGTGCGCCTATGAACACGATAACTCAAAGACGAAAACTCGATAAAATACTAAACTTGAAATTTAAGTTTGGTATCTTCCAAGGATGTGACACGAAGATTTTTAGAAAAATCCCCCACCCACCTGAAACTACCCTTTACATGGCTCTAACAATTTTGATTGAAGTACCGTATATTAACGATACTTAATTGACAAATAAAATGTGTATTTTGAATTTTTAGCCTCCGAAGAGCTCTTCATTCTGGATGACTTTTGCTAAATTTTGCATAACTGGTAAACCGCAACAACTAGACTAAAACTTACTACACAAAAATGTACATCTCGTTGTCACCCTCCGTGGTGTTATGGTTACCATGCTGACTTCATATACCCAAGGTCGCGGGTTCAAAATCCTTAGCATGGCTTCTTTCGGAAGGGAAGTAAAGCCGTGGGTCCCGTATCGTAGATTTACGGCACGTAAAAGAACCTCAAGCCTGATAGAGAGGCCTCTGAGCAAAATTAAGCGGTATTTCACGCCCAGTATAGAATGGGACGCTGAGAACCGCAGCAGTTAAAGAGCGTCCATAAATAAAACGCCATTTCATTTTGTACATCTCGTTAAAACACACAATTTATGCCGTATCATTTTTTTTTTTTCCTTCATGGAATTGACTATTTCTTGTTATTGGTTTGAGTTTTATAATACTTGAAAACTTTTCTCATACGGGAATTTGTCAACTCTTGGTCATGCAAATCACATGGCAACCGTCTTTTAAAAGATTTCACTATCGCTTTAGCTAGTGCACTCCGTTATTTCCCTTCTACTTACAAAGAAGCAAGCAATAAGATAATTTCTGCTACTGTTTATCACGATTTGCATGAAGTAGGTAGAAGAATAAGCTTTTCAATAATTGTTGCCCGCCTGGGTAGTGTATCTGCCTCACATTCAACAGGTCACGAGTTAGGATCAATTACCCGGATAAGGTATTTTTCGAGGATTTCCCTTATCCTGAGAAGACGCATGTCGAGTAACTTTAAGCTCCATAGACCCCGAGATCATTTGAGCATTATTTCACCAAGTTCATTCATTGTCCAATATGACCAACCAGGTTTAAGGACGTTAAGCTACCCACCCAAAAAATATTACAAAGATGTAGATAAAGTCATGTGAATGGGCAAATTAAAGTTTTTTATCATCTCGGGCGTCAAACCATGTCTGTCACAACTAAATCACTAAACATCCATGACATCGAAACCGATTGATTTTCCTAAAATAGCTGTATTGCTACCCACAGAGGCAATTCCATGATGATTCATTATTTTACATCCCATATATAAATCCAAGTTGATTAATTGCCCTTCTCTGCGTGGATCTTTTGTTAAGGTAATGTATTTTCACTTGGAAATGAACAAGCAATTCTTGTAGAGTAGGAAGGATACCTTTTGAAAACTTTTGTAAATTTACAGACGAATCGGTCACACAAAATCACCTTTCAAACCTTTAACACACCGAACCCCGAACAGACAGGTATACAAAGCAAACCCTACCGCCATACGCTCACCCGCCGTCCACTCGCCTGATCCTTCCAAATTGAAACATAAGGAAATTAAATGATGATAAGGAAATTAAATGGCAGAACATTGAGGGTAGGAATATATTCTAGCATACTCGCACTATCCAGAGAAAATGCAAGGGTCGGGGTATTTTGTCAGGTTATGATTGTAATACATTAGTTCTCAAATCGTAGATGACGCATTCGACTATGTTTATTCTTTCTTCACTGCCTCCTGGATTATGATATGCTCGTCCGCGCCTTCACCCTATGTATGAATATCGATAGTAACAATAGAAATAGGGAACAATTATTCTTATTTCAGTTTTTAATAACTAATACATGAAGTGGAAACAAACGTTATTTTAATATAGTTTATTGAGCTCATAACATACATAAGAGATACAAATAATGATTATTTTCACTCTTTTTTGAATAAATACATTATGAACTAAATAAAACTTTAAATGAACATTGTAACTGAATTAACTGAAAGTACAATTGTCGAATTGACAGCTATTAAAAGTGAAGGTTGACTCACTGGGTTGTCACCTTGTTACAAATAACCAAGAAACGAACAAACGAACGTCAGGTGCGATAAGATTTCAAAGGAATGAACATCAGCTGCGATAAGATGTTTCGACAGTATCGCTCCAATCAGATGACCGCGATTGGTTGAAATTGCCTAATCTCGACCATTCTTTAGTTGAGTTTTAATAGTTGAGCTAAATTGTCAAAGTAATGTAACCGGAAAGTGTATAAAGTATAAGCATTTCAGCTGACAAATGAAATGAAGTTGGAAATATATTATTTTGAATTCAGTTTCATATGGGTGACTTTTTCATAAACCTTAATGGAAATTCTGTATCAAATTGGCTTTCTCCGGTTTCCAGTATAAAGACATTAAATTTTGCAATGCTGGAAGTACATATCCGAAACCAATATGTTTATGAGTATTCTTTGTACACGTAATGGAAACCCGATATAGCAGTTAGAGCTTCAAGTGGGGAAAAGGAGCCTTTACGAGTAATCGGATTTTCGCTGCGATATTGTGGCTATAATGCAAAATGCTGCCTTGCGTTACTTAGTGGTCAACATACCGTTTCAATACCGGCGGGCATAGTTTCATCTTTCTCGTATTATAATCACTTCGCTCATAACGAAATTTAAGGAAATATATTAATCTAATAGTCAAACCTCTAAGAAGCCTTGAAATTCCGACCTATTTTGCATGACCAGGATGAAAAAAAATCTGATGTGTTACATTCGCATGACTTTCTGTGCATCTCTGCAACAAAATATCTTCTAATTACTTCATGGCAGTCGATAAAAAAATTACTTATTTATTTTCTTCCATGTAAGTAAAAGAGAAATAAGGGAGTACCATAGGCTAAAGGGATAGTCGAAAGCTGGTTGTTATATGACTGAAGTTCCTTTGTTTGTATGGACAGGAGTTAACAAATTCTTGTATGAGAAAAATGTAAGTACTTAAAAGCTGAAACCAATAACAAGGAATATCTCAGAAACGGTCAGCTCTATAAAAAATTGTATATAACATAAATTATGTTTTAATGATATCTACATTTTTGTGCCGTAAGTTTTTGTCCATCTCTTACGGTTTACCAGTTATGCAAAATTCAATAAAAATCATCAAGAATAAAGAGGTATTTAGAGACCATTCCCTGAAAATTCGTATACATTTTATTTTCTTTAGAGGCACACAGACACACGCATACACACATGGACCTTTTTCCAAAAATGCTTTTTTTTTTATTCAGGGGAACCCAAAACATGTATTTCCGGTGAAATCTCGATGTCGAATTTTGGGTGCATTACAATACTTTCTCTATACCCTATGTACATAGTACGTGCAGAGAAAGTAAAAATTGAAAAGTGCTTCAGAGGGAATTACCAGAACATTCAAGATATACATTTTACTTTCCATGAAAATATATTGAATTCATGTTATTTTAATGACAATCATTAGAGCAATTTTTCCGAAAATCGAAAACCTGTTTAAATCTTTCGTGTAAAGGATGATTTGGTTTTAAGGATTGTCCTGAAAAAAATTATAGTGGCAAAATAAAACGTTCTCTTTTTACTTTTTCTAGCACTATGTACGACGTACATAGCAGCAGAGAAGGTATTGCACTCCACCCAAGAATTCGAAACCGATATTTCAACCTGAAATACACATAAATACACCTGAATAAAAAAAAAAAATTTAGAAAAAGGCCCATGTCTGTGTGATGTCTGGAAGCATAAGGCATGAAAACAAAAAGTAGATTTAACACCAAACTTGATATTTAAGCTTCCTATCTTCCAAGAATGTGATACGAAGATTTTCAGACATATCCTCCCACTCCAAACTGCCCTTTACATAGAATGTTTTCGAAATCTCGATTTTCTGAAAAATTGCTTTTATGATTACAAATGCCGGGCATTAAAGATGTTTACACGGAAAATAAAATGTATATCTTAATTTCTTGGAAATAAGTGCTGATTTCCTCTTCATTCTGAATGACTTTTGTATAACTGGTAAACGTAAAAGATAGACAAAAACTTACTACAGAAAACATTTAGATCTTGTTAAAACACACAATTTGTCATTTACGTTTGTGTTTATTTTGTTTTATAAGAGCTAACCATTCAAGGTAATCGCTGTTACTGGTTTCGTTTTCAAATAATTCAACTTTCCTCAAACTGGAAGCCCTCAACCATTTTGTATCTGTTATTTTACTCACGGCCAGGTCTAATGACAATCGCATAGCAACAGTTTTTGAAGGATCTTACTATTGCTTTAGCCTAGTGTGTTCCCTTATATCCGTTCTACTTACAAAGAACTAAGTAATAACATTTTACTAATGTTTATCTTGATTAGCATTATGTAGATTATATATTAAATATTAAAGCTTAACGGCCTTTAGCCTGATTGATCATATCGGACGATGAATAAACCGGCGAAATGATGCTAAATATGATCTAGGGATTCATGGAGCTTAAAGTTTACTCGACATTAGTCTTCTCAGGATAAGGGAAGAAAAAAAAAAAAAAAAAAAAAAAAAAAAAAAAAAAAGAAAAAAAAAAAACAACTAATCAGGGTAACTCACCTAAGCCAGGTTCGAACTTGCGACCTTTTGAATGCGAGTCAGACCTGGCACCCCCACACTACCGAGGTGGACAATGATCTTTTGTAAGAATATTGTGTTTGCAGAACAGATGAAGAAAGTCATGTGAATGGAACACATCAAATTTGTGTGCTACATTTTAATGACATTTTATTAAATTTAGGTCATTCTCGATTGATAATAATACCTTTATTGTAAATAGACTGCAATACAGTTTCTGACATTGTTACAAATTCATATTTACAATTTTTTACGTTAGTCCAAAGTAGTTTACACTTAGAGTATGTATTAATTAACGGACATTACAAAGATGGACAGCCTACATAGTTACGCGTATTATTATAACTACATATCAGTTGTATATACACAGAGGGTCTGTAATTTCAATATTGACATTATTATAGTTCATTGGTACTATACAATGTCTTTGTTATCAAATACTTTTTCAGAGCACTCTCAATAATAATAATAATAATAATAATAATAATAATAATAATTTATTGATCATTTTAAGTGATTATATGTCATCAACATCCACTCCCTACTTATAAATGTTCTTGGATAATTAATTGAATCGAGCTTTTAACCTCGTGCTTATTGTTATTAGACCTTTGGCCTCGAAATAATTATCACGACAAGTATTCGCTATTCGCGAAAAGCTACCAACAGCCGTGGGGTTACTGAAGGAACCTGATTGGTTGATACTGACATAGGTTGTGAACTGGCTTGGGTAGCACTGAATGCCTGCCCTCCGTGTCGTCGCAGGATATCGAAAAAGGCCAGTCAGGAAGAAAGTCATGGCCACAGGGTAAGCAGAGATGAAGGTGAATATGATAATTATTAATTGAGAGAGAGGGCGCGTTCTTGAGGCCAATTAGAATATCGGGTACAAGAAGCAAATAATAGAAACGCACCGCCAGGTTGCGAAATGCTATAGCAAGGTCAGGAATCAACTCTTATGCACTTAGTTAAGTTGTTGTTGACGGAGAAACAGATCACTTATTGATATCATCCGCGTTGTTTTCGACATTCTGCATCTTTATCATCTTGTTTTGTAGATCGTATCTTCTAGAACTGAAGTTGTTTTTCGCAAACAAAATCCTATTAAACAACTGTGTTCTTGAGTGGGACTTAATTAAAGACACTAGGAATAGAAATTTGACTACAATCAGTCAAAAAGTCCAAAAAACTTGGGCCGCTCGAAAAAGGTAATGAAATTAAGTGCGATTGATTGATTTTGTGTTAGTGATGACGATTTCAAAGATTTTATTTGGCGGTCAAGCTTGGTTTTTACTTCCTCTATACCTACTTTGTGCATAGTGTATAGAAAAGATGCCAAGATTTCACCGGAAATATATGTTTTAAGAGACCCCCTGAATATAAATAAAAAAATTTAGAAAAATGTCCCTGTGTGTGTGGGTCTGTGGGCCGCATAGCTCAAAAAGTCCGTTAAATACCAAACTTTGCATTTAAGTTGGGTAACTACCAAGGATGCGACAAGATTTTCAAGAAAATACCCCCACCCCAACTGCCCTTTACTAGGAAACATTTTCGAAATTTTTGATTTTATAAAAAATGGCTAACTATTTTGATTAAAATGTATATTTAAGATATTTACATGACAAATAAAATGTATGTCTTGAATTTTCTGGGAATAGCCTCTGAAGACATCTTTATTCTGGATGAATTTTGCATAACTGTAAACCGTAAGAAATAAACAAAAACTTAAATTAATAGAACATGTAGAGTTCGTTAAAACATATAATTTATGTTATATACATTTTTTTCGTGGAGTTGATCGTTTTTGAGATGTTTCAGCTATGAAATATTTATACTTTTCTCATACAGGAATTTGTCAACTCCTGTTGTCCATACAAACAAAGGAACTTCAGTCACATAGCAACCAGCTTTTGACTATCACTTTAACCTATGGTACTCCCTTATTTACCTTCTACCCAAGTAATAAGACAAAACTAATTTTTTCTTGATTAGCAAGAAGTAAATAGAGGAATAAGCTTTTTAACAATAATTTGTTGTAGAGAAGTAGAGAAACTTATGTGAATGGAACACATCAGATGGTTCTTATTATAGACAAATTCGTGTACATGCTGGAATGGTTGGCATTTTACGTAGGTATATGACGGATATTTACCAAATAATTATACATAAACGAGTATTGTATGAATAATAAATGGTTTATAATGTTTATGTGCTGGAATGCTTCTATAAAACTGGATTTACAATGAAAAAGTTTGGTTTCGTTCTAGCGGAAGTTAGTATGCAAGATGTCGCTCTTCGACGGGGTTAGTGTGACTATAGTATTTCTTGGAGGAGTATGTTTCTGTGAGTTTTTTTAAAATCTGTTTCTGTAGGTGAAACGACTGGGTCCTGTGGTTTTTTCAAATTTAGCGTGAGGTTAGGTTCGTATCCGTTAAGATTGGTGTGTGTAGAACCATTTACAACAAAGTACCTTGTAGCTATTTAAAGCAAATATATCTTGCTTTGTTTGAAAGTGTTTTTAGCTATGGTCTGTTAGCATATGGGAACTGTTCTAAATTGAATGATATTCTACTTCTACAAAAGAAAGCCATGAGAATTTTATCTCATACTTCTTACAATGCTCCATGTAGACCACTTTTTAAGCAACAGAAAATTTTAACAGTGTACAATTGCTATATGTTACAATTATTATTATATGTACACAAACATATAAATCAATTTAAACTGAACAGACATGTACACACATTAAATACCAGAAATATTGATGTTCCATTCACTAGACTGAAGAAAGTTAAAGATAGTTATTTGATAACCAGTATTAAAGCCTGTAATAAGCTTCCTGACCACATGAGAGATCTAAATGTAATACAGTGTAAGGCTAAAGTAAAAAAATGGTTGATGGACAATGTATTTTACAATTTGGATGACTTTTTTAATACTAGAATTGTTATATGGCTGACTCTTACTTGTATATATTATTTTGACCATGTCTATTGTACTAATGTGCCTAATGACTAAACAAATAAATACTAAATACATAAATTTATATTTCTAATTTACTATTGTGGTATAAGTTGGCAGAAAAATATGTTTTTGAACATTATAAAACTATTTATTATTTATATAATACTCGTTTATATATAATTATTTAGTAAATTTCCGTCATATATGCAACATACCAATTGTTCTAGCATGCGCACGAATTTGTCTATAATAATAATAATAATAATAATAATAATAATAATAATAACAAAAACAGCTTGACCGCCAAATAAAACTTTTGAAATCGTCATCAAAAATACAAGAACCATCGATCACACTAATGTCATTTGATTTTTCTGCATAATTAGATTATCATTATTTATTTATTACAATAGTTGTTGGAACCTCAGGGCGTCTATAGAGAATCAACATTTAGCTGCCCTTCGTTTGCTTCGGAGTCAATATCCATTTAAAGATCATAGTATACATCTATTTCATACCACACTATTTTATTAAGCAGGTTTATCTCAAAGCTACATTTTCCCACTTTCAAAATGTTCTGTGCATCTCGGTTTTTGTTTAAATACAACTAAAATTTCCCAGAATGTGCAGAAGTATCTATTGTAATATTACAACAACAAAGACTATTCTAACGCCGATAATAATTTTTTAAGCAATATGTTTTTATGAAAAAATTATTACATTTAGAGTTGAAATTTATAACTTTTTAAAACCGTTATAATAATTCATTAATAAAAGTTATTGAAACAACCCCATTTAAGGTTTTTATGTAGTTCAACTCCATTTCAGAGAATGCCTACCTATTTTATCAAAATTTGAGGCGGATGGGACATTTTGATTATGCAATGCATTTGCAAATACAATTACCGAAAAAATTTATATCTTGCAAAGTTTTATCAAATTTGAAGAAGCATTTAATCACAATAAAACTTTCAAAAAATTGTGCAAAAATATAGATATATGAAATTTCAGTTCCAGTGTCCCTAAATTTTTCTCAAAAATAATTTCCAAGAAATGGAAAATTGATACATATTTGGAAAGTCATACTTTTAAATGTTATTACTGTTATTAATATTATAGATTAGCAGTAAAACTTTTCCTGAAATAAATTTACAAATTAAGAACATTACAGTCAATTTTATTCCATTTTTTTTTTATTCAGGGGGTCCCAAAACATATATTTCTGGTGAAATCTCGGTAACAAATTTTTGAGTGCAATACAATGGGACCTTCTCTATATAGCATTACATGGTACGCGTAAAGAAAATAAAAAGTAATGCAATGTAAATGTTTATTTCGATTAACAAGAAATGGACAGGAGAATAGACGTTTCTAAGGATATTTAGTAGAAAAGTGAGTAGAGGAAGCCATGTGAATGCACACACAAGAATTTTGTTCTCTGTGTATGTAAATGGACACGTGTTCATATTAATGTTTTGCGGCGACTGCTGTACTGTATTACCTTTGAGTTATTTTGTTCAAAACCTCGACAAAAGACTTACAATATCCTTATTCTGTTTTGTTTCAGATATAAAGTTAACGTAATTTCCAAAGATCCTGAATCTGCATTTCTGAATCACGATGGGAAAGGTGACTTTGATCCCTTCAAGGAGAGAAAAGTGGAACATCCGACATCGTAAGTAACAGTTTATATACATATATCTGTACAAACTCTTGCATGTTGTTAAATTATCAGTTGATAGCTTCTCAGCAGTTAACTTACACGAAGTAAGTTAATTGCTTTTATGTTCGACTATGCCTAAATGTGGTAATTGTAAATGTCTGGTAGCTACACTTTGTATGCACCTAATTAAAATGCAGGTTTACAACAATCAGAAGATCCACATGTAGTAATATTTTCGCGTCAGCGCAAATCTCGTAACGCTACCAGGCACCAACTGTTGAAAGCGCATGTTTAGGAAAGAAAAACATTTCGGACACGAGAGACAGTGCGATGCAATTTATACCGCTGGGAATTTTTGCAATGGCACACGATATGACTAATAACGTATAGCCATAAAATGGAAGAAATGTACGAAAAATTGTAAGCACAATTCATTGTAAATAACGGATGAAACATTCCCCATATTCACGTAAGAGGATGTGAAACATCGGTGGAACGTCTTGACTTCCTTAAAACATTGTACAGACGTCATTGCAATTGCCAAATAATTCAAACCCATTAAAAGGGTAGAGGACAGAGAAAGTCATGTGAATGTAATATACTTTTTTTTTTTAACCTGAAAAAACATTTAGTTTAAAATGGGTGCCGTAAACGAAAAATAACTGTGGCTTTCATCACGCAGATATCGCCAAATTACATGGGAATTCATTACTACCGTTGCCACAATTGAAATATTATGTGAACAGCTATAAATCCTCTTTGGTTGAGTGTAAACGAAGGCGACAAGATCCAGCATTGCATTGAACAAAGGTCAATTGATGGCGCCCTGCTGCATTCATGTTTAGTCCGCATACTTCGTCTCTGAAAGAGAAAGCGTATCCATGGGCTGTGTGTTGGACTGGTATGATACTGGAGAAAATGCTTGGAATGGAAAGCATCGAGTTCTGGGAAAATAAGTCTGTACACGCGAATATACCTGTATTTGGCTGGGATTTTGGCATGAGTTATCTTTCCGGTGTTTATTCCTCCATCTCTTAAGTTTTAAATTATTAACCAGACTTCGTTCTTGGCAATTCGGTCTTATATCTTTACATGGAATTGATGTTGACATTTTCGAGCTCATCCACATAAGCTTACAGTTGCAAATACGAACGAAATTATTAAATGTATATATTTTTTTTTATTTGAAAACATTTGTCACACATATGAACATCAAGCGTCATTTTAGTGTACTTATACGCCGAACTAAGATGTAGATGTTGTTGATCAGGCCCTATGTGATGTGAAAATATAGTTTTCAACGCCAACAGAGATTAGGAACAAAGTCGCGCGCCTGGCCCGGCTATCGGAAGTAATACAGAAAACATGAGGTCCGCGTCTGCAAGTGGCCACATTGTTACAGTTCCGTTTGAGGGACACAAACGTGTGGCACAAATGTTCAATGAGCAGATTAAAAAAGACTGATTTTTGTAGAATTTTGCTGCACAATGACAATGCTTCTGTCCGCACTACAAAACAAACAATCCAATTTCTATCCAAATCTGGTCCCATGCTACTTTTTCTATTCTCCAAACTTAACGAACGCATTTGGAAACTGATTTGAAAAGATGAGACGGCATATAGAATGCAATGGAGAATACCAGTGCTTTGAAAAGATGCAATAATCAGGTCTTAGTGTTAAATATTTTATTGCGTCCATTCCCAAAACTTCTGAAGTTACTCTAGGATTTATGACTTGTCTTATTGTCATGGACGTTATGTGCATCCCATAGTATTCTTCTACATATGTATCAGTTTCAACAGTGCACGAGCAAACCCTGCTTGCTCTAGCATAGGCTTGGGGAACAGTACTCCGAAAGTGTGAACAAATAGGCAGAGTAGGTGAATAGTCCTTAGGTATTAGCACACAAGCATGCACTGCGCTAAGTGGAACCTGTTTTTTCTAGCACAAAAACTAAGTGTATCGGTCGCTATGCTTTCGTGGTCATGAACAAAGGGGGAGTAGGGGAAAGGCATGGCACCTTGGGAGTACTGTACCCCAGGACTGCTCTAGCCAGTTGGTGACACATATCGTATTAAATTCACTAATATCATCGTCCTAGAAGTTAACCTTATAATATTGTGTAATAATGTTTAATGTTATTGTTTTCAGAGACTGTGATACCCTGACGCATTTACTGAAGGCATCGTTAGGAACAGGAATTCTAGCAATGCCTGACGCATTCAAGAACGCTGGTCTCACAGCTGGTGTTATAGGCACCGTGCTCATAGCAGTAGTCTGTACGCATTGCGCCTATATCCTAATCAAATGCGCGCACGAGCTCTACTATCGTACCAGAGTGACTGCCATGAGCTTCGCAGACGTCGGAGAAGTCGCCTTCGCAAATGGTCCGCCATGGGCTCGGAAGTTCTCAGGATTAGCAAGGTATGACGTAGATATATGTGTGTTGAAATAGCATATTACGATACAAGTGTACTACCTGCACCATTGGTGAACCAGGGAGCATTTCAAAATATGTTGAGCGTTTTATACTTTCGAGATTCTCCAGTGCACATATCCATACTGTACTGAATAATAGAAATATGAACATACAATGAATTACTAACGGCTGTTGAACATGGTGTTTCCAGTAGCAAGGTCAGCAACATTAATACTGATAGCGAACTGGCTGTCGATTATCCAACTTTACAATCAGTAACATAGCTGCTACATGAATTTAATCGAAGTGTTTTCCGAGCAGAAAGGCTCGATGTCCTGCATTCAGGAGGTCGCTGGTTCGATCCCTGTGGCTGGCCTACCTGTCCCATGGGTTTTTCTGGGGTTTTCCCGGGTCGCAGGTGAACGCTGGTTAGGTTTCTTTCATCCCCCGAATTTTCTAACTCTCCATGTCGTTTCCATTGTTATTTCATTCATCACATTGGCTTCTTTCAGGGTTGGAGGTGACGGCGTGGCAGGGAAAACGCATGCTCGTAGCGACTATCTCTGTCCCCCATTTCGGCTAGTTGCCTGGCGAGGGCTTGGACCGTATGTGGAGCGGGGTCTCCGATCTCCCTGTCATTGCTGTGCCGTCGCTCATGGTTTCGGCTACCCGGTGTATCCTCTCACCTCATCCCTGCAGTTCGTGGGCGTCCTTCCGAAATTCATCACTAAGAGAAAACAGATCTATTTTGAATTTGCTGTACAGTAATAAATTGTTGCCTTAGTCAGGGCTTCTACCAAAATGCTTCTCTAAACCGAACTTCACATTGTTGAGGCGTCAGTCACGATTTAAGATCGTAAAAAAATCTTAGCTCAAATTCATTTTTGTGACACGAAACTTTTAAATGACAATTAACAAAACTCGAACAAAGGCCACGCCGTGGCCAAGTGGTTAGACTATTCGCCTCTCTCTCTCTCACCAAGGCGACTTGGGTTCGATCCCAAGCGACCGATGTGAGATTTGTGGTAGACAAAGCGGGGCAGGGGCGGGTTTACTCCGGGTTCTCTGATTTCCCCCGCCATCGCATTCCACCGGTGCTCCATCTTCATGCCATGAATCATAAGTGTCATCGCCTGCGGTGCCACATGCAGTAAAAGCGAGCGTTAAACACTGTCCAAACAAACTCGGAACAAACCACACGACAATAACTCGTAAATCATTAGAAAGTAGCTGTTGGATATAAATAAATATCGTTTGTTTTAATAAATATGACATATGAGGTTAGCTATTCACGGTAGAACACAACATGCATGCTTTGGTGGGGGTTCATTTCCCGGTGAAATCTTCGATTACGAATATTTGGATGGAATAATAATTTCCAGTTTTGAAGTAAAAAAAATCTGATGTGTTCCATTCACGTGACTTTGTCTACATCTCTGTAACAAATCATTGTTGAAAAGCTTATGCTTACTTTTACTTCATTTTAATCCCAAAAAATTAGCAGAAATAGTATTATTACTTGCTTCCTTGTAAGTAGAAGGGAAATAAGGGTGTACCATAGGTTAAAGTGATAGTCAAAAGCTGGTTGCTATGTGACTGAAGTTCCTTTGTTTGTATGAACAGGAGTTGTATGTTTTTTAAAGCTGAAACCAATAACAAGGAATATCTTAAAAAAAAAAAAAACTATTCACTCCACGAAAAAAACGTATATAACATAAATTGTATGTTTTAACGTAGTCTACATTTTCTTTTAAGTAAGTTTTTGTCTATCTCATGGTTTGCCAGTTATGCAAATTTCCGTAAAATTAATTTAGAATAGTCTGCAGAGGCTATTCCCAGAAAATTCAAGATATACATTTTATTTGTTAGGTATATATCTTTAATATACGATATTTTAATCAAACTTTCCGAAATTTTTTCCATATAAAGGATTGGTGGGGGTGAGAGGACATTTTTCTAAAATGCTTGTTTTTTTTGTTTTTTTTGATTCAGTGGGTCTCAAAACATGTACTTTTGGTGAAATCTGGATATTGATTTTTTGGGTGCATTATAATACCTTCTCTAAACACTATGTACATAGTACGTGTAGAGAAAGTAAAAATTGGTAAGCAAGATAAGTACGTTAACTTTGAGAATATTACATCAAGCAGAGGAGATACTTCTATGGTGACATACTCTTTTGTGTGTTGATACAACCCAGATCTAACCTTTAGCTTCAACACAAGATCCTTTCATGTTCCCTAGCGTCACTATCCCCCCCCCGCGCATTTATTCTGACCTTTCTGTGCATTCTGGCATCCATTTACAGTCGCAGTAGAATATTTCATGAGAACACAACCCTGTCCTCCGCTCTTGCATTTGGAAATGTTACAATTTGAGTCTCTTCCAGGTTATTTTCTGTCTTAAAATGACCCCAGCGATTGCCCGCGCAATGTTATTCTGGGGCCAAAATTTCATGTGCTACAAATATTCATAAGCTCATTTATAAAAACTCACTGAAGAGTTTGTCCCTTGGCTTTAAACGAAAAAAATATAATTTGGGATCTTATTATTGTCATTAATTACAATAAATATTCCACGCAGTGTAGATATTTATTCGTAAAAAACAACTGTGGGCCTGACTGGGTAGTGTGGTGGTAGCGTGTCTGCCTCATATTCGAAAGGTCGCGACTTCGAATCTCGCTCAGGGTGAGTTACCCGAATAAGGTTTTTTTTCGGGGTTTTCCCTTATCCTGAGAAGGCGAATGTCGAGTAACTTTAAGCTCCGTGGACCCCGAGATCATTTGAGCATCATTTCATCAATTTCATTCATCGTCCGATATGACCAACCAGGTTAAATGACGTTAAACTAAAAAAATAAAAAAGTGTGGAAAATTATACCTTAGACTTTAGTAACTATTTTACTTTCTCCATACGCACTATGTACGTAGTGTATAGAGAAAGTATTGCACTCCACCCAAAAATTCGATACCGAGATTTCACCGGAAGTATATGTTTTAGGGTCACCAATATCCAGAAAAAGTATTTTCACAAAAAGGTCCGTGTGTGTGTGTGTGTGTGTGTGTGTGTGTGTGTGTGTGTGTCCGTGAACACGATAACTCAAAAACGAAAAGTCGGTAAAATACCAAATTTGGTATTTAAGTTTAGTATCTTCCAGGGATGCGACACGAAGATTTTGAGAAAAATACCCCCACCCCCAACTACCCTTTACATGGAACTTTTTTCGAAAATTTTGATTTTCTCAAAAATGGCTGTAACGATTTTGATTAAAATTTCGGATATTAAACGTATTTACCTGACAAATGAAATGTATATCTTGAATTTTCTGGAATAGCCTCTGAAGAGTAGTTTATGCTGGATGAATTTTACTAAATTTTGAATAACTTCTAAACCATAAGAGATGGACAAAAACTTACTACACAAAAAATGTAGAGCACATTAAAACACACAATTTATGTTATCTACATTTTTTTCGTGGAGTTCGTTGTTTTTGTGACATTCCTTATTTTTGGTTTCTGCTATGAAAAACGTATACTTTTCTCATACAGGAACTTGTCAACTCCTATCCATATAAACAAAGGAACTTCATTGACATAGCAACCAGCTTTTGACTATCACTTTAACCTACGGTTGTCCCTTATTTCGCTTCAACTTACAAGGAAGCGAGTAATAAGACTATTTCTGCTAATTTCTTCTGATTAGCATAAAGTAAATAGAAGTATAAGCTTTTTAAGAATTATCTGTTGCAGGGATATGGAGAAAGTCATGTGAATGGAGCACATAACCTGTTTACAGGCACACATTAAGGAAGTGCTAATATTAAGGAGTTTTCGTACTCGTAACGTTAAACAGTATCTTCTCGAAAGCAATGATGACTCCAAAAAGTTCAGAGGAGTTATTCGTTTTTCTTAGCGTTCATTGTTATATTTTATTGTTAGCTGTTCTGTACATTTGAAGCTATTCCTCAAGTACGAAATGTTAGAGGGTTTATTACCGTTGCTTTATTGAATTGTTTTAATGGTTTTGAAAATGTTTTAGCAAACAAGAGAAGATCCGAAGTTAAGATATATGTAATATCCACGTTTTAACATAAATTATTCTCAACTGAAAATAATTGATAGCGAAATCAGTGAGTGAATAATCATTGTTTATTATATCTTTTATTCCTATTCCATTAAGTCCTGTAAAGTGATGTCTTGTTTTTTCAAAATTGCAACATTTCCTGAAGATGGTTCTTGACTATACTTATGTGTTAACTCGTAACTTTATTGAGGATAACGCACTTGCTATTGACATCTTCATAGTGATTATTTGTCAGCGCTTTCCAAAGAAGAAATAAAAAGTGTAGTCTGACGATAACCGTAATTGTAAATGTTGATTAACGCACTTACGTTATTGCCCACGCTATTCGTTCGATTAAGCGCGTCGTTATTCAAGCGGTTAAATATGCTGCCTTCTGATATTACATCATATAAAGTGTTATATAGATTTCTTATCAGAGTGTGAAAACTCGCTATTCTGGTTACAGGGGCGTAAAATATCAGTAATCTGAAATTAAAAATCTGATGTGTTGCTTTCACATGTCTTTCTGTAAACAAACTATTCTTACAAAAGAGTATTCTTGTATCTACATCATGCTAATGGAGATAAACATCAACACAATTGCTACTTAGTTCCTTATAAGCACAAGGGAATATACCAGGCTAAGTGATAGTCAAATCTTTTAAAAGCTAGGGCGGGGCAACCTCCACCGCACTGCCACTATATAAGCGAGAGCCCAGAAGAAGCTCACGGCAAGATGAGCGAAACGTCGGCACTCCAATGCAAGATAACGCGGCCTTCTCCGGAAGCTAAGAAGACACAGGCCGTGGAAGCCTACGCATCCATGTAAAGAGTAGTTTTGGGTTGGAGGATTTTCTTGAAAATTTTCGTGTCGCGTTGTAGGAAGATACCAAACTTAAATACCAAGTTTGGTATTTTGCCGACTCTTCGTTTTGGAGTTATCGTGTTCAAAGGCACTCGCACACACGGATCTTTTCCTAATATATATATTTTAAAGGATACAGGGAATCCTAAGTGCATTTCCGGTGAAATCTCGGTTTCGAAATTTTAGTGGAATGCAACACCTTCTCTATACACTAATAGCATAGTACGTGTAAAGAAAATAAAAATACAGAAGAGTATGAGTCATACTCTCACATTTGAATACTTTATATATTTGAGTCTTTGCGCAAAGAAGACATTTTGTTCAGCATACCTAACCTCACTGTCAAACTTAACTCCCAGAAAACAAAACAGCGCGACAGTCAGATGTTTGTGTCGTGTAATGAAGGTTATGTCTGCCTATGTTCGTAACAAACATTCTACTATTTATTTAGAATGAATGCAATTTCGACACACGTGTAACGAAGTATATTGCTCAATTTCTAAGAAAATGACATTTCCATGCTCGTTTTCTTGCATAACTGAGATAAACATTACCTTTAAGAAAATACAACTTTCTTCAACGGTTGCGTAAATATCTGATAGTTCGGAATTGACCAATTGTTTTCATCGCATCATACAACGATGCTTTCTCGAGATATTTTACAGAAAGGAGCAATTCTATTTACTTTCTGTACGTTAGCGAGAGTAGCGGAAGTATTTATTTAGTATCACCGTTTTATCGACAGTACATTTTTTATTCCTAGGAATTAAACAGAAATAGAAACATTGTGGGCAAAAAAGTAAATATTCTTTTGTATCTGGGAACAGCAGAGCTGGAAAACAACAAGTCTTATAAATAACAAAGTGAATTCAAAATCTTCTCGGGCTTCTAACCTGGTTAGAAGCCCGAGAAGATTTTGAATTCATAATTCGCCAGGAAAGCTTCAGTTCTTATTTTAACAAAGTGAATATTTATATCAGGAACATATAATCATTAACACTATGGGAACTGATACATTCATAATTATAGCCTGGAAAGTAAAATTGAGTTTTATTTATGTATCAAAAGTTCTGAGGGTTTAATGAAGTTCGTTCACACATGCGTGAATAAAATAGACAAAAACATAGACAGATTGGGTCACTAGCACAATGCAGGAAATTCAACTTTCTTCCATGAACTGGATTAAAAAACACACACTATCTCGAAGAAGAATGTTTTATGTGAATCTGTGTTAAAATAACTGTATAATATTAAATAGTAAAGAAAGTATTCTTTTTTTAGTCATTAGTTATTAAATTTTGTTGATATAAAGTACCTGAAATACAAAACAAATGAAGAGCAAATTAACAAAGAACTGATGTAAATTTCTGAGAGAAGTAAAATGGAATCAAAAGAGATTACTAAGCAGTGATTGTACTTTTATCAGATATCTTCAAGCACATGTCATGAACAAGTCCACGATGAAGATAAAATACTACTTCAATCAGTGCACAAGTGTTTATTAGTGCATTTTATGTAACGTGTTATCTAATAAAAAATAGGTCTTAAGATAAAAGATTTAACACTCCAAAGTTTTATCATTTCATATAAGAAATGTTGTTCTCTTCTACTGATATAGCAAGTAGAAATTGAAATTGAGTTTTATTTATGGAAGCTCTTTTAATTGCTGCGGTGCATTCCATATTGGGCAGATCGTGGCCTTTTTTATCAGGTTTGAGGTTCTTTTAAGTGCCGTAAATCTACGACGCGGGAGCAATATCACAGTATACCCCAGTATTGAATACATAGCTACAAATAACATAGATATAATAACACTTAATATTCCATTAGCCAATGACAGGTAAAATATCCAGAAAGGTTGACAATCAAAGCCATATTACACTGACAGTTACGCACCTTATTATATACTGCACTGTTAGTACTTCATCGTGGTGCACTTGTTACTTTCTCTACACGTACTATGCATATAATAGATATAGCTTGTCAAGATAGTTAAAAATGTTACCATATTTCGGTCAGCGCAGCTTACGTCTTCAACTACTTCCCCTCTTCCCACTCTAGCCGGCCTTACGGAGATGGTAGGAAAGGTGGGAAAGGAAAGAGAGTTTGCCATCACCGCCATATACTTACAATATGCACATACATGGCTGAATATAGGATGAGAACAAGTTTGATGAGTGGCAACATTTTAAACAATCTCCCTAGACTGTTATCTAAGGGACTTACCAGAGAAGAACTTATTGTTGAGGCTCCCGACATTACTGTTAATAGTTCTCGGTTTGCATACTCTCAGTAAACAGTGCACTATGATTTTTGTGATCATTCACTGCCGCATGCAATGCCCTATCCCTCACCGTTGACAAAAACCTTATGATGTGTATGCATGTCTGATGTTACATGGTCATGTGGAGAAGGGAGAATGACGTAATCGGCAATAGTTGCGCCCATAACGTTCTGCGCAGCTTCTTCATTACTCTGACAAAGTATAGAGAAGACATTGTATTTCACCCAAAAATGCAATATCGGAATTGCATCGGATATATGTTTTGAGGTCCCCTGAGTTCAAACAAAGGAGTTTTAGAGAAAGGTCCATGATAAAGATCTTTAAATTGCCAAATTTGATATTTAAGTTCAGTAAATTCAAAGGATGCGACCCGAAGATCTTAATGAAAACCCCATCCCAAACTACCCTTTACATCCTTTTGAAAATTCTGTTTTTCTCAAAATGGCTCTAACGATTTTGATTAAAATATAATATATTAAATATATTTACATGGCAAATAAATTGTATATGTTAAATTTTCTGGATATAGCCTCTGAAGTTCTCTTCATTCTGGATATAAAATTTACAATACAAAGGATGAAGATCTCGTTAAAACACACAATTTATGCATATACATTTGGCGGGAGGTCATCTGTTGTGTCATTTCTCTTTATTTTACTCCTGGCTGTGCAAAGCGAACCGAATTTCAGTTATTTCACAGAGCTACCTGTTTTTTGAAAGATTTGACTCTCGCTTTAGCCTTCTACTTAGAAAGAACTGATACAGTGGCAACGTTTACCTTGATTAGCACAAAGTAGATAAAGCAATAATCTTTTGTAACAATAGTTTGTAGAGAAATTCATGTGAATGGAACCAATCAGATCATTTCTAATTTATAGAAGTGTAGTGTGTGAGACTGCATAGGTGAGGCCTGGAGAGCCTGCTCACATTTGTTCGCAAGCATTGCCACCCCTTCCTTACCCACTCCACTATTCTGCTTAGCTGCGCACATGACGAATAACAACAGGCAGTGATATTTCATTGATGGCGCACTACAATGCTAGAAACAAGTTTTGCATAGAATTGGAAATTGATTATATCTGTATTTAAAATGGTAAAAAGGCTGAATGTTTTTTGTGCTATAAACAGTTGTGATACGTGAAAAAGTATATCAGACGACATTTTAATTGTGCACATGCAAATCACCGTGGAAAAGCTATATATTCAGTTATCACGGGGGTGGGGTGTTCCATTCACATAAGTTTCTCTTCACCTCTGTAACAAATGATTGTTAAAAGGCTTATTCTTCTAACTGCTTCACACTAGTCGAGATAAACATTAACAGAAATGCTCTTACTACTTGCTTCTTGTAAATAGAAAGGGAATAAGAAAATATTCTAGACTATAACGATAGTCAAATCTTTTAAAAGCTGGTTGTCATATGGTTGAAATCCGTTTCCTGTTATGGACAGGAGTTTATAAATTCCCGCATGAGAAAAGTTTAAGTATTTTGCAATTGAAACCAATAGCAAGGAATATTTCGGAAATGACCAACTCCATGAAAAAATGTATAGGTATGACAAATTGTGTGTTTTAGCGCGATCTACATTTTTTGTGTAGTAAGTTTTTATCTATCTCTTACGGTTTACCAGTAATGCAAAATTAATCCAGAATAAAGATGTCTTCAGAGGCTATTTCCAGAAAATTCCAGATGTAGATTTTATTTGCCATGTAAATATCTTAAATATAAGAGATTTTAATAAAAATCGTTAGCCATTTTTGAGGAAAGGTAAATTTCGATGTAAAGGGTAGTTGGAGGTGGGGGGATATTCTTGAAAATCTTTGTGTCGCATCTTTGGAAGATCCGCAGTCTACTTATCCTCCCCGTATTTCTAGGACTGGCACCCCCCCCCCCCTGAGAATGGATGTCTAAGGGTCAGAATCGCGTCAGGGAGCCAACGGCACGAAACCACAGAAGCCAGGCATTAGCGTGAGGAAGTGATATGAAATGCAAACGAAATGAATGATAGGATAGGTGACTATGGAGCAAATTGAGGAATGAGTGGCGGAGGGCCGCTTCGTGCACCTTAAATCCCACATGCGGGCCACTAGATGGGAGGCGAGCGGCTTAACCACTCGGCTACGGCGCCGCCACATCCTTGGAAGATACTGAACTTAAATATCAAGTTTGTGTTTAATACACTTTTCGTTTTTGAGCTATGCTGCCCACAGTCACACACATGGACGTTTTTCTAAAAATGCTTTTTTGGATTCAGCGGATCCCAAAATATATTTCCGATGAAATTTCGGTATAGAATTTTTGGGTGCAGTGCAATAGCTTCTCTATACACTATAAACATAGTACGTGTAGAGAAAGTAAAAACAGAAGAATAATTAGGCTCTCCCGTTGCTAGGTAACCGTTATACAGGGCGTGGACAGACTAAACACCTTGACAATGTTCCTGTTTCGCCTTGTATAATAATATTAAAGCAGTAACAAAAAGTGCATGCATGCTATAACTGTAATTATCATGAATGTTTGATTTTGTTGCAGGATGTGTATTCTAATTGGCCTGTTCATGACATATTTTGGCACCTGCAGCGTGTACACAGTTATAGTAGGAAACAACCTTCAACAGGTGAGTTTAAAATGTGAAGGTCAATGCATTCGTTACTTGAACAATGAGTGAAGTTCCGATCAGGTGATACTTTTCTCGGGTCAAAAGCCTATCCAGTTATGCAAGTATTTCTTTCTAAGCTTTGCCTAACTTATAGTCGATGGATATTTTTCATATGTATTTCTACTTGATCTATTACTTACAGTGTACATCCATGGGCAAAAAAAATGTGTATGTCTAGAACGCCAAATTCGTCTGACCTACACGCACAGCGCCTTGTGTACACCATCCACGATACAGTTGTGTAGGGGCACTAACACGCTGCCACAAGTTCCAAATATTAATATTACTAACCTATATGATCAATAATGAAATACACAACTTAAGCTTCTTCAACAACAATCACTATTAACTCAACATATTAACGACACAAAACTTGATACAGTTTGTTATGTATGCCATTATTAAACGTGCCACCTTCCATGTGTTTTCACTATACCACTGTAACAAAACGTAGGTTACTCCTGTGGTGAGGGTCGCAGGTTCGCTGCTCACATGTAGCAAAAAAAATTTTTTTTGCGTTATCTTAATCATGTTGAATCAACACATAGCGGCAATTTATTTTAGAAATACGTATTTAATAAACGACATTCGGTACAGTTAATAATATGATAAATATTATGATGCTTTAAGGGCTTATTCTACGGAGCAGCAATATGCTACACACGAAAGCATACGGTGCGGAAACGCGTCAGGCAAAAACAGTTCTCTCTCAATAAGTGAACTATCTGTATAGCATGAAAAAAATACTAAAAGTATTGTTAAGAAAACCAATGTTTTGAAACATCTTTAGGAATCCAATTTTGGACAAGTTTGATTTTTTTGGGAGGTAGGAATTTTGTTATTGTAATTTTTTATTTATTTTGTTATTATTGTTTGTTCAACACGCCCTTCACAAACCGATCCAACAGGAAAATGCCAACAAGTGGGCACAAATTCAAGAAGCCTGGGATCTTGCAGCTTCTGTCCACTTTACTGCGGACATTTAATTTTGTCTATGCCCCGAAGATTGAGTGAGGGTAATTATACGAGCCCCAGGGTTCATACAGCCGATATTAATTATGTTTATTTTTTGTGTTTTAGTTTTAGAAGATAATAGGTGTTTTATTAACACATTTTTTAGTTATTTAACACGAGTGTTAGTAGAATTATGTTTTTGCTTAGATAGGCCCATAACTTCCAATGCCAAAGTTATATTAATGCAATATTAGGTTCTACATATCCATATCATAACTTTAACAAAGTGACAAGCAGCGCGAGATTTGAACCTAGGAACTTGAGAGTGGAAGCAAGGCCTTCTTAACCTCTCGGCCAGCGTAACTTGTTCTGTTTTCATTACTCATCATAAGTTAATCATTGCGCTGTAGTCACAGATCACTGTACAGCTCTTTCATGTGCATTGTGAACACAGCTTTTACGAGGATACAGGGAACTCTTTGATCGACGACTCGTTTTTTGTGTCCACGGGTGTACACAGTAGGTAGAGAAGTGTTTTTTTATTGCGTACTTTAACGTGGTAGATCATATCGGACGGTGAATGAAATCGGTGAAATGAGGCTAAAATAAACTCAGGGTCCAAGAAGGTTAAAG
This sequence comes from Hymenopus coronatus, assembly GCA_030762935.1. Lineage (NCBI taxonomy): Eukaryota > Metazoa > Arthropoda > Insecta > Mantodea > Hymenopodidae > Hymenopus > Hymenopus coronatus. The sequence goes on along the minus strand of CM060898.1, from coordinate 14,875,981 downwards.
TTACTCGACATTGGTCTTCTCAGGATAAGGGAAAATCCTGAAAAACCATTATCCGGATCACTCGCCCTGAGATTTGAACTCGAGATCTCTTGAATGCGAGGGAGTCACTACAGAGGTGGGCTTAGAAGGTATTGTATTCCACCCAAAAATTCGATGTCAAAATTTCATAGACAACATGTTTTGAGGTCTCTGAATCAAAAAAAGTTTTAGAAAAAGGTCCATGTGTATATGTCTGTGAACGTTATAAATTAAAATCTAGAAGACCGTTAAATACCAAATTTGGTGATTTGATTCAAAATCTGCCAACGATGTGAAACGAAGAAAATCCCCTATCCTTTACAAGGAACATTTTTGGAAAGGTTTGATTAAAATGTATTTACATGACTAAATTTATTTCTTGAATTTTGTGGGAAAAGCTGCTTCATTCCTCTCATTCTGGATAAATTATACATAACTGGTAAACCGTGTAAGATGGACAGAAATCTTACTGCACAAAAGAATGTAGACCTCGTTAAAACACACAGTTTACGATATATACATTTTACTTTTGTTTCTTTTTTTACTTTCTCTACACGTATTATCTACATAGTGTATAGAGAAGGTATTGCATTCCACACAGAAATTCGATATCGAGATTTCATCGGAAATACATGATTTGGGTCCCCCTGAATAAAAAAAAAAGTATAGAAAAAAGTCCGTGTGTGTGAGAGTGGACCTCAAAAACGAAAAGACCTTTAAATACCAAACGTGGTATTTAAGTTTGGTAGCTTCCAAGGATGCGACACGAAGATTTTCAAGAAAATCACCCCACCCCAACTACCCTTTACGTGGAACTTTTATCGAAACTTTTTATTTTCTCAAAAATGGCTAACGATTTTGATCAACATATTCGTATGTTAAAGACATTTAATTGAAAAATAAAATGCATATCTTGAATGTTCTGGGAAAAGCCTCTGAAGACTACTTTATTCTGGATGGATTTTACGGAATGTTGCATAAGTGCTACACCATAAGAGATAGACAAAAACTTACCACACAAAAATGTAGAGCACGTTAAAACACACAATTTATGCCATATACATTTTTTTCGTGAAGTTGGTCGTTTTTTTAGACATTCCTTGTTTTTGGTTTTAGCTTTAAAAAACGTATACTTTTCTGTTAGAAGAATTTGTCAACTCGTGTCCATTCAAAAAAGGAACTTGAGTCACATAGCAACCAGCTTTTGACTATCACTTTAATCTATGGTACACCCTTATTTCGCTTCTACTTACAAGGAAGCAAGTAATAAGACCATTTCTGCTAATTTTTCTCGATTAGCATGAAGTAAAAAGAAGCATAAGCCTTTTAACAACAATTTGTTGCAGAGATGTAGAGAAAGTCATGTGAATGGAACTCAATCAGCTTTTTTTTTTTTTTATGGAGTTCACCATATTTGAGATATTTCTTGTTATTGATCTAAAGTTTCCTATACTCATTTTTCTGAGATGACAATAGGAATAGGATACGGAGGGGTGCCGGCACAGATGAGATATGAGGACACACCGGGCGGCCGGAACCAGAAGCGACGGTACAGCAGTCAAAGGTCCCTACAGATTGAATCAGCCCGATTGGCTCACCAGGGACCTCGTCCCAAATAGAGTTAAACGCCCTCTATGTCGGCACAGCCGAAGTCGGGAACAGCCTTTTTCCTTGCCAAGCCTGAAAGAGACCAACGGGATGAAGGATGAATAAAATGACAATGGGAACGATGTGGAGGGGCAGAAATTCGGGGAACGAAAGAAACCTACGGAACATTTGCCTGGCGATTCGAAGAAACTCCCGAAAAAGTTCATGGGTAAGGTTGTCCGGCCATGGGGATCGAACCCGCGGCCGCCCTAATGTGGGCCACAGACGAATCGCTTGAGCCATCCAGCTTGATTCTCAAATGGGAAGCCGTTATTCGTTATTCGTTTTTCGTTTATTTTACTCCTGGTCATGCAAAGAGAACGAATTTCAATAGCATCACATAGCGACCAGTTTTTTTACTTTCTCTACACGCACTATGTACATAGCGTATAGAGAAGGTATTGTAATGCACCTAAAAATTCGATACCGAGATTTTGCCAGAAATACATGTTTTGGGTCCCCCTGAATCCCAAAAAAAAAGTATTTTTGTGTGTGTCTGTGGACAGCATAGCTCAAAAATGAAAAGACCATTAAATACCAAACTTGGTATTTAAGTTTGGTATTTTCCAAGGATGCGACACAAAGTTTTTCAAGAAAATCCCCCCACCCTTTACATGGAAAAAAATTCGAAAATTTTTATGTTCTCAAAAATAGTTCTAACGATTTTGATTAAAATCTCTTACATTTAAGATATTTACATACCAAATAAAATGTATATCTTAATTTTCTGGGAATAGCCTCTAAATACCTCCTTATTCTGGGTGATTTTTATTGAATTTTGCATAACTGCTAAATCGTAAGAGATAGACAAAAACATACTGCACAAAAAATGTAGATCACAATAAAACACACAATTAAGTCATATACATCTTTTTCGAGGAGTTGATCGTATTTGAGATATTCCTTGCTATTGGTTTCAGCTTTAAAAAACATGCTTTTGTCCTACGGGAATTGGGTCTCCCTTATTTCGCTTCCTCTTATAAGGAAGCAAATAATAAGACTATTTCTGCTAATTTTTATCAATTAGCATGAAGTAAATAGAAGCATAACCTTTTTAACAATAATTTGTTGCAGAGATGTAGAGAAAGTCATGTGAATGGACCACATCAAATTGTTTTAATCCCTATTTCTCTTCCATTTACAAGGAAGCAAATAATAAGACAATTTCTATTGGTTTTACATCGACCAGCATGAAAGAAGAAGAATCTTTAGTAAAAATAGTTTGTTGCCGAATAGTTAAAGAAAGTTATATGAATGTAACAAATGAATAGCGGGGCAGTCCTTGTACCCGTGGATTTAAGAGATTCCGTTGGCCTTCGTTTATGCAATATCATTGTTCATTCGTACAAAAAGCGAGCACATCTGGCAATAAACAGCAACTAATGCTTGGTTGAAAAAAACAGTTAGCGAGCGAAACGACGCTCATCTTGTTGGCTTTTCAGGGACATAATTATGTATGTAAAGTTGCACTGCACAGCCGACATTGCTCAAGAATTCCTTTTTACTTTCTCTAGCCGTATATACATACAATGCACATAGTAGCTAGAGAAGGCATTGCATTCCACCAAATTATTCGATGCCGAGATTTAACCTGAAATATATATTTTGAGGTCTCCTGAGTCAGAAAAAAATTTTAAAAAAAGGTCTGCTCGCGCGCGTGTCTGTGGACAGCATCGCTCAAAAACTATAAAAATCGTAAAATACCAAACTTGGTATTTAAGCTTAGTATTTTCCTAGGATACGATACGAAGATTTTCATGAAAATCCCTCCACCCCAAACTACCCTTTACTTGGTCAAAGTTTTGTAAATGTTGTTTTTTCAAAAATGGCTATAACGGTTTTTATTAAACTATCGTATATTAAAGTTATTTACATCACAAATAAAATGTATATCTTGAATTTACTGGGAATAGCTTCTGAAAATATGTTTATTCTGGATGAATTTTGCTGAAATTTGCGTAACTGGTAAACCGAAAGGGATAGACAAAAACGTACTGCACAAACAATGTGGATCTCTTAAAACACATAATCTGTGTAATATAGTTTTTCTCGTAGAGTTGACCGCTTCCGAGATATGCCGTATTATTGGTTTCAGTTTTAAGCTACTTAACTTTTCTCATAGGGAGGTTATCATGTTTCTTTCGTCTGTCTGGTGTTTACCTATTTCTGGCAAGCAAAGATAACGGAATCTCAATTGTTTCACATAGCGACCGGGCTTTAAAGGAATTGACTATCGCTTTAGCCTGTGCATTCCCTTATTTCCCTTCTACTTATAAGGAATCAAGCAATAAGACAATTTCTATTAATGTTTATCTCGATTAGCATAATGCAGATAAAGAATACTCTTTTGTAAAAAAGGTTTGTTCAGCTAGACAACGTCATGTTTCGTGAGGAGGAAATACAAATTAATTTCACGGTGAGACGTTTTAAGGCAATAAAACTTATTGTGGACTAGTGGCTCGCCATGACTTCGCAAGTAAAATTCCAGACCTTCAGATAACGATGGTCCTATCAACGGAAACATTAGAGTCCAGAATTAGCTTATCAAATTACGAAACATTTCAGCTGATCAGAATACTCTTGTTTCCTAATATTATACGGGGCAAGGGCAATGCCTCTGTTACACATGGCCAAAAACGTTGCAAAAATATAAACCCAAAATATATAATCTTTACGGGTGCATATTTTTCATAAATAAGGAAATCTGCAAACAAAATTAAAAGCCACTAAAAAAAAGAAGAAAAAAAAACGCTCGGCATGTTATACTTAATCTTTTGAATGGAAAGTTTTACAATAAAATAAAACAAACATTTCAGTCTGCCAAACATTCTGTCTGCCAATATGGAGGTGTTTCCATCCAACATATTTCAATCCGATCTCTTTTCTAAGAGGATCGGATCCAAGATTCAATGCGATTTGAATATGGAGGTGTTTTTTGCAACATATTTCAATCCGATCTCTTTTCTAAGAGGATCGGATCCAAGCTTCAATGTGATTTGAATACGGAAGTGTTTCCATGCAACATATTTCAATGCGATCGTTTTTCTAAGAGAATGCAACATATTTAAATGCGATCTCTTTTCTAAGAGGATCGGATTCAAAATTCAATGCGATTTGTATATGGAGGTGTTTCCATGCAACATATTTCAATCCGATCTCTTTTCTAAGAGGATCGGATTCAAAATTCAATGCGATTTGTATATGGAGGTGTTTCCATGCGACCTATTTCAATCCGATCTCTTTTCTAAGAGGATCAGATCCAAGATTCAATGCGATTTGAATACGGAAGTGTTTCCATGCAACATATTTAAATGCAATCGCTTTTCTAAGAGGATCGGATCCAAGTCCAAAATTCAATGCGATTTGAATATGGAGGTGTTTCCATGCAATATATTTCAATCCGACCCCTTTTCTAAGAGTATCGGATCCAAGATTCAATGTGATTTGAATATGGAGGTGTTTCCATGCAACATATTTAAATTCGATCCCTTTTCTAAGAGGATCGGATCCAAGATTCAATGTGATTTGAATATGGAGGTGTTTCCATGCAACACATTTCAATCGGATCTCTTTTCTAAGAGGATCAGATCCAAGATTCAATGCAATTTGAATACGGAAGTGTTTCCATGCAACATATTTAAATGCGATCGCTTTTCTAAGAGGATCGGATCCAAGTCCAAAATTCAATGCGATTTGAATATGGAGGTGTTTCCATGCAATATATTTCAATCCGACCCCTTTTCTAAGAGTATCGGATCCAAGATTCAATGTGATTTGAATATGGAGGTGTTTCCATGCAACATATTTAAATTCGATCCCTTTTCTAAGAGGATCGGATCCAAGATTCAATGTGATTTGAATATGGAGGTGTTTCCATGCAACACATTTCAATTCGATCCCTTTTGTAAGAGGATCGGATCCAAGATTCAATGTGATTTGAATATGGAGGTGTGTCCATACAACATATTTAAATTCGATCCCTTTTCTAAGAAGATCGGATCCAAGATTCAATGCGATTTGAATATGGAAGTGTTTGCGATTTGAATCTGCGATCCCATGCAGTATTTATACAGACGATATGAGTACTCAAATCGATTTCAATTCCCCATGGCAGCGTGGTAGTAGATTGAGAAGTCGTGTAGTGGATACTCTGCCAGCCAGACAGACAGGTAAAGATGTGATGAGTTGACTGAGCTTCAGTAATTTCCTGGCAGTGGCCCAGAGTTGCATAAGCGTCATGACCGAGTTTTAATACGAGACCACCTCTGAAATAGCTGATAATCTCGTTCAGGACTTACTGGTGTGAACAGGTAGCTTTTGTTTTCTCCTGATTACCGTCACAAAACAAGCATGTGTTAATTAAACAGATCATGAGGGAACTTTGCAACACCTGGGTTTCTTTGTTTTAGAACTGTTCACTCTAAAACTACCTTTAAGTTTATGTGTTATTTATACACCTTTACACACCGTGAATTACTAAAAAGCGTTATTACTTTCTCACATCCGATTTTGGACTTTTAAGGGTCAATAAAATCACGCGAATTACCGATAATCACCCATAGTTGTCAGCCCTTTTGCCACACACTTTAAACGTAGCCCAATGTTGAAGGCCCCAAGCCGCAAATCGTAGCCGAGGAGTTTAATAGGAGAGGCAAATGCGGAGCGTTGACAGGGTGTTGTCAATAGATCTGCACATATAAATCCCCGATCATCCAGGGCTCAAGGGTGGGCAGAAATGAGATACGCGCAACTTTCGTGTGGTAAGTTTTTGTCTATCTCGTACGGTTTGCCACTTAGGCAAAAGTCATCCAGAATAAAGAAGTCTTCTGGGGCTATTCCCAGGATATACATTTTATTTGTTTTGTAAAAATCTTGAATGCAAGATATGAATCAAAATCGTTAGAGCCATTTTTGAGAAAACCAAAATGTTCGAAATTTTTTCCATGTAAAGGGTAGTTGGGAGTGGGGGGATTTTCTTCAAAATCGTCTTGTCTTATCCTTGGAAGATACCGAAGTTAAATATCAAGTTTGGTACTTAACGGATTTTTCGTTTTTGAGGTATGCTGCACACATACACACGGAATTTTTTCTGAAAATGATTTTTTTTATTCAGGGGCTCCTAAAACATGTATTTCAGGTGAAATCTCGATATCGAATTTTTGGGTGGAATGCAATACTTCTCTATCCCTATGTATATTGTACATACGGGGCTAGAGAAAGTAAAAATTACTCTTGGTACACCTCAAACTCTTGATTTTTCAAAAGTTAATAATTTATTTCTCAAAATTGGATATTGTGTTGTAATAGTATATGGTCATATTCTTTAATGGACTTTTGAAAAACTTTACAAAAATTCTGAAACAAATTAGTATAAACTGCTTCGTGTGGAGGCTTTGAATATGGAAAAATGCTGAGAAAGTTTAATGTTGAACTGCTTAGTTGCAAGCGTCTGTCCATTTACAGTATTTTTCAGAACATGATCACCCTGCCCCACTCTCCTCCCAAAGGCGTCCTAATTTTGAAGTTTGGTGTTAGGGTATGTGCGGCTGGAAACCAACCCTCGCTGTTGCGAAGTCTTCCCTTACTGGTTCCTTAACTGAGGCGCGATTCTCGACTTGCAAACAGTGTCTCCAGGCAACAGATTTTACTACGTTGCCTCTCACCTCTAGTAAAGGGCTGTCTTTTGTTTGCTGACGGTGATTGCCCAGTGGTAGGTGGGAGCGGACCCGTTTTGGTGAAAACTGTAGAGCTTCAGCTATAGGTAGTTCCAACGCGCCAAGCGTAAAAAATGTTAATGTTCTTAAAATTTAGAATTCACTGTTTAATGTTCCGTAATTTTTGTTCAGATCTCTCAGATATATTACCTTAATTGAATTCTATTCAGCTTCCTTTAGATTTACGGCATGTAAAAGAACCTCAAGCCTGATAGAGATGCCTCTGAGCAAAATTAAGCGGTCTTTCACGCCCAGTGACAACCTCGGCGTCCATAAATAAAACGCCATTTCATTTCAGTTTCCTCTGGGAGCTTTTAGGAGAAGATTATTGACTTTTTACTTTCTTTATAAAGTTGAAGAGTTTTATGAACTGAATGTATGCATGTCAGAGTTGACAATAATTGTTATTTTACACAGGTTATAGAGCAGCACACACAGACGTACTTGGACCAGAGGTATTACATAGCAGCTCTGTTACTGCCTCTCATCATCCTGGGCTGGGTGCCGAACCTCAAATACCTAGCGCCCGTATCCATGGTAGCTAACCTCTTCATGGCTGTTGGCTTGGGCATCACAGTCTACTACCTCGTGCAGGAAATGCCTCCTGTGTCTGATAGACCTCACATCAGTGCCTCAGTCACCAGTCTGCCGCAGTTCTTCAGCATCGTCATCTTCGCCATGGAGGCTATCGGAGTGGTAAGTACGACCTGTTGCCTTCAAGCCAGAGGGACGTAGAGTAAGTCTTAAGAAAAAGAAAAAAACGTAAATCCATGGCACGACAATCCACAAGGGACTTCAGCCTAGCGCCCGACCACTGCATCCTCCCATTACGATCCGAAGGCGTCATGAATGAGGTGCAGTGCTGGAGGGTGAGATGTGATCAACGCCTCGAGACCCTCCTGGCCGGTTAATGCGGTCTTCTCGATCTGGAGCCGGTACTTCTCAATCAAGTAGCTCCTCAGTTGGTCTCTCAGGTACCTCTGGACCAGGTGTCACAGCCATGCCAGTACCGGAAATCGAACCCAGGGCTCCCGCTTGGCAGCCGCGCTACCACCGCGCTAAGAAGACGACCTAGAAAAAAAATAGACAAACAAATTTTTTTTCAACATGATCTCCTTTTAGCTCGATACACTTTTCCAAGCGTTTCTCCAATTGTTTTAAGCCTTCCAAAAAGTAGGATGTCTTCAAAATAGGCATCAGTTTGGGAGATGACCTCTTCGTTAGACCTGAATCGTTTTCCGCCGAGTCACTTTTTCAAGTTTGGAAATAAAAAGTCACTGCGGGATAAATCTGGTGAATACGGTGGATGTTGTAGTAATTCGAACCTAAATTCTACAATTTTCACCATCGAAACTGTGCACGTGTGCACTGTCTTGATGGAAGAAAATCTTTTTCTTTGCCAGACGAGGGCGTTTTTTTTTTCTCCCTTGATTCCTTCGTTCTACTGGTGCAAGAATAACGATGCATAATACTTTTTATTTATGGTTCTTCCTTTCTGCAAGTAATTAATGTAGATGATCCCGCGTGCATTAAAAAAAAAGTCCATCACCTTGTCTGCAGAATTCACCACCTTTGCTTTCTTCGGTGTCGGTTCGCCTTTAAAAACCCACTGATTCGACTACTTTTGTCTCGGGAATGTAGTAGTGTATCCGTGTTTCATCCACAGTTATGTATCGACTCAGAAACTCGTCAGGATTGCGAATACTGCCTTTTGATATGTCTGTGGCCTCTGCTGTTTCATGAACTTTGATTCGTCGATCACTCAAAACCCTATCCTGGATTTTGTCCGACATTTCGGAGGAAGTCGCTTCTACTGAACATCCGGAACGATATTTATCATTTGTGGATGCACGGCCACGTTTAAATTAATTTATCCAATTGTAAATTGTTGCAAACGCAGGAGTAGATGTGCCATGAACTTCAACTTATCTTTCGGTGTTAAACCTTTTAAATAGAAGTGTTTAATCACAGTACGAAACTCGTTTTTTTTTCACCTTTCTAAAGAAGCACAAGATTGCTGATTCAATCGCTTGTGGCAACAAAATCACGTAATGGATGTAGCCGAAACTGTAACTGCCATCTAGTAAGAGACTAAACACAAACTTTTTTCAATGCTACGAGTTGAACAGCTCTCGTATACGGGATTTCCCGTGCTCGAGAAGGAAGAATCGTGTACGGTATTACCGCCATACGGGACAGCAAAAATCCCATATTTCATTGTATGCTTAAAAACTGCATTTTAGAATACACGCATTTTCATTCAGTACACCAAGCGGCCCAACTATGCCGTATTTGACGTGTGCAGATAGCCCTTTTTTAAAATACGGTACCGGAGTCTGATCAGGATTCCGGCACTGTATACCCTACTTTTATTTACCTTTTTTTTTAACCTTGTTTTTCTGTATTATTACTGGATTGCTGTTTTCTTACTGTTGCAACACACACACACACAAACACAAACGTATAACACCCATGCCCAAGGCGGAACTCGAACCCACGATCCCCAGCGCTACGAAGTACCAAAGCTGGACGCCTTGGCGAGCGCGGCCATGGGGACCGGCTCCCTTAGGAGTTGCACAACTCAACAGGATTATTTCAAACTAAAACCGGCCAGTGGAAAACTGGCGAGAGCGACCTTCATTCTAAGCATCTTGCAATGAGCGGAGTCGGTAGGCGGGTCGCGCTCATTGAGAGGTAAAGTTAGAAATTTTAATGTTTAAAATTAATACTTTTTTCATAAAATGTATATATTTTTTTTAAATTATTATTTGTGTTATAACTTTTCCTTAATATTACAATAAAAATTTCTGCACTTTCTGGGAAATTTTAATTGTAGTTAAACAAAAACCGAGACGGTGGAAGATTTTTGTAGCTTAACATCGTTTAACCTGGTTGGTGGTCCTATCGGACGATGAATGAAATTGGTGAAGTGATGCTCAAATGATCTCGGGGTTCATGGAGCTTAGTTACTGGACATTCGTATTCTCAGAGTAAGGGAAAACCCCGAAAAGAAAAACCTTATCCGGGCAAGTCATCCTAAGTGAGATTCGAACTCGCGACCTGTTGAATGTGAGACAGACACGCTCACAGGCGGGCTATAACTACATTTTGTAAGTGTGAAAATGTAGTTTTGAGAGAAACGCTCTTTAGTGAAATAGTATGCAATGAAACAGGTGTATTGTACATCTTTAAATGACTGTAGTGCCCGAAACAAGAAAGGAAGAGCTAAATTTGATTTTCTGTAGATGCTGAAATGTTCCAACAACTATTTGCTATACAATAGCAATTTTCGATTGTAGTCAAAATTTCACTCCCAGTGCCCCTTAACTCCACAAGTGAGATTCGAACCTATGGAAGCAAAGAATGATTTCGACATTCTAGGGCAGGCATTTCCAACTGAGTGCTTTTTGACGTCACTGAGAACTTCTCTCGTGCTCTGAAGCAGACGGACAGACAGCTTGACCTTGTCAGAGCAGTGGCATTAGTGTGGTAGCAATAGTACCACAAGCCCGCCCGGGTAGTGTAGTGATAGCATGTCTGCTTCATATGCAACAGGTCGTGAGTTTGAATCTCGCTTAGGGGGAGTTAACCTGAATAAGGGTTTTTTCGGGGTTTTCTCTTATCCTGAGAAGATGAATGTCGAGTAACTTTAAGCTCCATAGACCCCGACATCATTTGAGCATCATTTCACCAATTTCATTCATCGTCCGATATGATCAACCAGGTTAAAGGACGTTAAGCTAAATAAAAAAAAAAATAGTACCACAGAATTGGAAGTGGGATACATGCTACTGTATTTGCATACCGACAGTGTTGTGTGAAGCCGCAAAAAATAAATAAAATAAAAAAGTACTTAAAATGTATCATGTACTGCAAATCTGACAAGTATGTTCTATCATAAAATGTGTATCGAAGCTCTGATGTGCTCCGTTCACATCACTTTCTCTACCCATTCTGCAACACACTATTCTTACAAAAGCTTTCTTCCCCCTACTAAATGCTAATCGAGATAACATTAGCAGAAATAGTCTTATTACTTAATTCCTTCTAAGTAAAACGGAAATAAGGGAATACAATAGGCTATAGCGATAGTTTTAAAAGCCGGTCGCTGTGTGATACAACGAAATTCTCTTCTCTTTGCATTACCAGGATGAAAAGAATGAATAACGACTTCCCATTTGAGAAAAGTTTTAAGTATTCGAAATTTTAAAACCAATAAAAAGAAATATCTCGGAAAAGGTTACTCTACACAAAATATATGTATGCTGTACACACACGCCATACTCACGCATGGATCTTTTTCAAAACATATATGTCCGGAAAATCTCGTTATCAAATTTTGGGTTGGAATACAATATCTACTCTATCGACTGTGTACATTACATTGTACATACGAGCTAGAGAAAGTAACAAATGGAGGAGAAAATGAGTAATACAAAATGTTAGTCCCACTGCGGTTGCAATTTGTTTGACAGCGAGGGCAGCAGTTTCTCGGGGATAAATGATTCCACAACCTACAGTAATTACATCAGCCGCTACACATTCTGCCTTACGAGCTCTGGCTCAGGACCAAACAACTCCGTCTTAACGTCAGGTGTCGAAACAGAAGTTCACTCATTTATATTTAGTGACGGATTCTAGATGAGTCAGATCACATTGCATGCAGTCCTTCAAATCAAACCTGAGCAATTGCCTTTGGCAGCTGATCAAGGAAGAGTTTCTCTACTTTTGAGATTCCCCAATGTTCTTAATCCATAAGATTGGACACTGTTTCATCAGCGTAGCGAATATGAGAAAATAATAGTTATTTGTGATACAAGTGGTAAAAATGGCGTTTTATATTATGAGTAGGAAGATTGCCTGACACAATTTTTATCTCAATAGTTGTATACATATCATATGTAATTATAAATAGATTGTTTTACCTATTTCTCGGAGTTCGTACTTAATAGTCTGCAATATTCAGTTGCTGCCTTGCTTAGCATCAGTATTGACAACATGGTGACTTACTCGTACAGATCGAAAACATTCTATACATCGGAGACAGTGTAGCAGTTGTAATTTTGCTCTCTCCGCTACTTGCATATTTTCCTCTGGCCCAGCAGATCCCATGTTCATGACAATGAAATCATCCACCATTTTATGGATCGATACGAGCTTTCAGAGTTATAGCCTACTTGAATGAGGCCGTGGAGGCACAAACCAAGGTTTGCTACATTGGAGTGTTATAATTTTCTACTTTTAACACTACTGACATCTTGTAAAAGACCTGTTTTTAGCGTCAACTGTCTAAAAACTCAATTACTAAAAACTGTTGAACATGCTCATCCCAGTAGCAAGGTCATCTACTAGACTTGCCTGTATTATTCCTGTATTTGAGAAGGAAGAATGTGTTCTGTATTACCATCATACGGGACCGCGAAAATCCCGTATTTCATTCTATGCTTAAAGATTGTATTTTGAAATTCATGCGTGTGCATTTGGCATTTTGATGAGGGTATACTGGTCACGTGGTCATGTATTGCGATGCGGAATATTGACCTCCCTTGGGGAAAGCATTGTTGCTGTGTTAAAATAGTTGACTCAGTAGTAGTGTAATGAAGGCAGGCAGAGCATTGTTGCGGCATCCATTTATGTTTGAAGTCGTGGACGCGTGAACATTCTTGCAAGTGCATTAGAAATTCAGAGAGAGCATTTTCGTGCAATGATCTTGTACGATTTCAAATGTGGCTTAAATGAAACAGCAACTTGGGCGTTTGAGGGGTGCTTTTGGGGACTACTCTCCGTCAAGTGCTGCTGTGTTCCGCTGGTTTGAGAATTCAAGAGATGAAGAGAAGACTGGCAGACCAACAACAGTGGTGAATGAGAGAAACATCACCACTATGGAAATAATGATTAGATAAGATCCAAGACGCAGTTTTTAAAGGTGAAGGGAAGAGTGGCAGATAAATAGTAATGACCGAGAAAACATTTACATTATGGAAACAATGATTAGGGAAGATCTAAGACTAACATACAAGGACATTGAACTGGCAATAGTGATTATTTCGCAAGAGTTTCAACTATCCTTCATGAACATCTTCGTGTAAAAAAAATCTTCAAATGGGTGCCCATAATTTATCTGAAGCTCCATTGAGTGGAATGGTGCCAAGAAATGCTGCAAAGATTTAGCTGTGGAAAGTCCCGCCGTGTTTCAGATATTGTTACCGGTGACGAAATGTGGATAGATCAGTTTGACCCCAAAACAAAACCTCAGACCTCCATTTGTGTGTTCCCAGATGACCAACCATTTATTATGATTACGATAACAAGGGGTACCGGAATGAAAATGGTTGCTTCTTTCTTCTCCACAAGTGGCCATTTGGCAACAGTTGTGCTCGAAAATTAGAAAACTTCTTAGTTAATGGACCCCGCTATACTTTACTTGGAAAAATGTTTGAATATTTTGTTTTTCCTCAAAAATAGCTCTTACGATTATGATTAAAATACCGCATATTAAAAATATTTACATTGCAAATAAAATTTGGGATTAGCCTCTGAAGACCTTTTCATTCTGGATGGTTTTCCATAACTGGCAAACAGTAAGAGATACACAAAAATGTACCACACAAAAAATGTGAATCTCGTTAAAACACCAGTTTGTCATATTTTTTAAATAAGAGTTAACCGTTTTCGAGATATTCCTTGTTGGTTACAGTTTTAAACTAAGTACTTAAACTTTTATCATACGGGAAGTCATCTGTCGTTTCATATCTCTTTGTATTACTCCTGGACATGCAAAGAGAACCGAACATTTAAAAGATTTGACTATCGCGTCAGCCTAGTGTATGTCCATATTTCCCTACTGCTTTGAAGGAAGCAATAAAACAGTTTCTGCTAATGTTTATCTCGATTAGCATGATGTAGATAAAAGGCGTTAAAATAGTGGATTTGCTGACTTAACTTTTTTCATTTATTAACTCGTGCTTTATTTAAGACACTGTTATTTATATGTGCGGGAATAGTTATTCATAATGTAAAACTATTTCAGGACATTCGTTTTAAAGGAAATTTATGCCACTTTTTTTCCGAACTTGAATTAAAAAAATCTGTTGTGTTCCATTCACGTGACTTTCTCTACATCTCTGTAACAAATTATCGTTAAAAAGCTTATTTTTCTATCTACTTCATGTTAATTGAGATAAACAAGAGCAGAAATGCTTTCTTGTAAGTAGGGGAAATATATAGGAATACACAGGCTAAAACGAAAGTCAAATATTTTAAAAGCCGTATACCATGTGGATGAAATCCATTTCTATGCATTCCCGTATGCGCTGAGATTTAAGTATTTTAAAACTGAAACCAATAACAAGGAATATGTATATATATATATATATATATATATATAAAAGTCTACGAAAAAAATGTATATAACATAAATTGTGTTTTTTAACGAGATCTACATTTTTTGTAGCAAGTTTTAATCTATCTCTTACGGTTATGCAAAATCCATCCAGAATGAAGAGGTCTTCAGAGGCCATTCCCAGAAAATTCAAGATATACGATTTATTTGCCGAGTAAATGTCTTCAATATATGGTATTTTAATCAAAGTTGTTAGAGCCATTTTTTATAAAATATTAAAAATTGAAAAATTTTCCATGTAAAGGGTAGTTTGAAGTGGCGGGGGGGGGGGTCCTCAAAATTTTTGTTTCGCATCCTTGAAAGATATTAAACTTTTGGTATTTTAGCCACTTTTTGTTTTTGAGTTATCGTGTTCACAGACACACACACATGGACTTTTTTTAAAAAGCTTTTTTTGGATACAGGGGACTCTAAATAAAACGTATATACCTGGTGAAATCTTGGTATGAATTGTTGGGTGTATTACAATACCTTCTATATACACTATGTGCTTAGTTTGTGTAGAGAAAGTAGAAATCTACTGATATCAAATCGCTCCGTGTCCTAAGAGGGTACGCGCCCTCCAGGTTGGGAACCCCTAATGTAAAGCTTCCAATAAAGTCAATGACATCCAGATCGCGTCGTAGTTTTGGCGCGACACGAAATCTCTTGCATAAATGGGGCCTAAGAGAGCTGGGTGTGCGCCAGGTGGTCAAAAAGCACAGAATTGCAGCCCCTCAGTTAATGCGGCAAATCATATGGTTAAAATAAACTGCAGGTGGGAACTCGTGTGCGATTGTTATAACCACGTGACAACGGAGCAGACCTTTTGACTCAGCCGTTATTTTTAAGCGTTAGCATGGAAGGAGATGCCTCCCCAATATGCCCGCCGGCCCTGACATTACAGCCGTTTTAGAGCGGAAGGACGAACTGAATATCTTGGCTAGAGCAAGCAGCAGCGTACCTGACCTCGACATCAGCAGCCCGGAGCCATGACTTGGCATCACCGCTCGTCGAGTTCACCGTACCGTCACAATGTAGCAATTAATGAGATTATGCTGGCTAGAAATAGAGCGGTTAATCGAGATTCCCATCGGGCTGGGTCTTTGTGGTTTCCTGGATTGGTAGATGAATGCTGTGTCCATTTTCTGCCCCATCAGTTTCAGCGTTGTAGAACAACCCACAGCGGTTGGATTTGCGCCTTAGAGACATTTCTGTATGGCTTATCGGGACTGCTGGGATCCTCTAGTTTCCTGGCACTCCCAAGTTGACAAGTTCAACCCGAAGTTCGGTCATGGTCGGGGCGAAATTGTGGAAGAGACCACATTTGGAAACATCGAACATTGAAATGCCTAGGGCCCTGAAAGCTGTCAATGAACTTGTGCAAGCAATAATCAGAGATCCGTGACAACTGTTTTAGATCGAGAGAAAAAGTCAGTGTTTGGAAAAAAAATGCCGAATTTTCAATAATGCGTGAAATACGAAATGTGCTACGAGGTGTTGCTACGGAAATAATTGCTGATGGAGTATCTTACCCAATTGTCAATGTGGAGCGAAGTTTTTCAAACTATAAAGCCTGTTTACGTGCCAATCGCAGACGATCCACTTTTAAGACGTTACGAATGTATGTTGTCGTGCATTGTAATCTATGTATCTTGAGAGAAAATGAAATGGATAGTGATGTTGATGACTTGTAGCACAACAGCAATTGAATGTATGTAAATTTTAAATTGTTAGTTCTCGTAATCAGTGGTATTTATGCTTACCACAAACCCAACCTTAATCGCCTTCCACTGCTAGTGAAATCTTCAGTCGACCACTGGTTTCCTTCTATTAGTACCACTCCGTAATACTGCGTTATCAACCATCACAATTGTATACCATGCTGCGATAACTTCGTTTCTGTCCCACTATCGGTCCCCAAGAATGCTATTCCTAGTGATGAAAACATGCACAGTCCCAGTACTCCCAGCGGCACAGAGAATCCCAAGCTGGTGCCAGGAATCGAAACTAGGTCCTCCACTACCACTGCACTAACGGGACGAACGCTTCCAGATTGCGACTGACTAGTGTCTGGATTATGTGACTTAACGCGATGTAAGTAAAGCCTAATACATTGCATTAAAAGGAATTAAATTGAAACTGGGTTTTATTTATGGACGCTCTTTAACTGGTGCGGTTCTTAGCGTCCCTGTCTATATGGGGCTTAATTTTGCTCAGGTCCCTTTATCAAACTTGAGATTCTTTTATGTGCCGTAAATCTACGACACGGGACTAACGGCTTTACTTACCCTCTGAAGAAAATCATATTCAGGAATTTTATGCCCGAAAATTGCTATACCCTCCTATGGGTTTGAACCCGCGATCTTGGGAACCAAGGCTAGCAAGTTACCCCAAACCTAGGAGGACGATAGCATTAAATGGAGGTATTTAGGGTTGACTTGCTCAAGAATTCAACTCGAAGATCGGTCAATGGCCGGAACGGAATTGTGGGAGAGACCACTGGCCGATCTCGACATTTAGGCAAGGATGATACCGCGGCGGAGTCAAACCTTTCTTTTCCTTTGCTCTAACCGTTAATTGCAAGAATCATTTTGCTACATATGCCGTTCTTCCTCTAATTGGCAAACCGGTATTTATATCTTTCACCGGCACCCAACTGAAGCGACTTGAACAGCCGTGACCGCTAGTGCGATACGAAGTGGACTGGCCATCCATTGAAAGTCAAACGTCGCGAGTTTGAGTAGGGCGACTAAAGGATGGTAAAGGATGGGGAGAGCCCGAGTAAAATAACCGGTGTGATGGCACGCTTGGATGTTGACGGGGTTACATTTGACTGCAGTTGCGTGGATTTTGTTCTGTTTTATTTAAAAAACACTACAGTTTTATTGCAAAAATATGAGTAGTTTACAATATAAGACAACCCGCTGGGTAGTGTGGTGGTAGCGTGTCTGCCCCACATTCAACAGGTCGTGAGTTCGAATCTCGCTTAGGATGAGATACCCGGACAAGGGGTTTTCCCTTATCCTGAGAAGACGAATGTCGAGAACTTTAAGCTCCATGGACCCCGAGATCACTTGAGCATCATTTCACCAATTTCATCCATCGTCCGATATGACCAACCAGGTTCAAGGACGTTTCCTTTCGTATCGTTTCATAATCGACTTACCCACCCGTATATGTAGGACTGATTCCCCCTAGGGTTCAGAAGCCTGTCGGGGAGCCAACGGCACGAAACCACAGAATGGAGAACCTGTTACGAGTGGTCGGCCTGTAGCCATGCAGGAATATGAAGTGGATGATATGAAATTGATGATAGGAAGTGATGATGGAGCAATTGGTGGAATGAGTGGCGTAACCACTCACCCCTCGGCGCTGCCTCAAGGACGTTAAGCTACTAAAAATATATGAGGCAGCTATAACTAGTCTAATAGGAAGTTAGAAAAAACTCCATTGAAAATATTAAAAACTTAGATTAATCATCCTTATTGCATATATGCAACATCATGCAATAAAGGGTTAAGTGATGTCTTGGTAATTACAACCACTCTGTGTGAAGCAGTAACATGAAGTAATTAAAACCTCTACCGAGCAAGAATCATTTCTGCTTCATTAAGTTATGTCTATTCTAACTGGTCTCCAGTTTAGCGACATTTCTTAACGTTATGTCCCGTCACGTTAAGTAAAATTCATGTTATTCCGCCATAAGTCAGGGCTAGTCGCTTCAGAATTGGAATTGGTAGGGCCCCTTCTTGCAGCAGCCCAAAATGGGCGCATGTACATATGTTCACCTCGGGTTTTGCATGGATTTAAAGGAGTGAACTGATTACTGCGTTGAGAACATCAGTGCCTTCTGCATCACCATATCGAACGCTGACGCAGACACGTCACAGGGAAGAAGTTTGAAACACGCAAACCGTGCAACACGCTAACGCCCAACAGTTCCGTTAGCTCACTTTCCGTCTCATTTGGTCTCTTACAAAGGAAGAGAAAATACCACATTGTAGAAACAGTTATAAAACCTTCTTCTTGTTAATTAAGTACACATAGGTATACCATTTCGTTGTTAAGTTGTTATAATAAGAATACGGTAAATGCGATAGTCAATTTTTAAACATTTGTTGTGTTCCATGCACTTAACTTTTTACTTTCTCAAGCACGTATGTACAACACTCCACTAGGACTGCCTCCGTGATCGAGTGGTCAGTAAACTGACTTCTCACCCGGAGGTCCCGGATTCGATTCCCGGCTGGGGCGGGGAATTTTTCTTTAACGAGAATTATTCCCCATCTTACACAGAGCCTAGAAGAAGTATGAATGTGTGTTTAACAATGTAAAATGATAAATCTAATATGCTAAAACCTACAGTAATAAGAGTTGTTTCACAAGCTATACAAAGGAAATAATAATAATAAAAAAAGTCTGTTAAATACCAAATTTGGTATTTAAATTCGATATTTGATGAAGAGTTTTAAGAAGATTCCCCCACTCCCATCTACATGAAACATTTTCCGAAAAATGTTATTTTCTCTAAAATGGTTCTAACGATTTTGATTTATATATCATATGTTTAAATATTTTCATGACAAAAAAAAAAGTTTATCTTGAATTTCCTGGGAATAGCCTCTGAAGAGCTCTTCATTCTTGATAACTTTTGTAGCCGTAGGAGATGGACAAAACTTACTCCACCAAAATATAAATCTCATTAAAACACACAATTTATGTCATATAGATACTTTTTTTTTTATATTAACCATTTCCAAGATATTCCTCGTTATTGGTTTCAGCTTTAAACTAATTGTAACTTTTCTCAAGCAGAAAGTTGGCTTTTGTTTCACCTCTTTTGTTTTTACTCCCTGGTAGGAAAAGAGAACCAAATTTCAATTGTTTTACATAGCAGTGAGCTTTTTGACTATCATTTTAGCATAGTGTATTCCTTTATTTCCCTTCTACTTACAAGGAAGCAATTAATAAGGCCATTTCTGCTAATTCTCGATTAGCATGATGTAAACAAAGCATAATCTTTTGTTTGTAACAAAATTCACACAAACTTTGAAAAAACACTCATTTTTGCACAAAATAAAAACTTGGCAGACCTAAGGATAGAATATGAAAATAATCAGATTGCAGAAGCCTGCAATACAAAATTCCTGGGTCTTATGATTGATCGTAACATGAATTGGAAACACCATATTGATTATATCTTACCCAAACTGAGCTGCATGCTTTGCAATCCAATCTTTAATTCAGCTTATAAATAAGAGCATACTAAAAACAGCTTATTATGCATATTTTCATTCATTGATGATCTATGGAATAATATAAAAAGTAATAAGAATAATTGCAGGGGAAAGATGATTAACTCACTGCAAACCACTTTTCAAAATGTTTGGACTTTTACCATTAGCCTATGAATATACTTTAACCATATTGTTATTTGTAATAAATAACCCAGAAAAGTTTACAAAAAATGCAGATATTCATAACAAAGAGACCAGACATAGGCAGGACTCAACATAGACCAACAAATAATTTGCCGTTATTCCAAAACAGGTTTTACTTCAAAGGAATAGTTTTGTTTAATTCACTTCCCTCTTCTATAAAACAATTGCAAATGAACAAAATCAAGTTTAGATTAGAATTAAAAAGATACTTTATTACTCACACAGATGAGTCATCTTAAATACCAGTTACAACATGGCCATTATATCAAGCGAACCAATCAGATGTTAGCTTCATTCCAGCTCTTATAAATACCAGTCTCCGCAAGCTCAATCCATCAGTTCACCCTGAAGACGAGGAAAATGCACTTCTTCAAAACGTTGGTATCAAACCAAGTTTTTACCTGGTTAGAAGCCCGAGAAGATTTTGAATTAATATATTAGTGTTTTTTGTTGTGTAGCTTAGCATCCTTTAACCTGGTTGGTCATATCAGATGATAAATGAAATTGGTGAAATGATCTCGGGGTTCATGGAGCTTAAAGTTACTCGACATTCGTCTTCTCAGGGTAAGGGAAAACCCTGAAAAAAAAACCTTATCTGCGTAACTCACCCTAAGCGAGATTCAAACTCGTGATCTGTTGAATATGAGGCAGACACGCTACCACCACACTACCCAGGTGGGCTATATTAGTTATTGTTAATACTTTGAGCATCCATTATCACAGTATAATTATGACTTTTATTTTTCTTCTCTGGAAAAATAATCATGATTATTTTATACTATGTGTAGAATTACAAACAGAAATACATATGTTAAATTTGGTCACTTGCATTCATAAATGTTATAATTATAAGTAAACATGAAATGCATATCCTAATGTACAAAGTTAAAGGTTTTTGGAAAGGAGTTAGGAGAAGATTTGAAGATATAGAAATACAAACCCTGTTTACTGATATAGTTGAACAATATGTAGGTATATGATAAAAAGTATGTGGGAAAGAGAAGAATATGACAAACTAAATAAAGAACAAAGAGAGTGTATAGCATGGGTAAAAGCGGGTGTATGGAGGCTGAAAGGGATGGGAAAAGGTTTTCCACAAAAACAGTGTCCAATATGTGGCAGAAAAGATATAGAATACCTACATAATGTTTGAGTGTAAAGGGACAGAGCTATGGAGTAAAGAATGTATAAATGTGAAATAGCTTAAAATGGATAGAAAGATTGTATTAATTAAACTTTTTAGTAAAGACTATATAAAAGCTGGAGAGTTTTTAAATAAAGTTAAAAAGAAATGTAATTGGTCATTAAAAAGAGAAGTGAACAAGATTGTAAGGGAAATTAATGTGCAGGCTAGTAGAAGTTGTATAATGAATATGGTAAGCTAACAGCCTGGGCTGAACACTTAACCATATTCCTTGTATTTTTTATTTGTAAGAAGCTTAGTATAAATAAATGAATATTGTGATATGTGAATACTTCTGTCCATGAGTGTATGTAAGACGAATCAGGCAGTCTAATTCTAAGGTGCATAATCCGTTGTTATAGATTTTTAAGATGCTGTTCCTTTGTAAAAAAATGAGAAGTTAAACTTTGTATTGTAGCTTATATATAGTCACAGTTTGTTTTTCTTTGTTAGGTGATGCCACTTGAGAACAACATGAAATTTCCGAGGCACATCTTGGGACTTGGAGGTGTGTTAAACCAAGGCATGGCAGGAGTTACTCTCATATACATCCTCGTGGGATTCCTTGGTTACGTTAAACATGGACCTGAAACCTTGGGAAGCATTACTCTCAATCTTCCACTTGATGACATGTAAGTGCTACTGACAAATGTGTACTTAGCAATTAGGATGATGTATCTGCCAGAGAAGTGCCAATACAGAGCCTTTGTATGAATGGGTGGCCAGCTTAACAAGAATTTTCTTGGCACTGGGAAGTACACTGTTTGCTGGTAGAATCAGATATGAGGACAATGTAGAATGTTTTTGAGTTTGATTTATTCTGCGATTTGAAATATTTTTACAAAGCATCGTCAATTTTACAATGGATAAAATACATATTTACAATAAGAAATTAAAACAAGTTGATATAAATACAGTTCTGAGTAGATATACATAAAATAGCTATTAGCTAATTTTGGAAAGCTAATGGTAAATTAAGCATCGTCAATTTGGCAAGAGCTAGAAAACATATTTAAATTACCAATTTAACAAGTAGAACTAAATACAGATCTGAACAGATATAAGTACCTACATAAAATAGTCAACAAATTACAGTAAACAAATGTTTGAAAATAAAGTTATAAATCACTCATCTTGGTTCCATTTTGTATTCATCAATTGATTAAAAAGCATGTTTTATCAGGTAGGTCTTTATTGCATTAATTTTTTTCACTTCTTCTTGTAGTTCCTTGATTGAGTGAGGTAAATGATTGTATAGGACTTTTGCAACATTTTCAGTACATTTGGAAATTAATGATCCCCATAACCCATTTCTAAAATACTTCTGTTTTGTCTTTGTATTATGTTGATGAATATTCTTATTTTTTTTCTTCAATGTGGTTTCTTATTACATGTTAAGACATTCGAATATATATAAACAGGGTAGTGTGAGGATTTTTAGTTTTTTAAAACTACGTTTACATGACTGTCTTCTTTGAATTTTTTCCATTCTTATTGTTTTTTTCTGTAGTCTAAATATTCTTTGCATATTTGTTTTACCTGCTGCTCCCCATGTGATGGACAATGTGTTATAACTAAATAATAACGAAAGTTATCAACACAAAACTTTATTTACAAAGTTACAGTATCTTACTCTATTTTTCAACGCTATCTCCATTCTGTCAAGATATTTATTGTCACGTGGTAGCAGTTTTTCAATGCCAATGTTATATCTTTCTACTGCCAAGAACTTATTCGTTTTTTTGAATGCACAAAATGTTTGGCCAATCAAATTTTATAGGCAAATATTGCAAGTGTATGGTGATAATACAATGAAGGAATCTTCAGTGAGGAAATGGCATATAATTTATAAGTAATCAAGGAAGAACCAGTGTGTACAATAAAGACCGGAGTGGAAGTTCATAAATCACACTTTTAGACCCCCTGAATCCAAAAATAACATTTTTAGGAAAAGGGAGGGGTGTGTGTGGGTGGGTGTGTGTGTGTGTGTGTGCATGCGTGCGCGCGCGCGCGTTGGTATTTAAGCTCAGTGTCTTCAAAGATGTGACACAAGGATTTTCAGAAAAATCTCCCTTGTCCCAAACTATCCTTTACATGGACAATTGTTTGAAATTTAATTTCGAAGTGGTGTCTGGGCAGGTTTTCTCCAGGCTCTCTGGTTTCCCCCACCACTCATTCCACCAATTGCTCCATCACCACCTTTCCTATCATCTATTTCACTTGCATTTCATATCATCCACTTTGTAATGCTCATGCCTGTTTACAGGCCGACCACTGGTTCCAGGTTCTCCATTTTGTGGTTTCGTGTCATGGGCTCCCCAATAGGCATTTGTTTGTCAGTCCTAAATATAGGGAGGGTAAGCCAACTGTGAAAAAACCCTGAATTTCCAACATTCCATAACTAGGGTCTTCCAGAATGGTTCAGATCTTTAATGCTGTTGTCTCCATTAATGAAAGACTAGAACCATCATTGTACTACTTGCTTACTAACGACACCTTCACATACTCTTAGAGCCATGGCAGCAGCTTTATAATCCTGTTTCTAGTAGTGCTTCAGAAGGACTCTAACCTCAAACTTTATTGCCTTTATTTTAAAATTTTGTACTACCACTGTTGCATGACAACATGTAAAGAATTGGAATAATCATAGCACCCTATAAATAGTATTGATAAAAATGAAAACATATATACATACAAGATAAACCCAATTACAAAACTGACATTATTTATGAGACAGCCTAACATGTATGTAATTGGCCTACTTTACACTTGTTGGCTCTACTTGTCATGGCATTACTAATGCAAGTACAGGTCATCCTACGAGTCGAATGGATTAATATGGCCAAGACACTGCATTACTATGTAAATAATTGGGAATATTTGTTGGTATCTAATGTTGAGCAGTTGGCAGTGAAGCCATTCGCTCTCTTGCATTCCAGTATTTTGAAGTCATATGCAGTAGATGGTTTCCATCCATATCTTCTTTAAGTGTACAGAAAGGATAAGAGGAGATCTCACTATACCAATCCTGAATAAAGGAATGTTTTTATTCAACTTTTTGTAACCATTTAAAATTAGGCACCATAAATGGTGGTTACATCACCTTAGAAAAGAAGGGTATAGACAGGAAGGAAAATGAAATGATCCCCTAGGCCTGGAATACTCTAATACCATAGGGGTCGAAGAAAACAAGAGTTGAGTCAAGCAAGACTGGATAGGAAAGGTAAAAGAGGGGATCTGATATGTGGAAAGGAAGAAATATCAGCCCAGGTCAATAACTCACCCAGCTGACCAGAGCAGCCCTTCCCTTTAGTTCATCACATAATTTTGTTTAGATCGGTTCCTTTAAGTCTTCAAATTCTAGAAGCAATTAAAGGGTCTTGTTTCTATTATAACAAAATTGATATGTGATTACTAACAGCTGCACCACGTGAAGTTGAGGGATCGGACATTAGACTTTTGACCAGGTCGGTTCCTTTAAGCCTTCACTTAATTATTAAAGGAATTAAAGGGTCTCCCCCCCTGTTAGTAACAAAAGCCTTTCCGCAGCCATATTATATTTGTGTATAGTAGAGCACCATTATAATGGTATCTTTTAACAATGTGTCAAAATATTAAACTCTTTAAAATTCTCCACTTATATTTGATCTTTCTAAAGACTAGTTTCAGGGAGGTTCCTCCCTATCTTCAGCTTATTTATTCATTGCTGCTTCTGCATTATGTCTAGTTCCACTAAGAGGATGGCTGCCATCTCTTGTCTTTGTTAACTGCAGATTTCCGTCATACTTATGAATAATGTTGTTTTCCTATGTGTTTAGTTCCCAAGGTTGTTTTAAGTGTTTGATCAATTTATTTCTGATTCTATGTTATGAATCTCTGTCCAAAACTGATGGGCAATGGCAGATTTGTCTATGCATTTGAATCTGATGTTTCTCACATGTTCTGTTTTTCTAATGTCCAAATTTCTCCTCGTTTGTCCAAGTATATTTTGCTGCAATTCATTTGGTAATGCCAGATAATTTTGTTTCTGGTGTGCTATTTTTCAAAGGGTGGTTTAGTAGATTTCTGATCTATTTAAGTT
Source organism: Hymenopus coronatus (assembly GCA_030762935.1). Taxonomy (NCBI): domain Eukaryota; kingdom Metazoa; phylum Arthropoda; class Insecta; order Mantodea; family Hymenopodidae; genus Hymenopus; species Hymenopus coronatus. The sequence goes on along the minus strand of CM060898.1, from coordinate 14,850,513 downwards.
TATGTGATGATCTCTAAATAATTTCCTAAATATCCAGAAGTATCTTATTTGGAAAGTAAATTTATAATAATTGTGGGTGGAGTTTTTAACTTTTCTAAAGTGGTAGTTTCATTTAATATTTTCTGCATTTTATGTTTATGAATTACCTTATCAATGGAGTTCGAACTGAAATTATTAAATTTTGCTACATCATGTATGTGTGTGAATTCCCATTTGTATTTGGCTTCTTTTAGCGGAAGGTTGACTAGTCTGTGACTCAAACTGGGGAAAATGGCATATTGATGTGGTTTTGGGTCGAATTAATTGCATTTGATATAGTTGTCTACATGTGTTGGCTTCTTATAGATTCCAAATTCTAATCTTGATTGATTTCTCAGGATTTTTAAATCTAGAAATGGCAGGCAATTATTTGTTTCTTTTTCAGCTGTGCTTCTTTGCTACTAATAACTGCTTAGAAGGTGTTGTCAGCGGAGTGTAATTCTTGCAGCATCACCAATTGGACAGGGGAAGGAGATATCAAACTTGAGTTAAAATTATTAAAATACTTGAGAGTATGCGTATAATCATTAGCAAGAATAAATGAGCATGGTTTTCCTCATATATGTTAGCAGCAACAATAATAAGAATGTATTTTTGCTTGCAGAGCTGCGCAGGCAGTTAAAGTGCTGATTGCTTTAGCTGTTTTCTGTACCTATGGCCTGCAGTTCTACGTGTGCTTAGAGATCGCATGGAATGGAATTAAGAAGCATTTCCAAAAACGCCCACTTCTGGCTGAATATGTACTCAGGACTATCCTAGTTTTTACCACAGGTAAATAAACATCTGGCTTGTTATTTGTTGATGATCTTGTTGCAGAATCATAATTGTTATTGGATTACTAATACAATCAAAGCAACAAACAATTTTTGTAAGAATTAGAGTTAACTAATCTTAGTAAATCAAAATTTATGGTACTTTTTCAAAAAGGGGAATAATATGGGAGTTGGTAAAAAAGTATTGATTAGGGTTTTGCAGAATAAAATTGATCCTAAGAATTGGAAGGAGTGTTTCAAGAAACTCTTTAAGTGAAATTAGTGTGCTAATAGAGACAAAAGTACATATTTGTGAGGAAAAATTAGACCAGGAATATTGGAGAGTGGTTAGAAAATTAAAAAGTAAGTAAGCTAATGGAATACCAGGGGAATTCTGGAGGGTGTGGTATAAAAATACTGAAAGAAGGGTAATGTTAGGAAAACTGTTCAATGTGCTTCTCGAGGAAGGAAGGTTTTCACAAAATTGGAAACGTGGGAGTTATAACTCCATGGCACGACAGCTCACGGGGAACCTTCGCCTACCGCCCGGCCGCTGAGTCCCCCATCTCAGACCACTACAGACATCATGGATGGGGTGCAGTATTGGAGGGTGAGACGTGGTCAGCACCGCGAGTCCCTCCCGGCCGGTTAATGCGGTCCTCATGACCTGGAGCCACTACTTCTCCATCAAGTAGCTCCTCAATTGGCCCCCCAGGGACCTCACGAGGCTGAGTGCACCCCGGGCCAGGTCTCCCATGGGGGAAAAATCCCCAAGCCGGTACTTGGGATCGAACCCAGGTCTCCCGCTTGGTAAGCAGCAACGCTACCACCGCGCTAAGGAGATGACGTGGGAGTTATAGTGCCAATTTATAATTGGAAAGGGGAAATGAATAATCCAAGTAACTACAAGAAGAGGGAATGGTACATATACATTAATAACCAGGGTGTTAACTGTATACGATGCCAAATTCAGCAGCTCCAGGAAAGTAATTATGTATGAAGTTTGTAACTGAGAAGATGAAATCACCGACACCCGGTCAAGCCCGGCGACTTAAGCTGCAGCATCTTTCAGGCTTGTTGCAGCAAAAGCAGCATCACTACTACATAGGGGTGACAGAGGGTGTGTCCGGAGACTTACAAGTCTATGCTTAAAAAGTAAAGAAGTTGTTTAATATATACCTATAGAACATTTTTTGAGTTGAGTTGGATTTATTCTGCCATTTGTAATATTTTTACAAAGCATTGTCAATTTACAATGGATAAAATACATATTTACATTAAAAATTACAAGTTGATATAAAAACAGTCTAGTGGATATACATAAAATAGCTATTAAACAATTTTGGAAAGCTAATGGTAAATTAAGCATCATCAATTTGACAAGAGCTAGAAAACATATATTTAAATTACCAATTTAACAAGTAGAGCTATATACAGGTCTGGACAGATATAAGTACCCACATAAAATAGTTAACAAATTACAGTAAACAAATGTTTGAAAATAAAATTATAAATCGCTCATCTTGGTTCTGTTTTGAATACAAAGCATGTTTTATCAGGTGAGTCTTTATTGCATTAATTTTTTTCACTTCTTCTTGTAATTCCTTGATTGAGTGAGGTAAATGATTGTATAGGTCTTTTGCAACATTTTCAATACATTTATAAGTTAATGATCCACATAACCCATTCCTAAAATAGTTCTGTTTTGTTCTCATGTTATGTTGATGAATATTTCTATTCTTTCTTCACTGTATTTACTTTCTCTGTACGTTCTATGTACATAGTGTATAGAGAAGGTATTGTAATGCACCCAAAAATTTGATACCAAGATTTCACTGGAAATGCATGTTTTGAGACCTCCTGAATCCAAAAAAAGCATTTTTAAAAAAATGGCCGTGTGTGTATCTGTCTGTGGGCAGCATAGCAAAAATGAAAAGTCCGTTAAAAACCAAACTTGGTATTTAGGTTTGGTATCTTCCAAGGATGCGACACGGAAGATTTTCAAGAAAATCCCCCCACTCCCAACTACCCTTTATATGGAACTTTTTTCGAAAATGTTGGTTTTCTAAAAAATGGCCCTAACAATTTTGATTAAAATATTGTATATTAAAGACAAATAAAATGTATATCTTGAATTTTCTGGGAATAGCCTCTGAAGACTACTTTATTCTTGATGAATTTTGCATAACTACTAAACTATAAGAGATGGACAAAAATTTAACACACAAAAAATGTAGATTATGTTAAAACACACAATTTATGTTATATACATTTTTTTTGTGGAGTTGATCGGTTTTGAGATGTTCCTTGTTTTTGGTTTCAGCTTTGAAAAACTTATACTTTTCTCATACAGGAATTTGCCAACTCGTGTCCATACAAACAAACTTCAGTCACATAGCAACCAGCTTTTGGCTTTCACTTTAACCTATGGTACTCCCTTATTTCACTACTACTTACAATAAAGCAAGAAATAAGACTATTTCTGCTAATTTTTCTCGATTAGCATGAAATAAATAAAAGAATAAGCTTATTAACAATAATTTGTTACAGAGATATAGAGAAAGTCATGTGAATGGAACACATCAGATTTTTTCTGGTAGTGTTCAACGCCCAGTTTTACTACTTGTGGCACCGCAGGCAAATTCACTGTGGTTTCTTATTACATGTTTAAGACATTCAAATATATTTAAACAGGATAGTGTGAGGATTTTTAGTTTTTTAAAGCTACTTTTATATGACTGTCTTCTTTGAATTTTTTTTTCCATTATTCTTATTGCTTTTTTCTGTAGTCTAAATATTCTTTACATATTTGTTTTACCTGCTGCTCCCCATAAAAAATAAAATTAAAGAATTCCCAAATGGTAGGTGTGGACAGCTGATGACTTGCCTCACTTGATGAGATGTAGCCATACCATTCTGGAACACACTGTATACTAAAAATATCTAAATCCCTTTTGGGGTTCAAAGTGACATGAAATTTCATAGCAGTAGTGGCCAAAAAACATTTCAATACAAAAATCTGAGGTTTTTATGTGATTTACAAAACTGACCTCAGCATTATGTTAGCATTATAATGAGAAACCCAGAGCTTAGCTAAACAAAAAGAATCCCATTATTGCAGGAACTGCACTATTTGTGAAGCCAGCAGCAAAAGCATCAAACACTGTTGCTGACAGGAAAAACTTCCTATTTCTCACACAATGCAAATATATAGTATAGGTACAAGAAAAGTATAATTGCAATAAAAATTATAACTACTAAAATGTACTGCCACAATATTGTGGAAAGCAAAACTTTTCTGAAAGTTACAAGAACCTATTTAAATAAAATAGAAAGGATGAAATTAAAATGATTAGAATTTATGGGACAGTAGTTAAGGTTAAAATGCTCTATGAAGTAGATATTTGGGGTCTAGAGGAAGTTCGGCAAATATGTAGTTTATTTTGTATGTAAAAAAAAAAAAAGCTAGTAACAGTGAAGTGATATAAATATTAATGTAACGATTAATAATTTATAACAATTCTTCACTTTCTTTTTAAAATCCATAGGACTAGTTTTGCAATCAAAAGATCTATTACATAGTCAGCTAAATTTCTCTTTGCTCTTGTTTATTTACACTGTTATGGTTACTGCTACTGGGTGAATTGCTAACTCTGTAACCAAAACAGATTTAGTGAGAGAATCAATTGGTGGCATGTCAAAATTCTTTATGATTTTTATTCTTTAATGTAAAAATTTTCTCCCAAACCATTAAATCTATGTGTCTATTTAAGTGTTTTAATAATTTTAACATCTGGATTTATTTAATTTCTAAAGTGCTCCTTAAGTCTGGTTTCCAAAAGATCTTTGATCTTACCAATGTAAACAAGGTCACAATGTAAGCAATTTATTTTCGAAAAGATAGGTGAAGAATTTTTACATTAATATATGTAATTTATTTGTTTTATTTATTTATGCATGTAGAAAGCCCCAATGAACTGACAGCTTAAATGAGGGACTGTCCTTTGAAGGAATGTGGTGGTTGAGCTCTATTAAAACGGAAAAATAAAGAAACAAAAACTAAATTAAATTACAATAAATGTCAATATGCTACACTAGACAATGTTTTAATTAAGATTAAAAGACTTAACTACTATGTGCACACTTTTTCCTGGGCACTAGTTTAATGGGAAAGTGAAATCTACCACAGAGAAAAGTAAAAGAAATATTCTTTATTTTAACTGTTTTATTCACAAAATGCTAATGAAGTACATGTTTGTATAAACTTTTATGTTTTCACATTTACAGAATTTGATGATAAATGAAATATTTTTGCAGTTATATTGGCGGTTGCTGTACCAACGATCAGTCCATTTATTGGTCTAATTGGTTCGCTGTGCTTCTCAATGTTGGGACTCATTGTGCCATGCCTGATTGAGATCGTCACTTACTGGGAACATGGCCTTGGCCCTGGACAGTGGCGACTCTGGAAGAACTTAGTACTGTCACTTTTTGGACTTATGGCTCTATTCTTTGGTTCCTATACAAGCATACAACAAATTGCAGCTCTTTACATGACAGAGAAATCATGAAGCTTAGCTTCCTGCTGAAACTGAAGGACTTTTAAATTTCTCTCTTCCATTCTTAGATTATTGGTGCCAATAATAATGATGGAAGAGATATTCCTAAGCACTGCTGCATTCCAGTCTCTTCATAGAAAGAAAAAGAAAATGGACTTGTAGTTTTAGTAGAAGGAATGTGAGTTAACACAGAATAAAATGTCTCCTATGGTAACGTATTTAAAAAAAAGGCTTTTGTTAAAGCAACCAGTGAATTTGGTTGGCGCACAATTTTAAAAACAGCAAATGTTTTTTTGTGACAAAACATCTTTATAGCACAGAAGATTTCCTTCTAATTTTTTCATATCTAGATTGTTATTAGTGACCAGCATAATATGATCATTTTCCAAAATATTAATTTGGAAAAATAACAAAACAACCTATGGCTGAAATTTTTATATCCAGAGCAAAAGCAATGCCTGTAATTTTGAAGGTACTAATTTTAAATAACTTTTTTTATGCCAATTTAAATGTACCACTTCTGAAATTTCTTTCTAATGCAATCTCTTTTTACAAAACTGTACTAAGTTTAGAAGGTTCATTCATACCCCAACACATTATCTTAAAAATGTAAGTGCGCCAGTTTTAAATAAAGGATTACAATACTTTCTAAAAATCTGATTATACTTAAGAGAAATACTTGTGCAAAGACTAGTTCAGTACTTATATTTAGAAAACTTGTGTGCATAGAAAATGATTATTACTTTTTATTATCTGCTTGTTGCAGTAGAGGTCTGCATGGACTGAAATTCTCAGGCCTGGTTTGAATCAAACCTAAGAACACGTTATACTGTATCACACAGCCTGGTCTGAATCAAAGCCAAGAATAGGTTATACTGTACCAACTAGCCAGTTCTGAACTGATCCATTGGTCTGGGTAGCTCAGTTGGTTAGGATTGGCCTTCTAAACTCAAACCCAGCCCAGACCGATGGTTTTTAAGTGTGCTTAAAAGTGACAGCCCCATGTCGGTCAACGTACTGGCATGTAAAATAATTCCTGCAGGATGAATATATATTTTTTTTTAAATATGAATTGAGCCCAAAAATATGTTATACTGTACCATCAAGCCTGGTCTGAACCAAGCTGAAGATTAGGTTATATCACCTGGCCTGGCTGATTGATGATGATGATTATTATTGTTTTCATAGTCATCTCACCCTCCCTATATTTCTAGGACTGACACCCCCCTGAATTACAAGTGGATGCCTTGGGGTCAGAAACCTGTCAGGGAGCCATCGGCAAGAAACCACAGAATGGAGAACCTGGAACGAGTGGTTGTTCTGTAGCCAGGCAATGAGTGTGAGGAAGTGCATGGTATGAAATGCAAACAAAATTTATGATAGGAAAGGTGATAATGGAGTAATTGGTGGAATGAATGGAGGGGGAAACCAGAGGACCTGTAGAAAACTTGCCCAGATGTCGCTTCGTCCACCACAAATCTCACACGCGGGTGCTTGGGATCAAACCTGGGCCACCTAGATGGGAGGCGAGTGGTCTAACGACTTGACCATGGCACTGCCATTATTATTATTATTATTATTATTATTATAATAATAATACTTGGGTAAAATTTCCAGTACCACATGTGAATTTGTTCCTCTGCTAGGGAACTTCATAATGGATGCACTCAAGACCTTGTGTCCAATTAAAGACCCACTTTACAGAAATAGTGGCAGCTAAGCTGCCCCCTATTACTACTGCCTAGGATGTGGGTGGATGGAGGAAGGCAGTGCTTGTAGCAGCTGTACTATTGTAACGGTATTCTCAATTGGTTATCGAAGTGAGCATTTATATATTATTATTGCTATTAAAGCTTAAACTTGGGACCCAGTGTGTTCTGCAGTCAATTTGGACCACAAGTGTAAAGTAATAAAGGATAGCCAAGACTGCCTCCATGGTTGAGTGGTCAGCGAGCTGACTTCTCACCCAAAGGTCCCAGGTTCGATTCCCAGCTGGGGTAGGGAATTTTTCTTTAACCAGAAGTATTCCCTATCCCCTACTTCCATATCTGGAAGTATGTATGTGAATGTGTATGTGTTTGAGGAAAATAAAAATGATATAAACCAACGTAAAGCACCTACCGACGAGTTATTTCTAAAGCAGAGCCCCTGACATGACCTTAGATGTTAAAGGGGGATATATAAATGAAATAGTTAAAAAAACAGCATAGCCAACATGTACTACCTGTCCCACTTCATGTTACCAGTGGCGAACACTCACACTAATTCTTATGTCATACACTGGAAGGTACAGTGAGTATTAAATGAATGTGTTTACTTATCGCGTATGAGGCACCATCACAGCAATGCTGACATTAAGTAGGCGAGTTATAATAAATCCAATAACTATTGTCCAGTGTTAGCAAGGTAAATCAAAAGTCAACATAAATGCTCTCTATTAATATAATAATTGTAACCATTCTCCACTTATCTTTTTGAAATCCAAGGACTAGTTTTGCAATAAAATGAGCTGATGATGCAATAAACCATTTTATTGCAAAACTAGTCCTTGACTTTAAAAAATATAAGTGAGGAATTGTTACAATTATTATATTAATATTTGTATTACTTCACTGTTACTAGCTTCCTTTTTGCATTTATAAATGCTCACTGTTTATAGCATTGTGATGGACTGTGCCACGTGCTCAATCTAGTGACACCACTGACAGTGTTAGCCTGAACTAGAATGGGCTATATTCAGTGATATGCCTCTCTGTGGGTAGGAGACGTTTGTTGGCATTAAATAGAGGTCACATATTAGGTCCCAAAATCTTGAGACTAAATAATTATTCTGCTCTGGATGTGTGCATGCTGCACAAACCAAAAAATGTGATAAATTAATCTTTTTACTTTCTCTAGCATGTGTGTACAATGTACATAGTGGACAGAGAAGGTATTATATCCATCCAAAAATGTGATACTATCACCAGAAGTACATGTTTTGAGACACCCTGAATCCAAAAAAGGTTTTTTTTTTTTTTAAGAAACCTGTGCATATGTGTGTCTGTAGGCAGCATAGCTCAAAAATGAAGTGTCAGTTAAATACCAAATTGGTATTTAACTTCAGTATCTTCCAAGGATGCGAGACACAAAGATTTTCAAGAAAATCCCCCCCTCCCAACTACAACATTTTTCAAACATTTTTATTTTTTCAAAAATGGCTCAAATAATATTGATTAAAATACCTTAAGTTTAAGATATTTTTATGATAAACTAAACGTATATTTTGAATTTTCTGGCAATAACATCTGAAGACCTCTTCATTCTGGATTACCTTGCTTTGTTTGTATAACTGGCAAGCCGTTAGAGATAGACAAAAACTTGCTGCTCAAAAGATGTAGATCTCGTTAAAACAATTAACGTTATATATATTGTTTTTGTAGAGTTAACCATTTTCAAGATATTGCCACTGAAACTTTTCTTGTCTCTTGTTTGTTTACTCCTGGCAATCAAAGAGAATGGAATTTCAACTGTTTCACAGAGCAACCGGCTTTTAAAGGACTCATATTGCTTAACCTGTACATTCCCTTATTTCCCTTCTACTTACAAGGAACCAAGTAGTAAAGCTAATTCTGTTTATGCCTATCTCGATTTGTAAGATGTAGATAAAAGATTAATCTTTTGAATGCAAGGTTTGTTTATGAAACAGCTAGAGAAAGTCATGTGAATGGAACACTTTAGTTTTCCTTTATATGGAAAAGTTTCATTATTTTTGATTTTTCAAAGATGCTGCTAATGATTTTGATTAGAATTCATTCAATGCATGTTCTATCATGCCGTGTTGGCATATACTGGGCCACCATTACAGTAGTTTCTTGATCAAGGAAAATCTAGTTTGCTAGTTCGCCACTGTGTGTACATGACAGCGAGGGAACATCACTATAGGATGAAATCATGACTTGTGGATTTGAAACATAGTGAATTTAGTCCAGGGACCTTTTCTTTTAAAGTAAAGGGATTCTTTTATGTGCAAAAAGCATTACATGGAACCAACAGCTTTAATTCCCTAAGGAAGTTGTCCTCCATGATCTAGGGGTTAACTTGCTAGCTTCTAGTTCCCAAGGTCCTGGGTTCAAACCTGTCAGAGGGCGATGGATTTTTTCGGGCATAAAAACCATAGCAATGCTTCCTTCGGTAGGGAAGTATAGGCTTTGGTCCTGTATGATAGATTTACAGCATGTGAAATAACCTCAAACCTAATAAAGTGGTCTCTGAGCAAAATTAAGTGATCTTTCACACCCAATAAAGGTTGGGACACTGAGAACCATAGCAGTTGTAGGGTATCCATAAATAAAACTCAATTTAATTTTTTGAAGGAAGCTGTGCAAAGGATTTTACATCAAAAATATCCATCACCTTCTGCTGTATTTAAACCTACAACTTTGGGTTTTTGTGGTTAGCATGGTAGCTAACCTCTACTCCACAGAGGATGACTTGATTAGAATACAATATGTTTAAAATATTTATATGACAAACTAATTTTTCATCATCTTTATTTTCAAGCCTGACCCTATGCAGACTTCTGTGTTGCAAGGTAATCATCAATCAAAAAGGTGCACATGCAATTTTTATTAAGAGTGGAATTATATAAAATTATTCCAGGTTCTATGGTTTGTGTAATAAAATATTTCATAGAAATTTGTGTTTGGTTTGTGCTTATAGAGTACATTCCTCACAAGGGACCTTTTAGACAAAAAAAAAAAAAAAAGTTCTCTAGATTTTAGTTGAATACAAAAGTAAACCTGTTAACTAGCTGACCTTGGATTAAGTGTGGTACAGATAATAATTATAATTAAAGAAAGCAAACATTAAATCTACAATCAGTTTTTTGAAAAAAAAAAAAAAACAACTATTTAAAAATGAAGGTATTTATCTAATCTGATTGCAGTCTACAGGTTGCAATTCATGACAATTTTGATTTTTATGCCATATTTCATATTTTGCTGGTCTCTATAATTATCTATGTTCCCTATCTTTATTGGCAAGTAGAGAAAATGGAGATGTTATAAGTAAAAGGTTACAGGTTAAAATGTTAAATTAAACAGTATTTTTTAGTTGCTTGGATATATTTATGAACCACAAAAGCAGTAATTTAATTGGATTTATAATTACTGTGGCAGTTAATCTGCTTGGGCCAAGTGCAGTTGACAATTATACAAGCTCCGTCCAGAAACGTGGGATGTTTATAAATACAGCCAGCTTAGTGGACATTTATTCTATCTTAAATACATTCTTGAATGCATTTTGTAGTGAAATATTTGATGGGCTCGAAACAATTTGCTTCGATATAACAATATGACAAAAAGTTCATGAATCTGTTAGTGACATTTCTTAACTATGAGACAGTGATTGTTTTTCCAATTTTTAGTGTGCCTCCCTCAAATTTACAAAACCCAGAAATACTGTGCTGTTCTTCCTATCTAATTCTTTATTATTAAGAAAATGAAGCCCAAAATAAGAAACCCAATTCTCAAAACTTATTTATGATAGATGAATTTGTAACAAATTATGTTTATAATGTGCTTTCATTTTTTAAGAAAAATATTGAACACTCTCTACAATGATTTATTAATTAAACCCTGTTACCAATTTCCTTACCATGAAACATCCTTATCTATTGTATTACTACAACTATGGCAATGTGGCCGAGTGGTTAAACCAATCACTTCTCACTAAGGTGGTCCAGGTTTGATCCCAAGTGAATGCATGTGGGATTTGTGGTGGACAAAGCAGCACAGAGGTAGAAATTGCTTTATTGAATAGAATAATTGATTGAATATGACTAGTTATATTATTTTTAATAATGATTTCATTTGTAGGTTTTCTTTGGGTTCTCCGGTTCCCCCCATTGCATTCCACTGGTGCTCTATCTTTGTTCCAACAGTGTCACTGCCTGCAATGACATAGTAGTAAAAGCGGGCATTAAAAACATGTGGTCACTTGAAAGTGTGACATTTGCACTAGCACATAGCACAAAACATTAACAGTAGTAGCTTCTGAGTTTACATTCTGGGTGTTTGAGAGTGAACAGCCCTAGAAATATGAATAGCTTCTGTTCCATAATAATTAGGATTACACACAAGTGGATACAACTGCAACCACTCACAAAACAAAAATGATAATGATTAAGTAGCGACGATAGTTCTGTGTTGGTCATCTTTCTTCATGCACTGAAGAGAGTCTATGCCCGAGCATCGTGTACCTTCTGCTAGCAGCTGGCAGAGCGCAACATGGCTATATTTCACAGACATAGCTTGTACTATTACTTTGATTTCATAAATGTTTTAATTTTAAGAAAATAAAAATCTGGGATGATGGGTGTGTGGCTCAATAATAGCGCATGGAAGCAAGTTAGCTGGTCCTTGTGGCTAGTGTATTTGTTATTGGTGCTCCGTCACATAGAGAATCGCAGGTTCGACTCCTACTGTGGGCATGGATTTTTCTGTTTGTGTAAATGTTGTTCTCTAATGCCAGATGTTTGATAATAAAGTCATTTGTCTTCTTGCACTGCAATATTTTTCAGAGATATTTTCATGGTCAGCCACTGAAGCACAGATCTTGATCTGAGTTACACAGTGGACAGTTTGAAGATTGATATATTCCAATCCTACACAGATGTTTGGCCAAACAGTCATGGCCTGTTCCCTATCTAAATGCAGCTACAGACAATTTGCGAGGTAAATCGGGAATTGAATGAGGGTTTTCATGTAGGGAATTCCATTTTTTCCCTTTTGATTGTATTATCAGATTTTGTGTATTGAAATCTGTGTAGTAGATTTAATGAATCTTTTGACAGAGTAGTATGCAAATTTGGTGACTTGTCTACAGCCACAATGCTGCCCTTCTTTGCCAAAGCATTAGCATTCTCATTTCCCAGGATTCCACAGTGGGATGGTATCCATTGGAATACTATTCTTTTATTGAGTGCTAACTGTTGGGAGAGCATTTTCGTTAGCTCAGAAGATGTGTATCTAGAGACTATTAATAGAACAGCTGCTTTGGAGTCTGATAATGTAACTGCATTCTTGAATTCATTAACGTGGCATAGAAGATTTCTGACACTTTCACTTATTGCAATGATTCTCTATCAAAACTTGTTTCATATCCAAGAGATCTATAAAGTGAGAAGAGACAGCATGTAACACCTGCACCGGCACCTTGTGCTCTGGAGATCAAAGTTCCGTCAGTGTATATATGGAGCCAGTCCTATGGAGGATACCTAATGTTAATAGACCTGTCGACCAACAGCAGACACTCTGGGGGTTGTGTATGAATGAAGTAGTCACCAAAACATTAAAATGTGGTGTTCACTTAAATCGTCCACCACTTGCCATTTTCACTCCAATATGTTTGTGTATGTAAATGGTAAACTAACAGTAAATAAAAAAACTTGGGGAAAATAAACCGGCAAAATAGTTTTTATGGCACACAAATATGATACTCGCCAATCTCTTATCTTGTGTCTTTCCTGTGGCAAGATCTTTATTGTTTCTTGTTTTCTTCCACTTGAAACCCTTGTAATCAAAGATAGCTTTTAAACTCGTGCTTCCCCCTTTAAAGTTATTGGAATCTTTAATTTTTAGGAGTAGATTTCTTCTCCTGAACATAAAAGTTGTAAACTGCTTGCCGAATTACACACCTATTGGTGCATGCTGTACCTTTCTGGATGTTCCATAGAGGTCCCTTGTTCCTCACACTTTTCCCCCCTCTAATTATTTTATGTACTGTTCTCTTATGTTGCTACACTCACCCTCTCTTGCACTTTCTTCAGTAGTATTAGAATGTTGCCAGAAGCTGCTTCCCGTTCATGAAGGAATGGACATTATTAACAACATGTTTTTGGCTGTGCAAGGTTTTCCCACCAAGTTTGCTTTGAATGGGAGGCATTTTAGACAAAATAAGGTAATCAATAGTGTGTTAATGAACAATACCGAAATATTTTCACAGAATATGTAGATTACTTTAAGTAATTTGAGATAGGAGACTTATGGCCTGTTTATTGAAATTTCAAAGTAACAGCTATAAGTTTCTGAAGTGCCAGTATGCCACTGGCTAATTTATCAACCATTTGAGAGCATAACACGAAAAACGAAGGGACATATTACAGGCATACCTCTCTAGCGTAGTGGTTATGATACTGGCTTTCAAGTGAAAAATAGTTTCCGAGTTCGAGTCTCGTTCACGTATCGTGGCACTTGTCTGGGATGAAAAAAATAATAATAAAAAACATTTACTCTATGGCAGCAATTGAACTCATGACCTTAGGCATAGCAGCTTCCCGCGTTATGCATTAAGCCACCAAAGGAGTTGAAAAAATGCCTCCACAGTAGGCTACATAACTCGAGAACTTAGTTAATGAATGCTCAATGTCGCACTGTCAAGTGATTAGTTCGAGATTTTTCACATTTTTGCGACATTAAATCTTGAGAACGCTAGTAATAAGCTGCTAAAAATCAATATTTCTATTATTGGGCGGCAGTTTTAAAGACATTTTAAGCCATTTTTTCAACCTGCTTTGCTTTAACACTGACTTATCAGCACCTGATACCCACACGTTTAATGCTATGTAGCTGCGTTATGTTTATCTGGAGACCATGCATTGCCGATCTCAAATTAGTTACATCAATTCATGCACAATTGGCAAATTATTTTGGTGTAGTTCATGAACACCCTGTATGTACATGTGTGCACAAGATACAAACACTAATCAGCTATGCGATTAACAATCAGAGCTTCTGAAACTTGTAAAAGCTTAACCTGCCAGGACTGAAGTGGCAGGAGATGGACGGATGTTACACAGTTAAGGCTCTCCATGATTCTAGCCATTTCAATATACTGTACATGGTTGGGAGTGTAGACTCAGCATGTGGACTCTAAATGACTGCGCACCCAGTCTTCACTGGCATAGAACCATCATCCCTGCTGTACTAATGCATACGAGGTGTGATCAAAAAGTTTCCATAATTAGTCTATAAACGCAACACGATAGAGCTCTTTGATTTGTCTATTCTACATTGTCACTCTCAAAGTACTCCTTATATTTGTTCCAGCGCTTTTGTCTGTTGGAAGTGTCTCTGGAAGTCGTCATCGGTATACTTGGAGCTACATTTTAAGTCACAGGAAAAAAAAAAAATGTCTGCTGGAGCCAAATCTGGAGAACAGGGGGATGGGGAACAGTATGCATCCTATTTTTATCAAAAAATTGGTGGACAGAAAAGCCTTTGTGCATAGGCACATTATTGTATCACCATTCCTCTTGCCATTTGACTTGCACACTCTCCCTTAATCTTTGCAACACTTAAAAGTAACATTTGAGTCGAAATTAGCATGCTTCACTAATATCTCGGACATAAGCACTCTAGCAGCAGGGAGAAAAAAAAAAAACAGATTCAAAACCTTCACTTACCACCCCAAAATACAAAATACATGAGGAATTTCAAAAGATCTTCCAGAATTATAATACAATGCTAGCTCCATAAAACAGCAGCAATAAAAGACTCAATAAAATCAAACAACCAATGAAACATCTGCAAAGAGACCAGAAATTTGCAAAATCAACTGCGAAGATTGTGAGAAAATAAACATAGGAAAAACAAAAAGAAACAGAAACTCGTCTCAAGAAATACCTTAGACACACAAAATTCAAACATACAGAAAAATCAGCAGTAGCATACCATTTTTGGAACTCTAACCACATCATTATTAACACGACCATCTCCTGAGACACATGCAAAGACTCCGTGACCTTGATTCCTGGAAGAACATTTTTTTGAACAAATACAAGTCCTTTCGGAGACAATCCTCTGCATAGATTCACAAGATGTCCAGTGGGTGAGCCTCAAGACTCCAGAGCACTGCATCAAAGGATTCTGGAAGTCGAAGGTAGATGAAAATGCAGACAATTTCTGAAAAACATATGTACAGGTAATAGTGAAGCTTCAAAATGACTCAAATGTTACTTTTAAAAGTTATTTTACTTCACTATGTACCACTTCCAGCTTTATTATTTATAATTTGCAACACTTGATTCACTGTTTGACCCTATGGTACAAATTCTAATGTACAATTTCTTTAATGTCAAAAAACAATCATTGTCTTCATTTTGGATCAAACTTTTCTGGTCTTTTTGGGGCATGGAGATTGACTCTTCCATTGTGAAGAACACTTCCACAGAATCCTAATGAGTCAGCAATTTCTCTTATTGTAATGCACCTATCACTTCCCTCACCTGATTGATGTTTTCATCAGTTTTGCTGGAACAGATTGACCCTAACAATCTTCACCTTTAACTGATGTCATGCCACTTTTAAATTTTGAAAACACTGTGATACTCGAGTTTTGCCCATTACTTCCCCCCCCCCCCCCCCAACTGTTCTTAACATTTCATAACTTTCTGTTGCATTTTACTGAGCAAAATTTGATATTTGTTTCTTCTTCACGAGCATTCTCGCTACACAAAAAAATTGCAGCCAGTGCAAAACACACATTTACTTCAGGACCTCTCTATACTGCAAAGTTGCAGAAAGTCATGTAACTTCTCATTTTTATCAGGAGGGAATGCTTCCTGTATAGTCTGTGTAAGAATTGAAGACAGCTCAATGGCAACATTGTTATGAAGCCATTCTGGGTACTTTTTGATCATGCTTTGCTGGATGAGAGAAAGTTTAATGGCTTTAGATTTCAAAAAGTTAGCAACAATGTATTATTGCCCGAGTTAAACATGGTAAAATGCCATTAAACCTTTTCATCTGATCTACATATCTTGGTAAACCTTCAACGAGGTTATCTCAGGATTGCCTTAAAGGTTTACAAGTCATGTAAGGGCATCAAGTATGAGGCATGTCCAGAAAGTAAGTACCTACCAAGAAAATAAAAGGGACAGAATATTTTTCACAAAAACATTTGTTTGTACATGAAAGAGCATTCCTTTAAACTATTTTTAGACATAGTTGTGAACATTGTTCAAACATTTGTCATAGCAAGGAATCAACTTTTGTATGTCCTTTTCAAAGAAAGCTGCTGCTGCTGCAGCAGCAGCTGAATGTAATGTTTTGTGGAAACACATCACAAAGCATTCTCATTGTTAATTATCTGTTTTTGTGAATTGCCTCATTCACATGTTCAACCAAACCATCAGTGACAACAGAAGGCTGCCCACTCCATGCTGCATCGTGAATATTGGATTGTCCAGCATTGAATTGTCTGACCCACTTTCTGACAATTCCATTTGTCATTACATTTTCACTGTAAATCTGTAAAAGTTAATAATCGATTTCAGCTGGCTTAACTTCTCTTGCATTCAAACTACACATTAAGGAATGCACCTCACAGTCATCATGGTCAGATACTATTTTAAACCTTTTGAACTATCACTAACTGTAAACTAACACAATCCAGTTGTAATGGCATCAGTGGACAGACAATGAACAGAGATGAGTGCACGTGTGGAACTGCGACATTGGTGTTCCTGTGGCAATAGAACAAAATTGTACTTATTTTCCAACCATACCTCATTATAAGAGCATCAGCAAATTTCCTGTCATATTTTAAAAAAAACTATGAAATGAACTCTTTTTCTTCTCAGTTATTCTTTATTTTATTTAAGTTTTCTACATTTTCAAATTTATATTCCCTTTTGTTCTATAGTAAATTAGCAACATGCCTTTTAGTCTGTAAACATATCAGGATTTTTATTTCAAAACTGAAAATAGTGATACAAGGAACATGAATTAGATCATCTTTATTATCCAGTTGTACAGTTCTGTTGCACTGGCAGTTATGAATTTAAAAACAAACATATAAAAATACATTTTATAAGTACTTAAACAAATTACATGTCTTATCAAAACTGCCAGACAATATAATAAGATCAAACACTTCTATTTACCAGAGTATTATTTAAATAATTATTTCTCCAAAGGAGCATAGTTCAGCAGCTTCTCGATGAGGTCAACATGGCCAAGCAACATTCTTCGACAGCAGTACCTCTTCAAACCCAGTGCATCAAGGGCATCTCTGCACAGAAATAATACAGTATAAACATTTTATAAGATTACAAGTCACACAACATATTGTATAGGAGTTTAATTGAATGAGTACCTGCTCAACATTTTTACTTTCTTATTACATATACAAGTATGGGAAGAATTATATTTCACCCAATAATTTGATGTCAAGTTTTCACTAGAAGTATCATTTGAGGTTTCCTGAATAATACACAAAAATGAAAGAAATGTGATTTGTGCTGCTTTATTACTAGAAGGGAAACAAAGGAATGCACCAGGCTGAAGTGATAGTTAAATCTTCTAAAAACTGTTGCTAAGTGAACAATTGAAATTTGGTTCTCTGTGCTTGCTAGGAGTTTGAGAAAAGTTTAAGTGCTTAAAACTGAAACCAACAACTTGGAAAATCTTGAAAACAACTCTAGAAAAAAATGTATATGACATAAATTGTGTGTTTTAACCAGATCTATATTTTTTTATCCTTTTAAGTTTTTGTCTATCTATTGCAGTTTACCAGTTATACAACATTCATTCAGATTGAACAGGCTAATCTCAGAAAACTCAAGTTATACATTTTGTTTGTCATAAAAATATCTTAAACAGATGACAATTTAATCAAAATCATTAGAGCTATTTTTGAGAAAATCAAAATTTTCTAAATTTTTTTCCACATAAAGGGTAGTTGGGAGGGGGGATTTTCTTGAAAATTTTTGAGTCACAGGGACATAATGGACTTAAATACCAAGTTTGTAATTAATGATCCCTTTGTTTTTGAGCCATGTTGTAGACACATAAACACAGTAACACTTTTCTAAAAAGGCTTTTTTTCTTTCTTTTTTTTTTTATTCTGGGGTCTCAAAATATATGTTTGTGTGGGAGGCGGGACAGCATAGCTCAAAAACAAAACACTGTTAAATACCAAACTTGGTATTTAAGTTTGGTATCTTCCAAGGATGTAACACTAAGATTTTGAAGAAAATCACCCCACCCCAAACTACTCTTTACATGGAACATTTTTTGAAAATTTGGATTTTCCCCGAAAATGCCCCTTAACGATTTTGATTAAAATACTGTATGTATACAATATTGTTATGACAAACGAACTGTATATCTTGAATTTTCTGGGAATATCCTCTGAAGACCTCTTCATTCTGGATCATTTTTATATAACTGCCAGAGTTATACAAAAACACTACACAAAAATGTAGATCTCATTAAAACACACAAGTTATGTTATATACATTTTTTTTGGAGAGTTAACTGTTTTTGAGATATTCCAGATTATTGATTTCAATTTTAAGCCACTTTAACTTTTCTCAAACAGGAAGACATCTTTCTTCTCGTTTCTCTGTTTTACTCCTGGCAAACAAAGAGATTGGAATTTCAACTGTTTCACATAGCGACTGGTTTTTAAAGGACGAGACTATCACTGTATTTTCTTATTTCCCTTCTACTTACAAGGAAGTTAGTAATAAGACTAACTCTGCTTATGTTTATCTTGATTAGCATGATGTAGATAACACATTAATGTTTTGAATAAAAGGTTTGTTTACTGAACAGCTAGAGGACTTCATGTGAATGGAACACATTAGATTTTTTCCCCTTCTACTTACAAGGAACCAAGTAATAAGGACAATTTCTGCTAATGTTTATCTCGATCGTCATGAAGTAGATAGAAGAATAAACTTTCTAACACTAATTTGTTACAGAGGTGTAGGGAAAGTCATGTGAATGGAACATGTTAGATTTTTTTTTCTTTAAGTTAAATCATTTCAAGATATTCTTTGTTATAGTGTTATAGATTTCAATTTTAAAATACATATTCAAATGAGAAGGCATTATTCATTTTCCTTTCTCCTGGTCAAGCAAAGAGAATGGAATTTCAGTTATCATATAGTGACCAGCTCTTAAAAGATTTGCTTAAGCCAACTGCATTCCCTTATCTACAAGAACACAGGCAATAAAAGTATTTCTCAAATGCTTATCTCAGTTAATGAGAAGTAGAATCTGTCATTTTAGAAAGCTCTTTATTCCAAAATCATTTTTCAGGAATTAAAAGCAGGCAAAGAATAAAAGTGAAGTATGAATAGCTGTCACTATTGTGTCCACAAGGATGGCTGGAATAATACCCTTTCTAATGAGAAACATGTGCTACATTACACATGCTTCTTTTCAGTGGAATTGCATTTTCACAATTTTGGAATTCATTATATATTCAATAATACAGTATGTTTGTTACACAACTTGGCTGCCAGAGACGGCCCTTGTGACCTTCACTGCGTACGCGTTCTACATCAGTTCTGTTGTCACATGTGAATCAGTCTTCTGTTCTAGTCCAGTTCACACTTGAATAACATTAGGAAGGTTTACAAGTATTTAGTTTTGCATGAACTGCTTCCAAAATGCAGTATATAGCACCACAAAGAGTGTTTATGTACAATATGTATGTGCTTACATCATCTTGTAGTGATGAAACTAAATTTCCTGGTGTGTATGTTCCAAGTATAGAGACCGTTTGTTTGTTTGTAAATAAATTCAGGAAGATGGGATCAATTTGTGATAGGAAAAGAAAGGTAAACAGGTGTGTGCTTACAGAGCAGAAATTAGACAAAATCGGAGTAAGGTTAGAATGGTCACCTTGAAAATCTCTTAGGCATCTTGCACAAGAAACTGACATTTTGAAAGCTTCAGCATGGAAAGCAACAAAACTTTTAAAACTCAAACCATACAAGGTTACAATAGTCCAGGAATTTTCAACGTCTCCTGTGATAAGGTATGTTGTGTGTTTATTTTGATAATCCTTAATGTGATTTGAGATTTTATTTGACGTCCACGCATCTGTGACTGGGTAATGGGCCCCAAGTATACAATGCATGACCCAGGAGACAGACTGTGTAAAGGCCAAGTTTTATAGCATACTTACTGTATAATATAATATATATGCACCTAAAACTGGAAAATACCACAAAAATTAGAAGAAAAAGAAATTACCTATAATCTGCCTCACACAAGAATATTCCTGATGTCAATATAAGAGAGGGAATACAGAGAGAGATAGAGATAGTGACATGGAACACTCTTTGGTAACTGATTGGTGGAGTGAAATTCATGGGTGTTTTCTTTTATTTGCTATCATACAGTAACCACATCTATCAATGTAAATGGTTTTCTAATCCTCCTCATAACACATTGGTTTTGGGGAAGGAACCATACACAGATGTTTGTATTCATTTCTCTGCATCCTCCATACACACCACAGGATAGTGTTGCTGAATGAGGAGGTATTTACTGCATGTCAATAATTCACACCAACTTTAGAAACTGAAAAAGCGCTGGAGAAATGAGCGAACAGTGCAACGGGAATGCAACCAGTTATGAACCACTAAATGGCCATAGTAGCACTCTATTTTTCTTCACCATTTAATGTTAAGGGACTGCACCAGGTTATGGAGTCAATGAACAGTGAAATTCATAAATATTTTTATGTATTAACTATAACTTCCTTGCTCCTATAGTTTAAAATAAATACTCAAAAATGTACTTATTTCACGTATAAAGTATACTTTTACTGTCCCAATTCTTTAAAATGAACTAGCACATTACCTAATAATCCTTCTCGGAAGCTGATAATGGCATAATGATAATCTATCTATTGCAGATGTTGGTTATTTGAGGTTATGTGGTACATGAGCTAGCTAAAGGTGATTTTATCAGAACATGAAGATACCTCTGTCACCATCACATTGCAATTGCGGCACTCTTAATATATTTTATCAACTGATATTTTGGTTTAAGAGAAATGTAATGCACAAAGATACTAACAAATAAAAACAGCATCCTTGCTTTCCCACACTCTTCTTTGCTATTTCAGTATTTTCCCACTACCCTATGGGTGTAATGCCTTCCCTCCTTTAACTAATAGTTGCCCTCTGTGGTGTGATGGTCACCATGCTGACTTCATATACCCAAGGTCGCGGTTTAAACCTGGCAGAGGACAATGGATTTTTTTGGGTGTAAAAATTCTTAGCATGGCTTCCTTCAGAAGGGAAGTAAAGCCATTGGTCCCGTGTCATAGATTTATGGCATGTAAAAGAACCTCAAGCCTAACAGAGAGGCCTCTGAGCAAAATTAAGCGGTCTTTCACGCCCAATTTAGAATGGGATGCTGAGAACCACAGTAGTTAAAGAGCATCCATAAATAACATGCCATTTCCATTTTTTCCTTTACCTAATACCAACTCTATACACTCCATAATTGCACGTTTCAGCAATTTTATGATGATTGCCTGACATTATGCAGCAGACAGACCCTCATTCAGCAGCATAACCCACCACAGATGTGTCCTTCGCTTGTGAATGCTGAAAGGAACATTTACAACCATAACAATACACATTTTACAGAAGACAGTGCAGTTAAACACTTAACCTGCTGTTTAATAATATGCAGCTTAGCTTTGTACGATGATGAAAACTGTGGCTTCTCACTTTATACAGAAACTGGAAACTCTGGTATTAAAACCCGGGGATCAACTTGTAGGTTTCGACGTGGTCTCCTTATTTACCATGGTACCAGTTAAAGAATCAATGGAACAGCTGAAAAATGTTTTTCAGGATGATATTTTGGCACTATTTCATCAAGTTTTAACGACCACATACTTTCAATGGCAAGGTGAATTTTATGAACAGCTCAACAGAGTGGCCATGGGTAGTCCACTGAGCCCTGTAATAGCTAATTTTTATATGGAAATTTTTGAAGCCAAAGCTCTTGCTTCTGCTCCCCAGAAACCAAAGTGCTGGTACCTTTGTCATATGGAGCTTAGGCGATTCAGCCCTAGATGACTTCCTTTGCTACATTAACAGCATAAATTCACGAATACAATTCACAATGGAGAAAGAAAATTGTGATAGTCTTCCTTTCTTGGAAGTTCTCGTCACCAAAAAAAGTGACGGCACTTTGGTCTACCGCAAATCCACACACACTAATCGATATCTCCATAAAAATTCTAATCATCACAGCATCTTCGCCAGGAACTACAGCTCTTAGAACAGGCCCTTCATGCTAATGGGTACTCGAAAAACGAATTAAGAAGAGCCTTACATCCAAAAATACACCTGAAACACAAACACAGCAACAAAATCCCCAAAACAAAGGAGTGGTTTATCTTACCTTCATTAAACGCATCAGAGACCGAATTTCCAAGGTGCTCAAGACCCACAATATAGACACCATTTTCAAACCGACCAAACAAATATGCTGTTTCCTTCGCTCAGCCAAAGATCCCAGAGGCCCATTTGCATTGGCAGGTGTGTATCGCATCCCCTGTTCATGTGGCGCAGTATATGTGGGTACCACCCAACAGAGCATCTATACCAGACTTACAGGACATTGTAGACATTGCTGTCTGGGTCAACCGGAAAAATCGGTGGTAGCACTGCATGCTCTAGAAGCAGAGGGGGAACATGTGATCCATTACAACGAAACTGACATCCTCTCCTCCACTACTCATTACTATACATGTTTGCACCGTGAAGCTATCGAGATCTATAAACATTCCAACAATTTCAATAGAAAAGAAGAAACATTCAGATTAAATAAAACTTGGCACCCAGCCTTACAGAACAGATCAAACAAGAAAACACATGTACAATCAGACACAACACAGACTGCAATCCAGACCAATCAGGTCATGTGAGGGCGGTGCCTCCCACAGTATTTAAGCTGGCTGCTCCAGACAACGTACCAGTTGCTACTGAGAGGCACCGGAGATGTATACGCCATTGAAGATGCTTGCCGCAGACGCAGGCGAAACGTCTGGGGAACAAGAGGTGAAGCCCAGTGGACCACGGTCAACAAGCTCAGTTTTGTTTTCTATAAGTGGTTACAATTTTCGTTATTACTAGTAGTAATTATGTCAATAATTAGAAAACTATTACCTGACCTTTCATCAGGGTTACATAATGAAATGATATTTATTTATACACTTTAACAATAATTTTTGATACTTTTTGTTTATATGAGCATGCAAATAAGGAAGTACATATGCTTTTCTGGAGCACATTAAGTATAGTGCAGTGACATATAGGCCTCAAAAGACAAAATATGTGACTATGTGTCTATTCTGCTGTTTTTGTATTCCGTGCTTTATACATTGTTTTTTTCGTAGTATATAAACATGAGTTGGATAGGTAGTCAGACTGAAAAATTCAATGCCATAGCCGGGATTTGAACCACAGATCTCCCGGTCTCTAGCCAGTTGTTCTACCACTAAGCTACCATGGCAACATGCCGGCATAGTATTGAATTTCTCAACTGACTCACAAGTTTCCTGGTAAACCATAAGGTGATCTCAAATTATTTTGAGATGACAACGCCAATGGCAACTTACAATCTTGTAACAGGATTCATAGCATAGCCAGCTTTGGCTAGAGACCGGGAGATCTTTGGTTCAAATCCCGGCTATGATATTGAATTTTGATGACAAGCTTGGATCACTTAACATGGTACACCGCAGAAAGGCATTATTTTCTGAAAGGAATCATCACTGGTGATGAGTCGTGGACATACCACTATACATGCCCGAAACAAAGCAGGCAAGTATGGAGTGGAAACATACTGGTTCCCCAGGAAAGAAAAAATTCAAAGCGACTCATTCTGCTAGAAAAGTGCTTGTGACAGTGTTCTGGGATAAGTATGGTGTTTTATTGGTGGACTTTACCGGACACAGGACCGCTGTGAATGCTGCAGCATACATTAAAACTTTGGTGAAGTTGTATTGTGCCCTTCGTGACAAACGCCACAACATTAATACTGATGATGTCAAACTTCTTCATGACAATGCTCACCCCCATGTTGCTGCTGCTGTTTATCAGAAAATCACCAAATTTGGTTGGGAGGTGCTCCAACATCCACCATACACTCTGGACCTTGCACTGTTTGGACTTTCATCTGTTTGGTTCCATGAAGAACTTCCTGGCCGGCCAATGGTGTGTGACAAATGTGGAACTGAAATCAGCAGTGCACAGATGGCTATACTCCAGGGAAGCGGACTTCTACGAACAGGGCATATTGAAACTGGTATCATGATGGGACAAATGTGTTGAGAAAATTGGTGACTATGTCAAAAAGTAGTTTTTTTAACTATTAAACTTTTTTTGTAAAAAAATTATTGTGCGTCATTTTTCGATCAGTCCTTTATAAATTGTATTCCTATCTTACTACAACCATTCTTGGAACAAACTTAGTATCGAGGTGAATGCTGATTCAGATGCTATTGTTTATCGTACAGAGTCGCTTCTGATATTTAAGACTCCTTACCAAGCATACCTCACAAACCCAGAACACTTGCAAGCAATTTAAAAGCCATCAGTGTATCATCATGGAGCACTTTTGTGAATTTGTCGAAATGTGACAAATCCAATGCAAATCTTGAAACATGGCGAGAGGCAAATAAACATGTATTATTTTGCGGAATTAAGAAGGAAATCATAAAGCATAATTATTCTGTTACTGCACAATAATATTAAGGGCTGTCTGTAAAATAAGGTTCCTAAGGACCTGCAGTCACAAGGAATGCTGCTACGCAAGATTTGGCAATACAGGTTGAAGCTTGGTTCTCCCTCTCCCCTCCCCTCCCAGTAAGCTGAGTGTGACACTGTCTTGACATGGCAGACATTAGAGATGGAGTTTCCACTCGCTAATCCTGCCAAGTGCGAATTGCACTATGTGATCCGG
The DNA here is from genome assembly GCA_030762935.1 of Hymenopus coronatus. Classification (NCBI taxonomy): domain Eukaryota; kingdom Metazoa; phylum Arthropoda; class Insecta; order Mantodea; family Hymenopodidae; genus Hymenopus; species Hymenopus coronatus. The sequence continues at coordinate 14,825,391 of CM060898.1, read as the reverse complement.
TTTTAGTGTGAAAAAAAAAATTCTGTATCGATGGACATTCATTCCCACTGTGTGAAGAGTAAGGAAAACAGTGGATGAGCATATAACACATGAGCAAATATTGCAGAGAATTCAAAGACAGATGTCCATGATGAGCAGCATTCTGAAAGATCGGGATGATGATGATGAATGGGGTTTAAGGGCGCTCAACTGCTAGGTCATCAACGCCCTTAATATAAAACTGGGGAGTTAAAACACCTGAGGTGAAATAGAAAGATCGGGAGCTCTGCAAAATGATCCCTGATGTCATCAAGACCTGCATTCACAAAATTTTGACAGAACATTTAGGGTATACTAAGGTTTGTGCAAGGTGAGTCCCGAGAATGCTTATGGAAGACCACAGACAGAAACGTGTTGAAGTGACCCGTGAATTTCTTCAGGCCTACGAAACGATGGTGAGGAATTCTTGGACTGTATTGTCACTGGGGTCAAAGCTGGGTCCACTACATGATACTGGGGAAAAAAAAAAAAAAACAATCCCACCAGCGGAAACATCCAGATTCGCAGAAGCTGCAAAAGTTTAAACTTTGTGTGCTAGCAAAGTGATGGTGAGCATTTTTGTGCGAATTCCTGCCTACTGGTACAACAATCAATATGGACTGTGAGACGTTAAAAGAAACTTTGTCACACAATCCAAGACAAGAGAGGCATGCTCATAAAGGGAGTGAGTTTCCATCAGGACAACACTCATCTGCACATTGCTCACGTGACAACCAATCTCAACAATAAATTTGGACGGGATACTATCACACACCCTCCCTACAGCCTAGGCCTAGCCCCAAGCGACTACCATCTGTTCCCTCAGTGAAATGCATTTCAGAACGGAGAGGAGCTGCAAGAAAATGTTTTAAGCTACCCATGCAGAGCGGCAGAGAGCGCTATGATGCAGGCAAACAAAAGAAGGTACACCGCATGCAAAAATGCAGTGATCTGAACAGCGATTATGTTGAAAAATGGGAAAAAGTCTAAGCTGTCCAAAACTGTATTATTCAATGCCAATAAACATGTTATTCATTGTAAAAATAAATTGAGAACCTTATTTTATGGACAACCCTCGTAATTATATAAGATTTAATAAGTTCCTGACAAAGTCTTATGTGATTTATTGTCAAGAAGTTAATGCTGCTACAATTAGTGTTGCAAAACTTATGTGGTTGTGGCGTCAAACATGTGGCAAGTTGAGTCTGTTCCTCCTTGTTTACATCAGGATCATTCTAATCTGAGACAGAGTATAATAACAGAGTATAATAAATACTTACTTTTGTAATCTGAGACCCTTGGCAAGGATATGTACATTAGCAATGTCTATGATGCAAAAATTAAAAGATGACATGTCATCAGAATCCAGCCCCGTTTACGACCTACCTTTCTCATTAAGAATGTTGCAAATGATGTCCTTGCACTGCTACACATCTCTTGCACCTTTTAAGGAAGTTTGTGTTTACATTCCATAGTTCTTCCTGTGAAATTGCTGCAATTTCTCTTTTAAGATTATCTTTCAGTTCTTGCAGTGTATGTGGATTATTCTGATAAACTTTACATTTTAATTTCTCCCACAAGTAGAAACTGCATATGTTAAGATCTGGGGATCGCACTGGCCGTAATTCCCTCTTAATGATTCTGTCTTCAAAAATTTCTTCAATCAGCTCTAGAGAGAGATCAGCTGTATGTGCTGCAGTGGAGTCTTGTTGGAAAATTGCCTTTTTACATTCAATGTCAGATAATTCTTCAAAGAATGGTCTGAGTATGTTATCTCTATACCTCTGTGCATTCACCATATTTTCAAAAAATATAGGCCCTATAATTCTATATGCATTCATTGCACACCATACGCCAATCTTGTCATCCTGTAATGCTGTTTCATGCAGAAAGCTGGAATCTCCTGCATTGCAGTGCCTGTTGTTTTGTGTCACATCTCGACCTTGTAAATGAAACCATGTTTCATCTGTGAAAAAAATTAAGTGTGGATCAATAAAGCCATTATCAGTGTTATCCAACAACCAGCGACAGAAACTTAGTCTACTCACAGTGTCACACGGCTGCTGTTTTTGACTGATAGTTCATTTATTTGATTTTAACTTTAAAAGCTTGGTCGCAATCCAAGCTGAGGATGGCAAAATTCTAGCTTCTTGTACAAGTTTTTGCAAAGATTTCTTTGGACTTTGTTCTAATTTTTTCCCAATCTTATTGAGTTTGTCCTCAGTAAGGACATGGTGACACTTTCCTCCTGGCTTCTTACTGAAAATAGATCCTGTGACCCTCACAGTGCCACACGGCTGCAGCTCTTGAGTGACATCTGCTATATGCGATTTTAATTTTAAAAGTTTGGTCGCATTCCAAGCTGAGGTTTGCGAAATTCCAGTTTCTTGTGCAAGTTTTTTAGAAGATTTCTTTGAATTTTCTTCTAATTTTTTTCCAATCTCATAGAGTTTGTCCTCAGTAAGGACACGGCGACGCCCTCCTTGCGGCTTCTTATTGAAAAGAGATCCTGTGAGCCTCAACCTGTTCACCAGATAACGAACAGTAGATTTATGAGGGACAGGAACACCAGGGAATCTAATCATAAAATGTTGTGTCACTTGTCTGCAACTGTTTGTTTTCACAAAGGAATTGAACATGAAAACCCTGTGTTCTAAAGTGTACTGACTTTTTGGCATTTTAGCAGCACTAATATATCACTGTTTCAGGTGGAACATGAAGGTATCCCAGCAGATGAGTGTCCAATTGAAGGCACTGTGCATCTCCTATGTAAGCAGTTGACAACTACTGCAAATAAAACACATTTATTTAGAGCATTATGACATGGCATCTTAAGGGGATACTCTCGTAATAAATACAACTTCTACTCTACTAAACAGAACCTTACAAAAGAAAATGAAATATTTATACAGTGTCTGCCAAAAGTTTAAGGACACACCTAAATATCAGACTTTTCATTCCTGTGAAATCTCATATGTTTATATATGGATCAAGCGCATGTCATGATAGTCTTTCTTTGCATTTGCAGCAAATGGATGCTTTGCTATCACAACCACATCTCGGAGGTTGATAAAATAATGTTTATTTTTAGTGTCAGTTGTGGGTTTTACCTTAACCTTAGCAAATCGGGAAAATAATCTGGCATTAAATGTGAATAAAAAGCCTTCATACATGTTTAAATTAACCACTTTAACACATTGAAGCCCAGGCACTTCTTTAGTTTAAGGGCCAAGAAACCCATTCATGTCTACTTTTGAGTTATTATTTACAGTAAATCAATCAAATCTGCCAAAAAGTATGGTATTCAAGGATTTCTCAACAAGTAAGAAAATAATCATAACTTCCATATTAATAGTTTATTTTAAATTTACAACAAGTATCAAATATGAGTTTGAAAAAATCTGCATAAAGCTACTTACACTCCATTTATTGAAAGTTCAAAACACTCTCCCTCGGTTTCAGAATTTTCCAGAGCTTCATTTGTATACTGAACTTCAGCTTCAGTTCACAGAAATCGAGGAAACTGCAGCATTTTAATATTTAAGAACACAAAATATAACGGACAGATCACCACCTTCAAGGAAAATGGCGTGACTACTTGAGAGCAGCCAATATTACTAACTCTCCTAAATTTCCTAATAGTTGACTAAAGCGAAAACAGATGGTAGCATAAATCAGACAACTAAACGATAACTGATACATGTTCTTTGCCACATAGCCCAAGACCGAGTTGAGATCGTGGAATTGCATTAAAAGCGTTAGAAATACCTGCCCGAGCTATACTTGGGTTTGGGCTTCAATGTGTTAAGGAAGTCTCCCTCCATGACAAATCCATTTTCCCAAGTGCAAACATTCAAGAGCAAATTAATTTTTCCCATAAAAGCTGCATCATTTTTAACCAGTTTTCTTGACTGAGAAATCATCATATCATCCACAGTTTTAAAGATAGCAAGTTCTGGTTTGCAGCAGAAAACTTCCTTTTTGACATGCATTTGATCCATGTATAAACATCTTGAGATTTCACAAAAGTCTAAGGACAGGAATGAAAAGTCTGATATTTAGGTGACAGACACTGAACTAAGCACTACAAGACAAATTTTTAAAATATGAATTCTTAATTTTTCACATTAGTACGAGGGTGATTCAAATACAAACGGTAACTGTTGCGTCACTGAGTAAGCGGTTCTGAGCGAGGCGGTGGAGTGCAGGGTTGAAGGTCGGTATGTTAAGGAGGGGCAACCAGCTTGGTTAGCTGCTTTGCTAGGTATTGGCATCACTACTGCCATAAGTGAGCAAAGGTTCCTTCATCTGTTGTGCAACACATATTCATCAAGTTTTTAACCAATGGAGGCGTTAAACCCTCAGAGATTTTAACTTGCTTAAGGGTACAGTTTTGGGACACTACACTGTTCCAGAATAGAATGTTTACTTGGGCCAAGCAATTTAAGAGTGGCTGAGAAACTGTGGAAAATGAAGCTCATGCGCAGCACCTAAGGTTAAGTTTTACAGATGACAACAGCTTGCTGTTCTCGCAATGATGTTTTTTGACTACAGAGGAGTTTTACTAGTTGATTTTCCTCATGACTGGTGCACAGTGAATGCGATACTATTAATATATATTACTGCAATTGTTAAGGTTTGTAAGCTACCTTGGCTCACTCGGCAAGCTTGACAACTAACACATTGGCGGACATGCACTGGAAAATCCTTGAACACCCTCCCTATAGTCCAGACTTATCCCCACCTCTCCTGAAGATTATTTTGCTTGTGCCCATGAAAGAATCACTTGGAGGGAAACGATTCGAAAGCAATGAAGACGTCAAAGAGCATGTGCACAATTGGTTGGCGACATGCCCTCAAACTTTTTTTGAGGAAGGAATGTTCAAGCTTCTAAAACGTTGACAAAAGTGTGTAGAGTGTGAAGGAGGCTATGTAGAGAAATGCTGATGGTGTCATACATGTATATCTTTAATCAATAAATATTTTTTAAAAAATTACTGTTTATATTTGATTCACCCTCGTATAAATTTAGGGTACCTACATTTTTAAAATTAAAATTTGAATTAGGTCATTCAGAATCTGCATGTTCATAATAGAACTAACTAGTAATAAATCTATGCACGAGTTTTCAAAAATCCTTAATATCTTTTTGCAATTATTAATTTTTCAATATTTTAAGGAGAAAACACATATTTTTTCTAAAATTTTAAAATAAGATAATCAATTTAAGTCACTGATTTAAGAGTAAAAAATCTGATGTGTTCTATTCACATAACTTTCTCTATCTGTTCTAAAAATAAACAATTTTTACAAAAGATTCTTTATCTACATTGTGCTAATCAAAATAAACATTAGCAGAAATTGTCTTATTACTTACTTCCTTGTAAGTAGAAGGGAAATAAGAGGATACACTAGGCTAAAGCAACATTAAATATTTTAAAAGCTATTACTATGCAATTGTCATTGAAATTCAGTTATTTTTCCATGGTCGAGAGTAAAACAAAAGAGATATGAAATGGGTGAGGACTTCCTGTTTGAGAAAAGCTTAAGAATTTTAAAATTGAAACAAATAGTAGGGAATATCTCTGAAGTGGTTAGCTCTAAAAACAAAACAAAACAAAAATAAAATACAATAAAATATGACATAGCTTTTGTCTATCACTTTGATTCACCAGTTGTGTTAACGTCATCCACAATAAAGAGGATTTCTGAGGCTATTCCCATGAAATTCAGGATACACATTGCATTTGTCATGTAAATATCTTTAATGTACAGTATTTTAATTAGTTTTGGGAGTATTCAAATGCCAAATGTTGATACATTTGATTCTTTAACTTCAAAATACATAACATCTGCTTAACTCCACAAAATAAATATAATTTAGAAAATCCGATGATTACATTCACTTGCCTTTCTTTACTTTTTCCACAAGAAACTCTTTTTATAAAACCTAATCTTTCTATTTATTTCCACTCTAATTGAAATAAACATTAACAGAAATAATCTTTTTACTTATTTCCTTTAAGGTACATGAAAAATGAGGGAATACTCCTGGCCAATGTGATAGTCAAATCATTTAAAAGTTGATGACATTGAAATTCTGTTCTCTTTTAATGGCCAGGATTAAAACAATTAACAAAACCCAAAAAAATCACACAAAAAAAAAATAAAAGAAGAAAAATGAATGAATTGAAACCACTGTAAGACTTGCCAGGAAAGGGTCAGAACCACCTTTTATTGGGCCTGAAGCTGTATTAAGCATAACCAGAACAATGGTTAAATTGGCGCTGTATAAATAAACTAGAGACCAGTATGCTAAATACTGAAGTAACACTCTAGAGCAAAAACACGTCAAACTCATGATGGAACCATTTAAGATTATAGAAACTGAATTCCAGAATTTAATGAGGAATCGGTCAAGACTTGCCATGTGGGGGGATTAATGACTTTAGAAAACACCTGCAGAAATCAGGATATTATAAAAATGAACCATGTATAGACTTTATAAAAAGAGCATTGGTTGAAAGTCTGATGTGTTCCATCCACATGACTTTATTCTTTTATCTATAACCCAGCCAAGGTGAGTGAAGTCCTACTCTGGCAGTGGAAAGTAGGTGAACTAATGCAATGATGCAATACAAACACCAGGAAATGCTGTACAATCTGGTATGCTCTTTAGCTTGTCTCTTGGAATATTCACTTGTCAGTAATGAAATGTAAGCAAAATAGAGTTATTCACTAAAAGCGTGAAGGGTTATTTATAATATTATTAAGTTTTGTGATGACAAGAATGAAGATGGGAAATTATCTACTACAAATGCCACTGAACATGGCTGTTGCTTCTACTGGCTTTAATAAGATAGCGAATGATACTTAACATCAGGAAAGAACACCAGTTTGAAGAAAGTGGTAGTTAACCTTTCCGAGATATGTTATTGTTTAAATGTTCTAATTCTAATACCTTTCTCAAAAAGGAAGTCATCATTTGGTTTTCTTTTATACTTTTCTATTTTTAATACAGGTGTCCTCCACACAACCACACAAAAACACTCTGAAATTATGTGTATGCTTAACGAGATCTCTATTTTTGGCAAGATTTTCTCTCTCTCACTCTCTCTGTTTACTATATGCAAAAAGCATTCACAATGCAGAGAATTCAGAAGATATTCCTAGAAAACTCAAGATATACATTTCCTTTGTCATGAAAATATTCCAAACATATGGTATTTTAAGCAAAATCGTTGTCATTTTTGAGAAAATCTGCATCAAATTCTTGAAAAATGTTCCAAGTAAAGAGTACTTTGTGGTGGGGACTTCTTGTAAATGTTTGTATAGCTTCCTTGTAAGATGCAGAACCTAAATAACCAGTTGTCTTTTCGTTTTCAAGTTATGCTGTTCAGATACAAATGTATACTTTCTTCTAGTTTTCTTTTTAAATTTAGAGGTCAATAAAATATTTTTTCTGGTGAAATCTTGGCATTGAATTTTTGGGTGGAATGTAATATCTTCTGTGCCTAGTATGCTGGTGGTAGAAAAAGTCAAAATAAATTGCTAGCTGAGAAAATTAACATTTTGCAAAAAGGATTTATTAAAAGAATTAAAAAAAGCTTTGGAAAGCATACTTAAAAAGTGTAAAAATAAATGGAGTTTACCAAGTGACTCTGCTGACATTATGGTCAAACAGCACCATTCTTTCTATTCAGTAAAAATAAGCCAGTGTTAAACGTGGTTGGAAATTAGATTCATATGCACTACGCAGTTTTCAAATGTTGGCAAAATGATGTATTCCAGGACTAAGGTACACATAGGCAAAAGGAAGTGCTGGACAGCACTCTATTATCAGCCATGCTGGTTGGCAGATCCAGGTTTTTGGTTCATTTACGATTTCAGGTCAGCACATTTATCTGAGAGAAAATTTTTTAAATGTTTATTCTGTGTAGGTGTGTGTGTGTGTGTGTGTGTGTGTGTGTGTGAGAGAGAGAGAGAGAGAGAGAGAGAGAGAGAGAGAGAGTATATATATATATATGCTGGTGGGAGAGGATGATAGGAACTATGAAACACTGTCTGAGAGGTATTGGGTCGAGCCCAAGTGACGGAAGACAGTTTTCATCATGACTGAAGCAGCCCTTAACTCAAGATCAATACCACAATCTGACAGTGCAGAACACAGCCATTGACACCATCACATTTTCTTTGTGGTCAAAGGTTAACCACAATACCTAGTGGAGCTGAACCTGAGGTGAAGAACAATTTAACAAAACAATTCAGATTTCACCAGAAACTAGCAGAAGGACCATGGAAGCACTGGTCTAAGAAGTATTAGACAGAACTTAGAAGCTCAACAACCTGATAAGAACTCGCCTCAGCTCAAAATTGGAGACATTGCCTTGATCCATGAAGAGGTGCGCCCACGCCAAACATGGAAGAAAGAGCACATAGAGGACCTCCATCGTGGAAGGGATGGAAATGTAAGGACAATTGTACTCCGCACTGCAGATTGCAACGCAATCACACATCCTGTCCAGCAGGTCGTTCCTCTGGAGATCGCCCAGAGTGGGGAGGATGTTGCAGAATGAATAAAAGTGGAAAATGTCCAATGTTTTACTTACTCTTTGTGTTTGTATAATGTTTATCTTCCTTTGTTTCATTCTTATAATGTTTTGTATTGGCACTACTGATTTTAGAAAAGAAAAAATAAAGTGATACAGCCCTTGCTAGATCTAAAGGTATACTTGTCTGTATAAATGTAGACATAAAATTTATCATACACATATAAATGATTCTTACAACATTTGGGGATGGACTCCTTACATGGAAAGAAGAAAATAGTTTCATAAAAACATATGCTCCAAAGCCCTTCATTTTTGTGTTATTAATTTATTAATTTAAAGCTTTCTGGGTCAAACCCCACAACTTTCATTTATTGTACGCACTGATTCATAGCAGAGATGGCCTTGTGTTGCCATGGCTGCTTTTTACATTTGTCAGTTTTGTGGTACTTTTCCCAGCACTCCTTACAGGTGCTGTCTACCGAAACTTTGTGCAGTACAATTTTTCAGACTTGCTAGAAGTAAGAAATAAGAAGAAACTTGTGGATTTTGTATGATGGGGCTCCAGCACATTTTAGTCTCATTGCTCAAGATGCAATGGCTTGTATCTACCATGGCAGATGGATAGGTAGAGGAGGACCAGTCCCATGGCCTGCAGGTTGCCCCGACCTCAATCCTTTGGATTTCTATCTAAAGGGTACTTCAACACAATTGGTTTAGACAACAGGCATCCTACTTAAACTCTTAAACTATGAGTCATGAAAGCCTGCAAAACCACATGAAATTGGCAGGGAGTATTTTATAGTCCAAGCTTCAATAAGTGCATGCAAGAGGAGCATATTTCAAGCATTTGCTATGAGTGGTGTTTGTGTTGAACACTTTCTAACAAACTAAAAAAGGCAAAATTAGAATGTGACATTTTAAAATGCTTTGATTAATAATATTTTGAGCCCCAATAAATTGAAGACAAAGGGTTTTAGAACATTGGTTTATATGAACATTTTTTCTTGCTTTGATGTAAGGAATCAGTCCCCAATCTTTGCAAAGGCATTTTTGAAAAACCCTATATATGCATACATTTACACTTTTAGGTATGGTTAGTCCCTTGGTGCTTTTGTAACTTCTCTCAATAAATAAATAAAAACAAACAGCAAATATACAAATAAGATAATAAATAAATGCTTATATATATCATATAAAATCAAAATTTTAAAGTAATTAATAATGCTTACCCTTCTGTATACTCTGCTTGTAACAGACCTAAATATGCTTCCCATTTGTTTCCTATTACTTTTCCACATGTAAAGCAGCGTATTGGAATAATCATATTCACTTCCTAAAAATAAATATATATAATTAGAAATATCTATGCTATTAAATTACTTAGACATGTCTTCGTACCAGCAGTAAAACTCAAAATGTGCTATCACCAGTAAAATTATTATATTCCTATAACCAGTAAATGCATTAAGTGTTTTGTTTACACTTGTATACATGTGTATTTTGTCGGAAAAATGTTTAACTGTAAAAGTGATATTATACCACTGCTACCCTAAATTTCTATAAATGTACTGTCCTGTACATGTACTTGCTGGGGATGTTATGTCTCATTTACTATATAGGTCTCCAACGTCCAATATGTGTGATGTTGTTACAGTAGCAGCCCTGGAATCTCACACAACTGGCCACATATAACATCAGTAATGTTGCCGACTAAGGGTCTGTTTACGGCACAATGTCCCAAATCCATACCGATTTTAGAAATTAAAATCCGCCGCAAAAATGAGCAGGAGTGCCAAGGGAATGCAACTGCTTAATAGCCACTAGATAGCAGTAGTAGTAGCACGGTTATTTACTGTTAAATGGCAGTACAATGCTGTATTTTACTTCCCCATTCAATGCTAAGGGAATGAACCCTGTTGTGGACGATGCAAGATAACATTGGAAATCAAATATATTTTTATGTATTAACTATCATTCCCTTGGTCACATCGTTTAAATAAAGACATAAAAACATACTTGTTTCACGTATAAAGTATATTTTTGTTGTCGTAATTCTTTAAAATTAGCAAGTAATAAACTATCCACATATTAACCAATAACCCTTCTTGGATTCTGAAAATGGTAGAGAAATGACAGGGCCCGGGCTGTATACCGTTCTAGGTTAATCTGCCTATTCAAGATGTTGGTTATTATGTTATGTGCTATATAAACTCGCTAATGGTGATTTCATCGGAACATGAAGAAACCCCCGTCACTGTCACACTGGAATTGCGGTGCTCTTAATACATTATATCAAGTAATATTTTGGGTTAAATGGCGAAATTTGACATACAAAGCTCTATGAAATAAAAACTTACTAATTGCTTTGTTTCTTTTTGACAAAAACATAGAGCATTACTAGTAAATAAAAAAATAATAATATTTTATTTTTTATTGTTTTTTATGTTTATTACGAATAACTGCCAGCTCAACCAGATCTACTTGCTCTTTGGTTATATCATTGTTAGCCTTAAAAAAGGCAGTTTTGACATAAAAGAAAATTAAGAAAGTGAAAACAGTATGAATAAAGGAAAGAAACAGATTCAGAAGAAGCATGAATGTTACTTTATGATGTAGGTCCAGTTTTGGAGGAAAATGTGATAATTTCATTACATATTTCAGCGCTTACCCACCACACTGTGCAATCACTACCATTACTGTTATGTTAAGAACATCCTTGCTTTTCCACACTATTAATTGCAATTTCATCCTTTCCATACTATCCTAAGGATGCGCTGCCTTCCCTCCTTTTTGCAATACCAACTATATATGCTCCATTATGCAGATAATTGCGCTTTTCAGATGCAAGGATTGGCTGCCTGACGTTACGTGGTCAACAGACCCTTAGTCGACAACATTACTAGTGCCATGTAGATTTGTTATATAGACGGTTTTTTATTCTCAGTATAATGTACATGGCAGCTGCTGCTGAAGTGGTGTCTGTGTCCGGAGTCCGATATCATACAGAAGTGTTTTTCAATTATCTAGTGATTCTGACATCACTCAGAAATATAATATTTATCCACTCAGAAGTATAATATTTATTGAAGTCTTACTAACATATTTATAAATGAATCTTCTAATATGTGTTGATTCAGTCTCATTTAACAAATAATAAATAGAACACATTTAGCAATGAGTAATCTTTTAAAGCAATTGCCAAAAATAAAAACAAACAAAAAATACACCTATCCTTAACAGATCCTTATACTGGTTTGCTTTTATTTTTACATTTTATGAAACTTATTGATACAAGATAGACAAAATCCATGCTGTCTCCCACAATCTTCACCGAAATTTGTGACTTCCTTCACTTTCTTGTTTGCCTCCCAGCTTGATAAGGTTTTTCAGACTTCTTTAAAGCATTCTCTATACTGCTTTCTCCTCTTTCTTCCTTCTCCCTCTGGTTTGACAAAGGTGAGCTTATCTCATAACTTGACTAGCATTTTAGCTACCTTTGAGCTAATTCCTGTGCAACGATTTTCCTGAAGTTTGTAATGGATAACTTCTTTCTATTTTTCATATTGTAAATGATCTAAACATCAACAGACCTCATTAATTATGCAGAAAACAGGCCGTTTGAAAAATCAAATGAAATTAAGTGTGATCATTTGATTTTGTGTTTGCGATGATGATTCCAAAGGTTTTATTTGGCAGTCAAGCTTGGTTTTATTTTATACACAAATCTGTGCACATGCTGGAATGGTTGGTTTTTTTTATGATGTTATTTACCAAATAAGTATATATAAACTATTATATGAATAAATGCTTTTATAACGTGTATATATCTAAAATGCTTGCATAAAAACTGGATTTATAATGAAAAATCTTGGTTTCATTGCTAGCGGAAGACACTGTAATTATTGGTCAGCCAGAACATCATATGTCACTCTTGGCAGGATAACCGCTTTGTGAGAACCTGTAGGAATAATTCACCTGTTAGTGTTACCACAGCACTCAATTTTACACTGACGAATGTTTTTCGAATGTACACAGGGGCAAAAAAAAAAGTTAAGTTGGTTTAAAACATAATCTACACAGCTTTTTTTACTGCCTCTTTAATTATAATGTTTCAGAAGACTTATAAGTTTTTACATTTCTATTATAGTACTCTACATGGTTAACCATATTTTTGTGTTTAATGTGTAAGGAGGCAAGGGTAAACTGTTGGGACCTATTTTTTGGATGAATTTTTGTAGCTTTTCCTAGTAAAAAAAACTACTGGGTCCTGTGGTTTTCAAATTTAGCACAAGGTTAGAATTAGTTAAGGTTAGTGTGTGTATATAAATTTATGTTTCTAATTTCCCCACCCAAAACCCCATATTTCCATGCCGGTCCAGTCACTGTGCAAAACAGGACTAAGTCGCAGTAGAGGATGCTAGCGGTCCTTTATTTGCATAATTACCCCGACCTCTTTGAAGCACAGAATGATAAGATGATGATTTTGACTTTATTATACTCCAACACACACAGGGGTTTTAGTACTCGATTTCCCTGCCTTGATTTTTTGACTGCATATACTGCATTTGTATAAATCATGAGTACTTCATGCTTGTCCAATCAGTTTATTATTTTCACTCTGCAGTCCATACAATTCTCCCTTATTCATATTCCTCTTGAATGTTGGGAACATCTTTGCGGTTCCTCAGCACACAACTTTCTCGCTATGCAAAGCGGTAAACTGAAATAAAAACTATCTGCATAAAGAAATCTGCCTTTTTTTCATCCATACAAGACAAGAGCTGATGTATAATTGCTTTCAAATGGCTACGTTCGTCATTCCTTTCATTTGCTCCTGTATATAATACTATAATCTTCAGAGTGGAACCCTCAGTAGTACAGAGTTTAAAGAGTTTGTTGCCATATTTATGGTACCATCCCTCTAAATGGTACCTTAGACTCGTTAATGACAAGTCTCTTCCAGGCTGAAGGTTATTGTGAAGATTCTTCAACATCATACAGAGAACTTTATTTATTTTGTACAGGCTATTTGTTTTATCAGCTCCTTCATTGTTGCAAAAAAGGAGGTTTCTCAATATTGATAAGAATCGACCTCTTGGCAAGATTTGTGAAATAAAGTCACTCCTATAAATTTTATCTTTTGACCAGTAGCAATGCAAGAACGGCAGATTTACCAAACCCATTGTAATAACTGAAAGAAGTTACAGATCTCTTCTACATTACCCTCTTGCCATAAAATTTTCAGCTCCTTGTTTTGCTGCCTACTTGTTCAACAATTGATCCAAAACTTATGTAGTGATCATACATTTGAAAATCTTCAATTGTGTACCTGTCTCCATGTTTACTTATATTAACATGCGACTTCTCAACAAACTATTGAAACACTGTAACCAAGATTTTAACGGGTTGCCAAGGGTTGACAGCATTATCAGATAAAATCCTCTAGTCTCTTCTAAGTCATCGTCCATCATTCCTTCTTCAGGTGTATGTTCGTTCAGATCTTGATTCACCAGTATCTGTTGGTTGGTAATTTGTGTCCTGAATGCTATTATCACTTTTAAATACATCACTTTCAATTTCACTGTCATCGGAACCGTTAATTTCTCTATTTTCATACATAATCAGTGCTAACTTAGCTAACGTCCAACTGCGTGACTTTGTGACCTGTAATATTGCGACATACACATAATACGGCTCGAATCTATAGTCAACTCACGAAACCACGCGTATTTCTTCTGGTCTTCGGAGGTTAGTACCGTACCGTAGCTATATTCTTGATTTCAGTACGGTACCGGTCTCTTGGGGTTGGTACAAGATAAACAATTATATTTAATAAAGAGATTTCAACAAATCAGATCATACATTTAAAATTTTATAGCATAAAAATTGCAGTTTATGTTACGTAAAAACAGGCGCAAACCTAACGCTACGCAAAGAAGAAACGATATCGGACTCCCGCGACCGATCCGTAGACAACGTGTTGCACTGGTGAACCTTTGACATTGAAAAATTTCTCGCCGTCTCGCGTTACATGTTGTAAAGTATCCCCTTTTATTTCCTTAATACTACATTTGTCATTCATTTATAAGAATTTCAAATTGGCTAGTTTTGACTTTGACACTAACCTAACCTAAAATATTTCGTGTATATGCTTTCTATGATCACTTAGAACTTTATACCTGATAGCAACTAGGTTATGAACAGACAACAAATTCTTCTTTTTGTCCTAATTCCTCTTCACACCGGTTACTTCAATTCACCACCAAACTAAATGATAAATAGCATTCCCAACACCCGTCTCAGCGTCTCTCTTCACCATAGAACAACTATCCAAGTTGCACAATATAATGTGCGAATTTCTCATATTTTCACTACCTCGCCTCGTATTATGCCTCTTATCGACGCAGGTATCGATTAATCCATTATGAATCGAGATAGTGCATTCAAAAATAATCCACAACAACACCTTGATAAAATATTAGATAGAAAAAGAAAATTAGGGTTATAAAGGTGGTTGTTTTAATCCAAAATGCAAGAAGACGAAGAAGTAAAACCAAGAAATTTTCATGAAATGGAGTTGGACGACAGAATATTGAAGGTATGACTTTCAAGTATGTTTAAAAGTGAATGTACTACAACATTGAGTTAATTACTGATACACGTGGGTATCATTTAATTTATAATTAGATTCGCCGCCAGCATTCCATAAACTTCATGATTAATGTTTACCTAATATTTTGCCATATTTAATCTCCATGACATCCAGTGAATCTTAAATGATACTTTCAAACGCCAGGAAACTATAACCTAACCTTAAAATTACATCTTAAGTTCATTCATGGGACTTGTGAAATACTTAAAGATTGAACAGAAGAAGCAATGTTCCCATGATGCCAAAGGAGGAACATTATCATTTTCAAACTTTTACTTATTTACTAATTGGAAAGAATTTGAGACGGTTTTGTAACACAAAAACATCACTTGATAATTACTTACTGGGACTGGTTTGCGTCAGCGAAGCGAGATTTAGTTAAAATGGGAACAAGTGTACCCGAATTCGGTCCCAGTAAGTAATTATCAAGTAATGTTTTGTGTTACAAAAACCGACTGAAATTCTTGCCATTTAATATTAATCACATCAATTTCACAAGCTTGGTAATTCTGGAGAACTTGGGCCCCTCTAGAAATTAAACAAATTGCGGTTTGGCTGTAAGTTTGGTTTATACTTGTTACGTTTTCACCAATTTTTTTTATCGGAAAATCTCCGTAATTAAGTTAGACGCTAATTTGTTACGTGCGCGTAGCGATCCTTTTTTGTGAATATTTATGAAGTATGCTGCCTAGAAGGAGTAGAATATAAATAAAGAAGTCTTGTAGTACTTTTGCAATGTAAATATATAATAATACTACACGCTAAAGTGCCTAAAACCCGAGTTTCATTGTCGGCGGCAGGCGAACAGTGTTGTGGAATGCAACACCGGCATATGTCGCTAGACGCTGTGCTGATGTATGACGAGTATAAAATAAGAACTGAAGCTTTCCTAGCGACGTATTAATTCAAAATCTTCTCGGGCTTCTAGCCAGGTAAAAACTTGGCTTGACACCAACGTTTCGAAGAAGTGCATCTTCCTCGTCTTCAGGGTGAACTGAAGACGAGGAAGATGCACTTCTTCGAAATGTTGGTGTCAAGCCAAGTTTTTACCTGGCTAGAAGCCCGAGAAGATTTTGAATATGACGAGTATGTTTCACGCAGATACAGCTGTTCAGTGAATTTTATCATGCAGAACTTCGGGCACTCTAAAATCGAATGAAACTAAGTGCGATTGATTGACTTTGTATTTATGATGACAATTTCAAAGCCTGTGGATTTCAAATTTAGCGTGAGGTTAGGTTCCAATCCGTTTAGGTTAGTGTGTGTATATAAGTTTATGTTTCTAATTTTATATTGTGGTAGTACCTCATTATCGATATTTCCAACAACTCCTAACAGAGCAATGGATACATTAGTTTTTTAAACCATCTCCCCACCCATAATCACTCTCTAAGCACACCGGTCCCGTTAGAGTGCAAAACTGGCAAAAGTCTCAGCGGAGAGAGTTAGCGGCCCAACTTGTAAATAATTACCACAAGCTTCTTTGCATTTTTGCAAATTTTCAAATTGCCATTTCTTTTCATCATACACAACACACTTCATGCACATATCAAAGCCAATGAATCTGGTAAAAAGTATATCCAAAGTAATCCTGAATGAATTTCTTTGGAGTTTTAGCTTCACAGATGCCCTGTTGTTGCTCTGCAGCCCACAGCCTTACTGCTTCATTTCTCTCCTTCTAAAAAGCATTCCCTGGCTACACTTTGCGGCTTAAAGCCCTCAATCCTTCTATATCCTACATGAATTTCGCTGTAGCGAAAGTCAAGTCTTATATGGCTAAACTCTCATAGATATTATGCAACATATTGCAGAAATAAAAACACAGGCTTTGCACCTTTTGTACATTATTTTCCAGTTTCCTATATGATCTGGATTTGGTGCTTTTATTATTCTGCCATAGGAACCACTTTATTGTTACTGGTCTGTTATAAACTTTTAGGGTCCTAAGCTGCAAAGCATAGCCCTAAGTAGAGGAGTGGGTCACAGTTTAATTGGTAATAACGGTTTAATAGCTAACATACTGAGAAACTGAGCTTACTATGCACTGTGGAGCATGCAGGAGCCACAGTGCTTTAATATGTTTTGTAATGCATTTTAGAGGTGCAAGCAAAGGATAGTTTGACACATGAAAAGATCATATTTTAATGTAATTAGTTTAAAGGAAGCAAATGATAGCTGCTATTATAACGCATTTAAGAAATGAAACAGACATTATCTACTGCAGGGCATCTAGGTGCCATGATGTTATAGTATGTTTTGAAATGCATTATTTTTAAAGATGCAAGGAAAGGGTATTTTTGCAGTGTAAGGAAATAAATTGCATCTTTTATTGAATCTTAAAATGTAAACATAAACTTGAGATATTATTAAACTTTTTTTAGTAGTATATTCTGCGGAGTAAACAGGTATAAATGATACATAGATAGATTTAAAGATAGTTTTGGGTTATTACTAATTTAAACTAGAAATGAGGAAAGGAGCAGTGTGGAGGAATGGCAGGATGTAGCCTTGAAGCTAAAATCCCAAAAGTATAAACCTCAGCAATGACAGATTTCAAATCTGGACATGTTAATATTTTCAGATTTTCAAATCCAGATTGCCTATAGAAGTTTTGCTGCTGAGCTTCATTGAAGCGTCACTCTTGCTTCCGCAGTAATATAAAGAGTAAGCAAAGAGTAAGGTTAGGAGTTAACCAACAATATGTAATGATTCTTATGCTTTTATAGGCAATAGCAAAACTTGGATGGTTGGAACCGACTCTTATACAAGAAAAGGCTATTCCTCTGTTGTTAGAAGGAAAGGATGTACTTTTGAGAGCTCGTACTGGTTCTGGAAAAACTGGAGCATTTGCAATTCCAGTCATACAAAAAATACTGTTGTCAAAACAGGTGAGATAAATCTGCTAAATCTTTTCTTGTTTTCTGTGTCTCATTACCAGACACTTCAAATATTGGTATAACTTGCTGGGTAATTATTTACTTTAAATATGTTGGGAAGTATTTATGATTTAATTTTGTCCATTTTAGTGTGAAGATTGTGTTTTGTGAGTGATTAGTTTATGAGTAATTCATTTTTACAGTTTTTTCCAATTTCATGTGCTTAAAAATGTTTGTCTATGTCTGATGGAACAAATATGTTTTATGATGTTATGATCTCATTTGTTAATTCTTTCCAGCGATATGAGACAATCTCATGGCCAAACTCATATTAATGAGTTTGATCATGAGATATACTCATTCGTTGTTTGGCTCCTATAGTTTGTTTACAGTAGCAAAGGAAACAAGCCTTGGTAATGTTGCAGCAGAATGGTTATTTGCTGCAAAACCTTGCTAAACACTACCAACTTTAGAAACTGAAAAAATGCAGAATTTGGTAACCCAGTTGATGGAATTAATGCTGCTAGATAGCAGCAGTATTGAACTATTTTCTTTGCCATACAATGCCAAAGGAATACACAAGGAATTGTAGTTATAATTTAATAGTTATTTGCCAAAGGTGAAGAAGGTACCCCCTCCCGTTATATTGCAATTATGGCACTGTTAATACTTAAATGGATATCTTTGCACATTTACATGTTCTCCCGCCATTCTATGGCTTTTTTTTTTTTTATAGTATTTAATCGCTGCTTTTACTACTTATAGTACCGCAGGTGATGACACTGATGATACGTGGAATGCAATAATGGGGGAACCCGGAGAAAACCTGCCTCTGCGCCACTTTGTCCACCACAAATCTCACATGCTGTCACCTGGAATTGAACGAGGGTCACCTTGGTCAGAGAGTGCTCTAACCACTGCCTCATCCTATGGCTGTGGTAAACAATGATATGGTACTGCCAACCCTATGCATGTGCCCTAACACATATCTTTGCACATATACACACTTTCCTACCTTCATATTTATGTGAGTACCACCTATATGGCCCCTAGCGCAGATCATTGCACGTTTCAGCATTCTTTTTTGTGCAAAGGTTGGCTACCTTACATCTCGCAACAAACGTGCCATCCCACAGCAACATTACCCAAGACTTGTGGTATCATGGCATCTGGATTGGATTGTTATTTTCATTTTATTGAGTTTTTGGGCACTTGGCAGAGTGCATGTTAAAGTGGTGGGCCAGGGATGTGCACCTTTTCTAAAACAGCTGAGGCTTTATATCCATTAAATTGTTACAGTAAGTTGACGACACTGTTCCCGGCCTAAGCCTGAAATAGGTCCCTAAGCTGCAATGCAAATCACAGCTCAATATTCACGGCTCTAAGCTGCAAAGGGTAGCTAAGGTATTTTCACTTTTTGCACGCGTACTATGTACATAGTGTATAGGGAAGGTATTGTATTGCACCCAAAAATTTGATACCAAGATTTTACCAGAAATACATGTTTTGATATCCCTGAATAAAAAAAAGCATTTTTAGAAAAAGGTCCATGTGTGTGTGTGTGTGTCTGTGGACAGCATAGCTCATAAACTAAAAGACTGTTAAACACCAAACTTTGTATTTAAGTTTATTATCTTGCAAGGATGTGACATGAAAATTTTCAAGAAAATCTCCCCACCCCAAACTACACTTTACATGAAATAAATTTCAACATTTTATTTTTCTCAAAAATGGCTGTAACGATTTCGATTAAAGTACCTTACATCATACATATTTACATCACAAATAAAATGTATATCTTGAATTTTCCGGGAATAGCTTCTGAAGACCTGTTCATTCCAGATAAAGTTTTGGTAATGTTGCTAACTAAGGGTCTGTTGGCCGCGTAACGTCAGGCAGCCAGCTATTGTATCTGAAACATACAATGTTCTGCTTAATGGAATATATATAGCTGATATTGCGAAAAGGAGGGAAGGCAGCGCACCCATAGGGTAGTGTAGAAAGGACAAAATATGCAATTAACAGTGTGAGAAAGCAAGGATGCTGTTGGCATAATAACAATGATGGTACCGCTTCCATGTGTTGCGAGTAAATGATTTAATGATTTACATTAAGGAGAAAATAGGAAAAATAGTGCAAGAGGCCGGGAAACAATTAAATATACAAATAATAATGACAACGATGTTAATATTAATGATAGTTATAAATTATTAGCATTGTAATTATTATTGTTATTATTATTATTATTATTATTATTATTATTATTATTATTTTTATTTACTACCAGTGCTGCTATGTTTTCGTTAAAAGAAACAAAACAATTGATAAGTTTTTATTTGATAGAAGCTTTGTGTATTAAATGTCTCCATTTAACCCAAAATGTTACTTGATAAAATATATCAAGAGCACCACAATTGCAGTGTGATGGTGACAGGGGTATCTTCAGTTTTTGATGAAATAATCTTTAGCTAGCTCATGTACCACATAATCTCAAATAGCCAACATCTACAATAGTTAGGTGAACCTAAAGCGGTATACTATCTGGGTCCCGTCATTTCTCCACCGTTTTCAGACTCCAAGAAGGATTATTGATTAATGTGCATAGTTTATAACTTGTTAATTTTAAAGAATTCTGACAGCAAAAATATACTTTATACGTGAAACAAGTACGTTTTATTTCTTTATTTAAATGATGTGACGAAGGGAACGTTAGTTAATACATACATTTGATGTTCACTATTATCTTGCATCATTGATTCCATAGCAGAGTTCATTCCATTAGCATTGAATGAAGAAGAAAATAAGAGCAGTACTACGACAATCTAGCGGCAAATAAATAAGTATGTCTTTGTTTCTTTATTTTAAATGATAGGAGCAAGGAAAGGACAGTTAACACGTAACGATATATTTGAATTTCACTGTTGTGTTACATCATTGTCTCTATAAACCGGTACGTTACCAAATCAATGAATAGGGAAGAAAAACAGAGCACTAATACTTCCATTCAGCAACATATAAACATGCTACTACTGCCATCTTTTGGCTGTTAACCGGCTGCATTCCCTTGGCACTGTCTGCTCATTTCTACAGCACTTTTTCATTTTCTAAAGTTGGTATGGATTTGCAACGTTGTGCAGTAAACAGACCCTTAGTCAGCAACATTACCAAATTTTTCTGAATTTTGCATAACTAGTAAACTATAAGAAAAATACTTATCAACACAAAAAATGTAGATCTTGTTAAAACACTCAGTTTATGTCATATGCATTTTTGTTGTAGAGTTGACCATTTCCAAGATATTCCATGTTATTGCTTTCAATTTTAAAATACTTATGTTTATCTCAGACAGGAAGTGTCCATTTTTGTTTTGTTCTGCTCCTGACCATGCAAAGAGGCAAATTTCAATGACAATTGCATAACAATAGCTTTTAAAGCATTTGATTATAGTTTTAGCATAGCGCATTCCTATAGTTCCCTTCACTTATAAGGAACTAAGTAATAGGTACATTCTGCTAATGCTTATCTAGATTAGCATGGCGTAGAAAGAAGAATAATCCTTTGTAAGAAGTTTATTTGTAGAACAGTTAGATAAAATCATGTGAGTGTAACACATCAGAATTTTTTATAGGTATAAGAGTCAGTTACAAACTGCAGAATGAATGACGGTGGGTAGTTGGGGATTTGTAAAGCTAAATCCAAATGTTGTGTTTGGAACTAAAAATATTTTTAGTGTTTCTGAAAAAGCAATGAGATTGAGGGTTTTGTGGCAAAAACTCTAGAAACCATTCAGTAGCCAAGGTAAATAATTACCATTTACTGAGCTAAACAAAACATAAAAAATTTGAGCAGTTTTTACTTGAAGAGGCATAGCAGAAGTTAACTTTCAAGTCTTATATTAATAGTTTCATGCTATATTAGTATGTATTATGTATCTTATTCCAGGCTTCAAGGGAGCAAACAACTAAGGCTCTTGTACTTGCACCAAGCAAGGAACTTTGTCAGCAGATTCATGCAAACTTCTTGGAATTAACAATAAAATGTTCTCGTGAAGTACGCTGCATTGATTTATCTCCACAGGTATTTATTTGAAAGAACTAACAATATTACTTTATAATTATTGTTTTATCATGTTTTACTTGCCAAGATCAGCCTGGTGTATATTGTTCCTAGAATACGGAGGAAATGTACCTATGTAAATAAAGGGTTATATATTGGAAAATATGAGTAACTATGTTACTTTCAATGAACCTAAAGAAGATATGGAGAATATAATATAAATACATCCAGTGGTAAGAGGAACTAAACTGTTACAGAACAAATGGGCAGAGCATTGGAAATACAGTCAGGTAAAGAAAACATACGTAAAGCTGCTGCATTTGAGAAAACTAATGTGAAGACAGCAGCAGATTGGTAATATTTTCATTGTGCAACTGTAAAGTACCCTTCTGTCACTTTCTCTTCAGTGCCCTTGGATCAAGTCTAGAGGATGTCAACAAAACGCTGGTGCCCCCCTCCAAGTGGATTCATATATTCGAGTGGCCCAGCTTTCAATCAACATGCCAACATCATCAAAATTCTGGAGTACAAAAGAGCAAATGGCTTCATTGTCAACTGCTCAACATTAGATACCAACCATATGTGAAAAGTAAATGTTATTAATATGAGGGGCATTCAGTAAGTCCTTAGAAAAAAATAGAAAAACAAATTATTTTTGGTAGATTTTTTTATTATTTTTTTTTTATTTTTTTATTATTTCTTAACATAATCTCCTTTTAACTTGATGCACTTTTCCCAGTATTTCTCCAACTATTTTAAGCCTTCCAAAGCCTTCGGGAGGTCCTCAAAATAGGCATCTGTTTGGAAGATGACCTCTTTGTTAGATGTGAATTGTTTTCAGCAGAGACACTTTTTCAAGTTTGGAAATAAAAAAGTTACTGGGGGCCAAATTTGATGTATCCAGTGGATTTATCAGATTGTAGTAATTCGAACTGTAACTCTACAATTTTCACCATCAAAACTGTGTAGGTATGCACCCTTGCATTTTTTTGATGGAAGAGAATCTTTCTTTGCCAGACGAGTGCTTTTTCTTGATTTCTCCATTCAACTGGTGCAATAACAATGCATAACACTCTCTATTTATCATGCTTCTTTTCTGCAACATGGTTCCGCATGTATCCCAAAATGCAGAGGCCATCACCTTGTCTGCAAATTTCATCACTTTTGTCTTCTTCAGAGCCGGTTCACTTTTAATAACCCATTGTCTCTGGAGTGTAGTAATGTATCCATGTTTCATCCACAGTTATGTATCAATGCAGAAACTCGTCAGGATTGCGATGAAAAATTGTCAAACTAGCTTCCGAATTGATCACACAATTGCATTTATTCTCCATTGAAAGCAAATGCAGCACCCATCTGGCTGAGACCTTTGTTAGACTTAATTTCTGGAGCAAAATTGAGAACACTGTACCTTGTAATATGCCTGTGGCCTCTGCTATTTTTGTTTTTCTTAAACACTCTTTATTTATGCATCTAGATCAACTTTGTGCCCTTCAAAATAAACTCCCTTTGATATAATACACTTGTGCCACACTTTTTCCAATTTTTAAGGCAATTCTGGATCTCACTTTTTCTTATGGTGTTTAGCTACTGCAGCAATTCTATTTTTAGTTCATCTAGTGGCTAAATGACATCCTTTCATGTTCTCTTCAGCCTCGGTAATAGAAAGAAGTTGCAGGGGGCCATATCTGGTGAATTAAGTGACTGAGGCAACATAATGGTTCTGGTTTTCACCAAAAAATCATGAACAAGCATTGAGGTGTGAGCAGGAGCACTATCCATGAGTGGTTTTGTGAAAATTCTGATTGTTTATTTCTGATTACTTCATGCAAACGGCTCATAGCTTCCAGGTAGTATTCCTTATTAACTGTATAATCATATGGCAAAATCATTTCTTGCATCTTCCACATTATCATCAGTAATTGATGTGTTAGGACATTCAGGGAATTGGCATCTTCAGAGTCATCTCGACCCTCCTTGAAACATCAATACCACTTGAAACCCCTTGTCTTACTCATAGTAGATTTGCCAAAAGCCACAGCCAACATTTTAAACACATTACTCCATTTTTCAAGTAAAATGTCATACAAATTCACTGAGCCTTCAAAGACACGTATAACCCTTTTAACTGTCAACAATAAACTAAGTATTTAAAACAGCTGAAAATCTAACATACATCAGGAACATGTGTAGATAAAATGGCAGATTGATTGTTGTAAACGTGATCAGTTAGTGAAGTTCAGTCAACTCCAGCACAAAAGACTGGTACATCCTACCTTCCTGAGTGCATGAGTTATGTGTGCAAATCAAATAATTAAAACTTCAGCTGAGACAAAACATAAATTGGAGGAAGCAGTGTTCTTGTAGCAGAAGTAGAAATCTATCAACATATAATAAAAATGGGAAATACGGATACTACCATTTTCATTATGGTGTAGACTACAAGCCAGAAAAATGTGTTCACCCCAGTGCATGGTTGATTCAGGGTGACGAGAAGTGGCTGACACAAAAATTGCTGAATGCTCTGGCATATATAATAGTATTGCTTGTTTGTTAAATGTGTGATGATCTCATGTTAGTAGTTTTACTGACATGATTCTAGCAGATGCAAGCAAAGATAACAAGTTAATGTAATGGGTTGGGAGGTATTTGGATTAAAATAGTATACTTTGGAAGAGGTTTTTGGAGGGAAGTGAGATCAAGAATGGAAGATATAGATAGGTCGAGGTTAGGGAGAAAGGTTCACTGTCATTTTACAAGGAACTAAAAGATGACCCAGAGAAGAAGTACATTTTAATTTGTAAAAAACATGAAACAAAAGGGTTAGAATGGTTTAGATTGGGTGTTTGGAAACTAAGGGGAATGAGGGAGGGGGAGGTTATGCCAGGAACGTGCCATTTGTAGGGACAAGGAAGATGAAAGTCACATTTTACTTCAATGTAAGGCCACAAAGGATTGGAGAGAAAGTCTAATAAATAAGAAATGGTTATCGAGGAACAAAGAAACTCAGGAAGATTTTTGAAGATAAGAAGCATATACCTAAATAAGGGGGTTGTTGTGGAAGGTGAAATAGAAATGGTCAGTTGAAAAACATGATACCTAAACCCAGTTCAGCCTTAAGTTGATCCTCATCAAAACAACCCCAGGCGACCAGTGCACACCGTTGAAATGTAGCGTTCCACCATTTGCGCCAGAAATACTGTCATACTTTCTCGACCATGTGGCATGCACACGCAGCATATTGTAATGTAAAACAAACAGAGCTCTTATTCCAACAATTTAACTAACTAAATTAATTCTAAATTATTCTATTAAGTATAATGGTGATAAAATTGATAGTCGTATCAAAATAAATGCGTTTACATGTAATAATTACCTCTAAAAACACGTGCAAAAAATAAATAACATGCATGCAATAACTTACATTTATTCGCTCTCTGGAATCGTCGTGTGAACTATTTGTACTGCTGCTTTCCAATCCAAGTTTAATAACCAGGTTATCAACAACAGTGTCACTTAAACTATCCATCTCCTAAAACAACGCTTCTTCTTTTGTTTCATGTTTGAACTGCAAATAACCGTTACTGTGTAAACAATTTGCGGAAATCAGGTGACTCATACGAATTGCATGCAGGTTCTTATAGCTCTGTTTAACGTTATAAATCAGCATTTGTTAAACTCGTAGTACACTTTGTGTACAATATTATACCATTTAAGAATAAATTTATTCTGTCATTTAGATTATTAGCTTGGTATTACATTACTGTGCGCATTCTACTGTGTTGTACCGTGGTCCACTGACCACATGGATCAGTTTTGGTGGGGATCAACCTAAGAGAGAATAGAAAATAGGTCAGATTTAGGGTGATTAAGGATAGCTATGTAATATTATAAAAATTTGTGTAATGAAATAGTTAATGACCTTGCCAACTAACTAGGGTTAAGGTCAACCCTAACTATGTATGTACTTAGCACTTAAGTAAATAAATAAAAAAAAAAGTTAATGTTATTACATATAAATTAGTTTTTATGTACACCAGATAAACTTTTGCATAAATTCTAGCTTAACATTTTTCTGAGTAAAAACTGCTATATATTATTGTTGTGTATTGATCCTCTAGATGGATGTCGCAGCACAGAAACCTTTGTTGATGGAGAGACCTGACATTATAGTGGCAACACCATTGAAGGCTTTGTCTCACTTAAAAGCTGCCAACCTGAGCTTAAAGAACTTTTTGGAAATATTAGTGATTGATGAAGCAGATCTTGTGTTTTCCTTTGGCTATGAAGATGAAGTGAAAGAAGTACTCAGGTAAGGACACCTACTAGGCTATCTTTTTAGAGTAATGGATCGGTTTGTGAGGGCTGTAAAAAAAGACAAAGGCCTATTCTACCAAAATTTGATTTAAAGAATCTTTTAAAACATTGGTTTGTTTAAATTGAATTAATTAATGTGGTAAGTAATAACATACTTTTATTGTGCAGGACAATTGTTGCCCGCATCCTCAGCTGATGAACCACTTCTGCTTAACTAATTCAATTTGATTATGCCTTCACTGTAAGCAGCTTTAAAATTATACAACTTATTGGTTTGTTTATCATACAAATTTTCTTCTAAAAATAAACAATTGTGGAATCGTTTAACAATGACTCAAAATTTTTAAACACTTTAAAATTTTCCACTTTCATGTTGATCTTTTTTAAGATTAGTTTCAGGGAGCATCCTCCCTATCTCGATTAATTTGCCGACTGCTGCTCCCATGTTGTGTCTGGTTCCACTAAGAGTTGTCCCACCATCTCTCGTCTTTGTTAACTGGATGTCATCCCTTCTACTTATAAGGAACTAAGTAATAAGAATGTTCTTGCTAATGTTTATCTCAATTACCATGAAGTGGATAGAAGAATAAGCTTATTAACAATTTGTTACAGAGATGTTGAGAAAGTCATGTGTATGGAACACCTCAGAATTTTATAAATATTTTCTGTTGTTATAGCTGCTTACTGTTTGCATTTTGTGTTGCAGCTATTTGCCTCGGATGTACCAGGCTGTTTTAGCGAGCGCCACTCTGGCAGAAGATGTGCTCAGTCTTAAGAAACTTGTGTTACATAACCCAGTGATACTGAAGCTCCAAGAACCGGAACTAGCTCCAGCAACCCAGCTTACGCATTACCACTTGACTGCCGAGGAGAATGACAAAGCTGCTATCCTGTATGCTCTCTTCAAGCTTCACTTAGTGCGGGGCAAGACCATTATATTTGTGAACACAGTGGACAAGTGTTATAAGTAAGTATATTAAGAATAAGTTGACAAATATTGTTATTGACAATTGAAAATTGGTTGAGTCAGTTTTGTAACACTACATCACTTTTTATTTTGGAAAACATGATTCAGAAGCCATGTGCTTCCATTGTCAATTCCTTTGGTCGACTGCCAGCATTGCTTGCTGTGGTGGTTGCCTCTGTTACCGGTGGTGATTTGATGAACCTTGTATCAGTAGGTCGCCTGGCGGGATTTCAAAATTGAAAATGCGGTTCTTGTTTTTCCAAATATATATGTTTGCCCAAACTTTTAATTCTGTCTTCCTTGTGATGTTTTTGAGTATTTTTGGGCTTCTTTTTATGGTGTGTTTCTCTTTTCAAAAATGCCAAGCTACCGTAGATTTGTCTTCTTGTTTGATTTTAATATTTCTGTGGTGTTCTTTTGCTCTTGTTTTTATATTTCTTTTTATTTGGCTAATGTAGATTTTTTCACAGTCATTGCAGCTGAACTGATATATTCCTGGTTTGTTTTCTTGTGGGATATCATCTTTTAATTTAGAATTTAAAAGGTTTTTTATGGAGTTATTGTTTTTGGGGCTAGAATGATGTGTCATTTGAAGATTCTCTGGAATTTGTAGAAAGTTGTAGGTAAACTTCTTGTAGATCTTTTTTCTTTCAATTTTGAAATCCCGTCAGGCGACCTACTGATACAAGGTTCATCAAATCACCACCGGGGACAGAGACAACCACTACAGCAAGCAATGCCGGCAGTCGACCAAAGGAATTGACAATGGAAGCACATGGCTTCTGAAACTTGTTTTCCGAAATTAAAGTAAGTGATGTAGTGTTACAAAATCGACTCAACCAATTTTCAATTGTTAAAACACATCACTGTCACAAAGTCCACCATATATCAGTAATATTGTTATCCACTTGGCTAGATATATGAAGTTTTTAATAAAGAAAATTGAGATGAATTTCATCATACAGCTTTATTTTATGGTTTATTTTGCCTGGAACATATTTCAAAGGGTCTTCCTTTACCAGCTGGCTCTGATTGTCATAGGTGGACATATGTACGAAGGCAGTTCTATAAATGCCCATGTTAGGAATGAAGATGCCAATTTTTAGTTTCTCTAGCATGCATGTATATACAATGTACATATTTTCTATTCACTCTTAGGTTAGCCAAAACGGCTCCACATGGCCAGTGAACGCAAGAATGCAATCTCATGCTAACAATCTAAATTAATGAATGAATTTATTCTTAAATTGTATAGTATTCTATACAAACACTTCAGAGTTAAATTAACACTGATTTGTACTATTAAACAGAGCTATAGGTCCCAACATGCTATTTGTATGTCACCTGATTTCTGCAATATTGTTTACACAGTAACAGCTGCTGATTGTTGCTCGTCAAGTTACATAAAGCATAAGGCAAGTAAACCATTGACTAGTGATGAGAAAGTTATAGTGTTGGATGTTTATTGTAAGGTTTGTGAGATATCCAGTACTTCCCGTGAAAGAAGTGGTGAAAGTTACATCTGAGTTCACCAGGTGTTTCACCTGCAAATGTAGTCGCCCTCTGTGGTGTAATGGTTACCATGCTAACTTCATGTACCCAAGGTCGCAGGTTCAAACCCAGCGGAGAACGATGGATTTTTTCGAGCGTAAAAATCCTTAGCATGGCTTCCTTCGGAAGGGAAGTAAAGCCATTGGTCCCGTGTTGTAGATTTACAGCGTGCAAAAGAACCTCAAGCCTGATTGAGAGGCCTCTGAGCAAAATTAAACGGTCTTTAACGCCCAGTATGGAATGAGACGCTGAGGACCACAGTAGTTAAAGAGCGTCCATAAATAACACACCATTTTTTTTTTTTTACCTGCAAATATAAACAGTGCTCTCAAAGAAAAGGCGGTTACACGCAGTAAAAAAACAAAGTGTGTCAAATATGCAATGCAAGAATGTGATAATTTTGTGAAATAGGCAATTCACATAATAGTGCACGATTTCTTTTTAAAAAATCAGTCGCCAACCGTTGATAAAATGCCACATGTAACAAAAGAAGAAGCTTGTTTTGGGAAATGGATAGTTTAAGTGACATCGTTGTTTATAAGAACCTTGCAGTGGGAAAAAATGTTTAAGTTGTTGAAATAAGGACTCTGTTCGTTTTAATTACAATATGCCTTGTTTACGTGCCACATGGTCATGAAAATATGACAGCATTTCTGCCGCGAATGGCAGGAGGCTACATTATAATGGTACACTGTGCCTGGTTTTTGTATTGGCAAGGATCAATTTAAGGCTGAATAGGCTTTAGTAGCTAGAGAAGATATTCTATTCCACCCAAAAATTTGATTGAGATTTCACCAGAAATATATGTTTTGAGGTCCCTTGAGTATGATAATTGCATTTTTAGAAAAAGGTCTGTGTGTGTGTGTGAAAGAGCAAGAGCATTGAGAGAGCGAGAAAACTCGAAAATAAAAAGCTGGTAAAATACCAAATTTGGTATTTAAGTTTAGCATCTTCCAAGGATGTAACAAAGATTTTGAGAAAAATCTCTCCTCCCGAAACTACCCTTTACCTGAAAAGAAATTTGAAAATTTTGATTTTCTCAAAAATGGCTGTAACGATTTTGATTAAAATACTGTATATTAACAATATTTACATGACAAATAAAATATATATCTTGAATTTTCTGGAAGTATCGCCTGAAGCCTCTTTATTCTGGATGAATTTTGCTGAATTTTGCATAACTGGTAAACTTAGATAGACAGAACCTTACTGAGCAAAAAATGCAGATATCATTAAAACACATTTTATGTATCATACATTTTTTTTCATGGAGTTGACCATTTCTTCCAAGTCCAACATGAGCAGAATATTTTTTCAGTAATTAGAGCCGCTTTGTAGTTAGTTACTGGTCTGTTATAAACTTTTGGGGCCCTAAGTCGCAACGCATAGCCATGGATATTCTTTATAAGTAGAGGAATGTAATGCTACATTCACAATGAGATGCAAGCGCAGATGTAACACAGCATATGCGCAAATGCAAGGAAACACCATTCACAATGCAATCATAAGTGCAACACAAGAAGTTGTCACGGGTTTCTAGATCCGCAAGTTACATGCGAATATCTTCCAAGTGCTCTGCAACTTACAAACTGAACAACATAACCAACAATATCACATAAGAAAATTCACTCAATCTTTTACAAAGTAAATACATTACATACTAACAACGTATGCTCGCGGCAGTGATGTCACAATAATTGCTCATTCAAAATTATTGAAAATACTACAAGCATAGAGACTGCAGAAAGTGATAAAGCTACACATTTAATGAACTAAGAATTATCTCTCTGCGTCTATAATTTAGGAGAACTAATAAATCTATACATAGATGTTAGTTACATCCATTAAATCAAAGAAGGATTCGCAAGGAGATTGTCATAACCTCTTGAGGGAGATTATAGAAGAGCGTGCATATACAACAGGCCCTGCAAAATCTTGCAATGCGATCATCTGTTATTGAATTCATAGACAATGCATAGAGAAAAGAAGCAGAATTCTTCCTCTTTGCATGCAATGCAAGGATAAAGTTTGGAGTTTGCAAACTCTTGCGTTGCATCTTGCATGTTTCTATGTGAATGCTTACATTAAATAATATGAGTCCAAACTCTTGCACTTACATTGCATCTGCGCTTGCATTTCATTGTGAATGTAGCATTACAGTTGCGACTAAAGGCGTAGTGACAGGATATACTGAGGGATCTGTGAAGCTAAAACCCCGTTGATCCCAAAAAGAAGTCGAAGCTTCAGCAATCTGGTGACTTTCTGAACAACTTAATGTTTTCAAGAGTTTCAAATATGGATCGCCAATAGAAGTCACTTAAACTACTTCTTAAGACCATTATATGTGTGTGAGTGTGTGTCGGTCCGTGTGCTGCAACCATCATATATTTACGGAAAATTTCTTTCTGTCTCATATCACACATTGTAAAGAATCCCCATAATTTCTATAATCCATTATCAAGACTGACTTAACAACAACAACCCTATCTGCAAGCTTTGAAATATTTTCAATTTGTTTTTGTCTATTAAATAATAAAGTGTGGCAACTTATTCCTCTGCTCTGCTATGTTTTACTTACAGGCTGAAGCTATTTTTGGAGCAGTTTGCTATTCCAACTTGTGTTCTGAATTCTGAACTGCCATCAGCTATTCGTTGTCTGTCTGTGAATCAATTCAACCAAGGAGTGTATGACATAATTGTAGCATCAGATGAATATGCTTTGGAAGAGCCCCATGAGGTGAAAGTGCTGGGGAAAAAGAAAAAGGGGTAAGTGCGCATAAATGTTTAGGTTTTAGAGCTTGGTTTTCAAAATGTGTCACTGGAAGGAGTAGTTATATTTTTACTTTCTCTACTATGTACTTCTTTCCAAAAATTTGACATAATTATATTTAACATTTCAATATAAAAATTAAATAAAAATAAAAAATTAAAAAAAAAAAAAAACAAACAGTTGTCATTAGAAACATAACTAGGTCTAGGTCTGTCAAATAAAAAGAAGTGTTTTAGACAGTAGAGCGCCATAATTAACTTTAAATGTAATGAGCCACCTTTTTACACTTTTTGCTGCAACTTTGCCTTCGTTTGGGAAGACCGGTTTCTTCAGTTCCAGGTGATTCATTACATTTAAATTTAACAATTAGGTCTGTTCGACCTTTAAAATCTTACATGACCCGAATTTAAACTGGCATAAGCTAGGTTGGTTTCTATCTTTAATTTAATTAAATATCTTAGTACAAGAGGACCAGGTATTTAAAATGTTATTGATATTGAATTTTATTAATTTAACTATTTTGAGGTTCCCCTTAACTCAAAAGCAAAGCTTGTTTACTTTCTCTAGCATGATGTACAATTAATATAGAAGATAGAGAAGGGATATTGATTCACCCCAAAATTTGATACCAAGATTTCCCCAATAATGTGCATTTTAGGGTCCCCTATATCCAAAAATAGCATTTTTAGAAAAAAGTCTGTGTGTGTGTAAACACAACTCAAAATCGAAACGTCTATAATACCGAACTTGATATTTAAGTGTAGTATATGCCAAGGATGTGACACGATTTTGAGGAGAATTCCCCACCCGAAACTACCCTTTAGATGGAAAAAATTTTGAAAATGTTGATTTTTTCAAAAGTGGCTGACAATTTTGATTAAAATACTGTGTATTAAAGATATTTACATGACAAATGAAATGTATATCCTGAATTTACTGGGATTAGCCTCTGAAGACCTCTTCATTTAGATGAATTTTTCATAACTGGTAAACTGTAAGAGATAGACAAAAACTTCATACATAAAAAAATGTCAATCTCATTAAAACAATTTATGTCATATACATTTTTTTTTATGTAGTTGTTTATTTCTGAGATATTAAAATACTTATACTTTACTCATACAGGAATTTGTCAATTCCTGCCATGCAAAGAAACAAATTTCAATGTTATATGGAAGATTTGACTATCTTTTAGCCTAGTGTACTCCCTTATATCCCTTCTACTTACAAAGAAGAAAGTAATAAGATAATTAATTTTCTGCTAATGTTTATCTTGATTAGCATGAAATAGGTAAAAGAATAATCTTTTTAACAATAATTTTTTATAGAGATGTAGAGAAAGTCATTTGAATAGAACCATCCGATTTTTAATTTACTGGGTTTGGTTACAGGAAAAGAAAGAAAGACAAAGAATCTGGTGTAGCAAGAGGAATAGACTTTCAGTTTGTATCAAACATCATTAACTTTGATTTTCCACCAGATTGCAATTCATATATTCACAGAGCAGGAAGAACAGCTAGAGGGAAAAATCAGGTAATTTTCTCACCCCAACCATATTATTTATTGCATATGTGCTCTCTAAGAAACTTAACAGTCTGTCATAAAAGATAAGAGCACGTAAGATAACCATTTTATATATTTTGTTTTATTAATTGTTGTAATTTATTTTTAGGGTACTGCATTATCATTTGTTAGCATCAGAGAACGCCCTCTAATGGAAGAAGTGGAAAACCATCTTAAGGATGGCTATGCCGGTGATGAAAGTATATTCAGGTAACTATAGCTGGAGATATGTGGTATTAATTTGTTGAGTTGGTATTTTTAACACTACGTCACTAACATTTTTATTACGAAGGACTAGTTTCGGAAGCCTATGCTTCCATTTTCAACCTCGCGGGTCCAACTGTCATTGTTGGTTGTGTTTGCCTGCATTCTCTTCTCTGGTGGCAAAAGGATGAACTTCTTAACTAGTTGTCCACTGGCGGAATTTCAAAGTTTACTAAGCGAGCTTTGTGCTTCTATATGAGGATATTTTCCCAGGTTGTTAGTTCATTGTGGCCTGACATGGTTTTTAGCAATTTTGGATTTGGATTTAGATTATGGTTTTCTTTCCAGAATTGAAATGCTACTGCTGATTTATCTTCTTGTTTTAGTTTTAGGTTATAAACTGCTCTTTGGATCTGATTTTTAAACTTCTTTTGGTTTGTCCTATGTAGAACTTTTCACAATTTGTGCATTTAATTTGATATATTCCTGATCTATTTTCTGGTGGAATTTCATCTTTGATTTTTGAATTTAATAACTTAATGACAGAAAATCTGTTTGTTGGAGTCAGGGTGAAATGGAAATGGCGTGTTATTTATGGACGCTCTTTAACTGCTTTGGTTCTCAGCGTCCCATTCTATATTGGGCATGAAAGATCGCTTAATTTTGCTCAGAGGCCTCTCTTATCAGGCTTGATGTTCTTTTACGTGCCGTAAATCTACGACACGGGACCCACGGCTTTACTTCCCTTCCGAAGGAAGCCATGCTAAGGATTTTTACGCCCG
The DNA here is from genome assembly GCA_030762935.1 of Hymenopus coronatus. Classification (NCBI taxonomy): domain Eukaryota; kingdom Metazoa; phylum Arthropoda; class Insecta; order Mantodea; family Hymenopodidae; genus Hymenopus; species Hymenopus coronatus. Next base: position 14,791,083 of record CM060898.1, on the reverse strand, counting down.
AAAAAATCCATCGTCCTCCGCCGGGTTTGAACCCGCGACCTTGGGTATATGAAGTTAGTATGGTAACCATTACACCACGGAGGGCGACGGAGCCAGGGTGATATTTTGTTCTTTGAAGATCTTTTTGAATTTTCTAAATGGTTGGGGGTGGTAAGTGAATTTTTTGAATGTGTTGATATTGTCTTTTCCTGCTGTTAGGGTAGTTATTTCCTTTATGGTTTTTTTTTGAGCTTTGCTTTGTCGAGTTTCTTGTATACAAGGTTCTTGTTGTATCAGTTTGTTCTGCTGTTTGAATTATGGTTTTTAACTTTTTGTTGAATTCGGTTGTGCTCATTGGTACATATACTAATCTATGTGCGAGGCTGTTTGTTACTGCATGTCTGTGTGGTAAAGGGTTGTAGCTGTCATTTTTAATGTAATTTTCTAATTGAGTTGATTTTCTGTAGATTCCAAAGTTTACTTTTGTGCCGTTTCTGATGATTTTTAGGTCTAAGAATGGGAGTTGTCCATTGGTTTCTGTTTCCATTGTGAATTTTATTGTATTTTTAGTAATTTTATGGCATCATCTAAATGTCTGCTTGGCACTATTGCAAATATGTCATCAACATAGCGGTACCACACCTTGAAAATCCATGGGAATGTTTTCTTTATGAGTGTTTCAAATTTTTTCATAAATAAATATTTCCTATAGCTGGAGATTTTAATTAAATTATGAATGAGATTGAATTGAATTTATTTGTCCATCTTATTTGCAAACTTAATAAATGGTTTAGGATAAAAAAAGTTAGAAGAAAATAATTTAAAATATTGTGTTGGGTATGGTTGCTGGGATAGAGAGAGCAAGGATAGTGGATTTTAGAAAGAAGTTAGACAAAGAATTGGTGATATGGAAATTCAGGGGTTATTAGGTAGTTTCAGCAACAAGAGGTCACTGAGGGTATTCAGGGGGTAGAGAGAATTATGTAGACAAACGTGACAAGTGGACGAGTGAAGGATCTACATGGGACTGAACAGAGGTCATGGACTTGAAAGGTTCAACAGAAGTTCCATCCCAGAGTTAAATCCAGCAAGATCTCCTTCTCCACTGGCAAAATTTTGCCTGACATCGTCATTATCTCATAGGGCCAAATCGGTTTCCTTGTCGTCAAACACTCTGCCACATTTGGTCGGCTTATGGTCTTGGCTGTATCAATGTCCACCAATGTGCAGCATAGCCTCCCTTGTATCCAGCTGTCTAACACACACAGCTTCATGGCGATGATAACTCAGGTGTGCCCATAGCCACATCAGGTCTTCTTGTGCCACCTGCCAGTCGACTAGATTACTAGGTGCCCTGGGCACTTACATCCCCAACACACACTGTCTCGGTTGCCTACAGTGCCTAAGTCGGCCACATGAAGGTTGCTGTTGTGCTTTCATCTTGGCACATAGTACTCCTGATCATCTTGGTTACCCTGACCACCGGCTGCTCCTTCCTCAGCCCGATGCTTACCTATCTATGCACAGGAGCTGCCCAGTCGGCATCTTGGTTTGAACTCTCCTGTGATGCGTGTCCCAGCTAGTCACACAAATCACTGTAATCCATGCTAACAATCTAAGTTACAGAATGAATTTATTCTTAAATTGTACAATATTCTATACAACTGCCAAAGAGTTAAATTGACGCCGATTTATACTGTTAAACAGAGCTACATGTCCCAACATGCTGTTCGCATGAGTCACGTGATTTCCGCAGTATTGTTTACACAGTAACGGCCGCTACTGTTTAGAATCATGGAGGAGGGTCGCTGCGAGTTTCCTCTTGCATCTTCGTCGAGTTACATAAGGCAAATGGCCGGTAAACCATTGACTAGTGGTGAACAAGCTATGGTGTTGCATGTTTATTGAAGTTTTGTGAGAAATATCCAACACTTCCGTAAAAGAAATGGTGAAATTAACATCTGAGTTCACTGGTGTTTTGGCTACAAATATAAACAGTGCTCATAAAGAAAAACCTGAAAAGGAAAAAGTGGTTGCACCTGGGAAAAAAAAGAAAGTGTGTGAAATATACGATGTAAGAATGTGATGATTTTGTGAAGAATGCAATTTGCTTAGTAGTGCACTATATCTTTTTTTAAAAATGAGTCGCCAACAGTTAATAAGTGCTACATGTAACAAAAGAAGAAGCATGTTTTGGGAGATGGATAGTTTAAGTGCCACCATTATTGATAACCTGGTTAACAACCTTTGAGAGGAAATCAGCAACAAATATTTCAGATGTGGATGGAATAGAGTCACTTCTGAAGAGCGAATTAATATAAGTTATGGCATACAAGATATTTATTTTTTCGCTCATGTTTTTTAGAGTTAAGCATTACATGTGCACCTATTTATTTTGTTATGGCTATCAATATTATCTCCATTATACCTAACAGAATATTTTAATCACCGTTAAAGTTGTGGGAATAAGAGCTCTGTTCATTTTACATTACAATATGCTATGTGTACGTACCGAGTGGTCATGAAAGTATGACAGCATTTCTGACGTGAATGGCAGAAGGTTACATTATAACGGTGCACTGGTTGCCTGGGTTTTGTTTTGGCAAGGTTCAACTTAAGGCTGAACAGGCTTTAGGCTTTAAGTGCTGCTGTTAACACCTTGTGGATCGTCTTATGGCATCAGGCACTGTCATATCTCTGCATGCACTCTTTCAATGGAGAAGCAGCCTCCTAGATGGTAGATTCACTAGAGCTTTGTTCGCAAGCTGTTGGATGGCTAGGGTATCATCTTGCCTGGCTATTGCAGCATTGCCTTAAGCTGACTATGGTGGGTTGCAGACAGATGAGCAGTTCTTGAGGGTCTCCCAGATCTCCCCAGACTTAGCTGATGCTGAGATCACATTCAGTACCTCTGCTGCTTGTCCGTGAAGGCTTGCTAGCAGCTGTGCAGCTTCTTCTTCTGCTGACCATCAGTTATGGGTGGTAACAGCAGAGAACTGTCATCGTAAGACTTCAGTGGCTTAATGTGTGTGGATGTTGTGTCGTGTCCTGGCTTCTTGACCTTCAAGTCTTTTGTCAAGCATCTTTTCCACCATGGCGTATAGTTCCTTGGCACTCTGTGAACCTTCTCTTCAGGACATTAAGTCGCTTCCTGGTTGTGGTATTTCACCATTTCATTAAGCTCTTTCACATTCTTGGTCGTCTATTCTGGTTGAAAGTTCCATTGTTCACTCATGTTCTCTTCCATCTTCTCTCATCTGTGATGCACATCTTTGAAACATTGGAGTCAATCCATGTATTTACCTGGCTAGAAGCTCGAGAACAATAATATGTTGTCAGGAAAGCTTCAGCTCTTAGTTTAATGATAAATATTTTTTAAATTTGAAAAAAGAAACAAATTGTTGAAACAACTTTGTTTTCTAGTTTAGTTTAATTAATATCTGTAAAATAATTTTATACAAATATGTAAATTAAGCTTGGAAATCACAGAGTATGGATTTGGAATGCATGCCCTGGTTTTAGAAATTGGTATCGGTATTGCAGATTTTTATTTATTTATTCAGTTGTTTCTCATTGGAAAGAGTGTGGAATTTAAGGCCAGCATATAGTATTCAATTCTTATACATTTCTGTAAAGATTTAATCTTTATTAAAATTAAGTAGATACAAAAACGAGCTTCTGTGAGAATATTTCACCAATAAACAGTAGAGATTAGAGAAAAATCATGTGCATGTAACACATCAGATTTTCTTGCAGCATCTATCATTGTAGGCAGTGGAGTCATTTGCAGGGAGCTTTATTTTTAAAATCACATGTTTTTTATTTCAAGGCCTTATCAGTTCAAGCTGGAGGAAGTGGAAGGTTTCCGATACAGAGCAAAAGATGCTTGGAAAGCTGTCACAAGAGTTGCTGTACGAGAAGCAAGGTTGAAGGAAATCAAACAAGAGATAATGAATTGTCAGAAGCTAAAGGTAAGCAAATTTATCGTTTAAAATCATTGATACAGTCTAATACAATTTTAATGAAAGCTACTTTATGAAATATTTCAATTCAATGAATAATAAACTGACTTTCCATTCTATATCTGCATAAGGGTCTACATTAAATTATTTCAGTTGTACAAACGTTGATATAAGGGTGATTCAAATATGAACGGTAATTTTGTTAAAAATATTTGTTGATTAAATATATAAGTGACTTCATCAGCATTTCTCAACATAGCCTCCTTCACACTCTACACATTTTTGCCAACGTTTTGGAAGCTTGAACATTCCTTCTTCAAAAAAAGTTTGAGGACGTGTTGCCAACCAATTGCGGACATGCTCCTCGACAACCTTGTTGTTTTTGAAATGTTTCCTTCCAAGTGATTCTTTCATGGGTGCAAACAAAAAATAGTCTGGGAGGGGACAAGTCTGGACTATAGGGAGGGTGTTCAAGGGTTTCTCAGTGCATGTCCATCATTGTGTCCATTGTCAAATTGGCGGTGTGAGGCGTAGCATTGTCTTGGAGAAGGGTGACATCTCTGATGGACATACAACGTCTTTTGCTTCGGTAGGCAGCTTTTACGGACCTTAACAATTGGCAATAGTAAGCTACAGTCACTGTACGTCGATCATGAAGAAAATCAACCAGCAAAACTCCTCTGTAGTCGAAAAACACAGTCATGGATCTGTCATCTGTGAGACTTGACCTCGGGCATCGAGCATAACCTTCGTTTTCCACAAATTCTTAGCCACCCTTTAATTGTCTGGCCCAAGTAAACACTTGATTCTGCGACAGTGTATTGTCCTTAAACTGTGCCCTTAAACGAGTTAAAATCTCCAAAGGTTTAACCCCTTCCTTGGTTAAAAACTTGATAATAAAGCATTGTGCAACAATACAAATCGACTTCTTACTCACTCATGGCTGTACTGACGCCAGAACCTAGCGAAGCAGCTGACAAAGCTAGTTCCCCCTCCCCAACACACTGACCCTGCTCTGAACTGCTTCCTCCATGATAAGCAACAATTACCGTTTATATTTGAATCACCCTCCTACAATGAAAATTTCTCTATGGCAAAAGTAATAAGTTTAGCTAATACGAGGTACGTCCAGAAAGTAAGTTCCGTTTCAATTTATCTCTGCTGCAGTGCTGCGATTGCAGTTCTGCACATGCGCGGTAGATGCTCTGTATCAAGGAGAAGAAACGTGCACAATTTTGAGATCGCTGTCAGCCACATATGCTTTGTTGTGCTTGTTTACAATGTCAGTGTTGATTGAAAATCCCGCCGCTTGTGAAATCAGATTTGTGATTCGTTTTCTGAATGCTAGGAAAGTGAAACCAATTGAAATTTATCGGCAAATTTGTGAAGTTTACGGACAAAATGCGATGAATGATTCAATGTTGAGAAGATGGGTCTGACAGTTCAATGAAGAATGAAGTGGGCGTCCATCTTTAGTTACAGAAGAACTGGTTCACGCGATTGATGACAAGATCCAGGAAAACCGAGAGTTTACAATTAGTGCTCTCACTATGGAATTTCCCCAAAGCTCACGGTCACTAATTCATGAAATTGTTACCGAAAAACTGAAATTTTGTAAACTTTGGTCACTTGGGTACCAAAGATTCTTACTGAGCAACACAAAACAAAACGGATGGGTAGTGCACTTCAGTTTTTAACCTGTTATGATGAAGACAGTGAAGAATTTCTGACACAGGTAGTCACAGGAGATGATACTTGGGTTTCTTATGACATCCCTGAAAGTAAGCGACAATCAATGGAATGGAGGCACACTTCATCCCCAGCAAAGATTAAGCCGAAACAAATGATGTGCATAGTGTTCTGGGACTGGAAAGGCATCTTACTCATTGATTTCTTACCGCGTGGTCAAACAATCAAAGCATGTGTTTATTGTGAGACACTTAGGAAGTTGCGCCGCACAATACAGAATAAGCACCGAGGATTGCAGTCAAAAGGTGTTGTTTTTCTTCACGACAATGCACGACCACACACTGCAAATGTGACGAAAAACCTCCTATAGGGATTTGGCTGGGACGTGTTTGACCATCCTCCGTACATCCCTGACCTCGCTCCTAGCGACTGTCATTTGTTCTTACATCTCAAGTCTTTCCTTGGCGGTCAACACTTCAACAATGACGAAGAGCTGAAAGAAAATGTTTCCAACTTTTTGAAGACACAGGCGGCAAACTTCTATGAAGAAGGTATACAAAAACTTGTGCCACGCTATGACAAATGCCTACAAAATTTCGGCAGTTATGTGGAAAAGTAGTTTATGAGTTGTAGAATTTTGTGCAATAAATATTCTGTATCTGTACACAAATTAATTTTATTACCAAACGGAACTTACTTTCTGGACGTACCTCGTGTATGACCAATTGAAGGAATTTTTAAAACAGATTTTTTCCCCTACTTTCTTTCTATTACTGAAGAATTATAGTTATTCAGAGTTCAGTTCATTTTGTTCATTTCTAATTATGAAATCATCCCTGGCCATTATAATGCTGCATGCAGAGTAGTTAGTTCATCAGATAGGGATTTAAAAAAAACACACGCATGCACTCACATACACACACACACAGCGTTAATGAACTATACCGAAATATTTTCACAAAATATGTAGATTACTTAAATAAGTAATTTGAGATAGGAGACTTATGGCCTGTTTATACAAATTCCGAAGTAACGGCCATAAGTTTCTGAAGTGCCAGTACGCCACTGGCTAATTTATCAACCATTCGAGAACATAACACGAAAAACAAAGGGACCTATTACAGCATACCTCTCTAGCGTAGTGGTTATGATACTGGCTTTTAAGTGAAATATAGTTTCCGAGTTTGGGTCTCATTCACGTATCACAGCACTTTGTCTGGAACGAAAAATATAATAATAAAACACATTTACTCTATAACAGGAATCAAACTCACGACCTTTGAGATAGCAGCTTCCTGCGTTACACATTAAGGCACCAGAGCAGTTGAAAAAATGCCTCCAGAGGAGGCTACATAACTCAAGAACGTAGTTAATGAATGCTTAGCGTCACACTGTCAAGTGATAAGTTCAAGATTTTACAGATTATTGCGACATTAAATCTTGAGAACGCTAGTAATGAGCTGCTAAAAATTGATATTTCTACACTCGGGTAGCAGTTATAAAGACATTCTAAGCCATTTTTCAACCTGCTTTGCTTTAACATCGACTTATCAGCACCTGATACCCACACGTTTAACGCTATGTAGCTACGTAATGTTTATCCGGGGACCATGCAAAACCGATCTCAAATTACTTATATCAGTCACGTGCAAATCTCGCAATTTATTTCCGTGTAGTTCATTAACACCTGTATATATATTTTTAAAATTATTTTGAAGAACATTTTCAAATCCTTCATAGCTTGACTAAACATATTAAAATAAAGCATTTCAAACCTACTTTCATAAAACTGAGAAGACTGGCCCACATACTGACCACACATAACTGAAACGAGATGGGATGGGTTAATGGCCTGGTGTGCCTGCCTTGAAAAAAATGCTGCCGTCAACAAACTCGTGAGTTTTACCAACCCTCCTTGTAACAATAAAGAGTCCCCTTGGAATACTAAAGGAGGAATTCCTAACAGCCCTCTAGAAAGTGGATACAGTTGCATTAAAGCAATGTTGCAAACATTAAGGTAAAAGACAAATAGAAACTCAGACAAAACATAGAACATTGCATTAAATTACACTACAAAAAAAAAAAAAAAAATCGGATGTGTTTTATTCACATGACTTTCTCTGCATCTCTGCAACAAATTATTGTTAAAAAGCTTATGCTTCTATTTATTTCTTGCTAATCAAGAAAAAATTAGCAGAAATAGTCTTATTATTTGCTTCCTTGTAAGTAGAAGCGCAATAAGGGAGTACCATAGGTTAAAGTGATATTGACAAAGCTGGTTGCTGTGTAACTGAAGTTCCTTTGTTTGTATGGACAGTAGTTAACAAATTCCTGTATGAAGAAAGTAAAAGTTTTTTAAAGCTGAAACCAAAAACAAGGAATATCTCAAAAATGATCAACTCCACGAAAAAAATGCATATAACATAAATTGTGTGTTTTAAAGTGCTCTACATTTTTTGTGAGGTAAGTTTTTCTCCATCTCTTATGGTTTACCAGTTATGTAAAATTTCATAAAATTCATCCAGAATAAAGTAGTTTTCAGAGACTATTCCCAGAAAATTCAAGATGTACATTTTACTTGTCAGGTAAATATCTTTAATATATGGTATTTTAATCAAAATCGTTAGAGCTATTTTTGAGAAAATCAGAATTTTCGAAAAATGTTCCATGTAAGGGGTGGTTTTAGGTAGGGGTATTTTTTCTCAAAATCTTTGTGTTGCATCCCAAAGATACTAAACTTAAATGCCAAGTTTGATATTTTACCGGCTCTTCGGTTTTGAGTTATCGTGTTCACAGACACATGGATATACTGACACACACATGGACCTTTTTATGAAAATGCTTTTTTTTGGATACAGGGGACCCTAAAACATATATTTCCGGTGAAATCTCAGTATCAATTTTTTGGGTGGAGTGCAATATCTACTCTATACACTATGAACATAGTAGGTGTAGAGAAAGTAAAAATTATATTCATTTTTGTAATCATTGTTTTGTTACTATACTTTATTTCCTTATCCGGTAGTTGTTTTGTAATTAATAAAATAACTAAGATAATATGTTTTGTATAAGGTTATGTTAATTTAATTAAAGGCCAAGTGTTTATTATCGTTTATTTCTAATGCAAATTCTTCTTTTGGTGGTTTTATACCTTTAACATTTGTGTGTACATTTTTTTCTTATTTCTTATTTGAAGTCTTCATAAAATTGAAAAGTCTAAAATGATATTTTAAGGACATATTTTAAAATTTTAAAAGCCTTTTTAGGTGCCTAAAGGTTCATTTTTAGGGCTTAAAAATCTGAGGTGTTCATATCAGGTACCAAAAGTTGAGTATTCCAGGAATTCTAACAAAGTGTGTGAAGGCCAAGGAATGTACAACATTTTTCACAAAAATTTCAGTGAAAATTATTTTTGTTTGAATTTCACAAGAAGGGGAAGGAATTATATGTGCAAATATGGTAATTGTACAACTTCACTCTATATTCTAATAACCTTTCAGAAGTGTAAGCATTTTGTTATTTTGCTCAACAGTTTTTTACATGGTGTATAGAGAAGGTATTTAGCTCCACCCAAACATTCGATACTGAGATTTTAGAGGAAATATGTGTTTTAGGGTCCCTTTGATCCAAAAAGAGCATTTTCAGAAATAGGTCCATGTGTGTCCATGTATCTGTGAACATGATAACACAAAAATGAAAAGTCGGTAAAATACCAAACTTGGCATTTAAGTTTAGTATCTTCCAAGAAGATTTTCAAGAAAATCCCCCCACCCCCAACTACCCTTTACATGGAACTTTTTTCTAAAATCTTAATTTTCTCTAAAATGGCTCTAACGACTTTGATTAAAATATCATATATTAAAGATATTTACCCGAGAAACAAAATGCATATCTTGAATTTTCTGGGAATAGCCTATGAAGACTACTTTATTCTGTATGAATTTTACAGAATTTTGCATAACTGCTAAACCATAAGAGATGGACAAAAACTTATACACAATTTATGTTATATACATTTTTTTTGTGGAGTTGATCGTTTTTTGTTTCAGCTTTAAAAAAACTTATACTTTTCTCACACAGGAATTTGTCAACTCGTGTCCATACAAAGGAACTTCAGTCACATAGCAACCAGCTTTTGAATATCACTTTAACCTATGGTACTGCCATATTTCGCTTCTACTTATAAGGAAGCAAGTAATATGACTATTTCTGCTACTTTTTTCTCAATTAGCATGAACTAAATAGAAGCATAAGCTTTTTAAAAATAATTTACTGCAGAGATGTAAGAAAGTCGTGTGAATGGAACACATCAGATTTTCTAGAACATGTTTTGTGTGTGATCGCACCATCAACTACTGTTTCTTAGTTGTGTATAAATATTCTTTTTCAGACCATAGTTTTATTATAAGTATGAACCACCATTCTGATCTTTTTCTGGTCTCGTCAGAGTTACTTTGTAGACAACCCAAGAGATCTCCAGACATTGAGACATGACAAAGCACTTCACACTGTCAAGATCCAGCCACACTTGGCAGATGTTCCAGAATATATAGTTCCTGCAGCACTAAAGCGACTGGCAGGAATTTCTAAGTCACGGAAAAGAAAGTTTGCTTCAGATGGAAGTGGTGGAGTAGCTAAGGCAAGATATGAGGTAAGTACTAACAGTGTTTCAAATCTGTGAACCCTTCTGCTCCTGCTATGCACTGCAGTACGAGGCTGATTCAAATATAAACAGTAATTACTTTCTCTACACGTACTAGGTACAGTGTATAGAGAAGGTATTATAGTGCACCCAAAAATTCAATACAGAGATTTCACAGGAAATATATGTTTTGAGACCCCTGAATCCAAAAATAAAGCATTTTTAGAAAAATGACCATGTGTGTGTGTGTGTGCGCGTGCACGCGTGTACAGCATAGCTCAAAAATGAAAAGTTTGTTAAATACCAAACTTGATGTATAAGTTCAGTATCTTCCAAAGATGCAACACAAAGATTTTCAAAAAAGTCCCCCCACCTCCAACTACCAGAGGGGAAAAAAATTAAAAAAAATGTTTATTTTCTCAAAAATGATTAAAATCTGTTATATTTAGGACATTTGCTTGAGAAATAAAATGGATAATTATCTTGAATTTTCTGGGAATAACCTCTGAAGACCTTTATTCTGGATGAATTTTTCTGAATTTTGCATAACTAGCAAACAAGAGGTAGACAAAAACTTACTACACAAAAAATGTAGATCTCCTTAAAACACACAATTTATGTCATATAGATTCTTTTTGTGGAGTTGACGGTTTTCAAGATATTCCCTGTTATTTGTTTGTTTTAAAATGCTTAAATTTCTCATTCAGGAACTTCTCAACTCCAGGCCATGCAAAGAAACAGATTTCAATCCCATAGCAACCACATTTTAAAACATGTGACTGTTGGTTTAGCCTAGTGTATTCTCTTATATTCCTTATTCTTATATGGAACTAAGTAATAAGACCGTTTCTGCTAATGTTAGTCTTGATTAGATTGAGATAGAAGAATAAGCTTATTAACAATAATTTGTTACAGAGATGTGAATGGAATACATCAGCTTTTTTTAATATATTTATTGATTAAACATATATACAAGTGACACCTTCTTTACTTCTCTTAATAGCTTCGTTCACACTCTACACACTTTTGCCAAGAATTTGGAACCTTGAATATTGCTTGTTGAAAAAAAAAAGTTTGAAGGCACACCATCAACCAGTTGTACACATGTTCCTCAGCATCTTCATTGGTTTCAAATCATTCCCCTCTAAACGATTCTTTCATTGGCGTAAACAAAAAATTTTCCAGTGAAGACAAATCTGTGCTGTAGGTAGGGTGTTCATTTGGGGTGTTAGGTTTAGCATTGTTTTGGAGAAGGATGACATCTCTGATGGCTTTGTACTGCCTTTTGTTTCAGTATGCAGCTTTTACTGACTGTAACAAGCTGCATTCACAGTACATCAATTGTGAAGAAAATCAATGAGCAAAATTATGTAGTAAAAAAAAGACACACAAGAACTTTTCCAATTGAGAAACAGAGATTTGATCTTGGACACTGTACCTTTGTTTTGTACAATTTCTCAGTTGCCCCAAAATTGTCTGGCCCAGGTAAATACTTGATAATGGGGCAGTGTGGCGTCCCCAAACAGGTAAAAATGTCCAAGGGTTTAGCCCTTTCAATCGTTACAAATTTTATAATAATGTGTGTGCAATAGATGAAGAAGGAACCTCTTGTTCACTCATGGTTCTACTGATGCCAAAGCCTATCAAAGCTGCTAACTAAGCTGGTTCCCCTTCCTAACCCCTCACTCATTATGTGGTTAGCCCGCTTGCCTCTCACCTAGAGGGCCTGGGTTCAATCCCAAGCGACCACATGTTAGATTTGTGGAGGATAAAGCATGCAGGGATAGGTTTTCTCTGGGTTCTCCAGTTTTCCTGCCATCACACTGTCATCACCTGCAGTGCCACAAGTAATAAAAGCAGGCGTTAAACGCTAGTTTTAAAAAAATGCTCAGCCCACCAAGCTGCTCAGATCTGCCTGTGATACAAAATTTCTTCTGAATGAAGATTTCACAGGCTATTAACTGAGATTTTAACTCAGGACCTCTTGAATGTGAGATGGACACGTTATCTCCACACTACAGAGGCAGGCGTTTAGTATTTTTAATGTATGGCATTTTAATAAAAGAGCCATTTTTAAAAATCAAATATTGAAAAATGTTCAATGTAAATGGTAATTTAGGCTTGGGGAATTTTCTTGAGAACTTTAATGTCACCTCTTTCAGAGCACTGAGCTTAAATACCAAGTTTGGCATTCACCCATCTTTTTATTTTTTAATGATGCTGTTCATGCACCCGTGCATGTATGCATGTGCACATTTTAAAAAGGCTTTCTTTAATTTCAAGGGAACTCAAAACATGTATTTCTGGTGAAATCCTGATGCTAAATTTTAGGATGGAATGCAATACCTTCTCTACCTATATGTACATGGTAGAGAAAGTAAAAAGTTGCCAAGAGAGAAGGAATGCATAGCTGAAACAGATGTAAAATTGAAAGTTTTCAATCAGGGAGGGATTTAGAGGAATGCCCAATGTGGCATTCTATTATTGAATGTGAAGAAGCCAAAATAATCTCCTCTGACTCTATACTATTAGTATTACTGATTGGGTTTGTAGCTAACTAGCTAAAGTAATTAATATTAGCTAAAAACACATTGGCAAATAACATTTTAATACTTCTAAAAATCGTTCTTTGTTCACAGGCTAGGAAGAGCAACCCATTGATAAGTCTGGAATTTTCTGGATTCAAAAAGAAAAAGTGACATTTTTAAGTGTTGTCATTCAAGAATATTGTAAAAAATGTAAAAAAATAAATGTATTTTTGTTAAATCAGTTCCAATTTGTTGCATTACTTTTTTGGATGACATCTGAAGGAGAAATGCAAGGGTTCATTATGATCTGTGCTGCTGAACAAATTAATTCTATATTTCTTTAACTAGAATCATTCCCTATCCCCAACACAGCCTGGAAATATGTTTGTGAGAGTGAATGTGTGCATGCATTTGTTAGTACAGTGTGTCCATAAAAAAATGGTCATACTCCAAACAGGGACCATGTTGCTTTGGATAATTGTATTTAAATAAAATTGATGACATTCTAAAGAAAAATACAAATATTTTTGTGTATGTCAACAATGGACGGGATCACAGAATCAAACACACAAACTAAATTCACTCACATTTGTGATTAGTTGATCTGGATTCATTGTTGGATATTTAGCAGGTAGGTTACATATGAATGTTTACTTTTAAAATTGTGATTGTTATTAATGAAGTTTTAAGGAGTTATGGCAAACCCACAAGAGTGTAGTTGGTGTGTTATGGAACATCATAGAACGCAGTCTGGTGCAGGTTCAGTGTGCTTTAAGGCGAAAGTTCCAACATCAACTTCTTCAAACACACATGTCAACTTTGAAGTGGTACCGTATTTTGTGGATTGTGGCTGCATGTCATCAAAGCAAAGGTTATTCAGGGAGACCACCTGTCAATGCAGGAATTGTGGAACAAGTGCTGGAGGCATTTATATATAGTCCTAAGAAGTATGACCTAGAGCTAGTCAGCAGTTAAACATCCCTAAACCCAGTTAGTGCATAAGCTGAAACTTAATATTCCTGCAAAACGATTAGATTTCTCTGAACATTTATTGGTACTAATGGAGGATAGTGAAAATCTGTCAGAAAAAATAATTTCCAGTGACGAGGCTACACCCCACAGTAGTGGAAAAATTGAAGTCATAATTTTGGATTTGGAGCAGCCAGAATCCACATGGCATTTTGGAAGTTGAAAAAGACTCCTCTAAAGCGAATGTCTTTTGTGCCATATTAAAATGTCAAGTCTATTGCACATTTTTCTTTCGAGAGGCCACTGTTAACGATCCAACTTATCTTGACATGCTCACTGAATGGTTATTTCCACAATTGGAAGAAGGTGACAAATTTATTTTCCAATAAGATGGAGCCCCTCCTTACTGGGATTTACTTGTCTGGGAACATTTGAGTGAGCAGCTTACAGGAAGATGGATTGGAAGTGCCAGAAGTGATGATGTCTTCTACAAGTGGCTGCAGAGATCGCCTTACTTGGCAGTCTGCGACTTCACATAAAGGATTGTGTCTATGTACTCCCATTGCCTCAAAACCTGCAAGAAGGGAAACTTCATATCACTGCTGCCATCCAGTCCATTTCATATGTTGGAGCATGTATGGTGTGAAGGGGAATATCGCCTTGATATCTGCAGTGTCATTCGTGGGAGCCACATGATGTATATGAGGTATGGTAAAAAATATTTGAGTTTTTCTTTTGAATGCCGACTTCACCCAAATAGGACTATCCAAAGAAATGCAATACCAGTTCAAAGTATGACAGTATTTTTAATGATACACTGTATAAACTGAAATAACTAATATTAATAAATCCTACAGTTTAGCGAGAAAACACCAGTAGTTGTAAACAGGATCTGAATCTTTCCTGGTAATGAACATATTCTAGACATTCTCAGGCTTCAAGCCAGGTGTAGTGATGAGTTGACGTTTCGGGAGCGTGCATCTCTCCCATCATCAGGATGGCTCAAACAGGTGAAAAAGGCAGTATATATACTGTCTGCCTCGGCAAGTAGCAGGACCAGGTAGAAAATGAACGTTTTTGTCAGGTCGATGGTGGGGGACCTCGCAGAAAACGCAATTACTCTGGATGCGGTTTACTGCCTTGAAATCTGTGCCGGTTTTATGGCCAGTTTCCAAGCAGAACTGAACTGTAGCCCCCCAGCATCACCGTTCAGCGTGCTCCTCTCAGAGATGGATAGAGCCTCCTTTACCCTGCGCTCCCAGAATCTGTCACCACCGACCTGACAGAAACGTTCGTTTTCTACAGAGTCCATGCTACTTGTCGCGGCAGAAGGTATATATACTACCTTTTTCACCCGTTTGAACCATTCATCATCCTGATGGGAGAGATGCATGCTCCTGAAATGTCGACTCTTCATCACTACACCTGGCTTGAACCCGAGAACGTCTAGTAGTTGTTTCTAATGCAAAGCCCATAAAAGTTAAAGGGGCGCTTTATAAATGAAACATTAGGAAAAAATAAAATAACTCTATGGAACCCTGCAGCACATTAACTCATTCAAGGATACCAAATAATGGAGGTGAGGTGTTAAAGTAAATAATGAAAGAAAAATAAATTGCTACTTTGGCGCATGAACCTCCAACCATACCAGAATGGTCAATTCTTGCATACCACGCCTTTAGAGTGCACGGCCATTCAGACACACAACTGAATTATCATCTGATCTTATAATGCTGCGTACTGAGTGAATTTTTTTTTACCAAAATAAAAATAAATAAATAAAATGCATGTATCTGCATCCAACCATGCTATCACACCGATTGCTTTAGTTGGGCCTCCCCATCCTTTTCCACAATTCCTCTGGAATACAGAACATATACATTTTGACTGGATTCAATCCCACAATCCTTGATTTCATAGGTTAGCTACTCCTATTGTTTAAACTAAATCAGACAAGGTTTGTATTTTTTCATGGATTTATCCTATGTTATCCGTTAGTAAAATGGGTTATTTAACTTTCATGCACAAGTTATCAATCACATCCATATCGCTGAAGGGATTAATGTTCAAAGAGATTGTTTTCAACAGTTGGATTGCTGCTTCCTATCAAAGCAGGCTGCAGTAGCTAGCAATTAAAGGCTGCTTCACAATACACCAGAAAAACAAACTGAAATGCTTATTTATAGCAATGTGGAAAGTTGATTTTCTAGATGCATTAGCATGCCCTTGGTTTGTGTCTAACCAAGATATTTTCAACTGCTTACAACTCAGCCAAACTTACTTTGAAATTTAATGCAACAAATATTTTCTAGGTCAGGCCATTATTACAAAGCCTTTGTTTCAATGGCGGGGTTAGCTAGAATACATCTCGCATAGGTCATTATACCCTGTATCAGCCATCGCCAGCTTATTTGTTTTGTGCTAGAACAAGCAGACTGCAATGGGTAAACCTGGGGTATCAGATGAGTTTCTGATGGCAATGGTGGGTCTCCATTACTTGCAGTGTGTCATGCTGAGAACAGAAAGCAATCAAACACACATCCCATCCTCCTAATCCCCATAAGTCACTTTCGCTCAACTTCCATGAATACTTTTTCCAACCATCTAATATTTATATTTGATATTCTATATTTGCAGCTCTTGATAGCTGATAAAGTTCCTTTTCCTTGTAAAATTTTTTGCTAATGGGTTAAGAACTAAGATAAGGTGGTTACAGAATAAATAAAACACAGTATTTCGTCCAACACTTTGACCTTTATTATCTTATGTGCTTTGCATTCTAGGCTAACAATACTAAACTGCACCAGGACTTCCTGTCCATGCTAAAGTCCATGTGGAATGATTAATAACAATCTGTCAACATTTATGTTCTAAATTTACTCTCTATACTATGTTGATCATTTATTTTGCAGCAGTATAAATGTAAATAAATGCCCCAATTGCATTCCCTTCTTTAACTGCAATTTCCACAGAGCACTCAATTAAAAATCACATTTTGCAGAATGTAAAAATGTTTGTACAATAAATGGAAATCTTCCATGATGAACTATGCACCAGTTGTTAAAAAACTGATTGTACAAAGAAATGTGGAATTTATTGAAGATGTTATGAAATGGAAATGATCAAATGATCAGGAATATTTGAACCCACCAGTGTCCATAAACCACCTCAAAGGATAAAGCCAAATACTACGTACTTTGCCTTCCTTTCTAATATATATCTTAGTGACAGCATAGCTTAAGAGAAGAGCTTTAAAAATGTATATTATTTTTATTAGAAGAGGTAGTAAATAAAGAACACAAAGAGTTAGCTTTTTTGTTGCTAATAAATGAGTGTGCAAGTTAAAAGTAGACTGAGATGGAAGTTGAAGTAACCAAGCTACGTCTGTGTTGGCTGACAAGATGCATACATTGGAACTGCTTTGGATTTGGCGAGATCAGTTGCTTTTCTGGCAGCATCTTTCAGAGTTTCCTTCTTCAGTGGTGAAGTGCTTTGACTAGCAGTAGTTTCATCGTGAGGAGGGGCACTTTGAGGAAACATTCTTGTCAACACATAGTTGAAGCCTCCCACCATCTTCTGGCAATTCTTGCGGAACCTGTCTAACCCAAATGCCTGTATAGCTCGGCCAAACCCAAATACTTGGGAATCTATCCATGCTGATCGCTCTGCAACTGTCCAGTTGGGATTCTCTTTACTTACTCTGTACGTCACCTTCTCCACAATACTCTGAAACAGAGGGATAAATAAAAAAGTTGATTAATGTTTGCAAGCATTATACACAGCACCATTATCACTTTTGCTAGAATCAATTGAAAAATTCAATGCCACAGCGAGGATTTCAACTCAATTCTCCCACACTTCAGGCACTTGCTTTAACCACAACTACCAAGGGTATGCATTTTACTGTTAGAAACCAGCTGGGCAAAAAACATAAATCACTTGGAAGACATAAGAAATCACTAAGCCCACAATTTTGGTTATGCATTATAGTTTAAATTCACTTTTAACTTATGCATTTCGTATGTCAATTGCGATTAGAATCAATGGGAATAATGGATCTGTGCCATAAAATGGATGTGGTGTTAATAGTATGTGCGCTTGTGAACATTTTTTTACAAACTTTGCATAGCTTTTACAGAGGAAAGAAATGAATAAATTGCAAACAGTGCTACAAGTGGTTTAAGCATTTTGAACATGGAAGAGTAACATCATTGAGAATCATGGGCATAGATGACCTACATCAACAGATGATGACCATTCAAGAAGCTGCTGACAAGGTGGGCACCAGGGAAGGATCAAGCCTTCAAATTTTGAGAGACAAACTTGAGATGTGTTAGTATAAAATTCATGCTGCATTTGTTGACTGATGATCAGAAACATAACCATGTGAAATCAAAAAAGAACTGCTTGCGACTGCAAATGACAACGAAAAACAAAGAGGAGACGAGACTGGGTTTATGGCTCTGATATAGAAACAAAGGTGCTGCCATTGCATGCCTGAGCAAAGGTTCTCTTTGTCCAAAAACCACACGGTCGAACAAAGATCAAGATGATTTTTTTTTTTTATTGGAAAGGCATTGTCCATCAGGAATTTGCACCAAGTAGTCACATGGAATACAAGGAAGTATATCAGGAAATTTTAGTACATTTAATAAATGTGCACAGAAAATCTTGATTTATGAAAAAACCAGACTTGTATGTTGCATCAAGACGATGTGATGGCTCGTGTTCATGTGTCCACAGCTATAAACATCAGACTCCTGTTCTCCAGATCTAGCCCCAGCAGACATTCCTGTTTCCCAAACTCTGAAAACAATGCAACAAGATATCTGCGTGCTACACCAGAAAGTGCATTCCAGGAAGCTTTCCAAAAATGGAAGATATGTTAGGAATGGTGTACTGCCAGTACAGGATACCATTTTGAGGGGTACAGTGCTTCAAATGTTGTACAATGACCAATAAAGATGTTATGGTATTTTTTTAACATACCTTGTAAGCAGTAGAGAAAATAAAAAAATGTTTTATTTTATTTATTCAAGGAGGCTCTAAAGATGTACTTCTGCTGAAATATAATACTACCTCCACCTAAATTATGTAACTGCTAGTAAAAGGCAAGTCTTATAAATTTGGAAATAAAGGAAATAGAGTTCTATTTATGGACACTCTTAACTACTGTGGTTCTCAGCATCCCATTTTATACTGGACTTTAAAGACTGCTTAATTTTCTCAGAGGCATCTTTATCAGGCTTGAGGTTCTTTTACTTGTCATAAATCTACGACATGGTACCAATGCCTTTACTTCCCTTCCGAAGGAAGCCATACTAAGGACTTTTACACCTGAAAAAATCCATTGTCCTCTGCAGAGTTTGAATCCACGACCTTAGTATATGAAATTAGCATGGTAACCCTTACACCATGAGGGTGACATGACATTGGGGAACATCAGATACACACATAAGTAAAATATGACAGCACATCAATTTGCATATATTTAAAAGCACTGTTCAAATTATTATTGTTTCATCGACATTCTTTGGCTGACTAGATAGTGTTTATTAATGAAGTGACCTCAATCATATGTAGTCTATAACTAAGTTTTTTACAACTTAGTCTAAAATATCACCACTTACTCTGAATGCTCTTGAAACTCTTTCATGTCTATTCTAATAAAAACACTACAAAAGGACCATTCTTTTACTACTTTGAGAAATGTGTTTACAGAACTACAAGACAGTTAAAACATGTAGATTTACAATATTTATGAACTTCTCGGCAATACTTCCATACTTACCTTCTGGTTAATTTGGTAAAATATAGAAACTATGTAAATATAGTGGCTAATAGGAGATGTGATTGCTTAAGAAAGATCTAACTGAGCCACCTCTCCATTTTAAGACTTTCTTAAATAGTAAAACCATAAGGTCTCATCAGAAATATTGGTGTATATCCTTGAGGGTGTGGTTAGCCAGCTAACCCCTCATAATGTTTTATCATTGAGCCCTACAGAAATATATGGTGCTGATTAGGCAAACTCAGCATGAAAACATTTGCTTTTGAAGAATCCTTTATGACTCAATTAACATTAATACACTCAAAAATCCTTTACGTCTGTTATGACAAACTAGGTTAAAGGATGTTAAGCTACCAAAAAAAAAAAAAAAAAAAACCTATGTAATAGGTCAGGTACAAGGTGTGATAAAAAATAATGCAGATTTTTCTTTTTCTTAAAGAATATTTATTCTTCATCTACATCAACTTTGTCCCTTTCCAAATAATCCCCCTCAGATATAATACTTTTCCAACCTTAGAAGCACTTGTAGAACTCACTTTTCATTATGTTCTTCAGCTCCTTCAGCCTCGAGAATAGAAAGAAGTCACAAGGGGGCCATGTCTGACAAATACGATGGCTGAAGCAACATATCAGTTTTGTTTTGTCAAAAAATCGTGAACAAGCATTATCCACAAGTGGTTTTGCCACATTTCTGATCACTTTCTTCAGATGGCTCCACAAAAACGGCACGTAACTCCCAGGCAGTATTCCTTATTGACAGTACGACCATTAAGACAGAACCATTTCTTTACTTCTTCCACATTGTCATCAATAATTGATGTGCTAGGACGTCCAGGGGGTCGTCTTCAATGCCTTCTCAACCCTCTTTGAAAAGTATATACCACTCAAACTCTTGTCTTGCTCATAGTAGATTCACCAGAAGCCACAATCAACATTTTGAGCACTTTACTCCATTTAAAAAAAAAAAAAAAAAAATATATATATGTAATGCAAATTCGCAAGCACTCGAAAACATTTATAACCTTTTCAACTGCCAACAATATACTAATCATTCAAAACAGCTGAACCAACAGGATAAATTTTTTTTTGAAAATCTGATGTATAAAGCCTGCAAAATTAAAAAAATTCCCATTATTTTCTTATCACACCTTGTATTAGCAGAACAAGGACTCGCTAAACTCAGACTTCCTTCCTATCACCCAGATTTAAATTCTTTTGAGCTGATCTGGGAAAATGTAGCTGTGGAAAATTTGTCATGCCAAAGATTTGGTGAAATTGGTCCTGTAGAATAAGAAAAAGCCTGCCAATACGTAGAAACAATTGAGCAACATTATTTTGAAAAAGATGGCATCATGGAAAATACAATAGAGTGAATAGGATAATGGAGCTGAAAAATAGTGACATCAGCAAGAGGGAAGTGGCGAGTATTTCTGGCATAGAGGATGAAGTAGAAAGAAGAAGAAAATCTATCAGGAGTTTATTTTACAACAAACTGCCAGAAAACATAAAATCCACAAATGGTCATACCTTTGCTAAATTACTTGAAACACTTAAGTGCCTCTATGTTGATATTTTGAAATGTTATACTTAGCATTATTTTAGATATGTGAACTTGTGTCAAACTTTATTTTTGACTTACACTCATTTCATAGCACTTGTTTGCTCAAATGTTGGCAGCCCTTCAGGTTGAACTTCATGTTCATGATAACCATAATGGCCTCACTATTCAGCAAACCATTTACTAATTAGCAGGGTAATTATGGAAATTAGTTGAATTCTTTAATAAATTTAGTGCAATGTAAATTTTGTAAGCTTGTTTTTAGCTATTTACTAAAAGAGAGGAACATACTCTGTTCAACTTTAGGCAGTATTTATATCCCTAACCCCATGTTGCCAACATTTTGTAAATCATATTCTATTTTGTATATTTGTTATTCAAATGCTTTCTTGTTGCATACCAGGTTGAAATCACTGGATGCAATATAATTATTCCATGTACTTTTGTTAGATGTGTGTTTAAATTTTCTCTCTGTGATTTCATTGTAAACAAATATTGTGGTAACATGCTGATTTTCTTAGTTGTGAAGTCAGAAATTATAAAAGAGGCTGATCATAAGCAAGGAAAGGGCACTCTGAGACTATTCATAGTTGAGCGACGTTGATTGTGATTTTGCGCAGGATACATTTCCTAGGCAACTATGCATGCATTTAAGTTTCCGTGTTGATTTAGAAACACACAAATATTTTCAGCAGGATTATTAATTGACTTCTGCATCTTGAATTGGAAAGTAATAATATATTTTGTTTCAAGGAAGTAAATAGACCTTGTCAGAATTGAAAGCATAAGATAGAATTTTTGTATCAAATTGAAGCACTGAATTGCACTAGTGATTGCAATTTTGTGTATGAATTGTAAAATCTAATTGAAAATAAATTACAATTTTGCAAAAAGAATTTGAGTAATGGATTACTTGAGAAATTATCGACCAACATCAATAAAAAAATATAATGTTGTGTTATTTATGGACGCTCTTTAATTGCTGTGGTTCTCAGCGTCCCATTCTAAATTGGGCGTGAAAGACCGCTTAATTTTGCTCAGAGGCCTCTCAATCAGGCTTGAGGTTCTTTTACGTGCCGTAAATCTACGACACAGGACCAACGACTTTACTTCCCTTCCGAAGGAAGCCATGCTAAGGATTTTTACGCCCGAAAAAATCCATCGTCCTCTGCCGGGTTTGAACCCATGACCTTGGGTATATGAAGTCAGCATGGTAACCATTACACCACGGAGGGCGACCCAACATCAATAGCTTAGATCTAGAGCCCACATAAACCCTCATTAGCACCCTGAGATATTTAGAGACTTATTGCTTCATATGACGCCAACATAAAAGGCAAAACATATTTATCGCTTCAAACTTGAGTACTTTCGTGCTGCAAACAGTAGCTCTTTATGGTTGGCAGAGCTCTGTAGACATGCTTCTTGAGCAGCACTGACCACAATAAAGAATGCTGTTTATACAATGTTCCAACAAATTTTGGGTAATCTTGCGCAGCGGATTCAGATTGGATTGTTTGTTGCTCGATCAAATCACTTTGTAATTATTTACAAGGACTTTGGTTGTGCAGTTCATATGAAAAACACAGCAAAGACCTAACCTGCCCAGGGTTGAGAGTCCTAAACTGCAAATCATAGCTGAGGAATGTTTTTTATAAGTAGAGGATTCTGCAAAGCTAAATCCCAATGATATTAAGCAGTTAAAACCTTGCTAATCTAGCAGATTTTTCATCCTCTATTAGATTACCACTTGCCACTATGCAAGTGCAATTGCAGCAAAACATCTTGTTGACATTTTGCAGCAAATTTTCTATTTGTGTTTGTTTGTTTGTTTGGTGTCACTTTGAGCAATGCTCGGGCACACTGAACACATCATACACCTATGAAATATGCCGTATAACTAATAACTAGAGACCGGATTATATGCAACATAAAAAGCTTGAAACATGCATGCAAATATACATGAAAAATGCTTAAAATATGCATGAAAAGTGTTAAAATATGCAACATCACATAATACGAAAT
Organism: Hymenopus coronatus; assembly: GCA_030762935.1. Classification (NCBI taxonomy): domain Eukaryota; kingdom Metazoa; phylum Arthropoda; class Insecta; order Mantodea; family Hymenopodidae; genus Hymenopus; species Hymenopus coronatus. The sequence continues at coordinate 14,767,940 of CM060898.1, read as the reverse complement.
AATGATTAGTTTTATATATATATTATTTCAAAAACAATATACAATTGGCAGTTTTTATTATTTACTTTAACAGAAAAAGTATCGTTTACATTTTGTTACTATAGTAAACAGAAACGATCCAGTTCTCTTCCAAATATTCAGTAGTAAAATTGTGTCATCGATCACTCAAAACATTTTTATAAGCAGAAAAGGACTGTTCTACATCAACCAAGGCCACTAGACAGTATTTGAATTTAGGTACTATATTGGCACTTATTATTTCTGGTACAAATTCACCCATCCCATTAATAAAGCTATCAATTTGACACAAAGGTTCAAAGCCTGGGTTATTGTTGCATAACTGCTAAACTGTAAGAGATGGACAAAAACTTACCACACAAAAAATGTATATCATGTTAAAACACACAATTTATGTTACATACATTTTTTTTGTGGAGTTGATCATTTGAGATATTCCTTATTTTTGGTTTCAGCTTCATAAAACTTATACTTTTCTCATACAGAAATTTGTCAACTCGTGTCCACACAAACAAAGGAACTTCAGTCACATAGCAACCAGCTTTTGACTATCACTTAAACCTATGGTACCCCCTTAATTTGCTTCCACTTACAAAGAAGAAAGTAATAAGACAATTTCTGTTAGTTTTGTCTCAATGAAGTAAATAGAAGCAAAGATGTAGAAAAAGTCATGTGAATGGAACACATCATATTTTTCTATGGGTATTCATTATTCAGGTTGGTATTTTCAAAACTTTTGAATCTATAAAAATAGTCTTATCCCAACTTCTTCAGTAGCACATTTAAAAGAATGATACACCATACATACATCAGACCACAAGAAAGCATTAAGACTTTAAACTTTTTATGCCAAAAACTAATTGTAACTTTCAAGATTATATGTGCTGCAATTTCTTTATATTGATATGGCTGATCTCCCAAGAAACTAGAAAAAAAATACATAATTGCTAAATTTTTTACTTTAATTACAGAATGGACTTCATTTTCCAGGTTGAGATGTATTTACGGTAATTATAGAGAACTTGGGCCCCTCTAGAGATTAAACTAATTGTGGTTTGACTGTAAGTTTGGTTTATACTTGTTACATTTTCACCAATTTTTTTTATCGGAAAAGCTCCGTAATTAAGTTAAACGCTAATTTATTACCTGCGGGTAGCGATCCTTTTTAGTGAATATTTATGAAGTATGCTGCCTAGAAGGAGTAGAATATAAATAAAGAAGTCTTGTAGTACTTTTGCAATATAAATATATAATAATACTACACGCTAAAATGCCTAAAACCTGAGTTTCATTGTCGGCGGCAGGCGAACAGTGTTGTGGAATGCAACACCGGCATATGTCGCTAGAGGCTGTGCTGATGTATGACAAGTATGTTTCATGCAGATACAGCTGTTCAGTAAATTTTATTATACAGAACTTCGGGCACTCTAAAATCGAATGAAACTAAGTACGACTGATTGACTCTGTATTTATGATGACAATTTCAAAGCCTGTGGATTTCAAATTTAGCACGAGGTTAGGTTCCAATCCGTTTAGGTTAGTGTGTGTATATAAATTTATGTTTCTAATTTTATATCGTGGTAGTACCTCATTATCGATATTTTCAACAACTCCTAACAGCGCAATGGATACAACATTAGTTTTTTAAACCATCTCCCCACCCATAATCCCTCTCTAACCACACCGGTTCCGTTAGAGTGCAAAACTGGCATAGTCACAGCGGAGAGCTGTAGCGGTCCAACTTGTAAATAATTACTGTATTTACCATTTAATTTTGGCCATACTGCTGTGCAGTGTATGTTTTGGAAATGATTGGTTTACAAGTTATTAATTACCAATTACCAGTTATTGCAGTGTACTCTTGATTATCCGGTGTAATGTGGGAGAGAAGCCGCACAAATAATTGACAAACCCATAATTTAATGCTTTTAAGGTACAACATACATAGGTATGTAAATAGGAAATTATGTTCAAAAGATTTTTTCAACATGAATTGTTTATTAAAAAGTTTATTCTTCTTCTGTGCAGCAGTATTGTCTTTCTTCAGGAAACAGCAATAAAAAAACCTACCGTGTGACAACAGAGTACAGTTTCCATTGTTATCTATCTGTCTGCCTGTTCTGTGTAAATTAAAAACAAATTCAGCTTTTCTGATGTTAATCAGTGTGTAAGTGTCAACGAAGCAAGTTAAAAGAATGAATATTTTTGAGTTGGGTTTGTAACACTTAAGTATCACTTATGTATAATTTTTTACAGAATAAATTGCGCAGATTGCAACAAATTTTACATTGGTAAAACAAAAAGACACCTTGAAACAAGACTTATAGAACACATGAAAGCAGTAAAATACAAACAAATTGACAATTCAGCCATTGCACACCACTTTTGGTCCACTAACCATGGTATAGACCTAACATACACCTCATAAAACCCGCCAGATATAACAGAGCTCGATGTATGGGGAAAAAATACACATCATTAAAAACCAATACCATGTATTCAATTTTGAATTGCCGCCACAAGGACCGTCACACCTCAACATAGAACACCCTGTGGAAATTCAGTTGGAAACCATCGACAATGGCCTCATGCCCACATGGCTTCGAAACTGGTGTGAAAAATTATACGTAAGTGATACTTAATGTTACAAACCCAACTCAAAAATATTCATTTAATACGTATCAATGTTCTGAAACACCCTTTCATTAAAATTATTCTAAAGTTAAAAGAAATCTATAAAAGGAGATGGCGGAGAAATGTGTGTTGATATTAAAACCAAAATGGGGGGGGGGGATGCATGGATAATCCACACACGAATAATTGGGAGTAAATTGCAGTTACTAATTTGTTGGAGTTAGAAAATGTTTTTGTCTTATGGATCAAGCATACAGCTTTGGGTGTTATGATCTCATTAGTTAATTGTTCCATTCAATGGTATGAGACAATGTCATAGTCAATAATATTCCAGATTTTGATCATGACATGCTCATACATTATTTTAGCAGCTTGAGTTGCTTAATTACAACTAAAGGAACCAGATGTACGATATGATGGCTTCTGGATTGCCATACGTTAATTTCATTGTGTTAAGTTTTTGGTTACTTGGCACAGTACATGTTCAAGTGTAAATTGACTCATTGGCAAGGCTGTGACCATCTTTTAGAGCAATTGCAACTTTGTTTCTGCCAAATTATTTAAGGTAAGCTGGTGACATAACTCCCAGTCTAATTCTGAAGCAGGGCCCTAAACTGCAGAGCACAGCTCAATGTTCAAGGTCTTAAACTGCAAAGCTTAGCCAAAGGATTGTTTTTGTAAGTAGAGGAGTGAGGCAACAGGCCAGGAAGAGGAGGGGCATAGCCAAAGCCAAAGCTGAATGATCCTGCGTATGAAAAACTAAAAATGTAGTTGGATAGGTAGAGTCTGACTGAAAAATTCAGTACCAATGAATTCCGGCTATGGCATTGAATGTTTCAGTCTGACTGCACCCGTCCTACACAAGGCTTGAGTGAAAAAACAACTAAATCAATAATAATTGACCATAATAGTTGGCTACACTATAATACTGGGGCTTAAAGTACTTACGACATTGTAAGCTGCTATTAGGGTATGTCATTTCAAAATAATTTGAGATCACCTTGTGGTTTGCCCAGAAACATGTGAATCAGTTGAGAAATTTAATCCTGTGCTGGAATATTGCCATGGTAACTCAATGGTAGAGCAACCATCCAGAGACCGGGAGATCTGTGATTCATATCCCGGCTATGGCATTGAATTTTTTCAGTCTGACTCAGTCCAACTCCTGTCCTACACACAGCTTGTGTGAAAAACCAATTAAATTAATAATAAAAATGTATTACTTGAAAACTATTTAAACTCCAAAACCTGTTCTGCAAGCAAAGTAAGCAATTATCAAAACTGAAATCAAAATGGTAATATTCCAAATCATCTTACCATAACTCGAACATAGCCAACGTTCCTTGTGTAGGTAACCAAGACTTTGTTTTGGGGATCAACAATACTTTCTTCAATAATTTTTACAGTAGGTGAATTGATGAACCGTTCTCCCCATTTTGGAACTCTGTTTGTTTTTGTTAGAAGCCTCTTTGTGAACAGTTTGTTGTCTCTTACTTCCCGAAAAATTGTATCCTCAGATAAAACATGGTTACTGAAAAATTAAAAGCATTAATTAGTAACAAATTAAAAAAGTGCAAAGGATTATGTCCCTTGTTTTTCTGAACATAAGAAAGCATTCAGGCCAGAATGTAGGTATGTGTAATGGCTGTTAATATAAGTTGAATACTGCAACTGAACACAGCTTTCAGGTCATGCTTTCATCCTGTCAAACTTTAACATTTAAACCCTGTGAACACTTATAGTACAAGAAGTGAGTGAAAATAATAGCAAGACTAAAAATGTATACACTCTACTTTTCAGTGCACTAGTCTCCTATTAAGGCTTTGTAATATTTCTATCAATTCGAAATGGCAAAACTGAACATTTTAAAATGTAAGACAGTAATTGATTGCAGTTCACTGCTTTACAATTTTTGGTAATTATTTACAAGTTGGGCCGCTAACTCTCTCTGCTGCGACTTATGCCAGTTTTGCACTCTAACGGGACCGGTGTGGTTAGAGAGGGATTATGGGTGGGGAGATGGTTTAAAAAACTAATGTTGTATCCATTGCGCTGTTAGGAGTTGTTGGAAATATCGATAATGAGGTACTACCACGATATAAAATTAGAAACATCAATTTATATACACACACTAACCTAAACGGATTGGAACCTAACCTCGTGCTAAATTTGAAATCTACAGGCTTTGAAATTGTCATCATAAATACAAAGCAATCAATCGCACTTAGTTTCATTCAATTTTAGAGTGCCCGAAGTTCTGCATAATAAAATTCACTGAACAGCTGTATCTGTGTTAAACTTACTTGTCATACATCAGCACAGCGTCTAGCGACATATGCCGGTGTTGCATTCCACAATACTGTTCGCCTGCCGCCGACAATGAAACTCAGGTTTTAGGCACTTTAGTGTGTAGTATTATATATTGACATTGCAAAAGTACTACAATACTTCTTTATTTATATTCTACTCCTTCTAGGCAGCATACTTCATAAATATTCACAAAAAAGGATCGCGACGCGCTCGTAATAAATTAGCGTTTAACTTAATTACAGAGCTTTTCCGATAAAAAAAATTGGTGAAAACGTAACAATAATAAACCAAACTTACAGTCAAACCACAATTTGTTTAATTTCTAGAGGGGCCCAAGTTCTCTATAATTACCCAATTTTTACTACAAACAAAAATATTTGCTTCATATTCTATACACTGCTATATGTGGTACCAACTGCATTATTTATATATGTTGGTTGCACCATTTGGCATAACTTGAATATGTGATCTGGATTTGGTATTTTTGTAATTCTGCCATTATGCCAAGTTTTGAAGTTGCTTACTGGTCTGTTATAAACGTGTAAAGTGTAGCCGAAGATTATTTTGTATAAGTTGAGGAGTGGAGCAGTTTCGGGCGAAGACCGCGGTTGCGTAACGACGACAGGGCGTAACTGAGGGTTCTGTGAGGCAAACCCTATGACCCCAAGGAAAAGTCAAAAACCTCCGTGATCTTGCGCATTTCACATCTATGTTTTCAACACTTTCAAATTTGGATCGCCAGAGAAAGTTTCACTCACCATTTTAAATACTTAAAGAGCATTATTTGAGTATGTGTGTGATGCAACCATCGTATATCTTTACACAAAGGGCTAAATTTTTTGTACTTCTTTATCAACATACCTGTGAGGATTTGGGTATCTATTCCAAAACCCTTGAGCAACTTGGTCCCAGGTGAAATGGAACACTGACGTACATTCAAAATACTTCACCATGATTCCGAGCAGTCTTGCTGAAAATATAAACAAAAGAAAGTTTCCGCATGCATGGAATTTTAGCATTAATTTAAATACCCCCATTTCTTATTATCTTTATTACCTACTTACCTTATTCAGCCCACATTTAATTTACAAACATTTATATTTAAGAGTTGAACGCTGATATCCATCTAGACTGCAGATAACCAGTCTAGGGATAGGTGAGAATTGGAATTTGCATTCCGTTTCATGGAGGTCAACGAGTCTAATTTTCTCCCATGCTGCACTTTACTATTTAGTATTTCTTTTGGCCATTATCTGAATCTTGATGATGGGGATTATTTGGACTTAGGACAGACGACTGGAGACAGACCAAGTGTGTAACGTGCCTAGTAGTTCTACCTAGTGAAAATACATCCAACTAAACACTAATGCGCTACACTAGCGGGAGTTGCTACTCGAAGATTTTTATCTACTTGGAATTATCTGGTATCTAAAATCTATAGCTGTGCCATTAAAATAAAACAAAGATATGCCTAGTAATTTTTATTTTGTGGGAATAAATTATACTAATTGTATACCTAAAATCGCGTTTTAATAAGCGGTCTAATGGAGTAAAGAATAAAACATCTGATGTGTTCCGTTCACATAGCTTTCTCTACATCTCTGTAACAAATTATTGTTATGAAACTCATTCTTCTCTCTACTTCATACAATCGAGATAAACATCAGCAGAAATTGTCTTATTTCTTGCTTTCTTGTATGTAGAAGAGAAATAAGGAATTCACTAAGCTAAAGCGATAGCCAAATCTTTTAAAAGCTGGTTATCATCTGGTTGAAAGCCGTTTCTTTCCATAGCCACGAGTTTGCAAATTCCCATATTAAAGAAGTTTTAAGTATTTCAAACCAATAACAAGGAATGTGCCGGAAAAGATCAACTCCATGAAAAAGGTGTAGATGACATAAATTGTGTATTTTAACCAGATCTACAATTTTTATGTATAAGTTTTTGTCTATATCTTACGGTTTACCAGTTATGCAAAAGACATCCAGAATGAAGAAGTATTAGAGGTTATTCGCAAAAAAATTCAAGATATACATTTTATTTGTCCGTAAATATTTTTAAAATACGGCATTTTAATTAAAATCGTTAATCATTTTTGGCAAAATAAAAAAAAAAAAAAAAAAAAAAAAAACGAATACTTTCCCATGTAAATCGTAGATTGGAGTGGAAAGGATTTATATAAAAATCTTCGTGTTCCATCCTTGGAAGATACTACCGAGTCACACACGGGTTTTTTTTCTAATTTTATACAGGGACTCTAAAACGTGTATTTCCGGTGAAATCTCTGTATCGAATTTTTGGGTGGAATGCAATACCGTCTCTGCATATTTACAATTTACTATGTAAAATAGGTAAAAATTTGATGTGTAACATTCACATTTTCTGCCATCTATGGTTTATTAGTGACTATACACACTTGTGAAAGCATTTTTCTACATATTTACAGGTGTACATAAATGAATATCGGGGTTTAAACTCTTTATAATATTTACTACATTCGAATTGATCCTCGACTAACAATAGTTTCGATTACAGTGCGAGCACAAATAAAATGCTTAAGTTTATGCACTGCAAAACGTTGTATTTATATTTTGTTTATTGTTAATATTGCATAAAAAGAATATTATTAAAATAAGAACTGAAGCTTTCCTGGCGACGTGTTAATTCAAAATCTTCTCGGGCTTCTAGCCAGGTAAAAACTTGGCTTGACACCAACGTTTCGAAGAAGTGCATCTTCCTCGTCTTCAGGGTGAACTGATCACTTCTTCGAAACGTTGGTGTCAAGCCAAGTTTTTACCTGGCTAGAAGCCCGAGAAGATTTTGAATTAAGAATATTATTGGTTTTAAAAACATAACCTGTAAGTTACACAAAAGAGGGAGATTGAGGTAGTAGAAAGGATATTGTTAACATTATATTTATTATTGCTATTATCATCATTATTACAATTCGTCACTTTTAATAGTACAGTTCTTCTTACCAATAATTAATGTCACAAAATATCTGTAAACTACTTAATATAATAAACCCAGTTCTTTTAATTTGAGACAATAAATTTATAAGAAAAATGGAATTTCAAGTATAAGTACATCTAGAGTTCCCGGCCAGTTACTTAGTTTTGATCATGTAATTGTCTATAGATGAGATTGACAGTCAGTAACTTAGTGAAAAAAGCAAATTTTCTATAGAGCTTTGCTTAGTGAAATTTGTCTGATAGTTAATTCACTGAAAACAAATAAGATTTCATTTAAATCGATGCCTTTAGTTTAAAGAAACACATTTTCGATTTCATAAAATTATTAGTGTTAAGATCTTTCTTGTTTTTCAGTACAAATTATTTTTTAGCCAATAAATAAAGCAATCATGATACATGGTTAAATTTTTATACAGCACATTCGAAGGTTATCTGAGGGATTGAAATGTAAGGGATAACTTATATACGCAAAAATTTAGCACTAGCAAAACGCATAGTAAACAGCAATAAGCTTTGCACAGCAGTGACCTGACTGCTCAGGCGTGTTGTGCGACCCAGGGAACTAGTCAGTGAGCCGATACATGTTCTACAGGCTGGCGCTTAATATATCTACCAATTTTGCTTGGTATTCCTGCTCAACTTGAGGTGCGCGTGGTTCAGATATGATTATTCAGCTACAATGTTCGCAAATTGATATGTTGAACTGCTGGCTCATACAGACAAGGACTGTAGCCTTAATTGTCACGCATGCCCTGACTGAAGTGCAGCTCCGTCTGTATAAACACTGGCACAGATGGCTGTTTAATAAACTGTTCTTCAGATTTAAAAGTTCAAGAATAGTTTCTGTGGGGATAATTGAAAGAAAAAGTATTCTCGCACCGTTTGCAAACCACTAGGAGTTGAAAGATACCATCGGCCAGGATATAAAAGCCCTCCACGGGAGATGGCGTGACGTGACAGAGACATTTCCGCGCCGTCTTCAAGAATGTATAAATGCAGGAGGGGGCCACTGAGCTAACGTCATACTCAAGTAGTGTTGATAAGTGTAACATCCATAAATGCAAATGTATATTGTTTCACTTTTTCACTAATAAAGTAGTTTCACTTTTATTTAGTAGTTCTACTTCTCTTCCGAGTCGCCCTCCGTAGTGTAATAATTACCATGCTAACTTCATTTACCCAACGACGAGGGTTCAAATCCGGCGGAGGACGATGGATTTTTTCGGACGTAAAAATCCTTAGCAAAGCAAAGCCGTGGGTCCTGTGTCGTAGATTTACGGCAAGCCTGATAGAGAGGCCTTAAGCGGTCTTTCACGCCCAGTATAGAATGGGACGCTGAGAACCACAGCAGTTAAAGAGCGTCCATAAAAAAACGCCATTGCCATTTTCTCATCCGAAATTGGTAAATACATTTCGCGCCAATCTATATATATTGGACGGTAGTGGATACGCTCGTTAGCCCCAAGGGGATGGCTTTGGTAGACCTCGGTGGTGACAAGAAGTATATACAGAAATGAGAATTGGGGTTAAAAGCTAGAGCATAGGTGATTGAAACATGTTGCTCGGCTATTAAAAATGGCAAATCAGTAAAATGTTTGGTAAATGTCAGTAGAATGTATTACATGGTATATTTTTTAAAATGTTTAAAATAGTCATTTTCACCTAAAAATTCAGTCCTAGTGTCCCTTAAATCACGTTAAGTCAATGTGAAATACCTCAATGTGATACAACGTATCAGATTATAACGTTAAGTTAAATTAAATTTACTTTAAGCTAATCGTAATCCCTGTATTACTCTTATCTTATCTTTAACGTAGGCATTTAAAACCGTGAACTGATTTTCTTGCTTAATTCATACACTTGCCTATTGAAGAAAATGTTTAACTTCTTCCACAAGTGGAGCTCAGTTTACATTACACTTCAGGCAGACAATTAAAAAATATACTTTCGTTTTTAACAATGGCTTTCCTCTGTATTGTGACCACGCCCTGCGGCCGTAATCCTCGAACGTGTATGAACGGCTTGCTTCTTAAGTCATAACTGATTGTTACCCTCCATTGTTATATCTGCGCTAGTGGACACGTGTGCTGTCGCCAAGTTCTTTGACGTCGAAGCTTGAGTGAGTTTTGCACGTGCGTTTGCTTCTGGAAGTTTCCTCCTACGTGACCGACAGGTATTTAAAAAAAGGGGAGGGGGAACGAGCCAGGAGAGTTCAGTTTTTCAACTGGGAATGCTTGCCAGTTGTAGCAGTTGAGTCAGCTTTTTTATTTATTCAAATAAATATCCCAAAGGTCATCCAAAAAGAGTCAAATAAATAATTTAGTAGTGATCTATTAATAATTATATAACAGGAGCATAGTGCTAACAAATTAATATACAGCTACTCAGCAAGAAATTCTGGGTACTAAGGAATTGTGTCATTTTAGGTACACACTTGTACCTATAGATAAACTATTTAGGTCTTAACAACAATGCCTTTAAAGTATTACAATTTATGTAACTAAGATATTTTTCTCATTGCTGATAACATACTTAACAGCATAAACAAATATGAAATATACAAACACTAGCTAAAATTAATAGTATTGAACTACAAATATATTTAAGCCCGCCTGGATAATGTGATGGTAGCGTGTCTGCCTCACTTTCAACAGGTCGTGTATTCGAATCTCGTTTAGGGTGACTTACCCGGATAAGGTTTTTTCGGGATTTTCCCTTATCCTGAGAAGACAAAGGCTTTTCCCTTATCCTGAAGAGACGAATGTCTAGTAACTGAGTTCCATGTACCTCGAGATAATTTGGGCATCATTTTAACAATAATTTCACTCATCGTCAGGTATAACCGACCAGATTAGGACGTTAAGCTTAGAAACATTGTTACAGTGTATACACATAAATACACTAAATTAGATAGGTAATAATATTATGTTGTTCGCGCTTAACTGTTGTAATATTCACTTAATAAATGAGGTTTTACTTGTTTTTAAATATTGACAGTTCAATTGTGGTTTATGTGTAGTGGCAATTTATTATAGGACTGTACTACTCTGTTAAAAGGCCCATTAATGCAATATTTGGATGACTCCATAGCATTAATACAATGTTATTTTTTCTCATGGTCGAATGGTTTTGTGTACTATTATATTGTAGCATACTTAAATTAGTATAAAATAATTTTTTTATCATTTTAAATGCAAAGAAACAATTGAGAGCTTTAGGCTTACAGATAATGGAATGATTCCTGTGTAATGGTATAAAAATTTAGTAAGAGTAAAGTGATTAAGTTGTATATTATTTTAATAGCTCTTTTCTGTAAAACCTCAATCTGATTTAACTGATATTTTAAGCAGCTTTATCAGTATATCCTTATATTTTAAATAATGGTGTATGAGTGCATAATATGTAGTTTTAGCATTGTTCTAGGTAGTTCTGCATTTCTTAATCTTACTAAAATTCCAATTACTGGAGAAATGTTATCTTTAATTTTATTAACGTGTTTATTCCAACTCATTGTAGTATGCCGCTTAAGGCCAAGAAAAGTGATCGTCTGGACCTCTTCAATGATATCATTTTCTAACATTAAATGAGAATGTGAAGCTATATAGTACAAGAACGCTTTCTAAAAAAACACGTATTTCGTTTTTGCTCTATTAAGGGCTAGCTTGTTTATTGTTGTCCATTTATTCAGTAAATTTAAATTGGTGTGCGTTTTTTAAATAATTGTTGCTTCCTTATTGTCGGTATATAAAAAGGGACATGTCATCTACAAGGAGGGTCATTTTTACCTGTAATTCAAGATTAGCAGTATCATAATGAATATTAGAAAACGTATAGGCCCGGGCACAGAACCTTGTGGAACACCACGTTTTACTTCGTTGCAACTTGAATTTTGATCACTCGTGAACACATACTGCATACGATTTTTTTTAGATAATTATCAAATCATAATAATTACGAAGCACGGATTCCTAATTTATTCACTTTAAAGAGTAATAGTTTATGATCAATCATATCAAAACCCATTTTAAGTCTATCAATTAACCAGCTGCTATTTTATTTTCCTCGAAGACTTTTTTGTTTTGGTATGTACTATAGTGTCAACTACAACATTTAAAGTGCTAGAATTATACAAGAACCCATACTGAGCAACAATTATCAATCTATTTGTAAGAGTACTAAAACAAGAAAATCTGATGTATTCCATTCACGTGAATTTCTCTACATCTCAGTAAAACATTATTGTTAAAAATGTTACTCTTCTGTATACTTCATACTAATTGAGAACAAATTAGTAGAAATGATCTAAATATATGCTTCTTTGTAAGTGGACTAGAAATAAGGCAGCATACTAGACTAAATCGATGGTCGATGATCCTTTAAAAGCTGGTTGGTATATCATCGAAATTCCTTAATTTGTATGGCCAGGAGTTAATACATTCCTGTATGAGAAAAGTATAAATATTTTAAAACTGGAACCAAGTAACAAGGGATATCTCAGAAACGGTCAGCTCTACTAAAAAAAAAAAAAAATGTATGACATAACTTATGTTTTAATTGTGTAGTAGGTGTTTGTCTATCTCTTAACCAGTCATGCGAAATTCATTTAAACTAATTCAGTATTTAGAGGCTGTTTCCAGAAAATTCAAGGTGTGCATTTTATTTGTCATATACATATTTTAATCAAAATCGTTAGAGCTATTTTTGAGAAAATACAAAATTTCGATTTTTTTCCATATAAAGGGTAGTTCAAGATGGGGATTTCTTGAAAATTTTCGTGTCACATCCTTGGAAGATACTGAACTTAAATACCAAGTTTGGGATTTACCAAGTTTAGACTTTTCTTTTCTGAGCATGCTGCCCATAGAAACACACATACCCTGGCAGTTTTCTAAAAATACTTTTTTTGGGGGAGGTTCAGGGGACTCAAAAGATATATTTCCGGTGAATTGTGTTATTATCTCTATACACTATATACATAGTACGTGTAAAGTGTCAATTCTTCATTATAGTTTCTATGATTTTTTATAATGTAGGTAGAACGCTGATAGGCATATAGTTTTTTGGATTTTTTTTTTTTTGTATACTGGAATGATTTTCGCCAATTTTTAGGCATCTGGTATTACGTCTTCCGTAAAAGATAAGTTTATTAAATCAACAAGATAAGTAATAAGACGTTGGGAACATCTTTTATGAGTTAACCTATGTATATTGTTCTCACGGTAAGTACTATTGTTCTTTGGGGATTTAATAATGTTAGAAGGCTTTACGAAAAAATGTGTATTATTGTGTTTTATAGTATTCAAACATGTTGCTGGAGTTATATTTTATCTTAATTTTATCCCTATATTGGCAAAGTAGTTCAACTTCTTGTGCATCCTCGTAAACATTACTTTTTTTATTGTCAATGTAATAGGTTGGGTGCTATTTGAATATTTATTGTTTAAAATTATTTGCAACTTTCCACATCTTTCTTTCGTATCTTGGGTTAATCTAGCAAAATATTGTCCTTTTAATTGCCTTTTCTTTTGCACAACCTGTTTAGTTAGGCTTTTATAGTCAGTGCATGTATTAATTGAGACAGTCTTTTTAGTTGTTTGATAAGTAGGTCTCTTCTGTTTATTAATGCTAATAACTCATCATTTAACCACAGTTTTCGAATTTTGGGTTGCATAATTTTTCTTTATCTAGGTAAATTTCCTTTCTCCTTCCTGAATATATTTTATTATATTTATTACTAGATTATTTTGTATCTTGTGTATTATTGCTATTATTATTAGTATCATCATTAATATTAAAAGGACTATGAGAAAAATAAATGTTTGATTTATTAAAATTTATCCTTCTTATATTTATTATATTACAGTTACTTAATAAGGGGGCATCTCTAAAGGTTTAATATGTACAAGTACATTAAGGCCATTTATATCCATGCATATATTAGCCACCTTTATACAACAATTCTCAGTATCAATTAGGACATGATCAATAAGTGTAACTGTAGTGTTTGTGATCCTAGTACGTGCTTTACTATGTAGGATGCACAATGGAAGCGATACTGGCGACGCGACATAGATCTCGTCGCATTACCGTATTGTTCATGGAAACTAGTGTTCACAATAGAGCGGTACAATTTGACATTACTGAGCGGTGCCGGTGCTTAACACACTTCGGATTTAAAACAAGTTTTTGCTCTGTATCTTCTAAAACGAAGAAAGACAGAAACAATCGACATAGAAGACAACAAAAGCTCCGTTGTTGGTGTGTTGAACCTACATTCAAGGAACGCAACCAATTTGGGGATTTTCGTGTAAATCCAATTCAACTTTCTTCGCACGGGGTTCGTCGGGTCAATTCTGAAATCCTTTTGGTCAGTCGTTTTGCCATGTTGTCTCATCACCGATGTCGCTCCATTGTGAATCCGGCATGACATATAGCATGATTAAAATTATGACAACGCTCAAGATAGCCTTTCGACGGGAAATTGGGAGCGTGCATTAGTATGTAGTCACAGTCGCCAAGCGTCGAGTCAGATTTGGTGTCGAAAGCACCAAAGAAAGACATTTGATATCGGAGAAAGAAATAAAGAGTAGCTTATTGGTGAAATAAAACAGAATTTTTGTTACGGTATTTAATTGGTCTGTTGAACTATTTACAACCTGCATGTGTAGCAGCTCAATGTAATTCATACAATCGTCATCAGGTAGCATTAAATATTTGGACTATCTAGATATCTGTCTCCAGCCGTTTGTGTTTTTTTCGGATACTCAGAATGGCCATCCTCATCTAAATAAATGCTAATATTCCCAGACAAAAGAAAGTTTCTTCCGGTACCTATACACGTAACTGTGGCTATCCTGTATTGGGGATTTCAATTTAAAGCGTTTTGGCGGTTACTATTGTAATTTGTCTGTGCAATATTTAAAGCAGCTTTGTTCTCTTCATTCACAGGAATTTGTTGATATTTATACATTGATTCGTATTACTCAAAATCACAATGGCAAGTGGAAAAATAAACGGTAATGGCAAACCAATAAGAAGATTAATGGAACCGATCATTGTGAAGGTAGGGGTTAATGGAGCTGTTGTGCGAATTACCGGTTAAGGTTGTGTTACAATTAGTGAGAATAAAAATAGACGATTCTTTCGAACATGTGACGCGAGACGGCGAGAAAATGTTCCAATTCCGAAGGTTCGGCAACGCGCATGCTCAAGCACATCGAAGGAACGGAAGACAGTGTTTCTCATTGGAAAGAAGAGCCGATTTTCAGAAACTATATTTGTTACCCCAAATTTTGATCCATTTACACACACCTAACCTAAGCTAACCTAACTTCGACGAAATCTCGAAACCAGAGGACCCTGTCGTTCGTATGGGCTCGACACAGCCTCCACTCCCCTCATATTTAAATAAGAAAAACACTTGGAAAAAACAAGAAAATCGGGCGTCACATGTTGGAAAGAAGAAATAAATCTTGCTGGTGTGATAAAATATTCATAATACTTTTGGTAAAGCTTCCATAATTAGTCTTGATTGAAATCATTGAACCTGAGCAATGAATATCCATATGGAAAGTATGATTTAATTTAGATGTGCTGCTATGGCCTACCCTAGTAAGTCCCAGAAAATTCGCTTCAAAATATCACCTCCATTTTGAAATAGCAATTTACCAAATCTGGATTGACTATGGAAGTATACAGGATCAATTTTATATATATATATATTTTTGTTGTAATTATTTACAAGTTGGGCCGCTAACTCTCTCTGCTGCGACTTGTACCAGTTTTGCACTCTAACGGGACCGGTGTGGTTAGAGGGGGATTAGGGGTGGGGAGATGGTTTAAAAAACTAATGTTGCTACCTGTTTATATACAGACTAACCTAAACGGATTGGAACCTAACCTCACGCTAAATTTGAAATCCACAGGCTTTGAAATTGTCATCATAAATACAAAGTCAATCAATCGCACTTAGTTTCATTCAATTTTAGAGTGGCCGAAGTTCTGCATAATAAAATTCACTGAACAGCTGTAACTGTGTAAAACATACTTGTCATACATCAGCACAGCGTCTAGCGACATATGCCAGTGTTGCATTCCACAACACTGTTTGCCTGCCGCCAACAATGAAACTCAGGTTTTAGGCACTTTATTGTGTAGTATTATTATATATTTACATTGCAAAAGTACTACAAGACTTCTTTATTTATGTTCTACTCCTTCTAGGCAGCATACTTCATAAATATTCACAAAAAAGGATCGCTACGCGCACGTAATAAATTAGCGTTTAACTTAATTATGGAGCTTTTCCGATAAAAAAAATTGGTGAAAACGTAACAAGTATAAACCAAATTTACAGTCAAACCACAATTTGTTTAATTTCTAGAGGGGCCGAAGTATATAATAACCATTTGTTTTTTTAATTATTTAGAAAAGAGTTGGAGCCACTCACAAGTATATATATATATATTCTTTTTTTTTTTCTTCTAACTACTTACTTCCATTTGTGATGCAGATTAGGTGCTTTTGTTGCTCTTCCATTAGACTGCACTGTCTGTTACAAACTTTTAGTTTTGTAAGCTGCAAAGCGTAGCTCAAGGTGGACAGCCCTAAGTTGTAAAGTTTACCTGAAGAATCTGTGAAGCTAAAATCCCAATGTTCCTAATAAGCTAAAACCTTGCCAATCTAGCAGATATCAAATACGGACATGTAATATTTTTCGACACTTTAAAATCTGGATCGTCTGTGGAAGTTTTACTTTTTTTATTTTTAAATGTTTTATTCAACATCTATAAACCTTTAATATGGCTATTATTTGGCTTATCATTAAAGCATAATGCAAAAATTTTGTAACTGATAACTAGGTTCCGTTGATAATGTTGCAAAGAATGTACATCTATGCTTATGGTTCTTTAAGTGACTTGGTTACTGTTTTCCTTTTTTAGTTCACAGTTTCTACTTTCTCTCTACGTACTATGTACATGGAGTATAGAGAAGCCATTGTATTGTACCCAGAAATTTGATACTGAGATTTCACTGGAAGTATATGGTCCTCTTGAGTCAAAAAAAAGTATTTTTAGAAAAATGTGTGTGTGAGTGTCTTTCGGCAGTATAGACAAAAACAAAAAGTTGGGTAAATACCAAACTTGGTTCTTAAGTTGAGTAGCTTCCAAGGATGCGACACAAAGTTTTTCAAGAAAATCCCACCACCCCCAACTACCCTTGCATGGAACATTTTTCGAAAATTTGGATTTTCTCTTAAATGGCAATAATGATTTTGATTAAAATTTTGCCTAACTAATAAACCGTAAGAGATAGACAAAACTAAATACACAAAAAAAAAAGCAGATCTCATTAAAACACAACTTATGCCATATACATTTTTTTTCATGGAGTTGACCATTTTTGAGATATTCCTTGTTATTATTTTCAGTTTTAAAATACTTAAAACTTTACCTGGGAACTTGTCAACTTCTGGCCACACAAAGAAACAATTGTAGTCCCATAGCAACAATATTTTAAAACATTTGACTGTCAGTTTAGCCTAGTGTGTTCACTTATTTCCCTTCCATTTATAAGGAACTAAGTAATTCAACCGTTTCTGTTAGTGTTTATCTCGAGTAGCATGAAGTACATAGAATAATAAGCTTATTAACAATAATTTGTTACAAGGAACACATCAGATTATGTTATAGAGAAATTCATGGAAAATATAAATACCTGTGTTTTGGCTTTCTCAAACTTGGGCCTATGTGCTTACTTTTTTTATCTTAACATTCTTTAACCTGGTTGGTCATATGGAACGATGAATGAAATTGGTGAAATGATTCTCAAATGCTCTCGGGCCCATGGAGCTTAAAATTACTCAACATTCATCTTCTCAGGATAAGGGAAAAACCTTGATAAAAGCCTTATCTGGGTAACTCATCCTAAGGGAGATTCGAACTCGCGACCTGTTGAATGTGAAGCAGACACGCTACCACCTAGGTGGACTGCATAGGTACTTCTATTTTAGATAACTTTCATTAAAAATATCCCAGCTTGATCTGTAACATCAATGTGACAAAGGCCTCTCATCAGAACATTAGATTCATTTCTCTTTGTTAGAGTTGCCAGACTTTTAGAATGTCAGTAAGGAACACTTGCTCCCCCCCCCCCCCCCCCCCTTCACCTCACTTTTGAAAGCCAGAAGTGGTCCTGTAAATAGTGATTTGCATGCATACTTAAATTTGTATTTATTTTCATCCTTTGATATAGTTTATAGATGTTTGTTGAATACATTAGTTGGTAATTTTGCTGTAGAGGTCATGTCGTGGCAGATATTGTGAAAGGTCAGGCAGACTAGGTTGTTACATCACATCCGGTTACATATGCTGGTGTATTTTATTCTATTCTAGGTATTTATTTTTGCAAGAATTTGCCAGCATTCAACTTTCATAGTGATTATATATGTATATACATGGTAGTTAAATTATATTCAAACCCACTCGCTGCCTCTCTACTGCATGAGACGGCCAGTAGTTGCCGGGGAAATTACATTAGCAGAAGCAGACTAAAATCCTTACCTCATAATAGATACTGCAAATGTTGAGCTGCTGATCTCAGTCAGCAGATCTCATGTAAATATACTCGCCCTCGCTTTGGAGCGTTCACCTTGAAAATTACTGAAAAAACTAGTGCAGTAAACAAGTTTATCTCGATCTGCTGCAAAAAATGCTACATGTCTGTTGAAACTGAAGCCCTATCGATACAAATGACTGCAAGCATTAAACCAAATGATCACACTAAACATGTGAATTGTTGTAACTGGTTTTTTGAATCCATAGAAAGCTTTTGTTTATCACTTGGTTTAATCTAACTAGACATGTGCATACTCACAACAGTTGATACTGGATTTCTGAAAAACCTGTGCTACTGGATGAAATGCCTCATTATAATCAGAAATTTGGAGTGTGGTGAGTGATAAGTGCTAGAAGAATAATTGGGCCTATGTTTTTTGATGAGACAATAAATGCAGAGCGACATCAGAGGTAGATTCTGAGGGCATTTTTCGACCGTTTGACAGAAGAAGAGAAATCGTATGGTTGGTTCAGCAAGATTCTGCAACTGCACATACAACTACCGAGTTATTAAATGCAGTAAGAATGGTGTTGGATGACAGAATAATTAGTGTTGATTTGTGGCCCCTCGTTCTCCTGACCTATTGAGTTGTGATTTTTATTAATGGGGTTCTTTAGAAAACAAAGTTGATCATTCCAATCCGCGCACACTAGAGGAACTTAGAGAAAACATTGTGCAAGAAATCACAAGAATTCCAGCTGTTGAGTTTTGGAGGGTGAGCGAGAATATTTACACGAGATATGCTGCCTGTTCAAGAGTAGAAGGTCAACATTTCCAGCATCTATTATAAAGTAAGGATTTTAGTCCGTCTTTGCCAGCCATCTCGCACAGTAGAAAGAGGCTGCAAGTGGGTTCGAATATAATTTTAACTGCCCTTTTTATATATATTTATATGTTTGCTGCTCTTTGCTGTGATTGTTTTTTCTTGTTTACATTTCCTTTCTATTTTGTACTTCTTGACTATTATTATTATTCATTTGTGCTGCATTTGTTTACTGTTTTGTGGTGATTATACTTGTTTACTGCTAAGTTTGCACTCAGATGTATTTTTGATGTTGTGTTAACAACAGTTGCAGCACCCATCTGGAAGACAATTTTTTCATACTCAATCCCTTGGTCAAAATTGATGTGCATGCATGCATGCACAGTACATGTTCTTATATTGGCAACCTGCCAGAGACTAAACAAAGGGGAGAATAAGAATTTGTAGGTTGCCAGACTTCAACAACATATTTCCTAAAAATCTGATGTGTTCTATTCACATAACTTTTTATAGTTCCAATTGCAAACTATGCGTACAAAAGATTATTCTTTTATCTAAATCTTGCTAATTGATATAAACATTAGCAGAATTGTTTTATTAATTGATTCCTTGTAAGTAGAAGGGGAATAAGTGAATATATTAGGTTAATGCATTATTCAAATCTTTTAATTCATAATCACTGTGTGAAACAATTAAAGTTCGGTTCACTTTGTATGATCCCATTTGAGAAAAGTTACGCAGTTTTAAATTCTTGAAACTGGTCAACTCTGCAAAAAAGAAAATACATGATATAAATTTGTGTTTTAACAAGATTTATGTTTTGTGCATAGTAAGTTTTTGTCTATCTTTTATGGTTTAACCATTGTGCAAAATTCTGCAAAACTCATCCAGAATAAAGAGGTCTTCAGAGGCTATTCCCAGAAAATTCAAAATATATATTTTATTTGTTATATAAATATCTTTAATATACAGTATGTTAATCAAAATCATTTGAACTATTTTTTTAAAAAAGAACAACATTTTCAAAAAAATTTCCCTGTAAAGGGTAGCTTGTGGTGTGTGGATTTTTTTTAAAATCTGTGTATCGTATCCTTGTAAGATACTAAACATAAATACCAAGTTTGGTATTTAATGGGCTTTTTGTTTTTGAGCTATGTCGTTCAGAGACACACTCACACAAACCTTCTTCTAAAAAAGGCTGTTTTTTTGTACTCGGGAGACCTTAAAACAGATATTTCTGGTGAAATCTTGACATCAAATTTTTGGGTGGAATATACCTTCTATATACATATGTGCATTGTACATATGGTTACAGAAAATAAAAATATTTCAGACTGAAGCTGAAAATGACATTATATGAGGTAGATGCATATATCGTACGTTGTGTTAAGCCAGGCTGAGAAAAACTCTCATACCATAGAAAATGTGATGATATTATAGCTGAGTTATTACTGAAACCAATGCTATTATAACAAAGTTCAACTGTATCTGAAATTGAGTGCTTCTATGTTGGCAAGATTTTGTGCATGTAACTGTATTTCTTATAGCTGTTCTTAGAAAATATGGATAAAGTAAAGCACACAGTAATATAAGCTTCCTTACTGATTATTTTGTTTCCATTACTTCTGAAGGTTCATGAACTTGACAGTCTTTTGGAATCTGACAATAACTTCACATTTAACAATTCAGAAGACGAGTATCAATTCCGATGCATAATTGAAGGAATTTATGTGTCTCTACTGGAACTGTGCAATACTGACCTTGCCCAAAGTTGTGTGCAAGTGCTAAAGCAGAAGTTGACGTCTGCTCTGGATGAATTCTACAGGGCGTTTGGATATGCAGAGGTAAAATATAGATGTTATAATCTTTGTACATTCTTATGGAATTACGCATTCAATTTGGAACGAAAGCCCTTTATATTTTCAAACTCAGGTGATCAAAGAACAAAATGCTATTAGACTTTTTTGTTTGTAATGCTACATATTAGAAAGAATGTAATAAGGTCCCTTTCACCCAGTATATGGCTTTGAAGGTTATCTTTCTGAATAATTTTGTTTCATTAATAGTAGTTCATAAAGTCTGGTTCATAACTGTTAACTGAAACAGAACAGGAATGTTGAAACACATGTATTTCAATGGAAGCGTTCACAACTGATGGGAAGCAAGACTTAGGCACGTTAAAGTGATATTGCATTTTTTGAAAATTTTTTGGAATGTATGATGTAGATGTGGGTGGTATGTGATTTTCTTGAAGATGGGTTTATCTTTTACTTGGCTTAGTTTTGTGATGTCTGTGATTCTTTTTTTTTTTGTCTCTTAGTTGGAGACTGAAACCATTTTAATTGCAGTGTGTATTATGTGTTCATACTGAATTTTATATATTTATCTGCTAGTAATGTTACACAACTCAATTAAACTTCTAATTCAAATACATTACAGTTACTAACTTCTGTATCCCAAATTATATAATTCACAGATTATGTTGCCCAAGCTGGAGAGCAGTTGGAAAAATGTCATAAGTCGATAAGGAACAAGTGAATATATTCTCTTTTTCATTACCAAGTTGTTGTGAATAAACATGTGAAACACTGCCTGGCTTCCTGTTCTCGTTCTGGTTACCAGTGTGTTATCAACCAGCCCTAATAATTTATGTTTCTGTTCCAGATGTTTTAAAAAACTTAGATAATTAAGTGCGTCTGACTTAAAAATCAGCAAAAATGTCACTATTGAGTTGGAATCCATACAAAGTACATATATACAGATAATTACACAGAAATCATTCTCATCGGCATATTTTAAATAATGCAAAATCAACCCAAATTTACCATACCCTGTAAGAAACTTGGTTGCACAAACATTTGGAATACTTGTTATATTTCTTTGAGATAATATAACTGAAAAAATTTGATATATTCCATTTGCATGACTTTTTTTTTTTTTTTTAACCTATTCTGCAACAAATTATTTTTACAAAAGTTTAATCTTATATCTATTCCATGTTAATCAAGATAAACATTAACCAAATTTTTTTTAGCTTTTTTTATTGTATGATTTTTAAATGGACCCATAGATTTAATGGTTTGGGAGAAAATATAAAATATAAAAATCATACAATGAATTTTGATATACTACCAATTGGCTTTCTCAACAAATTTGTGTTGATTCCAGTAGTTAGCAATGCCTTAGTATACAGTCCACTTAGTAGCAGTAACCATAACAATGTAAATAAACAAGATCTGACGATGCAATAGACCATTTTATTGCGAAACTAGTCCTTGCATTCCAAAAGATAAGTGGAGAATTGTTACAATTATTATTACATTAATAAAAATAGCAAGTTTAAGTAAGGTATAAGAAAATTAAGAATGTATCTACAGTATTGCAGTTAATAAAGAATTATACAGTGCAATCCATATAAAGCTGAACCATTTTAATAGGCCATAATTTCTCTCTGTAAGCTCGTAGAAATGTGAAACCTATTTTAATGATCTCAGTGGCTCAGGAAGAATCAACAACAATTATGGTAGCAATCAATCAGTGCCATCCGTTGACCATATTGATGATTTCGATGGAAATTATGAACATTTTCATGGCTCTTTGACATGTGTCGTATGAATAGCCTGATTCTTGGATCAATCGACGCAACGATTTGTTTGGAGAGTTCACTAGCCTTCTTCGAACATTTGTAACAGTCTCTGCACTCAATGGTGGTCTATGTTTTCCACTCTCAGTAACAAGTATTCCAGTTGTCTCCAGCTTTCTTGTTGCCTTTGTCGGAACATTCTGTACATTAAATTCTCTTTGAAATTCCTGTTGTGTTGTTACCAAGGAATTGGTCTTCACAATGAAAACATGCTTCGAAGTGAACACTGCATGTTGCTGTTATGACTATCTACAATGCCATGAAAATGCTCTAATTTCCATAGAATTCATCAATATAATCAACAGATGCCATTGATTGATCGTTGACATGATAGTTTTGAATCTCCCTGAGCCACTGAGAGTATTAAAACAAATTTCACATTTCTACAAGCTTTCAGAGAGAAATTAGGGCCTATTAAAATGGTTCAGGTTTATATGGATCGCACTGTACTAGTAATCGTTATGTATCCCAAATTTAAACAAAAAGTTTGTTAATTTTCTTTTTGAAATTTAGGAGAGAGCTCAGAGGGTAATGATTACTGCAATTTGAGCAAAGTTCAGCTAACTAACAGACCTAAAACATGAAAACTGCCCTGCAATTGTGGTGGTTGCATGTCTGCCTCTAATTTAAGAGTCCTGAGTTCATATCTCCTTTAGAATGGGTTTTCTGGATAAGGCTTTTTCTGGAAATGGATGTTGGCTTGTTCTATAGACTTTGGGCTCATTTGAGCATCATTTTACCCATTTCATTCATTCATCATTCAATATGACTTAGGTACAACTTTAAAAATTAAAAATAAAAGTTACTGTGAACAAATTAATTCTACTTTATATCATTAGGTTGAATAAAATAAATAGAATAAGCATATGTAGATAAATGTGCTGGGACATAAGAAATGTATGAAAGTTTAAACCAATCCCAATTTTTGTGCATTAGACATGAAAGATTTATTGACAGGATATTAATGTGAATGATTTGTTCATGCATATTAAATATCATGTGACAGGGAAAATTCCTCAGGGCACAAGGGGCATGCAAGAAGCTGAAGTGATAGTTGAGAATTTAAAAGGTGACCTGCTATATATTGGCTTTGCAGTTCATTATTTTTGTACGAGAGAGAGATCCCACCCCAAATTAACCTTTACATGGAACATATTGCAAACATTTTTATTTTCTCAAAATAGCTGTAACAATTTTAATTTAAAATATTTTAAGATATTTTCATGAAAAAATTTAATTTATATTGCATTTTATGGGAATAGCCTCTGAAGTCCTCTTCATTCTTCATAAACTGATAAACTGTAAGAGATAGGAAAAATCTTACAACACAAAAAATGTAATCTCATTAAAGCACACAATTTATGTGAAATGTTTTTTTTTCCCAATACTTATTTTCTCAAATGGGAAGTTGCCATTCATTTTTTCTTCTTCTGGTAGTACAAAGAAAGTTGATTTTAAAAATATCACATGGTGAACATCTCTTAAAAATTTTGACTGTCCTGTCTACTGTATTCCCCTATTCTCATTGTGCCTATAAAGAAATATGTAATAAAACCATTTCTATCAGTGTTTATTGGGATTTAACATGAAGGAGATAGAAGAATAAGCTTATGTAAAAATAGTGTGTTGAAGAATGGGTAGAGAAAGTGGTGATGTTGCCAACTAAGGGTCTGTGTACTGTGCAATGTTGCACATGCATACCAACTTTAGAAATTGAAAAAGTGCTGTAGAAATGAGGTTACAGTGCTAAGGGAATGCAACCATTTAATAGCCGCTTGATGGCAGTAGTAGCACAGTTAGTAGTTGATAAGTGGCAGCAGTAGTGCTCTATTTTTCTTCCCCATTTAATGCAAAGGGAAATGCACCTGGTTATGGAGTCAATGACACAAGATAACAGTGAAAATCAAATATATTTTATGTACTAACTATCGTTGCCTTGGTCACATCGTTTAAAGAAATAAAAATGTACTTGTTCACACATAAGTATATTTTTGTTGTCATATTTCTTTAAAATGAACGAGTTATAAACTATACACATTACCCAATAATCCTGCTTGAAATCTAGAAATGGCGGGACCCAGAAAGTATACCCTTTTAGGTTAACCTACCTATTGCAGATGTTGGTTATTTGAGGTTATATGGTATATGAGCTAGCTAAAGCTGATTTCATCAGAACATAAAGATATGCTGTCACCGTTACACTGCAATTGCAGTGCTCTCATCACATTTGATCAAGTAATATTTTGGGTTAAATGGAGAAGTTAAATACGCAAAGCTACTATCAAATACAAGCTTTGTTTCTTTTTAACAAAAACATAGCAGCGTTAGTAGTAAATAATAATAATATTATAATATATTATTATTAATTATTATATTTTTAAGAATAACTGTCAGCCCAACCAAATCTGCTTCCTCTTTAGTTATGTCATTGTTAGCTTTAAAAAAAGACTGTTTTGACGTAGAAGAAAATAAAGAGAGAGATGGAAAACAGTATGTGTAAAGGAAAGAAACAGATTTGGGAGAAGCATGAATGTTACTTTGTGAGGAAAGAAGGATGCAGGTTGAGTTTTGGAAGAAAATGCGATAGTCATTACATACTTGAGCCTTTTCCTGCAACACTGTGGAATCGCTTCCATACTGTTGCTATGCCAACAGCATCCTTGCTTTCCCACACAGTTAATTGCATATTTCATCCTTTCCAGACTAATCTATGGATGTGCTGCCTTCTCTCCTTTTCGCAATACCAACTATATATGTTCCATTATGCAGATCATTGTGCTTTTCAAATGCAAAGGTTGGCTGCCTGATGTTACACAGCCAACAGACCCTTAATCGGAAGTCATGTCAAAGTATCATATCTATATATGTGTATATGTATATATATATATATATATATATATTTTTTTTTAAATTTCTTTTTCACATTTATGCATTTTTCACCATAAATGTTTAAATAATGGTATCTGTGTTAAATTTTTTCATTGGCTTCACCTCATATTACTCTACTTTTTCAGAATCAATGTTGTTCTCCAGTTACAAATAAGAAAATGAAACAATTGGTCATCAATCTTCGGGATTCATTACAGGAATTGCTTTCTCTTAGAGAACACATGGTAGTGAAGAAGCTCAAAGAATCTATTGCACAGTGCCAAAATAGCCTTACAGATGTTGAACAACTGGATGGTGATTCTATGCTGCAAAAGCTGAAGGTAATATTTAGCTTTATGCTTGGTGTTCACCTATTTTTATCTTCTCTAGCACATAGTAGCTAGAGAAGGTATTATATTCTACCCAAAAATTTGATGTGATGATTTCACCAGAAGTACCGTTTTGAGGATCCCTGAGTCCAAAAATGTATTTTTTGAAAAAGGTCTGTGTGTTTCTGTGGACAGCATAGCTCAAAAACAAAAATGCCAAACTTGGTATTTAAGTTAAATATGTTCCAAGGATGCAACACAAAGATTTTAATTTAAAAAATTTTGATTTTCTCAAAAACTAACAATTTTGATTAAAATGACGTATATTAAAGATATTTACGTTACAAATAAAATGTATATCTTGAATTTTCTGGGAATAATGGCTGATGACTTCTTTATTCTGGATGAATTTGCATAACTGGTAAACCGTACGAGATAGATAAAACTCTCAACACAAAAAATGTAGTCGTTAAAACACACAATTTATGACATATACTTTTCTTCTTCTTCTTCTTCTTCTTCTTCTTCTTTCTTCATGGAGTTCACCAGTTTTTAGATATTCTTTGTTATTGGTTTCAGTTTTAAAATACTTAAAACTTTTCACATACAGGAATTTGTCAACTCTTGGCAATGCAAAGAAACAGATTTTAACTACATGGCAACCAGCTTTTAAAATATTTGACTATTGCTTTAGCCTAGTGTATTCCGTTATTTCCGTTCTAATTACAAGGAAGCAAGTAATAGGCCAGTTCTACTAATGTTTATCTTAATTATTATGAAGTAGATGGAAGAATAAGTTTTTTAATAATAATTTTTACTGAGATGTAGAGAAAATCATGTGAATAGAACCCATCAGATATTTTTAGATTTTAGTGGACAAGATTTTGGATGCTATGATATGAGGGCAACACTCAACATATTTAGAAAATCAAACAAGGATTATTTTAAACAATTTTAATGATTTTAATGTTTTTCAAAATATTTCCTTTTAATATCAATACATTTTTACATTCAGTGAAACAAGACCTTAAAATAATTCCACTCTTTCTGAAACACTTCAGAAACCAGATTTTTAAAATGTTTTGCTGCTTCATCTTATAACAAAAAAGATTTTCTACACATCTGATCTTTAATTTTTGCAAAAATAAGAAATCACAAGATGCTAGGCCAGGGCTTTATGGTGGAGGGTTCCTAGTGCTGACCTTTAGGTTGTCCAGTTATTCAGTTGTCAGTTTTATCATATGCAACAATGTGTTGTCATGTAATATAATTTTTCCATTTGTACATTTCTCATAATTTTTTAAAAAAAAGTTTTGTTAAACAGACATTTGTATACCAATTGGTAGTAACAGTATGTCTATCTTCCAATGCTATAACAGCAGTATGGCCTGTTTAAAAAACAAAAAAAAAAAAACTAGCAACCATCTTCTTATTAGCATTGTTAATTTGTCAGGCTTTTGTAGGCTTAGGTTGCATTTAAAAGACATTGAGCTATTTGTTTTTTCTTTTCAGGATCATAACAAAGCCAAGATTCATCACCAGTAATGATTTTCCAAACCAAATGTGAATAACTGCTTTGGAAATTTTCCACGGTTTTTCTCCCCCAATCAATACATTGCTTTTTATCAAGAATCAGTTTATGTGAAGTTCATCATGTTTTGTCATGTCTAATTATTTATGAATAATGTTCTGGATTTGACTCGTAGTACCATAACCCAATGTTGCCTGAATAAATTCATAACATATGTATCAGTCTTCAAGCATTGCTCGAACAACAGCACTGTTTTCGTCAGTAACTGTATTTCTTAGGCATCCTTCACAAAATTTAACATTAAAAAAACCACTAATCTATTTTGAATTTGCTGCACCAATTATAAATTGTAGCCTTAAATGACAATATCACTACTAGACATCATGTTGCAGGGTTAACTAAATCTGAGCTTTAAAGGTGCCCCCATAGCAAATATGTACTAAATGAAAAACTCTTTTAGGATCTCTTAGAATGGTGCCCAACAATTTACATAATCATACTCTGAAGAATTGATTGGAAAGCTTGAAAATAAGTGACCTCTGGTTTAAAAAAAAAATGCAGTTCATAGGTGCATTAAAATGTTCAAACATTTAAGACTGGTTCATAATAACCAGTAACAGTAACCAGAAGTCTTCCTGGGCCCCAGGAACTAGAAGCAAGACTTGCCCAAGCTTCACTGATCCATATTGTGCATATCAAACTATTTTTCTTTATTTTAGAATTATTCTACATGGCTGTGACATTAAACAGACACTAGAGCTTTCTCTAGTCACAATTGGAAGCTGGGGAAATCAAATCAGAAGTAATTCTGGTGAAAATGCTTTATTTCTGTTTCAAATTGTGTGAGCATGGGTCGTTTATCAAAAGTGTACAGTTTGCTGCTAAAGAAGTTCTCAGGAATTGGAAATAGAAGTGGTTTCCATTTAGAAAAATCTCTATACGAAATGTGAAATTAGCTAATCAGTATTATGTTGACTGAATTCACAGATTATTGTTATTAATTACAGGTATTCTTTGACACAACCAAAGACTGCACAGAGATTTTTAAAAGCCAAGGTTTTGAACTATTAAGTGAAAAATCCCAAAAAGATGTGACTCTCTGCATAAATCAAATAATGAAGAGCATCAGCTTCCTGGTGAGATATGATGTGCTCTCAAATAAGGTACGAGAAGGTGGTTTACAATTTTATTTTATTATCCAATAGATGATTAGATATGTCAGAGTATACTCTATTTATTTGAATACAAGGGGACCTCAAATGCAAGATGGTTCCCTTTTTCAAAACTTAAATTTGGCTTATATATTTTGGTAGCTAAGATGATAGTTGAAGCATAGAAAAAAGTACCCAAAATTGGAGATATCTTGTACAACATATATAA
This sequence comes from Hymenopus coronatus, assembly GCA_030762935.1. NCBI lineage: Eukaryota > Metazoa > Arthropoda > Insecta > Mantodea > Hymenopodidae > Hymenopus > Hymenopus coronatus. Next base: position 14,738,875 of record CM060898.1, on the reverse strand, counting down.
AGCATAGATTGGAATTTTTACGATTGCACATACAGTACACACTGCTTACACAACCTTCAATGATACTTGTACATATGAGTTCGTTAAAACCGTAACGTGTTGAACGAGATCTCAATAGTACAGAGTGGGATTTCTGCTAAATTGAATAGCCAATGCAAAGCTTTTGTAAATACCCAAGGTCATGACCTGAATCAAAGCATGTATTATCCAGATCACTGTTCTAAACTAAATTTACAGACTGTAGATAGTAGAGGGGTCGTCTTATAGGATGGACATGCGGTTTGACAAAAATGTATACTGTCAAATGTGCCAGAATATATGGCCTCTCTATATATGTAAGGGCAGGAGAACTTAATTTTGAAGTATATATTTTGATCAATTCAGCAATATTAAATTTACCTTCAAATCTGGATGTTTTTTGATATATTTAACAAACAAAAAAGTTCTGTTAGAGGTGGCAGTGTGCAACTTACCAAAGTAATTATTAAAGCTTAATCTCTTAAATTAATGTAAGATCTGAATGTTTATTTAACAAATAATACAAAGTTCTATCATAAGATTGCAAGTGACGGTATGTTTGACAAATTGCATGCTTTCACAATCCAATATTACTAATATCAAATTTTGTTGGCTTCTGGGGATTAAAACATGATTTTAAAAACATAAGCCAATGTCCCATTCCATTCCCATGGAAGTGTGTATTGGTCCAAATATTTCTCACATGCACATGGACAGCTGGTAGAAAATGCTGGAGGTTGCTGATCCACAATTATTTATGTTCGCTGTTGCAAGCTTAGTTTATATATATCCATTGCAAGAGCATATTATAATAGAAAGACAAAATTGGTGGACTAGAGCATGGCTGGAACGTAGGAATGCAGGCCAAGGAAGAGATGTACTGCATGTGCTGCAAAATGAACTCATTTCTGACCCTGTAAGTTATTTTAGTATCCTTAGAATGGACACAAATATGGGGCAGTGCACACCAGCAATCACATTTTTATATTTTTGTTGAGAAAAGAAGGTTAATTACAAATGGATCCGATAAAATACATTTGCAGGGGTAATAAATACCCAAGTCATTATTTCACAAATCTCTGCCGCACAAAAACATGTATATTTCAACCATAGCTCAGCTATTATAACCCTATTATTTAGGTCAAAGTCCACAAGGTACAGCAAATTTTCATATTAGTGGGAAGGAAGACCCAGCGCTAGCTGTCATCTCATTGGTTGATTTCATACATTTAGACCAAAAATTAGAAACCATTATATCCTGTTGTAGCAAACTGGAATAGGACGGAAATTGTATACAATGAAATTACCTGATGTCCCATGATCCGATTTGTAGTTTGATGAGTATTGGACCAAAATATTTGACCGTGGGACATCAGCTTAAAACTTAATGAGTAAAAAGGAATTACATTCATATTGTTTATAACTGGTTGATTAACTTCCATTCAAGTTTGAAACTGCATTTCAAATATACATTTCTGTTCCCATTCACCAACCTTATTTTGATGATAGTGACTTCTTCCTTCCTAAGGTTGACATGCTTTAGCAAGATGATGCAACATTATGTATCATTATGTACCCAAATGTTCAAAAAGAGAAGAAATTCAAGTGGAACATGTGTTGTCAGCAGATAGCTGGATGCACTAAGAAGATATGAGGTGTGTTTTTTAAGTACTGTTTTGAAATTCTGCCTCTGTAGTACTGTGGTCGGTGTACCGCTCATGTATAATTCGTTACAGTTCAGGCTACCGCTGATGTGGTGTCGCTATTGCTGCTGTTGCCTAATGAATGTAGACCACTGAGGGCTGCTGGGAGTTGCGAGGATCTAGCGCATGGCACAGTCTGTCACATAATTCTCTAAACAGTGGACATTTATGATGACATTACATTTACATTAGACAATAGGCAATAGTTAGTGGATTCATTATAACTCGCTGTAATGTCAGCACTGTTATAATGGGGCATTGTACAAGATGAGTGAACATGTTCAACACATCACCATACTTGAACATTTATTTAATACACACTGATTTTCCACAGCGGCTGTCTGAGTGCCTTCCCACCAATAACATGAGGTGGGACAGGTAGTATCTATATTGTTGGCAAGCCACAGATGCCATTGTGGCAACAACCAATCATGTTTACATTTGATTGTGTGTGTTTAAAATGCCTCCACCAACTGAAAATTCTGCCATTTGTGAAGTATGCAGTGTTATTCCTTTTCTTAGTGCTAAAGGCATGAAAGCAGTTGACATTCACCATCAGCTTTGTGAAGTGTAAGGACAAAACAATGGTAAGCAATTGGGTAAGAGCTTTAAAAGATGGCCAAATGAACATTCATGATGCATAGAATGGGCAACTCTCCGTGATCACTGACGATTTGGGGCAGAAAGTTGAAGAAAAAGTGGAAGAGAATGACGCTTCACAATTTCTTTGTTATCAGAGGCATTTCTTCAAGTTTTAATAAGTGTTATCTACGAACTTGTTATGGGATGCTTATACTAGCAAAAATTGTGAACACAATGGGTATCAGAAATGTTGACTAAGAAGTACAAGGCAGCGCCTTGACTTTTCAAGTGTTGTACTGCTGAAGGTGATGGTTTTTGAAGCCTAATTGTCACAAGCAATAAAACATGGGTGGCCTACATTACACCAGAATGAAAACAACAATCCATGGAATGGAAACATTCAACATTGCTCATGAAAATGAAGTTTAAGCAGACAATTTCAGCTGAGAAAATCATGTGTACCATGTTTTGGGACAAGAGGGAGGTGTTGGTTGTTGAGTTTCTGCCTCATGGTGACACAAGAAATTCCAAAACATATTGTGAGGCTTTAAAAATATTTGTGCTGCACAATTAGGGATCGTTTTGCTGCATGACAATGCCCTTCCACATTGGGCCAATCAAACTTGAGATATCATCGCATCATTTTGCTGGGAGCATTTGATCTTCTTCCATACAGCCCTGATCTAGCACCCAATTACTACCACATGTTATTGCAACTGAAAGAAGCATCTCAGAGGTGAGCGCAATGATGATGATGATAGCCTCAAAATGGTCATGCTGCGGTGCCTGTCAAGTTGGGCAGCAACCTTCTATGATGACAAAAGCTGTTCATTATGATAACTGCCTTAACAATGGTTGCAGTTATGTGGAAAAGTAGATAAAAGTATGGTGTTTCATGTAAAAATAAAGTTGTACAAAAAGCTAACTTGTTTTTTACTTACATATCAAAACAGTGATCACTTAAAAAGCATGCTTCATAGATAGATATTTTGGCTAAACAATTTAAAATTATGGCAAATTTGTATTAATATTTTGACTGTGTCTAATAAAATGGATACAAACTTTAATTGATTGTGTTGAAACATTACAGGTAACAAAAAACTACTTAACCAAAAGGATTCGCTGGTGCCTTACAGAACTGGATCACGTAATTCCATTAGCAGCTCAAAATGGTAGCCCCAGCAAGGAAACAGAACAAGATGAGGATCATGGTTCTTCTGGAGAGTTTATACAAACAATTGATGCCATACTTTCAATGTTGGATTCTTTTAGTGAAGAAACTGACAGTTACAAGGATCTGTGTGTTCGAGTGAAGCCGGTTATTGATGAGATGCTGAGCTGTGCAATGGCTATTGCCCAAGTCTCGATATTAACTGACTCGCACAATATCACTGCAAGCAGTCACAAGGTAATAGTTATATAATGTGCATATCATTAACCCTTTCAGCAATATGGATGTGATGTGATGGCCTGTGCATGATTAAGTAACCTATTTTACCAACAGAGAACATTGGGTAACTCCATCAAATAATATCAACTTTGACATCTGGAATTATGGCCATGTAGTCTAAGGTACAGTGGCTAACCTATCAAACCAAGAACCGTGGGATCAAATCCAGTCAAAATGTATGTTGTGCATTCAAGAGAAGCTGTGGGAAAGGGTGGGGAGGGCCCAACTAAAGCAAATGGTGTGATGGCATGGTTGGATGCTGATGGGTTTTGATTGAATGCAGATACACACATTTCACTATGTAATAAAATGCACTAATACTATTATGCAGCATAAGATTATAAGATCAGATAATATTGCAGCTAAAATAGGTCTGAATGGTTGCCCGGTATGTAAGAGTTGACAAGACCATACTGTATGGCCAGAGGTTTGTGCCCCATAGGACCAACATCATTTCTCCATTTTTTATTATTTTAACATCTCACCTCTATTATAGGGTATCCTTGAAAGGGTTAAATAATATACCAGTTTTGGTAATGTATGTAAATTTTTAATAGTTTTAAAAATAATTGTAAGAACAATTATCACTGTATTAAATATTATTTGCTGCTGAAGCACACTTATTTGTGACTTAGACATGCAGCATAACACAAGATGTTACACTTGAATCGCTGCCGATGCACGTTTAGATAGAACTGTCAAATCACAACTTATTACCAAACTGCACTCGGCATTGTACACTTTTGACTGTCCAAATTGTTCGTAACTTCTTGACTAACTGAACTGTACTCCTTAATTCCATCCAAACACTAGTCAGCCCTTTATAGAGGACCCATATGCAAATGGAATGTTCTAGATGGGGAAATTACTCAGCATTGCCAAAAGGAAACTTCTGGAGCAATAGGAAGTGCCATCATTAAATTCCCGGGACTGTGTCTGCTGTGACTGAATGGATCACATGATTGACATGCACATGCAGCACAGACAAGTAACAAACTTGAAGACAAGCTACACAAAATTTCAGAGCAATATCTTCAGGATACCTGTATTACACAAGTTTGTAGTAGCATGTGTGTGCTCACCTTAGCAAAATGACGATGGACTGGAAACTGAACAGAGAGCAAACTTTAAATTCTGTGTGAATCTCAGGAATTCTGCAATTGAAACCCATGGAATGTTGAAATAAGCTTATGGGAATGAAACAATGAGTTGGACGAGATGTTTTGAGTGGCATTCATGTCTTGGAAGTGGCGGAACATTGCTGGAGGACAACGAGAGGCCAGAGTGCCTACATTTGTGTAATGCTCCCAAAAAGATTGAAAAAATTCAAACAATTGTGCATGAAGATCAACACATTACCGTCCAATAAATTGCTGGTATGGTTATACAATATTTGGGGAGTCCCAAAATTTTCCTCATACCAATTTTGAACATACACTGCCACGCTGCCAAATTTGTCTCCAGGCTTCTGTCACAAGAACAAAATCTCTATCAGGGCCCCTGGATAACTCAGAATTCTTGTCAAGGATCATTACTAATGAAGAGAATTGGATCTACGGGTATGATCCTGAGATGCAGCAGCAAACTTTGCAGTGGAAGAGACCTCAATCTCCAAGACCAAAGAAGGCGAGACAGGTCAAGAGCGCAACCGAGAGCATGATGATTGCTTTTTTCAACACTCGCTGTATTATGTACTGTGAAGATTGCTCCAAAATTTACATTGGACAGACTAAGAGAAATCTTCAAACAAGATTGAAAGAACACCTCAGGAACGTGAAATTCAAGCAAACAGACAAATCTGTAACATCCCATCACTTCTGGACATCACAACACGACATCAAACTTATTAAACATGTGAAAAATACAACAGAGAGGATACACATCAGAAAAATGCACACATAGTTATGAATTTTGGAATATCACCTTCAGACAACACCTTAAGATTACCCCCAGGGGAACCAGATGGCAGCACAATTGAAATTATGATAGGAACTTCCCCTTCTGGAGCCAGTGAAACTATAGCATCCATATTTGTCTCAAATTACTAACATAATAAAATAGAAGCTTAAAAACCTAAACATTTTAACTGCTATATACACATATATACGAGAGTATAAAAACTATTGTACGTAAAAGTCAAAAAGAATTGTAATATACATTCTTATGGTTTGAGAAATAATGATTACTAAGGGGAATGTTGAGTAATCATTCAATATAAATTGCAGGAAGGGAATTAATCAATAAATTACCAAATAAAATAGAGAACATAAACTAAACAGAAGTGACGAAAACTTTAAAAAAGTACTTAACTCAAAATGCATTTTATAGTACAGAAGAATTTAAATATGAAAAAGATATGTAAAACTTTTATATAAATAGTTTTACTGACATGTCCTTTAAATGTACTCATAAATTGAATTGACTAACCTGCATATATTGGCTGAATTGGAAGTAGGTACACAATGTCATTGTTCAGTTAGGAACAAATGAAATTCTAATGTGTAAAATTAACTTTCCAATTTGCTATTGATATGCATTCTTGTTCTTGTTACCAGAGTGCTGTTTGCTGTTTTGATTCCAAATATTTACTGCAGCCAAAAGAGGAATTTCATTGGTTTAAGGTTATCATTCGAAAGCGTAAATTGTAATATGGTTCCAAAATTATACATGGGTAAGGTTATAAGCTCCAAAAATACCAATTACAGGTTATTGTTTCTTAAATGATGAAATGCTCATGAAAACAGTTTGAGATATCCTTATGTTGATTAAGAAATGGATTTGCTTGTAGGTACTGCGAGCTTATGAGACCCTTAACGAGGAAGCCTATCTTCCCTCTACAAACCTGGTAGCTTGCAAATTGTGTATCAGATCACTTGGAGATGCTCTGGAAGGTCTTGAGCAGAAGGTTAACACTGCATTGCTGAGATTGGTGCTGGAGGTAAGCTTATTTTACTGTAACATGTTCGTCCCAAAACGATGCTTTTATTGGCACACATTTTAACTTGACAGACTCTGTCATGTACTTAGTGAGTAGAGGAGGTGTTGCATACTACACAAGTTTGAAGTCTAGATTTCAAAGGAAATACATGTTTTGAGACTTAAACAAAATCATGTGCACATATGTTACAGAGAGAATAGCATAACTCAAAAATGAAATTTTGAATAAACTGACAACTTTAAAAAATCTGATGTGTTCCATTCACATGACTTTCTCTAAATCTATGTAAATTATTATTGTTAATAAGCTTATCTTTATTTATTTCATGGTAATCGAGAAAAATTAGCAGAAATAGTTTTATTTCTTGCTTTATTGTAAGTAGAAGCGAAATAGAGGAGTCAGTGAAAGCCAAAAGCTGGTTGATATGTGACTGATGTTCCTTTGTTTGTATGGACAGGAGTTGACAAAGTCCTGTATGAGAAAAGTATAAGTTTTTCAAAGCTGAAACCAAGAAAAAGGAATATCTCAAAAACGATCAACTCCACAAAAAAAAATGTATATAACATAAATTGTGTGTTTTAACATGCTCTACATTTTTGTGGGTTAAGTTTTTGTCCATCTCTTACGGTTTAGTAGATATGAAAAATTCATCCAGAATAAAGTAGTCTTCAGAGGCTATTCCCAGAAAATTCAAAATATACATTTTATTTGTCAGGTAAATAACTTTAATATACGATATTATAATCAAAATCGTTAGAGCCATTTTTTAGAAAATCAAAATTTTCGAAAAAAGTTCCATGTAAAGGGCAGTTTGGGGGTGGGGGGATTTTTCTCAAAATCTTTGTGTCGCATCCCTGGAAGATACTAAACTTAAATACCAAGTTTGGTCTTTTACCGACTTTTCGTTTTTTAGTTATTGTGTTCACGACACACGGACATACTAACGCACAGACACACACATACGGACCTTTTTCTGAAAGTACTTTTTTTTTGGATACAGGGGACCCTAAAACATATATTTCCGGTGAAATCTCAGTATCAAATTTTTTGGTGGAGTGCAATACATTCTCTATACACTATGTACATAGTGAGTATAGAGAAAGTAAACATGTTAAATAAAATTCATTGAAGTAAATATAATTTTCGAAGGCAACACTGAACCTTTTTAATTCATAATCAAATCAGCATTAGTTTTAAAACATTTAAATTATTTTATTGTTTTTCAAAATATTCCCATTTAAAATCAATATATTTCAGGATTCACTGAAACAATGAGGAATAGCTTCAAATGTACAGAACAGTTGATAGCAGAACTTAATAATGAATGCTAAGAAAAACAAATAACTTCAAACATTTTTACTTTCTCTACACGTACTATGTACATAGTGTATAGAGAAGGTATTGTATTGTACCCCAACTTTGATACCGGGATTTCATCAGAAATATATGTTGTGAGACCCCCTGAATCCAAAAAAAAAAGCATTTTTAGAAAAATGTCCATGTGTGTATCTGTCTGTCTGTATGCAGCATAGTTAAAAAACGAAAAATCCGTTAAAACCAAATTTGGTATTTAGGTTTGGTATCTTCCAAGGATGCGACACGAAGATTTTCAAGAAAATCACCTGACAGCCAACTACCCTTTACATGGATCTTTTTTCAAAATGTTTGATTTTCTCAAAAATGACTAACGATTTTGATTAAAATATTGTATATTAAAAATATTTACCTGACAAATAAAATGTATATCTTGAAGTTTCTGGGAATAGCCTCTGAAGACTACTTTATTCTGGATGAATTCTACGGAATTTTGTATAATTGCTAAACCATAAGAGATAGACAAAAACTTACCACACAAGTACTGTAGAGTACGTTAAAACACACAATTTATCTAATATACATTTTTTTCATGGAGTTAACTTTGAAAAACTTATATTTTTCTCATACAGAAGTTTGTCAACTCATGTCCATACAAACAAAGGAACTTCAGTCACATAGCAACCAGCTTTTGACTATCACTTTAACCTATGGTACTCCCTTATTTTGCTTATACTTACAAGGAAGCAAGTAATAAGACTATTTCTGCTAATTTTTCCTCGATTAGCATGAAGTAAATAGAAGCATAAGCTTTTTAATAATAATTTTTGCAGAGATGTAGAGAAAGTCATGTGAATGGAACACAGATTTTTGTAGGAATTATCACAGTTTGCACAAGGCAAAAACTGTTACATCATTGCTTCAGAAAAGATAATGTTTAACGTTATGGGTGTAAAAACCTGTTAATATTAAACATGCCAGCCAAGACTTGCCTGTACACCCTACTGTTCACATTTTAGGTGTTTTCTGCTCCTAATGCGCCACTAAAGAAACTGATACAAGCATGCTATTTGGTGGGACCTGCAGCAGGGCGTTTACCTCAAGATCTCGATGGCTTCATACTAGACTTTGATCTGCACATTGATCGCATAATGCAGATTGGCATGTTTGCAATGGCTTGTTCCACAAGTCAAACAGGTAAGTAAATCAAATTTAAGTGTTGATTTTGAATCAATTTTTCCACTTCTATCACTTAAGTTGTTTTATTATTATGGACATGTTTCGGAAGTTCTGTTGCTTCCATTATCAACTTTTCGACTGCTGGTGTTACAGTAGATTCCCCTGGTGGTGGATTTAAGAACTCCTGGACAAGGATGTCTCCAGGCGGGATTTCAAAATTCATCATTTGTTCCTTGTTCTTTTAAATGTGGATATTCTTCCAAGTTTCCATCTCCCAACTGTTTCTTGTGCCTTTTAATAAAATTGGGGGCTTCTCTATGTTGTGATGTTCTCTCCAAAACTGCCATGCCACTTCTGATTTATTTTCCTGTTTTAATTTTATGTTACTCAAATGTTTCTTGTACCTAGTTGCCAAATTTGTTTTTGTTTTCCATGTGTAATATTTTTTACATCTGAGAAATTTATCTGGTACACTCCTGCTCTATTTTCTGTTGGGAATTCATCTTTAAGTTTTGAATTTAAGAGGTTTTCTTATACTTGTTGTATGCTGGGAGGAAAGAGCTCTGCAAACTTACGCAGCTGAAGCTGAAACTGCAACATGAAGATGTGACTACCATTGTGTGGCATAATAATAGGGATATACTATCACCATCTATAATTCAGATTCAAGGTTAGACTCTGTGGTAGACAGAGTGGCAAAGGAAGGGTAAAAATACACATCCCCTGCCCCCCCCCCTTTTTTTTTTAACATAAAAGCATGGCTTCCTTTGGAAGGAAAGTAAAGTTGTTGGTCCCATATATGTTCATATGCACAGAGAGAAGGTGCCTAGGCTAAATTCTGTCGTTTTCAAGTCTGCAAGTCAGGATTCCATCCTATGGTGCCATCTATGGGGGATGATTGATCCTTCATTATTATGTGTGCATTGTGCAAATTTGCAAACTAAGAATTCTATTGATCAAGAAACCACCTTTAAAGTGGCCCAATATACTGACATAACCAGAAAGAAAACAAGATCTACAAGAAGTTTACATACCACCCTACAGCTTTCTACAAATTCCAGAGGATCTTCAAATGACATAACATCATTCTAGCCCCTAAAAACAAATACTCTATAAAAAACATTTTAAATTCTAAATTAAAAGATGATATCCCACAAGAAAACAAACCAGGAATATATCAGTTCAGCTGTAATGACTGTGAAAAAATCTACATTGGCCAAACAAAAAGAAATATAAAAACAAGGGCAAAAGAACACCACATAAGTATTAAACCCAAACAAGAAGACAAATCTGCAGTAGCTTGGCATTTTTGGAAAGAGAAACACACTACAAATAGAAGCCCAAAAATCCTCAAAAACATCACAAGGAAGACGGAATTAAAAGTTTGGGAAAACATATATATTTGGAAAAACAAGAACCGGGTTTTCAATTTTGAAATCCCGCCAGGCGATCTACTTATTCAGAGGTTCATCAAACCACCACCAGGGACAGAGACAACCACCACAGCAAGCGATGCCGGCAGTCGACCAAAGGAATTGACAATGGAAGCACATGGCTTCTGAAACATGTTTTCCGAAATAAAAAAGTAAGTGATGTAGTGCTATAAAATCGGCTCAACTAAATCTCAAATTGTTAAAACACATCACTGTCTCAAAGTCCACCATATATCAGGATAATACTGACATGGGATGACTGATTTGAATGAATGAAAATATTATAGAGAAAATGATAATACTTTGTTCAAAACCTTTATAATACAAATTTATGTACAGAACAATTCATATTATTCTATGCTTAAATTATTGAATCATAAAAAGATTTATGCTTAAATGGTTTATGTGCTTCTAGAGATCGTCTTCCATATACTCTTTCACTGAGTAGTATGCTTTATCCATGAGTATATTTTGTATTATTTTAAGAAATATATTTTTGTCTATTTCTCTATATTTTTGTGGCAGTTTATTGCATATTGTTGTAAAGGAACCTTTTATTTTAGCATATCAAAAATACTTGATTATGAATAAAAAGACTACTTTTAACAGCTCTTTGACATAGATTATTAACAACATGTGTTATGTTTTTAATATGTGGTAAAAAGAGTCAAAGCAATTGGAAGAAAACTGTATTCTCCGTCCAGTGTTACTTCACTGGTAATGTAAACAAAAGCAATGGAACGCAATGGCTATGGTTGGTTGGTGAATGTTTTATTGCTTTTCTCCATCACAAAATAGTTCCTCTTAAATTGCTGAATGAGTACAGAAATAATGTTTTACACTATACAAAGCTGTCTAAATAATATAGTACGAGTGATTAAGGAACAAAATTACTGATCATTTAATCATTTCTTTATGTAACAATGTGTTTCCATTATGCAGTTCGTTTCTAGTGGTTGCTTTTAGTCAGCAAGTAATAGCAGAAACATTAATACCAATGTAGTGAAATAAACAAGAAAGAATCATTCCTAGTATATAATAAGTTTTGTGAAAAATATCTTAACTTTTCCTTAAATGATGTTCTTAACTGTAGAATTTACTGGTGTTTCCAAAAGCTGCATAAAGTGTGCAAAACTTTTAAATTAGCCAAGGTGCAACATCTTGTGCCAGCAGCTTTACAAATGACAGTCGAAAATGCAGTGAATGTATCATACATTGTTCAGGAAAAGCAGAGTGGTGGACGTTGTTGTTGGCTCACTATCAATCTCTTCAATGATTCAAACAGTTTGATTGCAACTGCAACAAATGACATATCTTGAAGGAGTTGCTCTTCTGGGTAGTCATTGCATAATGGCATTATATTCAAGAAATGTGCAGTGTATGATTGTGCATATGTGAATGCTAAAATTTGCAAAAACTGTTGGAGTGTTGTATGTGTACAATACTTCAGCAAACTTTCAAAACATGCATTTTATCAAAATAAAAAAGCTATTTCTTTTCCTGCCGAACGTCGGCACGGGGTTTACAATTGTATGGCAGATGAACCAGCTTAGCACCATGTGGTGTGAGCATGTGTGTTTGCAGAATACATGCTGATTTGTTTACATTGCCATTGACATAAGGATGGAGAGATAATACATTTCTGTATTTTCAAAGATGCACTGGCTAGACCGAATGTTTTTAAGTTTAGAAGTAGATGAGTTTTATATTTTAAAGCTGATGTTACAGGTGTGAGGAAAATGCGAAGTTCTCTGGCAAGCCTGGAGTCCCTAGCTGCCGAGATAGTACCTGCAGTGACATCTCATTACCTGGATTCTAAAGGGCCTGTCAATAAGAGTCACCTTGGCTTTCTGACACATCACTGGCAGATGGAACTGCAACAGTTGGAGTATCTTCTTGATTACATCATAGATCCAGCAGCTTTCTGTGAGGTGAATATCTTTATTTTTACTTTAATACCTTTATGAAGGCATTGGAGTCACCACAAAAATTCCATACCAAGATTTCACTGGAACACATGTTTTGTGGTCCCTTAAATACAAAAAAATCTGATGTGTTCCATTCTCATGACTTTCTCTACATCTCTGTAATAAATTATTGTTAAAAAGTTAATTCTATCTAATTCATGCTAATCGAGATAAAGACTAGCAGAAACAGTTTTATTACTTAGTTCCTAACACATAGAAGGGAAATAAGGGAATACACTAGGCTAAACCAACAATCACATGCTTTAAAATGTGGTTGCTATGGAACTGAAATCTGTTTCTTTTCCTGGTCAGGAGTTGACAAGTTCCTGTATGAGAATAGTTTATTTTAAAACTGAAACCAGTAATAAGGAATATCTTGAAAATGATCAACTTCAGGAAAAAAATGTATATGTTATAAATTGTGTGTTTTAAGGAGCTCTACATTTTTGTGTAGTAAACCTTTGTCTATCTCTTATGGTTTACTAGTTATGCAAAATTAAAAAAAATTAATACAGAATAAAGAGGTCTTCAGAGGCTACTCCCTGAAAGTTCAAGATATAAATTTGATTGGTCATATAAATATGTTAAATATAAGAGATTTTAATCAAACTCGTTAGAGCCATTTTTGAGAAAATCCAAATTTTCAAAATTTTTTCCATGTTAAGGGTAGTTGGGGGTGGGAGGATTTTCTTGAAAATCTTCGTTTCATCCTTGGGAGATACTGAACTTAAATATCAAGTTTGGTATTTAACAGACTTTTCGTTTTTGAGCTATGCTGCTCACAGTCACACATACATACCTTTTTCTTAAAATGCTTTTTTTTTATTCAGGGCGTCCCACAACATATATTTTCGCTGAAATCTCGATATCAAAGTTTAGTTCAGTAACTTTCAAGGCTGCGACACAGAGATTTTCAATAAAATTCTCCCATCCCAAATTACCCTTTACATGGAAATTTTTTAAAAATTTCAATTTTCTCAAAATCTGTAATGATTATCTTTTAGCTTCTGAAGTCCTTGAATGCCTTTTGCATAACTGGTAACTGTAAGAGAGAGACAAAAACTACACAAAACATGTAAACGTGGCTAGAATACACAATTCATGTCAAATACAATTTTTTGTGTAGTTAACACAAAGAAGATAGAGAATCAATTTATTGTTTTGAAGAGTAATGTATTGAATATTGGATAGGGAATGTCACGTGAATGTAACATCAAATTTACATAAAAGCAGCAAAGCTTTATTTCCCTTTATAACATGTTACAATAAATAGAATTGAAATGTTGCTTAACAACATGGTTATTGTTTATAATGCAGTATAAGTTAACATAGTAAATAATAAATAGAGAAACACCCAATGCAACTTTTATGCAAATCATCCACATACATGCAGGTGAAGAAATTCTGAAAAAAGTGAATCAATTAAAATAAATGCTTAGGCTTTCACGGCTGATGTCAACTTCACTATATATAATTGCCGGGCTTGTAGGCCATGGCTCAAATGTTTTCATCACTGACATTTGCCAAAATCTGCTCAAGCATTTTCAGGAGAACAAAGCTATGAGTAAAGCTTTGGAGTCCAATCAAGACTGAGTCTACAAGCTGGCAATCATATATATATATATATAATGAAATTAAAATACTATTTTATTGTTTAGGAACTCTACAATACTGTAATAGACTTTATTTATAATAAATTTAGTTAACGTGTGTTTAAACTGGTAGAATTGAGTATTATTACGAAAGTTTTTATGAATAATTTACTACCTAATGTACTTTTACTTTCTCTAGCATATACGTACAAAGTACATAGTAGGTAGAGAAGGTATTATGTTCTACCCAAACTTTGATATCAAGATTTCACTGAAAATGCATGTTTTAGGGTTCCCTGAATCCAAAAAGAGCATTTTTAGAAAAAGGTGTGTGTGTGTGTATGTGTGCATAGCAGAACTCAAAGACAAAAAGACCAAACTTCGTATCTAATTTCAGGGTTATCTAAGGATGCAATACAAAGATCTTCAGGGGAATCTCTGCCCCCTTCCCTCCCTCCCAATTACCCTTTACATGGAACATTTTTAGATTTGGATTTTCTAAAAAAAATGGCTCTAATGATTTTAATTAAAATACAATATATTAAACATATTTATATGACAAATAAAATGTATATCTTGATTTTTCTAGGAATAGCCCCAGAAGACCTCTTCATTCTGGATGAATTTTGCATATCTGGTAAACCATAAGAAATAGACAAAAACTTACAAAAAAAAATGCAGTACTACAATTTGTCAAACTGCCATTCATTTTGATAGTTGAAAATGAGTCGGAATAGTAACACTCACCTCACTTATATGTAATTATGTTCAACTGAAGAAGAGGGCAATTGCCCTTGAAACATATGTTTTGAACATAATTACATATAAGTGAGGTGAGTGTTACTATTCCGACTCATTTTCAACTATCACATTGATTAAAACTTCACTTGTCTCAAACTTCTGAGTTATTTAATTTGCCATTCATTTGTTTATAGAGTTAAAAGAAAACCAAATTTCAGTTTTTTCACATAACAAATGCTTTTTATTGCTTTGGCCTAGAGCATTTCCTTTCTACTTATAAGTAAGCAAATATTAAGAAACTCTGCTCATGTTGATCTCAATTAACATGATGTAGATAAACAAATTGTTATAAGAATAGTTTGTGGAACAGGTAGAGAAAGTCATGTGAATGGAACACATTAGAAAATTTTTTTTTTTTTTTTTTTTTTTTTTTTTTTTAATCAATGTGTTTGTGTGTTTGGATTATCAGGTCCTATTTTCCTCTTGGGTTAATGAGCTTCATATTTACAGAATAGATTTTAATATAAAGATGCTGGCAAGAGTTAGTAATGATGAGTTTTTATTCCCCCTACATGAGCTGTTTATCCTGATTTTGCACGGTATATGTCAACTCGTTTCTGTAATATAAAGATTCTATTGAAATTAACTTTAGATGTTGATCTAAACCATAGCTCTACAACATATGGATTAATGATATTTCATGTGCATGCATGCATTAATGTTGGTGCTTGGTTGGTATCTAATGTTGAGAAGTTGGCAGTGAAGCCATTCGCTCTCTTGCATTCCAGTATTTTTATGTTATATTATCATGTCGACTCAAGGTTGAGCAGCGCAGTAGATGGTTTCCATCCATATCTTCTTTAAGTGTACAGAAAGGACACAGAGGAGATTTCACTATACCAATCCTGAATAAATGTTTATTGAAACAGTCATGGCCTGTAGGAGACTAAAAGTTGCTACAGAAGATTTTCTTGGTAGTGTACTGATTCTGGTTGTGTTGTAACATAAATTTTTCCATTGTTTTCCTTTTGTTTGTAATACATTATCTTCTTTAATTCTGTTATTATATGTTGATATAATGATTCTGTTGATTGATTATTTGGTAGTGTTTAACGCCCGCTTTAACTACTTATGGCACCGCAGGTGGTGACACTGATGATACATGAATGATGGAGCTTCGGTGGAATGCAATGGCAGGGGAAACCAGAGTACCTGGAGAAAACCCGCCACAAATCTCACATGCGGTCGCTTGGGATCAAACCCCGGCCATCTAGGTGAGAGGCAAGTGGTCTAACCACTTGGCCACGGCATGACCCTTTTGACTGAGTGATAACTTGTTGGATCAGATGAATTTGATATAATTTTACTACCTTTCTTGGCTAGAAAGTCAGCTGTTTCATTACCCTGTATTCTGCAATGTGCTGGTATCCATTGAAGTATTAATCTTTTATTTAAATTCATTAGTTTAATGATTTTGCGGCATTAGGCAATATTTAAGTTATTAGGTGTTACATCAGATGTTATGGATATAATAGCTGCTTTAGAGTCAGATAATAGTGCAACTTTTTCAAATTTATTTATATGATGTAGGTTTTGTAAGCTCCAAAGTATCGCCAAAATCTCTCCATCAAAAATTGTAGTATTTAAACTTAATCTTTTGTAGAAAGAGAAGAGAGGGCATATTGCACCTGCGCCAATACCACTATTATTTGGTAAGCTGGAACCATCAGTATAAACATGTAGCCATTCATTGGTAGGATATCTTAAATTTATTATTTCTTGTGTCATTTGTTCCAGAACAGACAAAGAGGTTTCAGATTGCATGCATTAATGTATTACATATCATTTTGTTTCACAGGTTACCCTCAGTGAAATTGAGCATCAGGCAGCAACAGCAAAGTCCTATTTAAAAAATTCAAAGCCAATTCCTCAAATTACAGTTCAAAAATTTGTGTCAAAAGCAATGAAGCTGCTGAACCATTTGAAAATATCCACTCCAGAAATGGAACCTTTCACTTCAGGGCTGAATATTCCACTGATGATTCAAGAATATGCCAAAGGTAATGTGGAAATTGAAGTTACACAAGAATATACATTTTTCATATGGGATATGTCTGTATTATATATTACCGCATTTATCCCAATATAAGACTTTGCTTTTTTTTTCCAAAATATTAATGTTCCGAACTGGGGGGGGGGTCATTTTGCATTCACGATATAATATGTTTTCCAAGCCATATGGGGGAAAAGTAAGTTTCAAACTTTGCGGGTACAGCAGTGGCGAAGCCTGGGGGAAATTGTACAGGTTACTGCCAAGGTTCGCAATGTATGCAGCAGATTTTGAGCGTTTCATTTCACACCGAAAATTAGCTATTAAGGAGCTTATGAGCATTCTCATTGGAAAAAATATTTTTGTCTTTCCTTTCACACTGGTGGTTGCATGTAATGTTGTATTGGAAGTCAACGGTCAAGAACAAAGAGAGAGGTTATTTGTGCATTTTCCCTCCCTGGGTTGCACATATATTGCAATGTGAGTTTACGTGCACATTCAAACTAGGTTATCACATTGGAGCCCAAGCCCTAGTATAGCTCGGGCCATATGAAATGTTCATGAGGCCCATGCCCGAGTATAGCTCGGGCAGGTATTTCTAACGCTTTTAATGCAATTCCACGACCGTAACTTGGTCTTGGGCTATCCGGCAAAGAACATATATCAGTTATCATTTAGTTGTCTGATTTGTGCTGCCAACTGTCCTTGCTTTAGTCAACTATTAGGAAATTTAGGAGATTTAGTAATATTGGCTGCTCTTGGGTAGTCGTGCCATTTTCTTTGAAGGTGGTGATCTGTTTGTTACGTTTGTGCTCTTAAAGGTTAAAATGCCGCATTTTCCTCAATTTCTGTGAATTGAAGCTGAAATTCAGGATACAAATGAAGCTGTAGAAAATTTTGATTCTGAGGGAGAGTTTTTCGAACTTTCAATAAATTGAGTGTAAGGAGCTTTATGCAGATTTTTTCAAACTCATATTTGATACTTGTTGTAAATTTAAAATAAAATATTAATACAGAAGTTAAGACTATTTTCTTACTTATTAAGAAATCCTTGAATGCCATACTTTTAGATTGTCCCAATACTTTTTGGCAGATTTAATTGATGTACTGTAAATAATAACTCAAAGTAGGCGTAAAAACCCTGGGTTTCTTGGCACTTCAGCTACTGAAACACCCAGTCTTCGATGTGTTAAACTTTTTATGATGTATTAAGTATGCTGTCTTAACAGAAAACAGCATCCATATATAATCTTTGTTACAGCTATGCTGCCGGTCACTTTTTGTCATCATATACTGCACATTTTGTTCTCCCTTCTCAATCTCTGCTGCTCACAATGTGTTATACAGCATGTTGTCAAATACACAGTTATATCCATCACCGTCGTTACAGTTACGCTACCTCCACCGCCACATTCTATCATTGCTTATATACTGTACATTTTGTTCTCCCGCTTGCAATGTGAATTTTTGCACAAATTCAAATTAGGTAAAAACATTTACTATGTGTTATATTAAGTATGTTTAAATACAAAATCATATCTATCATCATTGTTACAGTTACGCTACTGCTACTGTCACGTTACCATGCATTTCCATACTCCCCTTTCTAGCAACCGTTCAAAATGAGAATTTCCAGAACATTCAAATTAAGTACAATAAATAACGGACTTAATCAGCTTAAGCATCCATTAGTTTGTTCAAAATATATGGCAAACCTTTAAATTTCACATTTAAATTCTACTTTTTATATACCTATGTCTTTTAAACATATCTTATGTAGATAATATGCTATATTCCAAAATTAAGTTCTGAAAAATGAGGGTTGTCTTGTATTCAAATAAGTACAGTTATATTTCAGTGATGCCCTCCCAAATTCAGAAGAAAAAAAATCTTACGAACTTGGGCCTGAAAATTGTTCATTATAGTTTTTAAAGGATATGCCCCTTCGTTGGCACTAATACCAATTACATATATGAATTAAAAGTATTTTCCATTCTCTCCTCACGCTTCTCTGCCCATTACATTTTTAGAAAAAGCAATGCAATTATATGCACACAAAAAATAATAGCATTCTTTAGTTTTGATTAAGTTCTGAAAAAAGGGGGTCGTCTTGTATTTGAAGTCGCCTTATATTTGGATAAATACATATATTTCATAACTCAGTGTTTGTTCAGTTGATGAAAATGTACTACCAATTGTAGAGTTCAAGTGTGTAGCCCATAAGTTATGTTTTAAGTTTTAAAAGGTTTCTGCAACTATTGATTTATATGCCTAAACATATGATTGTATAATTTATTTTAGCTTGCAGAGAATGCCAGGCAGCTATTGACTTTCTGCTTCCTAGTGGAAATGAAGACCCAGTGGCAGGATCGCTACTGCGTGTGGTTAAACGCTGTGAGCTTGTTGTGTGTCAAGTAAAGAAACTAATGCCTGTAATCCAGGAACTAGTCAACTATTCAAATCCAGAGCAACCTTCAGCAGGTAGTGTAACACAAACATTTGTAATTACAAGAACCACCCAGAAAGTGACAGATGATTTGGCAAGCTAAATAATAACAAAAGTAATCAAAACAAAACATTATTTACAAAGTTACATTACCTTCCAAACTTGCAAATATGCATAGAAGCTTGTGACAGTGATGTGATTAAATACATTACCTTATTCTATTTTTCAATGCAGATGTCGTACTCTTTCCCGTAAAGATCTGAACCAAAATGTCACTGCCACTTTGAGGTCTTCATGGCTGGGAAATCTTTTCTGTCCAAAAAGTCATGTACAGTGTCCAAAGTGAAACACCAGTTTTCCTGAATTCTTTTATCAACGTTTACTGTCAACTCCTCCATAATGATTGATGAACTTCCATTCCAGTCTTTTACACATATGGTTCATCCTTGATTACTCGTAAATTATGTGCCATTTCCTCACTGAAGATTTGTTCATTGCATATCTTTATGCACTTGTATTATTTGCCTATAAAATTTGATTGGCCAAACGTTTTGAACATTCAAAGTTCTTTGGCAGTAGAAAAGTATTAACATTGGCATTGAAAAACTGGTGTTGGCAGAATGGAGATTGCTTTTGAGAGATAGAGTAAGGTACTGTAACTTTGTAAATAAAGTTTTGTGTTGATATCTTTTGTTATTTAGCTATGCCAAACTGTCTGTCACTTTCTCGATGGTCTTTGTATTACTCACAGAAGTGTTAAAGTGATATTTTATTTATTTAGTTAATGTTACATAAATTAATAATAATATATCTTTATTAACCATAATACTGTACATACACTCTTGCAATTTTCTTATACCTTCTTAGACTTGCTATTTCATATTTCTCCCTTAGTCCACTGTACACCTAACATCATGTTATACATGTATAGTGGTCCTTTCCCTACATCATGCTACTATTCTTTCCCACTTTTTCTTATTTTCTAACCTCATTCTTCTTCCATCTTCTTGCTGATCATTCTTCTCCATTTCTCTCTGACCTTACTCAAGAATTTACCTATAATGTTTATATTACTTTCTCTATATGTACTATGTACATAGTGAATAGAGAAGGTATTATAATGCACCCAAAAATTTGATACTGAGGTTTCACCGGAAATACATGTTTTTGGTCCCCCTGAATCCAAAAAAAAAGCATTTTTAGAAAAATGTGTGTGTCTGTGGGCAGCATAGCTCATAAACGAAAAGGCTGTTAAACACCAAACTTGTATTCAAGTTTGGTATCTTGCAAGCATGCAACACAAAGATTTTCAAGAAATCCCCCCATTCCAAACAATCCTTTATATGGAACTTTTTACGAAAATGTTCATTTTCTAAAAAATGCCTCTAATGATTTTGATTAAAATATTGTATATTAAAGATATTTACCTGACAAATAAAATGTGTATCTTGAATTTTCTGCGAATAGCCTCTGAAGACTACTTTATTCTGGATGAATTTTACAAAATTTTGCAAACAATTCATCACTCCTCTTTGAACTTAAGTTTGTAAGATATGTAAGATTTAGACAACAATATCTCTCTATTACAATCCACCACTGTTTGTTATAAGAATTATGGCACGGATGTATAAGTAGGTACAAAGATTATGTAACACACAGAGGTGGTGAGCCAAGCTATGCTTAAACATGGCTGGGTTACACGAAGCAAGTGAACTTACATAGGAGTAAATGAAAATGCTTGAAGTTGTGCATAGCTAATGCTTTAAAATAAAAGTGAAACACATTTCTGTGTGTATGCAAACAATTTGTTCTAGGTGATACAGTGTTATTTCCTGCTCACGTAGAGGATCTACCATTGGATATTTCACCCGCTAAGGCACAGACAGGTATTCTGAACACAGAATTTCAAGCTATTAAACAGAACATTTAAGTTAATGAGTGTATGATAGTAACGTTGATAACATTCTTGTGCTGCAGCAGACAAGGAGGAACAGGAAGTGTACAGTATGAAACAGCTGCTACCATATCTGGTTAAGGGTCAGCAGATCAGGCAGGAGAAGAGTATTCTGTATCAAACACCAAAGGCAAATAAAACCATCAAGAGGAAACTTCAGTATAATTCGCCATCTCCCAGGAACAGTCACAGAAGTTTCAGTACCACCAACATATCCAATGCTGCTGTTTGCCATACTGAAGCTCAACCTGATGACACAATGGAGCTTGAAATTACAAGTAGGTATTCTCAGTGAACATGTTAAAAACTGTTAAGTATTACAACACATAACTAGAGGATGAGTCAGATATTTACTAACTTAATTTACTTTATTTCTCAAGTAAAACTTTCTCAAAGTATTCATATTGAGAACCACAGTCTTCTGGATTTGCAATTTTGTGACTTATTGTTTTTAACATCACTTAACTAGTTCACTTAATTGAGTTTTTATGACTCACGAAGGCACCTTTCTCTTGCTAATACTTCATTGGGTCACTAATTTTCACTTCATTGCAGATCACAAATAAAAGCATTTATACTCTCTGGCCGCCTCATAAGTTGCTCAAATACCTATTGGCAAGTTCCAGAATGTTCACAGGAAATGGGGAAAGAGAGCATCCAGAATTATCTGGTTGTCTTTTGAAGGTGCTGAGCACTTATGTGTGGAAAATGCAACTGATAGTTCCATCCAAATTGCAACACATTTATTTCCTAGCCGTTGAAGTTGGATCCAGTCGCTTGGGATCGAGCCCCGGCCGTCTAGGTGAGAGGCTTGATGAAACCTTGATCCATTATTACACCCTAGAGTCAAAATGGCAATTAAAACAATGGACAAAGGCTGGTGAAAGTGCACCAAAGAAGGCAAAGGTCAATTCATCAGCTGGTAAGAGGATGGCCACTGGGATTCCCAAGGAATGATCTTCATAGATTACTAAGGCAGAAAACTGGATCCTATTATGCTTCATTGTTAGATCACTTGAAATTTGCATTGGCTGAAAAAAGACCAGGGTTAGCATGCAGAAGAAGTGCTGTTTCACCAGGATAATGCATGTCCCATACATCAGCGATAACAATGGCAAAAGGGCATAAATTGAGCTTTGTCTTGGTTCCTTGTCTACCCTTTACCCAAATGACTTCTTACTGTTCCCTAACTAGAAATTTTGGCTTGGTGGGAAGAAATTTTTATCAAATGAAGTGATAGTAACAGTCAGCGAGTATTTTGCAGAGTTTGACATAACCTATTTTTCTGATGGGATGAAAAGGCTGGAGGATCACTGCACCAAGTGTATATCCTTCAAAGGAGACTATGTCGAGAAGTAAGGCAAGTTGTTTATGAAACAAACATTTTTCTTGTTTTTTTTTTTTTACCAGACTTATAAAACCATCCTTGTAAGTAGGATAAATATTGTATTCTACCAAAAATTTGGTTCCAAGATTTTACTGGAAATGCATGTTTACCATACTGAAGATCCCCAAATCCAGAAAAAAAAGAAAAAAAAAAAAAAAGGCATTTTTGAAAAATGATAGTTATGCAAAAGTGGTCCAGAGTGACAGGCTATTCCCAGACAATTCAAAATTAAATTTTGTCATAAAAATGTATTAAACCTATATTTTATTTAAAATCATTACAGCCATTTTTTATAAAATCAACATTTTCTAAAATACTTTTAAGCCAAGGGTAGTTAGGGATGGGTGAATTTTCTTGAAAAACCTCATGTTGCATCCTTGGAAGGTGCTGAATTTAAATATGAAGTATTTCCAGTGATATCCTGGTATTGAATTTTTGAGTGGAATGTATTACTTTCTCTACCTAATATGGTTTGGGATAGAGAAAGTAAAAATATAATGCAAGTTTACTAATTGTCAGTATTGTGGCATGCTGGTCATGTTCTATTCATTGGTAGCAATCAGCTGAGATTGCTGTTTAATATATGATGATATAATAGGGTGGAAATGCTAGCATTTTGATGAAGCAAGTCTTATGCTCAGCCACCACCTTGTGGCTACACTACCATAGGCAACATCTGTCAAATTAATTGCTTTTCAAGTTTTTGAAGTAAAAAATAAAGGACAATGAAAGGGGAGGGATTCTAGTTGAAGGAATATTTAATACAATCACATTTTTTGGTCTGTCAGAAATTATTATAGATAAATTGGTATTATTGTAGTGAACATTGCAGCAAGGTCATAACTTAATTTTGTTTTAATTTCTTTGCCTAAAATGACTTAATGTAACAAAAGGCTATACCATGTATTACAGCATTGGTTTAAAGCTTTAGGAAAATGTATTAATAAAGAATTTTGGTCAAGGAATATTGCGATAATTAGCATGTAATCCCAAGTCCGAGGAATATGCCCCCTATTCTCACGGTTTGGTATCATAAGCACATAATTTGATAGTAATTATTTCTCGCAATAGCTGCTAAATGGGCGAATTAGCAAGAGGTTTCTTATAAACCGGAGTAGGTTGCGAATTTTATCTGTGAATTGCCTTTATCCAAGCTTCTACACTATCTTTCCAAGTTGGAAATCCAAAATCTAACAAAGAATCGTTCTGTTGATAATACATATTTAACTAAATGTACCACCAAAAATCACTTAAATTAGTATGCTAACCTGCGTATTGAAATATTTCACTAAGTATACCACCGAAAATTACTTAAATTAGTATGCTAACTTGTGTATTGAAATATTTCACTAAGTGTACCACCGAAATTCCCTTAAATTAGTATGCTAACCTGTGTATTGAAATATTTCACTAAGTGTACCACCGAAAATTACTTAAATTAGTATGCTAACTTGTGTATTGAAATATTTCACTAAGTGTACTACCAAAAAATCACTTAAGTATGCTAACCTTATAGTGAATACATTTTCCTTTACTTTTTTTTTTTCTTTTCTTTTTGTGGAAGTTTGTAAATAATGTTGTTGTATTCATTTATTTGACAAATAAACATTTTCTATTCCTTATTTTTGCTTCTGCTATTCAAGAAACTACAACCAAACACCACACACGTATTGACCATTATACTGGTTTAAAACTTTGTCTAAATTTAATGCTTCATTGAACACAACAAAATCTTATTTTGTGTGCACATTTCGCCCATACATGCTCATCCCAAAAGTGTAGTGACTAACTATGGCAGCTGCTTGAAAATCCTGCTTCACCAACTACAATGCATAAGGATAGGGCACTTCTAATCTAATCTCTCTCTCTCATGTCTGTGCTTTTCTGAAATTGTTCCAAACCTAGCAAATGAAAACCAGGGAGCCAAGCGCCCAAGAAAATGTTGGTTGGTTGGTATACATGGAATATCTGTATTTAAAATGTTTATTTTCAGCTTATCTGCTTTTTGCTGTATATAACATGTATTGTTTAAATTATTTCTCTTTGCAGATATTTTGGAAAATTTAACATCACTCTCCGATACACTGTCATGTTTACACATCTAATCAGCTCAAAAGGTGTATTTTTACAAAAGGAGTTTCTTGGTGTTATTCTTTTAACAATGTAAACCTTTTGTTTTATTCATTTTGTTCTTTATTAATTGTAATATGAGAGTTTATTTTTCTCATTGTGTTGATAATCATGAAGACTGACAATAATACCAAGGTTTGAAGTATCTGTCACTGTTACAGTCATTCTTTAATGTATTACTTATCTAATCAGATAAGTTATATTTTTAAGTGTTTATTTCTTCATGTTTCTTCTAGTTAACATTGAGTCATTATTAATACTGAATCATACTTGTGTACCTGTTTTTCAAAACATGTATCATGTACTTATACATGGATTCTAATGTAATATAATATCCAGTATTTTTAGCAGTTAATTATACATGTAATATTTTGGGATAATAAATTTTTATATTGGAACACAGATTATTTTGTGGTTCATGATTAGAGCTCAACATTTGCCTATTTCATTCATTTGTTTCAAATCATAGGTTTGTGCATATAAATGTTTCATGCTTACTGGAATGAAATATACCAATTTTATAGTGCCTCTAATTACTTATTTTCATAGTGTGCGCCTTTTAATGGCTTGAGGTCCTATTATGGCTTTTTTTGTTTTAGCTACATGTAGTGGTTTCAAGTGTGTTTGAGTTTGTGCTCAACTGTGTGAGCGTGTTAGTGTGTGAGTGGAGTATGTCAGTATGTGAGTGTTTTAGCCTGCCTGTGTGAGTGTGTTTGACTTTGTGAAGGTGTTGGAGTTTGCTCAAAAGTGTGAATTTGTTTGAAAGTGTGGGGGTGTTCGAGTATGCTCATTTGCTGCAATATGCTCGAGTGTGTGATAAGTTTGAATGTGTCCGTGGTTTGGGTGGGGGTGTGTGATGGAATATGTCAGTGTCATCGGTATATGTGCTCGAGTGTGTGACTGGTAGTTTGTTCGAGTGCATGTTTTCAACTGTGTGAGCGTGTTAGAGAATGTTGGGATGTGTGAGTGTGTTCCACTTCGAATGAGTGAGCATTTTCAGCTGTGTGAGCTTGTTCCGGTGTTAAGAATCTGTTTGAGTGTGTGCGAGTATATTCGACTCGGAGAGTGTTTGACTATGAATGTTCCAGTGGTCCAGTGTGTTCGAATGTGGGAATGTTTACGAGTGTCAGTGTGTAGGTAAATGTGTTCCAGTGTGTTTGAGCATGTGTGTTCCAGTGTACGTTTTCAAGTGTTTGAGTGTCCATGAGTTCGAATGTGTGTTCGAGTGTGAGTGTTTTGGCTTGTCTGGGATTGTGTTTGTTGGAGTGTGTGAGTGCGGTCGTATGCGTAGGTGTGGGAATCCGCTCAAGAGTGATTGTGTTCGATGTTAGAATATTTTTGATTGTGTGATACGTTCGAATGTGTGAGTATTCTGGTGTGTTGGAGCCTGTTCGATTGTCCAAGTGTGTATGTTGGAGTGTGTGGGTGTGTTTCAGTTTGTGGGTTCGTAACTGTGATCAGATGTGTGTACAACTGTGAGTGTGTTCAAGAATGATCGAGAGTATGTCCGAGTGTGTGTGTTCAAGTGTTAGATTATGTCCGAGTATGTATGTTACAGTGTATGAGTGTGTATGTTCGAGTGCGTGAATGTTTGAGTGTGTGTATCAGTGTAAGTTTTTTCCAGTGTGTTAGTGTGTCCCAGTGTGTAGGCGTGCTCGAGTGAATGTTCCCATGTGTGAGCGTGAGTCTGTTCGAGTTTGTGAGTGTTCCAGTGTGTGGGTGTGAGTATTTTGCAGTGTGTTTGAATGCATGAGTTTGTTCTAGTAGTGTGTTTCAAGTGTCAGTGTGTTCATCCGAGTATGTAAATGTGTTCGGGTGCATGGATGTATTCGACTGTGTTTTCGAGCATGTTTTGTAGTGTCAGTGTGTTCAGGTATGTGAGTGTGATAGTTTGTTCTAGTGTATGTGTGTTTCAGTGTGAGAATGTATTAAAGTGTTCTGTGTGTTTGATTTTGTTTTCAAATCTTGAGTTTTTTCGACTGTATTAGTGTATTCGGATGTTAGAGTGTTTACAAGCGTGTGAATGGGTTCCAGTGTGTGTGTGTGTGATATCGATTTTTTGGGTGCATTACAATACCTTCTCTATACACTATGCACAGAGTAGGTGAGAGAAAGTAATAAACTCACAAAATTCAACCCCAAAATAGATCACTGATGAAATTGAATAACTTTGTATCAGGGGCAGCTCGCAACCCAGGAAATTGGCGAAGTGCTAAAACAAACTTTTGAAACTGTGAAAAGATAATTTTTCCAAGTTTGAAGGTTTTACGTCATCTATAGATAGGCAATTATAAAGCTTGGGTTATGTAAGAAAATGTCCTGTGGTATCATATTAACCAGAAAATTATTATAAGGTGATAAGGGAAAATATTAATGCATGACTTTGAAATAAAAAATTTGAATGAAGCCTCAAACTTGGGGGAACAAAAAATAGCTTGTTTGGAAAGTCATGATAATACAAAAAGAAAATATTTCCATTTTACCTTATTTTTTGTACACCAGGTCAATTCTCCTGTACTTCAAAGCTGCAAATCTGCTTTACTTGGAGATCGCAGAGATCTCTATGAATAGAAAAGTTAGCCAGGAATGATAACCATTGTTGTGAAATTGTGTTCCTCAAGTAAGTTTTTATCCATGAGAAACTTCTTTCTACACACACGCACACACTAGTGGATGGCAGATATACTACAAGTGAACACAATTTATAAACTTCCTGGAATATATCTTAACACTATTTTGCCACATGATTTCTAAAGCCTTTTGAGCACTGCATCTGCATAACACAGTTCTAGCTCATTTTGTAGATGTGGAAGTTTCTTAAATTTAGCTGAATAACACTGAATCAAATTTTTAGAGCAGATGAAGGAAAGTCTCACGAATACTCCTTAAATTTAGTACTGTCTACCAGAGTTAAAAATGTTAGTTTTTGCAAATTTTGAAGTCTAATATTTGCAATACAATATGATCAATTCATAAAATAGATACTGTATTTCAGAAAACAATCCTTGGATAATTTGTCTTTTATAGCCGAATTGCTTTTGCACCACAAAATATGTTAGTACAGTACTCCTCAATTCTTTTTATGGAAATCAAATTGCAAGTTTGTTGAATTTTAGTTGCACAATAATTTATGTCCAAAGACTTCTTTTGTAGCAAATCATACAGAACAATCGTTAAACTGAATATATAAAAAAACAAGAGCCAAAAACTTAAATTCAAAATCATATATTTCGCTCAAGAAACCTCTACATTCACAGACATGTGTTATCAGATAGAGGATTGTTTACTATTTCCTCAAAAATCTCTTTTAAATCCTTTCAATTTTCTACACTTGATCTGAAAATTTTTTAGTTTGATGTCCATCTTGTATCGACAGCTCTAGGAATTCCCTTCCAATTATCAATTTGAGAACAGTTACGTTTATCTGAATTGTGAAAGAAAGATGGAATGCCACCTATGTTTGAAAAAAATATTCCGCAGTTGGAAATATTTTTATAAATGTTTGACAAAAGTAAATTCAAATGATATGCTAAACAATGAATGAAAATAGCCTGGAACTTCGTCTTTCACTTTCACATGTAAGCTATTTAAGTGGCTGGACATCACACTTGCACTGTCATAACACTGACCTATTAGTTTATTACGATAATTGCATTGTTGTAATGCATTATCTAATACTTCAAACAATAGTTGTGCAGTGTGATTGACACTCACATCATAAAAGCCTAAAAATTGCTCCACTAATTTTTGCAATTTGAAATTACAACTCTCACAATAATAGAACATTGGCAGTTTTGAGAGATATCGTAACTTGTATGGGGAAAAAAAAAAATCAGTTTCATTAGCTCTTTCCCCTAATTCAATTATTTCATTCTGAATTATCCTCTGAACACCAATTTGAATCTGTTATAGTGATTCCTAATTCCATCAGAACATACAGACATCTTTCTTTTAAATTATTGTGATTATTTGATGGAACACCCTCATGTCTTCAAAATACTAACTCTTGTCTTCCTAAAAATACAATAGCTTTAATAATAAATGTCATAAAGATCCTATTTAAATGCACATTTTCATTAAATATTTTAATGTGTTGTTTGTTTGTTTGTTTTTTTTTTTTTTTTTTTTTTTGTAGTGTTTAACGTCTGCTTTGACTATTTATGGCACCTCAGGTGATGATACATGAATGATGATGGAGCACCAGTGGAATGCAATGGTGGGGGAAACTGGAGTACCCAGAGAAAACCCACCCCAGCACCATTTTGTCTACCACAAATCTCACATCCAGTTGCTTGGAATTGAACCCTGGCACTTTGATGCATAGCACAGCTGATTCCTGTAATGCATGGCATTCCTCTTGACATGCTTCAGTTGTAATACACATTTTAAATGTTCTCTCAAATCTGCATGTTTATGAGAAGCTTGCGTTGAGTTCACAAAATCTCCAAATCCTGTAGTATTCCAAACGTTTTTCTTTACTCCTAGTAAAAGACAGACCCAACAGAAAAGTTTTTGTAGAAAAAATACTACCCCTTTATTATATGTATTTTCCATATCACATATTTTTAAAATGTTGAACTGAAATTAATTTAACTAAATGTTATGAGTGTCCCTAATTAATGTCTTTCTCAGACAAAAACTTATCAAAATTTAATTCACTCCACACAACTAAACATACAGTATAATGGTATATCTTGTTCTCACCAAGGTAGAGCTAAAACCGAGTTCTTAAAATCTGAAAGGAAAGTTCCATAGTATAGCAGGTATAAGAATAGCAACTCTTAGTGATCTTGCAACAGGAAATGAAAACAGTGCATTACCATGGCAACCGGGTGGAATAGCCGCATACAAATGCAATTGAAACAGGGTGGAAATACAGGCATTTTAGCCAGAGATATTTGCTCTTCTTCCTTGACTGAGGGAGAAAAGGAACAACCAGAGTGATCAGGGACAAAGCAGAGTGCACTCCTACCACTTCACGAGTGATTTCAGACAGGTTATTGTGTGAATAAGTAGTCCCAGATACAAATATGCAATTTTGTATTTTGATCGCAAATTTAGGTGAAGTCACTTCATCTGCCACGCTGCCATTGTTCTGTATAACATTATATATCCATAATACACACTATATAACCAATAAATTAAAAAAGTAGCCTTGCAAAAAAATATAGAGAAGTTTTACAATAAACAAGTGTCAGCCAAGCAGAATTATCTTAGTATAAAAAATTAAATTCCAATAATGGGAGTAAAACAACTTGGCAAATAATACATAATTTCAGAGGCAAACCAAAATCCTTTAGTATAAATGACATTACAATTGAATTAATTCAACCCCCAAAAATTGCTTATTTAATCAATAGTCACTTATTTCTATAGTTTCATAATAGCTAAAACATATTCCACAAAGACATGAATTATTCTATAAATAATACCATTGATCATTCTGGAGCAAACTAGTAACTGTGAAATTGCAAACACATTGAACAATTGGAAGCTCAAGTGACAACTAAAGGTGCACATATTTTAAACAAGGAGATGTGGGGGTAGGTATAAAAGCATACGGCAGCTAGAAAAGCTGTTTCACCCCCAAATTGCATTCCGACAAAACAAACAACCCCGAAGCGACGACTTTTTTTGCAGAAATATACAGATGTTTATTAATTTTCAACTGACATTTTTTAACAAAAACTTTGAATTAAGGAAAATTAAATCAATTATTTGTGATTTTATTTACACTGCTTTAATACAAAATACAGGGAACCAAGAAAAAATCTTTGAATTAACAATGATTTCGAATCAGATGTTTAAGTTTCATCGTATAACATTAATTAGTAATCTTTTATTTGTATAAGTTTACTAAAACTATTGAAATTGTAGAATCTTGACAGTGCTGTGATTAATACTAAGAGTTGAGTCAGTTTGTAACACAAAATGTTACATAAAAATTACTTACTGAAGCTGATTTTGGGACAGAAAGCTGTATCCATTTTCAACTCCTAATTGTGACTGACTTTCCATTTACTTGGAGCCAATGGTGAAAGTGATAATTGTGGGATGTCCACTTGTGGAGGCATATGCTGCTGAGCCAATGAACTTTCAAAGTTTGCTGTGCAGCAGTAAATGAAAGAACAGAAAAATCAACACTTCTGATCATTTTATCAACTTTTACAAAATTACACGTCTGCAATAACTTTACAACCTGAAAAAGAAGAACCATATTATGAACTTTGATTTACTGCTACACTACAATTTTTGGAAGTTTGTAAACCCAGCACCAGATGCCTCCACAAGTGGCCACCAGCTCCATTATTGGCACCAAGTAAAAGGAGATTCAGTCAGAATTAGGGGTTGAAAATGGGAACAACATTGTGTGCCAGTCTCAGTGAGCGAGTTTACTCTTAAAAACCAACTCAACTCTTACCATCAATTACTAAAAATAATTTGCTTGAGTTAGGGAAAAGTAAAACATTTTTGGGTCTAGAATTTATGCAATCCTACATTATAATGTAACATAAATATTCTCATTTCACTGTATCCTCAGTCACTTTCTTGTCTCTGTGAGTCTTCCATATCATTATCATCATCATCATCATCATCCTCCTCCTCCTCCTCCTGCTGTATCTCTTGCATACTTGAATTATTGTTCTTCAGTTTACCAATATGAACTTTGTAGTTCTGCATTACATGATCTTTCTTTTCACTATTTTCCTCTACTTTGTTTAAGGAAGTATCACTGTCTTCATCACAATCATTTCTGATATCTGTGTTCATTGTTTCAACTTTCTCTAGGTCCTTTCTTCCTATACCTTTCACAGTTTTTGGTGGTTTTTTTGCATTTTGTATTAAATCCGTAACCTTTTGTGGGAACTTCACAGTAACTGGCTTTCCGTTGATTCTGTGAGATTCCTTATCAGCAAGTAACTCCTGTGCTTCAGCAAATGACCGCATTATTAAGATGGCTTCACTGGAAAAAAATCAAGGGAATGCACAATTAATAACTTGTGGATGTAAAAGAAGAACTTCACTATCAAAGAACTAAATAAGCTATTAATAACTAAAAATCAAAACAAAACCCCCAGGTCTAAATAATATACGTATAGAGTTCCTTAAACATCTTGGTAATAAAGCAAAAATTCAATTACTTTCCCTGTATAATCTTAGGAACATAAAAGTCCCTGATAACTGGAAGAAGGCCATCATAGTACCTATTAAAAAAAAAGGCTAATAATTTTTCAAATTATCATCCAATATCAAATTGTCGCCCTCCGTGGTGTAATGGTTAGGTTACCATGCTAACTTCAAATAGCCAAGGTCGCTGGTTCAAACCTGGCAGAGGACGATGGATTTTTTCGGGTGTAAAAGTCCTTAGCATGGCTTCCTTTGAAAGGGAAGTAAAGCCGTTAGTCCTGTGTCATAGATTTACGGCATGTAAAAGATCCTCAAGCCTGATAGAGAAGCCTCTGAGCAAAATTAAGTGGTCTTTCATGCCCAATTTAGAATGGTACGCTGAGAACCACAACAGTTAAAGAACGTCCATAAATAACACGCCATTTACATTTACCCAGTGTAATTGCTAAAATTATGGAAATAATGATTTCAAATTGTCTAAATTGGTATCTAGAAACAAATAATTTACTCTCTCCCAATCAAGATGGATTTAAACAATTACATTTAACAAAGCATATATTTAAGACAATTTCAATAAGAAAAAAGATAGCTTAGAAATATTTGTTGGTCTCAAGGAGCATATTACTCTATTTGGATTTTTAAATTATTGCAAAGCTTAGCTTTTCAAAGCAACATGCTTCAGTGGATCAGAAATGTTATTATCCAATGTTTCATTGCTACAAACTATAAGAGTCTTTCTGAGTATCAACAAACACACCAAGGCTTACCACAAGGTTCTATTCTTATTACCACATTTTTCAATATCTATATTAACCATCTAACTAAACTCATAGAAAATCCCCAAACAAAAAAAAAAACAAATTTTTCTGATGATATTGTAATATGGACTTCAAAATCAAAGCCAACAGTTAATCAACATAATTCAACACTCACTCACTCATTTAGAAACCTGCATCTCAAAATATAATAAAGATATATATAAAAATCTGATGTGTTCCATTCACATGACTTGTGTGAGAAAAGCATAAGCTTTTTAAAGATGAAATCAAAAAAAGGAATAACTCAAAAACGATCAACACCATGAGAAAAATGTATATAACATAAATTGTGTGTTTTAACGTGCTCTACATCTTTTGTGTGGTAAGTTTTTTGTCTCTCTCTTACAGTTTAGCAGCTATGCAAAATTCCGTAAAATTAATCCAGAATAAAGTAGTCTTCAGAGGCTGTTCCCAGAAAATTCCAGATATACATTTTATTTGTCAGGTAAATATCTTTAATATATGACATTTTAATCAAAATTGTTAGCCAGTTTTTAGAAAATCAAAATTTTTGAAAAAAAGTTTAGTTTGGGGTGGGGGGATTTTTCTCAAAAGCTTTGTGTTGCATCCCTGGAAGATACTAAACTTAAATACCAAGTTTGGTACTTTGCCGACATTTCGTTTTTGAGTTATCTTGTTCACAGATACACGGACACACACACACACACACACACACACGGACCTTTTTCTGAAAATGCTTTTTTTTTTAGATACAGGGGACCCCAAAACATATATTTCCGGTGAAATCTCGGTATCAAATTTTTGGGTGGAGTGCAATACCTTCTCTATACACTATGTACATAGTGTGTATAGAGAAAGTAAAAAAGACAAATTATCAATTACTTTTCATTATGAAAGAAACCGTTACTTATTTCATTAAAATTAGAAGGAAAAACAATAACTCAAACACATTAAGCAAAATATTCCGGTATAACTTCTGATACAAAATTAACATGAAGAAACATGCAGAAAAATGGGGGGAAGAAAACTACCATTATTAAAGCAATTAGCACGCAAAAAGTGGGGCTGCAATATACAAACCTTAAATATCCTTTACCAGATGTATATAAAACCTTATTATTCACTATTGCCAAGAAATTCTAGTAACTACAAATGTAGAAAAACTTAATAAACTACAAAAATCAAATCCTTCACCTGATAACAGGAGTTATTAGAACAGCACCAATCACTGCTATGCAAATTTTGACAAACAACCCAAAAACAACATAGAAAGTAAAATTGAGAAAATAGCAATCATATAATACGAGAAATTTATAGAATAATAATAATTGGGTTCAACAAAAACCAGAAATTCATTTTAAAACCCAACAAAGCTTCTTAAGCATAGTACATAAAATCAAACAGAAATTTCAAATTTAAAAGAAAACTTACAAATAAGAAACAATCCCCTAGAACTTTTTGAAATTGAATATAATCTCCATCTAACAGTAGATATCAAGAAATTAGAAACTTCTCCAGACTTCTTAAAACAAATGTCACAGGAAATAATAAATTTACATATCCTACCCTAATTTTACTTCCCTTTTTGGACAAAAAAATCAGTCATTTCATTGCCTATTATTCCATAATGTGCTGGAATCCAGTGAATTATCACTCTTTTATGTAAATGGGTTGTTGTATTCTTTTACAGCATTCTAGAATGTTAAGGCTTTTGGGTTTTATCTCGTGCTATAGCAATGGCTGCTTTTAAATCAGAATTACAGTTTTTTTCAATTTTTTTTATATGATAAGAGATTTTGTAGAATTAAGAGAATTGCCAAGATTTTGCCAACAAAATTTGTTGAATACATATATAATTTTTGATAAAATGAACAGCAGTGCCTCCATTATTTGGCAGATGGAAACTGTCGATAAAAATATGTAACCCATGTACACTTCAGGAACTTATTAATATCATCATGCAAGAAATCATAAGGATTCCTGCTGCTAAGCTTAGACGAGTGAGCCAAAACATTTTTACAAGATATGCTGCCTGTTTGAAGACACATCCAACATTAGGTCAATGCATTTCCAGCATTTACTATAAGGTGAGGATTTTAGTGCATCTCTGTTCTCTTGTGCAGTAGAGAGAGCCACGAGAGGGGTTACCTTATAATTTAACACCCCTATATTTTAAAACTACATTTAATAAATACAGAAAAAAATACTCACAACTTAGTCCTGTTCTTCTTTAATGGTTTTATGCAAACTTTTTTACAAGTTTTGAAAGCTGATTTTACATCATCCTTTGTTGCATCTTTTGGAATATTTGTTACAAAAAGACTAGAAGTAAGAAAACACACAAGTCATTATTGTGCTCAACTCAATGTTTGTTTTATCATCCTGTACTATAGTATTATAACAAAAGCTTTATTGACTCAAAATTGCTTATAAATAAAGTTTTTAATTTACTGCTGCATAAAATTTACACAGTGCATAGACAGCTAATGGCTTTCTCTGGGTTCTAATAATTGCAGTCGCTCCACACTGGCTAACTTGACTTGCAGCTCTTCCTTATATAGCTATGAATGGCATCACCAAAGTTTCTGGAAGCCAGTGAAAGCCGAAACTTCTGGTTGACATACCTGAATACACAGCCTACAATTAACTGCAAAATGTTTTACATTATGAGTTTATACCTTTGCCAGTGTTTTCAAAGAGATGCTTAGTTATTAATGAAAATGACAGCAATTCAGAAGATGATGATGAGGAAGAAATGTCAGGAATAGAATACAAGAAAATTAGTATAAAATGTAGTGTAAGCAGTAAACAAGGTAGAAGCTTTGCTTTGTAGTGACTGTACTACTGCAGCGCAGAAGCTTGAGAATAATGTACACATCTGACTGCCATTCCTGGTTCTGTGTACCAATGCTCCAGTAAAGTTGAGTAAGTGACTCGTAACTAACTATCGTTTTAAAATGCCATTCGTAAGAACTGTTACACGACCTGTACTTGGGAGCAAAATGAAGGGTACGAGTACAATGTTTAAATTGATGATTGTCAATATAAACAAAACAATGTGCCAGTGTATACTGAATGAAAAGTATTATCCTTGTCATACAAATTAGGTCATAGGTGGCTGCAATGACCAAGGTTTAGACCACTTGCCTCTCACTTAGGCGGCCCAGGTTTAATCCCAAGTGACCACATGTGGGATTTGTGTCAATTGCATTTCAAGGCTTTCAGTTACTGGCATCGCACTTTACCACGTTCCAGACCTCCAGCCCTACTGCTGCACATATGTGCAACATTTTATGGGTCAGCAAGGCAGTCACGCTGCTCCCTCCTCAGGGCTGGTCATCACAACCAGTATCAGTGTAGCAGGCTGTACCATGTACTACCACCCTCTGGATGCACTAGCCATCATTGTTAAAGCTTGGGGCTGTGTTCCTTAGTCTGGATAAGGTAATATAGCCACACCAGTCACCATGCTGGAAATCTCGGCTGTTGGCTTGCCCATTATAACTGGTCCTTGCTGGATGCTTTGATGGGCCATCTCATCGGTGGTGTTGTGGGTTGTGGTATGCCAGCAAGAAAAGTGGCACTCTGCACTCCAAGTCGCACCAGTGTTTCCCTAATGAGGTTGTACTCAAAGTTGGTGCCCTCATTACTGTGTAGCTCCATTGGTATCACATAGCAACAAAACAGTTCTTCTATGAGGCAGACACCTCTGGCCACTTGGTGAAGTAAGCTAGCGACCGACAGAAATGAAATGGAGTTTTATTTATGGATGCTCTTTTCCCACTCTATACTGGGTGTGAAAGACTGCTTAATTTTGCTCAGAGGCCTCTCTAACAGGCTTGAGTTTATTTTGTGTGCCGAAAATTTATGACACAGGACCAATGGCTTTACTTCCCTTCTGAAGGGTCCAACGGCTTTACTTCCCTTCCAAAGGAAGCCAAGCTAAGGATTTTTATGCCCGAAAAAATCCATTGTCCTCCGCCTGGTTTGAACCCACGACCTTGGGTATATGAAGTTAGCATGGCAACTAGTGACTGCCTCCTGTCTGACAGAAGGAATGTCAAAGGGTGCTGCCTGCTGGGAATGGGCCGACCAGCAAGAGACTATTATGACAAAGAAGACAATTGAGGGGCATGTCTGATCCAACTCGAGTCATGTTGTGAGCTCTAGGCAGACGAGAGGATGTTAGCCTCATAGCTGTGCCGGATACTAGTACACACAGCTGCAGCTGTGCCTAATCAGACCTGAGTAGTAAAGGGCTTGCCAACATAAACACCCAAACAGTCCTACCACCTAGTGATGGCATTGGGCAACATCTTGCCTGCTGGAGTTGACACAGAGACAGCACTATGAGGCAATGTGTGCAATGGTGGCCGAGGATCTGATACAGGGATTGGCTGCATTCAGGAGCCACGAGGCAACGGTAGACCTTAGCTGGAGGGTTTTACAACACGCCCGAGATGAGGTGTTGCTCTAGAACCCCCATGAACATCCGGGGATTCACAGGGTAATCTGGAAGATGGTGAAGGTGCACCTGGAGGACTAAC
Organism: Hymenopus coronatus; assembly: GCA_030762935.1. NCBI lineage: Eukaryota > Metazoa > Arthropoda > Insecta > Mantodea > Hymenopodidae > Hymenopus > Hymenopus coronatus. The sequence continues at coordinate 14,701,537 of CM060898.1, read as the reverse complement.
AGTTACAGAACCTAATAATGAATCGGAAAACATCATTGCACAGATTGTTACCCAGGCATTCTTGCCTTGCTGGGAAGAGTACCTGGGAGGCCACTGAACCCAATGGAAGCAAACAAAATATCCAGGATAGGACGAAATAAGGAAAGTGAGTCTCTCACTGACCATCCAGCACTGTCGCAGACCTGGGGCTCCAGCTGAAAGACTTGCTGAAGAAGCAGTCGACCATCTGACTGCTTCACAATTGGAGAGGGTCTGGTGTCTACTCAACCAATACCAGTCTGTCTTCAGCATAGGTAACAGCGATTATGGCTGCATACTACATAACCACAACATCTGAGATGCCCAACCTATTTGGCAATCACCAAGATGTGTTTCATACAGGACCTGCTTATATTTAAAAATGTTAACATTAAAAACTACTAGGGTTTTGTCAGGCCTCTAGTTTAACAAAGCAAACATTTTCCATACAAGTAATGCCTTTGTTTGTTTGAGACTTAATTATCCCTTCTCTTGATATGCAAGCTTGTTACATGATCAGTAAATGTTGAGATGTACTTATTGCTTAATTCTAGCCATATTACTGTGTAGATTTTTTCAGAAGAGATTGGTTTACAAGGATTTGAATTGTATAATTTTTTACCAATTTCTCAGACTTAGAACATTTTTGTCTAATGTGGCAAACATATGGGGCTTCAGGTGTTTGATGAGTTATGATCTCTCTGACTGATTTTTCTGTCCAATGTCATGAAACAATATTATGACCAATAATATTTGAGAATTAGATCATGTGATTGCTCTTATATTATTTTGGTGGATTTAGTTAGTCAACAGCAGTTAAAGAAACCAGATGTGTGATGCGACAGCATCTAAATTGTCATTATAAGTTGTTATTTTTGTTATGTTGAGTTTTCCAGTACTTGGCAGAGGACATACTCAAATTTAAATATGGTCCATTGGTAAGGATGTTGCATTTTTTGAGCAGTTGCTACTTTATCCACCAAAGTATTAAAGGTAAATTGGTGACGTTATCCCTAAGCCACAAAACTTAGCCAGCCCACCTGGGTAGTGTGGTGGTGCCTCTTATTCAACAGGTTACAAGTTTGAATCTTGCAGGTGAGTTACCGGATAAGGTTTTTTTGGGGGGTTTTCCCATTACCTGAGAAGATGAATGTTGAGTAATATTAAGCTCCATGAACCCCGAGATCATTTGAGCATCATTTCACCAATTTCATTCATCATCTGATTTGACCAAACAGGTTAAAGGACTAGAAATTAAATGATCTTCGGGGCTTGTAGGCCGTCGTCTATTTCTAAGCATTTTCAGAAAAAACAATCTAAATTAAGAATTTCTGAAAAACTAAAACTTCGAAAATCTTTGTGCAGTCAAAATAAACTTTTACCTCTTAGCTTTATCCATCAACTGCATCAGCTGTTTTGTTTTTGTCTCTGATACTATGAGTCTGCCATGCTTTACTTTCTTTTTATGCAATTCCTTTGAGGCTTGCTTAGCCAGCTCCTCAGTTTTGAACTTTATGTGACACCATCTGAAACACACACAAACTTAAAATTCAGGGAATAAACTAACAGAAGAACCAACAGGGACAGTCAATATCATTGTGAGTTAATATTTCCAATTAATATAGGGTCGTTAAACAATAAGCCTCTCTCTACTGTACGAGAGATCCTAGAGTTGCCAGGAAAGTTGTGCCAGCAAAGGTGCACTAAAGTATGAATCTTAAGATACATTACAGGAATGTTAATCTTCTGCTCAAATACAGGCAGCACAATTTGTGAAAATATTCTCCCTCACTCATCTAAGCTTGACAGCAGGAATCCTTGTGATTTCTTGCATGATGTTGCCACTATACCCCTGCCGCTGAATCCTTGCACTTGACAGTCCACGTGGTTTTGAGTAAGGTTGGCGATGCTACCTTTACGGCATTGCCAGAGTAACTAGTAAACAACACCCGATTACAAATATGTCTATCGTATGTAAAGACGTATATAAAAAGTATATATAATAAATGAATACTGATGTATAATGAAACTAATTGTTATTATTGATGTTAACTGAAAATAACAGTGATACTGTAACATATGTAGCATAAATTGCTTATTTATGACCATATACACAAATTAATGCAAAATAGCTTGTTACAATGAGAGAAAGGTATAACAAAGTGATTTTCACCTGTTTATTATTTTAGTGGCTCAATTCCATCCAAGTCACTGTTGTCATAGTCCTCGGCAGCATCATTGTCATCATCATCAGCACAGTCGTCACCAAGACCTGTACTTTTCGTATTATTTTGTGCATATGATTTCACTAACTTCTTCTATGAAGCCACGTCGACCCTCGCCACACCTTCCCGCAAGTCTATCCACTTCATAATTGTGAAAGTGTTGTTATGTTCCCTCACATACAAACAAATACCAATAACACTATCAGCAATAACAAATGTAAATAGCAACTAATAACATGTAGCTTGCACAAAACAGCTCAATGCACATGTTAGGAGTTCACAAACTGAGCACACAGTTGGAAATAGCCAGATATTGCAATGGTGCAACATCTAGTTCTGTTACCATTGCCTGACTGACCGACCAGAATGCTGCTTTGTGATTGGTTCAGAAAGCCAAACGAGGAAAAATTTTCATCTGTTTTTTTGTGGGTGTACCAACTTAACTTCTAACTGTCAAGTGCAAGGATTCACAGCAGGGAGTTTTACTTTCTGTAGATTGCACAGGGATTTCTGCTGCTGAGCGAGAACATCTTTAACTTATTATACAGCCAGTTGGAGCAGTCAATATTTCCAGCATTTATTTAAGGTAAGGACTGCAGTGGACACTTGGATCTCTCGCACTGTGGAGAGAGGCTGCGAGAGGGCTTATCTTATAATTTAATGACTTTTAGGATGCTTCTATGATTTTGTTACACATATTTAAAATTTGGAAAGGAATAATTCTTAGAAACAACCAAAAGTGTACAATGTTATTTAATTAATGTTACCTGGTTGCACGTTGTTTGAATCTCACTGCTTCTATTCCAGGATGTAGTTTCTTTATTTCTTCTCTGTTCTTCACCTTATGTGGAAATAACACAAACAATGTTCTAATATGATCATGGTCAGGCATACCCCTCCATGACATTGTTACTTTCTTTCAATTGCACAAGCCTGTAACACACACGTAACAGGCAAGGAAATAGAATTATATATTTGAAACTCAATCAATAAAACATTACCCAGTTGAAGTGTTTCTAAGATTAATAAAGTTGTTTTAATTAATAAGATAATAATTATTGAGGGAATTTTTAATTGTTTCCTATGAATGATTTTTAAATTCCTGTGCAGTTATCTATTTATAAATGCTACATAGTACATTCATTAAATTCTATCGGAAAGTTCTGACTTATGAATATAATGGTAAATGTTAATTCCATTTGTGAATTTGAGGTCAAATATGGATGTGCAATGGTATTCCGTGATTGCACAATACAATATAGTCTTCCAAATTATCTTTCTGCCTATTCTTGAGAATTGTATGCAATTCAACTTTCATTGGAATATGTTCTTAGCAAAGACAATATTCACAACTACATTATCTTTTCCGACACTTTGAGTGCTCTGAAGGCCCTCCAACAAGCTTCAAATTCTCAAAAAATTGTTAAAGAACTTCAAAAACTACACAACCAAGCACTAGTCTCTGGTAAATCAGTATCATTTGCCTGGACTCCATCTCATGTAGGATTTCCAGGAAATGAATCAACTGATCAGACAGCTAAAGAAGCTACCGAACATCCCTCACAGGACATCAAGATTCCACATATGGACTTCCTCAAAAGGACTTATGGAAAGTCACATCTAGAAGCAAATTACATGATATTCACACCTCTGATGCCAGACTTCAGCACTATTATTTCAACCATAAGGATCAAGTTGTATTAACCTGACCACGTATTGGACATACTTTTTTAATATATAAGCACCTTCTCAACCATGAACCTCCTCCTGTGTGCGACCTCTTCAGAACTAACCTCACAGTTCATCATTTCATTACAATCTGCCACCACTATCTAGAACATAGAGACAAATGCAACATCCCCAACAGCCTAACAGACGCCCTCAACTCTGCCCAATGAAGAACCATACATTTCAAGAAAATTACAAAATTGTACAAAAACATATAATATATTTACGTTTTTCAAATATTGTAGCTTGTATTGTATGTAATTGAATTGTTTTTCTCAGTGTAATTTATAATTAAATGCTCTGTTAGTGTTTCAAAATATTGTAAACTCCTATTTCATTGTAATTGCTTAAAATAGTCGCAATATGACTATTGTTGAGGCGACAATAAATAAATGCAAAAAAAAAAGTAGCCCCAAGTCATGAATCAACAGGATTGGTCTTACCAGACTCTGTAATAAAAATTACGAGTATATACATGAAATTTCACAACAAACACTACTGTACCTATGTGTATATATAATTTGTTTTCCAGAAAGTTACACTATGAAACCTAATAATAGTGGTGAGAAACTTCCAATTTTTACTTTGATGAAACTTCCACAAGCGATCTGGACATGAAAGCGATACAAATTTAATACATCCAGACTTGAAATCTACTGATTGCCGAGGTTTAACTTCATCGTGGGATTTCAGATATCTCTGATGCACCCTGTCGTCGCGGCATTTGGCCGCTTTTAAAACATCCTTCGGCTACGCTTTGCGGCTTTGGGCCCTAAAATGTTATAATAGTTAAGTACATGCTGCTCTAATGACAAAATAACAGAAGTGACAGACAGATTACGTGACTTGTCGAGAGATTCATTTAACTATCATAATTCCAGGTACTGTTATTCTTGTACCAAGTTGAGGTAAGATTCAGGTTTCTTCGACAACCAAAATCGAATGACAAATCATTCTGAAACCAATCTGATAGAAGCAATTGATAACACACCATGCATCTACTTAATGTTCATTTTTAAACCTTACCGATATTATTTACGGTAATTTAGCGTGAGAATTATTAATCCTGGGGAAAAGCCAAATGTTATAAACTTCAGACGAGTTACATTAAACAACGGCATGTTTTCTATAATGGGAAATTAAAGTGAACTTTGCATAAATATTCTATCTGCTTCCTTGGCAAACTTCATGGGATTATAATAAGGTTCAGAACATACCAATTGCTTAATTTAATTTCCAGATAAGAATTCCTTTAACCACGTGCTACAAACTTAAGATTGTTTTTGCTTACTATTCCATTACGACGCTCTATCCAGGGCCGAACAGTTCATTGGATGCATAGAGTTTTAGCACAGAATAGAGCAGAAATGTGTTTTACTACTCTTTGCAGTTAATCCAAAATGTTCTTTACATGGATGTATATTTTATCAGGATCGCTTACCATGTATTGAGAATGCGAGCTGTCGATTACCGCCGCCGCCATACAATGAGGCGTATAGTTAGGTTTTAAAGCGTTACCATCAACCTTTCTGATAACGCATGAATAAATAAACATACACAGTTAACACCAGTGTATTTATACTGAGGAAATATGAAACCTAGTCCGGTGTTTTTTTTTTAATGTGTTTTAAAAAATAATCACTTCTTAATACTATAAAATTGCAGACGCATTCTTCACAATTTGCAAGCATTGCTCAGATTTTTTTTCATCGAAAATGTTGCGGCAAGCGCGGAGCAAAAAGCTGTGACATTCGTATAAAAGTGACCTTGTTCTTAACATTTTACGTCAAAGGAAATACATTATGGCCTTAACAATTTATTGCTAAAAGGGGTAAAACTGTTTAACATAATTTGGAAAACCCAAAGTTAACATTAGGGTGTTAACACTGCTTTGTTAGACCTGAAAAAGTATGTGCCTTGGGCCCTTAAGCAGGCATTGTTTGATGTAGTACTCTTGTGCAATTACTTGTTCCTTTCGTGTCAAAACTGTATCAGTAGTAAAAGTAATAAGATTTAGATTTGATTGTTCATATTTTTTTTTAAAACTGAAAGTCCAAGAAAAATCTGTATCCTAATCATAGTTGGTGTCCCGACGAATAAAAAAAATTCAAATTTAAATCAATCCTGCATTATAGGCACAAATAGAAATGAGTAAGTGCTACTAATGGGGTGTTTGTTAAATATTTACTGCAGTACTTATTTCCCAACCTATAAATATAGTACTACCCTTACTGACGTAAACACTTGTGTCCGACCCACACAGTATTCTTCATTTAACTGTCTTTTTTTACACATTAGGAAAAAAAAAAGAAAAGTTCAATATAAAAGGGGCTTAACTTCCATTCAGTAACTTCATATTTCTTCCTCAGTTCTCAGCTTATATAAAAGTTGTTTGTAAAATTACTTTCCAAAGCCTGCAGCAATGTGGACAAGAAGCTATAAGATCCCAGGCTTCTTGAATTCGTGCTTGGGAGCCATCTTTTGTCCTTCGCCCATCTACAGGTAAATTGGAGCGCAGCTTCCTTTTTAGCTCAGCCCACACTTCTCAATAGGATTTAAATCTGGAGGACAGTCTAACCTCTGATATGCTGCCTCTCTAAAAACCAATTTGAAACCTTTCGAGGTGTGAGGATAGGATGATTATCCTGTACAAATTCAACAATTCCAGCAGGGTATCTTCATCATCAGGAACCAAAATATCAAAAATTACTATGTACTGCACACATTCAGTGTTTTGTCAAGTTGTCACAGCACACCTAGACCTTCCCTTGATATCCAGCGGCAACACGATACAGATACAAACCATGATGGAATTGTGAAGCCACATATTTTGCATCGTATCGGGATCCCTTTGGATGATAGACAGTTGCCTTTCCCTTACTTGTGGAAGAAAATGTCACCTTGTCTGAGAATATTGGTTATTCCTGTGAAGGGTGTGTTGAGTAATAATAGTAGTAGTAATAATAAGAATAATAAAAAAAAAAAGTTTCTACTTCTCTAAGAAATTAAATTTCCCCAAAATTGGATTCCTAAAAATGTTTCAAAACATTGGTTTTCTTAACAATACTTTGTTATTTTTTCATACTATACAGATTCCATAATTTTTTTTTTTTCTTTTTTTTTTTAGAGAACTGTTTATGCCTGATGTGTTTGCACACCATTCTGCACACCACATGCTTCCATGTGCAGCATATTGCTGTTTAGTAGAATAAACTCTTAAAAATATGTATGTATAAAATAAATAGCTGCTGTGTTGATTCGTCAAAAGAAGCAAAATTAAAGATTAGTTTTTAATTGGTAGTCATGAATTTTGATCGTCCCTTTGAAGAGAACCCGCTAATGAAGTTCATCAATCCAACACCAGAAGGAAGACAGTCATACATCAAGGATCCTCGTGTTGTATCCGATAGTCGAAAGCAGTAGACAATGCATGCAACATGCATGCGAAACTAGTTCTGCGTAAAAGTAAGTTTTTGTGAAGCACATGTGTGCATATTCGACTACCAATTAAAAACTAATTGCTAGCTTCACAGTGTACCACTTCCAGTATTCAAAATTATAAAATTAAAGATGTTTGCTACATGCGAACCTGTGACCCTCACCAGAGTAACCCATGTTTTGCCAGAGCACTATAATGAACACATGGATGGTGTACAAGTTTAGTAATGGTGTACAATACAAACTGTATCATGGTTTGTGTTGTTAATATTAATAGTTTGTTGCTGAAGAAGCTTAATTTGTATATTTGATTTTGATTATTGATCATTTGGGTAAGTAATAGTAAAATTTGGAACTTATGATAACTTGTTGCTATCGTAATGCACCCAAAAATTTGATACCGTGATTTCACCAGAAATACATGTTTTGAGACCTCCTGAATTCAAAAAATTCATTTTTAGAAAAATGTCCATGCGTGTGTCTGTCTGTGTGTATGTGTCTATGGGCAGCATAGCTCAAAAACGAACACTCCGTTAAAAATCAAACTTGGTATTTAGGTTTGGTATCTTCCAAGGATGCGACACAAAGATTTTCAAGAAAATCCCCCCGCTCCCAACTACCCTTTACATGGAACTTTTTTCGAAAATGTTGATTTTCTGAAAAATGGCTCTAACGATTTTGATTAAAATATTGTATACTAAAGATTTTTACCTGACAAATAAAATGTATATCTTGAATTTTCTGGGAATAGCCTCTGAAGACTACTCTATTCTGGAAGAATTTTGCATAACTACTAAACCATAAGAGATGAACAAAAACTTAACACAAAAAATGTACAGCACGTTAAAACACACAATTTATGTTATACACACTTTTTTCGTGGAGTTGATCGTTTTTGAAATATTCCTTGTTTTTGGTTTCAGCTTTGAAAAACATACTTTTCTCATACAGGAATTTGCCAACTCGTGACCATACAAACAAAGGAACATCAGTCACATAGCAACCAGCTTTTGGCTTTCACTTTATCCTATGGTACTCCCTTATTTCATTTCTATTTACAATAAAGCAAGATATAAGACTATTTCTGATTAGCATGAAATAAATAAAAGAATAAGCCTATTAACAATAATTTGTTACAGAGATATAGAGAAAGTCATGTGAATGGAACACATCAGATTTTTTTTGTTTTTTTTGTAGCTTAACATCCTTTAACCTGATTGGTCATATCACACGAATGAAATTGGTGAAATGATGCTCATATGATAACAAGGTCCATGGAGCTTAAAGTTACTCGACATTCGTCTTCTCAGGATAAGAGAAAACCCAAAAAAAACCTTATCCGAGTAACTCACCCTAAGCGAGATTAGAACTCACGACCTGTTGAATGTGAGACAGACATGCTACCACCACACTACCCAGGTGGGGATGTTAATTTGCTTCTTACTTAATTTCAACTAAATAAGGAAGATTGATAATTCAATACTTTTTTGATTGGAGGGAATCCTCGTCTTGTAGCAACCTGTACTAGTTGTCAATAACAAGGTGTTGCCATTTAATAATGTTTGTGTACCTTTGTTGTAGCACTTTTATTCTTAGGTTCAATGTTAGAAAGTTACATACAAGATGACCTCAAAAGCATGACAATCCCCATTTTTCAGAACTTATTTTTGGAATTTAGCATATAATCTTCATATATAAAAAGAAGATAATATAACTTCATTTTTAAATTAAATTTACAGGTTTGCCATATATTTTAAACAAACTAATGGCCACTTTAGCTGATTTAAGTCTTTTATTTTTTTAACTTAATTTGAATTTGCCTGGAAATTATGTTTTGAGTGGTTGATGGAAAGGGGGTAAGGAATTATATGGTATGGGTATGATGGTACATGATGGCAGCGTAGCTGTAACAACGATGATGGATATGACTTTCTATTTAGACAACATACTTACTATAACAAATTTTACATTTTTTTTATCTGATTTGAATTTGCGCAGAAATTCACAATGTGAGTGGGAGGGAGATGCAGAAGGGGAAACAGAAATGAACTAGTTTGTCTGTGTTTGGTGATGACGGCAGCAGCTTAGCTGTAACGACAATTATGGATCTGATTTTCATTTAAAAACAACATAATCGTTTTACCTAAATCGAATTTGCATGTAAATTTGTTTTCAGCAGGAGATATGGAGATGGATGGAATGTGTGCAATGATAAAACATAGCGACAGCAACAGTAGTGGAAGCATAGCTGTAACGATTATAGATGCCGTTTTCTATTAAGACAAACTTAATGTAAAATATCGTAAAACATTTTACCTAATTCGAATTTGCACAAGAACTCACATTGAGGGTGGCTCAGAGGCAGAGGGGAAACCGAAAATGTGTCGGTATATGTGTGGCTCTCTTTCTGCTTTACCGTTGGCTTCCAGTACAACATTACATGCAGGCTCCGAAACGAAAAGAAGTCCTCTAATTTTATTTTAGTCTTGGAGAATAATTTTTTTTTCCAATGAGAATGCTCATAGACCCACTAGCAGCTAATTTTTGGTGCGAAATGAAATGCACAAAATCTGCTGCATACATCATGATCTTGGCGGTAAGCTATACCATTTTCCCCAGGTTTTGCCACTGCTGTACCTATGAAGTTTGAAACTTAATTTTTCCCTACATGGTATTCAGAAAACATACTGCAAATGCAAGAGGACCCCACCCCCAGTTCTGAACATTAATATTTTGGAAAAAATATCTTGTATACAGATAAAAATGATAATTAATTTAGCAAAATGTACGAGGGAAGTTTGATAAGTCTGGTAATAAAGCAAGAAAAAATGTTTGTTTCATAAACAACTCACCTTACTTCTTGACATAATCTGCTTTGAGGGATATACACTTGGTCCAGCATTCCTCCAGCTTTTTCATCCCATCAGAAAAATAGGTTGTGTCAAACTCTGCAAAATACTCGACTGCAACTATCACTTCCTCATTTGATGAAAATGTTCCCACCAAGCTAAAGTTTCAAGCTAGGGAACAGGAAAAAGTCTGATGAATAGGGTGGATGAGGAACTACTTCGTGATGTTATCGCTGATGTCTGGGACTGTGCAGTATCCTGGTGAAAGAGCACTATTTCTGTGTGCAAATCTTGGTCTTTTTTCAGGCATGCAAGTTTCAAACAATCCAATAATGAAGCGTATTAGGGTCTGGTTATGGTTCTGCCTTTTTCCAAGTAATTTATGAGGACTACTCGGCAATCCCAAAAAATTGTGGCCATCACTTTACCAGCTGATAATAATTTTTTTCTTTTCTGGTGCACTTTCACCAGACTTTGTCCATTGTTTTGACTGCCGTTTTGACTCTGGTGTGTAGGATGGATCCAGGTTTTACCACTGCGTTTTTAAAAAGTTCAGCCCAAAAACTTACATCCTTCAGTTTTGTGTCCTCAGCATTTTCTTTTATTTGTTTAAGAATATGATTCACAATCACTACTTCATCACTTGTTTAAGTTCAATTGTTTCCAGCAAAATTACTGCTATAAACAAGTGTTGAGAAATCAACTGAGTTTATAAGTTCAATTGTTTCCAATAAAATCTGTACTATAAATAAGTCATGAAGTAATGCTTACTGAGCAAGTTTCCGGGCTTGTTGGCCATGGTCCAATAGAATCCATCTTCGAACTTCCATACATTTCGTTTGAATCTGCATCGAACATCTTCAGTGCTGCTGCTGTGGTGTTGGTTTGGAACTCCCAGCTGCAACTGATTCAGGGCCTGCTGGTGACCCGCTTCTTATATCCCCTGGCGAGTGCGGGGCCTGTCTCTTATTGGAGCATGTCAGCCTCTTGTTGCTTCTTATTGGACCGGGAGGGGGAAGGGCTGGTTTTGTGCTATGAATGTCTAGACTGCGCTACTCATGTAGGTGAACCGCAGCATCTTTCTAGTGAAATTAAACATTTAACTAAGACCTTACAAGTTAATGGTTACACTACCAAAGAAGTCAAGAGAGCTCTACATCCTAATAAGAAACCCGTGCGCAACAGCAATAATAAATCTATGAAAAAAGGTACCGCATTCCTGCCCTACATTAGAGGTGTGACTGACCGGATTCGGCAAATTACTCAAACCCCATAACATTGAAACTATTTATAAGCCAACCAAGCAAGTACGCAATATGCTCCGTTCTACTAAGATCCAGTTGACCCATTGTCATCAGCTGGTGTTTACAGAATACCCTGTTCGTGTGGCACGCTGTACATTGGCACTACTCAACGTAGTGTTAACACTCGCATCAAAGAACACAGAAGATGCTGCTGATTAGGCCAACCTGAGAAATCTGCGGTGGCTGAGCATGCCTTACACGAAGAGGGAGAACACAAATTACAATACCAGGCCACTAAACTACTTTCATCCACTCTGCATTACCACACCTGCCTAAACAGGGAAGCAATAGGGATCCACAAGCACAAAAACAACTTCAACAGAAAGGAAGAGGCTTTAAGACTAAACAAAACATAGTTACCAGCTCTGCAAAACATCAGAAGTATACAGTCAACAAAACATTCAGTTGAACCTAACTTGCCGCAAACAGATGAACAAGTGACGAGGGAGAGCAAAACTTCAAATGTCGACATTCATAGCACAAGACCAGCCCCTCCCCCTCCCAGCCCAATAAGAAGCAACAAGAGGCTGACGTGCTCCAATAAGAGAAGACCCTGCCCACGCCAGGGGATATAAGAAGCGGGTCACCGGCAGGCCCTGAATCAGTCGCAGCTGGGAGTTCCAAGCCAGCACCACTGAAGATATTCGACGCAGATTTCGAACGAAACGTATGGAAGTTCGAAGATGGATTCCACTGGATCACGGCCAACAAGTCCAGAAACTTGCTCAGTAACCATGGACACCAGCCGTGATAGCCTTCATTGTTTTATCATGAAGTAAGGTTTGTGAATCATATGCTAAAACCAATGAAAGAAAATGCAAGAGACACATAACTGAAGGAGGCAAGTTTGTGGGTTGAACTCCAAAATAAACAAAAAACAGTGAAAGGTGCTATAAACAATCTTGAGAGAATTTTGGAAATTATTTACTGTCTTCCGGGTACTTCTGCTCCTGGAGAGTGTGTGTGTCAACACCTGAGAGAAATAGGTAAAGGACTTGTACAAACTAAGGTGAATTCAGAATACTCATGTACAGATTTCTATGCTTTTATCAAAGAAAACACTTTTTTTAAAGCATGTACATTTATCAGAGAAATATGTTGATAAAATTGTCTGTACTTTTGGATCCAGAATTCTGGCAACCTTACATAACACCAAAAATATTCTCATTTTATTATTTATCCTTGATTACTTTCTTGTACCTGTGACCTCCTTCTTCACTGTGATCCTATTCTACAGGGCCACTCTCACTGACTTTTATGTCATCTTTCCCCTCCTTTACCACTTGCATACTTACATTACTGCTGCTTGGTTTATCAATTTGGGCTTGGTCATTCTGCATTGTTAGACTGTTCTTTTCATCATTTTCCTCTACTTTGATTGAGGAAGTGTCAGATCCTGTGCCTACATCAGAATCATTTCTGGTATTATCTTCATCTGTGTTCATTCTTTCAACTCCCTCTAAAACATTCAAAGAGTTCGGTGCGTTTTTTGCCTCTTCTATAAGATCCAAAACTCTTTTTGAGAACTTCACAGTAACTGGCTTTCCGTTGATTCTGTGAGCTTCCTTATCAGCAAATAACGCCTGTGCTTCAGCAAATGTCCGCATTGTTAAGATGGCTTCACTGAAAAAAATCAAGAGAATGCACTAATTTATCAGTTATGGATGTAAAAGGAAATCAAAACATGAGAAATAAAAGTAAAAATAACAACAACAGGGACATCCTGAAAGTAACAAATGATTTGACATAACCAAATAATAATAAAAGATATCAACAAAAAACTTCAATTACAAAATTACAGTACCTCATTCTATTTCTCAACATACTATCCATTCTGTCAAGACATTTATTGTCACGTGGTACCAGTTTCTATTGAGAATGTTATACTTTTCTACCACCAATGAACTTATTCATTTTTTTAATGCACAAAATGTTCAGCCAATAGCATTTTATATGCAAATAATGCAAGTGAATGGTTATAATGCAATGGACGAGTCTTTCATAATGAAACAGCATAATCATGTGCACGACAAAGACTGGAATGGAAATGCATTAACTGTTATGGAAGAGTTGAAAGCAAATATTGATAAAAGGATTCAGAAAAACCGGTGTTTCACTTGAACACTGCACATAACTTTTTGGGAGGAAAACATTTCCCAACCAATGAAGAACTCAAAGTGGTAGCGACATCTTGGCTTGGATTTTTAGTGGTGGAAGAGTATTGAAAAACCAATACCACATGATAATAAATATGTTGATAGCAATGACAATTATGTTGAAAAATAGAATAAGTGTTGTAACTTTGTAAACAAAATTTTGTATTGATATATTTTGTTAGTACTTATTTATGCAAAAAATTTTATTACTTTATGGATGGCCCTCATAATAATGATTATTATTATTGTTATTATTATTATTTTAAGAGATGCACTTTGAAGCTCAGTCAATAATAATGCACCAATGAGTTGTTTTACGCAAGGCCTCATCAAAATTACACAGCAGAACTGGTATCGCAGGATCTGTGCTACATCAGCTGCAATCGACTGCTTGATGCAGGTGAGCTATCTGTGAAGATTGGCCTCTTCTCCTCTCGTGTGCAAATTTTTTTCTACCAGGAGATCAAAATTCGTAAATCTGGTTTTGAATTTTTCCATATACCGTATATATCCGAATACAAGACAACCTCGAATGTAAGATAACCTCCATTTTTCAGAATTTAATTTTAGAATTTAACATATCGTCCATATAAAAAGAAGACAACTTAATTTGTAAATGAAATTTAAAGGTTTGTCATATATTTTGAATAAGCTAAGAAACTAAGTCCCCCCTTCTTTTGAGCAGGAGGCACAGAGGGGAGTACAGTAATGTATGGTATGAGTGTGATGGTAGCAACTTAACTGTAACAATGATATGGATATGATTTTCTATTTAGACAACATATTTCGTGTAACATAAAATAATTTTTTTTAACTAATTTGAATTTCTAACACATTGTGAGTGGGAGACAGGAAAGGGAGAAAGGAAATATGCGGTATGTCTGTATTTGGTGATGATGGCGGCAGATTAGTTGTAAAGATGATTATGTATGCAATTTTATATTAAGACAACATACTTAATATATAAAATGTTTACCTAATTGGAATTTGTGCACAAATCAAATCAATGTCAAGTAACAGCTTATAAAAAGATGTCTACTTGAACATGGGGAGCTCAGAGTCACAGTTAACAAATGCAAGTACATGATGTAAGTGACTCATAAATGTGGAAGAAATGAAATGAAATTTTTGGCACTCCTAACAAATTTTTCACACTGAACTTCCAGTGCTGAACTTTTTCGTTTCCTTGATTTTCTAAGTGTGGCTAAGTTGCATGTTTTTAACCTTTTACTGCATGCAGAATTTATACTTAATGTGCACACCTGTAAATTCTGCTGGCACTTAACATCCTTGATGGTCAACTGGATATTTCTTACAAAGTTTGTGACACAATTAAAAATTACAACTTTCTCACCACTCATTAAAGCCTTACCTCTATAATGTTTTATAAACTACATTTGTTTGGCCAAGATGGTTTAGGTACTAATGGTCTCACCTTCCCCCTTTCAAAGCTTACCAGCAGAAGTCTGTGTTCATTTTATAATCAAGTCTAATTTGATTGCTTACTTAAGATTAATTTTGCTGCAGCTCTACATAATAACACGTTGAACATTTTGTTGTTATGTAATACAGAGAAGATCCAGTAGTTTTTGTTAGTGTTCAGAAAATTACTTAGTAACTGCTGTATCTTGTGATATACTTGGCATCTGTCAATGGGCATAAACTTGATTCGCTTTTGAGCACTTTCTCTGTTTAAAATGAGTACCTATTCATTTAGTGGAACTAGTTTAGCTCTACCCTAATCCTGCTATCCCCTAGTGATACACAGTGGTAGGGGTAACTGCTACTCTAAACTGGGTATCCTACAATATTTATTTTTTTCCCCAAGTTCAGATGAATAGCTTTTTGCACTTTTTTAAAAGATGAATGTCATGTTCTATTTAATCATTTTCACCCACTTCTGGTATGAACAATATGAAATGAAACGTAGCATTCATCTTTTAAAACACTTGTAAAAAGCAGTCAATTGGATATCTGGGAAAAATATATATGGAAAATTCAAAAACAGACTTATGAATAATGAACTTTGATCTACTACAAAATAATATGCTGTTGAAGTCTGTCAGTTCCCAGGAAGAGAAAGCAACCGTCATAGACAGCTTATCTGCTTCCAGAAGCTGTATGCAGCTGATGATGTAGGACAGATTCCACAGTACTGGTTCTGTTGTGTAAGAAACAATTTTGATGAAGCTTTGTTTAAAATGACTCATTAGTGCATAACTATTATGAGAAATAAAATTCAGAGGAAAACTAAATTAAACTGAGTTTTATTTATGGTCACTCTTTTAACTACTGCAGTTCTCAGCACCCCACTCTATAGTATGGATAATAATGGATACTATTACTTTTAGTAACACAAACCCAAAATACTTACAACCTCTTCCTAGCCCTCCTTGATGGTTTTATGCAAACTTTTCTACAAGTTTTGAATGCTTCTTTTACATCATTCTTTGTTGTGCCTCTTGGAATACTTGTGACAAAAAGGCTGTAAATAAAAAAGTACACACAAGTTACTATTGTGCTCAATGTAGGACTGATTTACTTATACTATTTTAAAGTGTTCAACAGTTTTTTGAATATTTTAGAAATTAGTTAAGGATGTTATTACCACTATTATTTATCATCATCATCATCATTATAAGTGTATTCTCTATATATAATTGTAGTCTTCTGTAAAAAATCTGTATTCTCTGTATTAGTATTTATTATATCATTTTGAAGCTTGATGAAACCATGAAAATTTTCATGGTGAATATAAATAAGAATAAAGTTTATTGACCATTAAGCTGTTTTACAACATTGCAATTGGTCTCGTCAAGTACATACTTTATCACATTACAAAATCGGAGGGAGCTTTATACAATTATTTACACCATTTAAAACAGTTGAATATATTTGCTATTATTTGCATAAAAAACTATTTACAGCATGTTTATGATAAATTAATGGTTACATTTTACAAAGCTGGCTTAGATATTATATTATGATTGCACACAGAATACAGATAGAATGCAGCTATTCAATGCTACAAGGTGTGTCCAAAAAATAAGTATTACATTGTTCTACTGCCACAGAATGCTAGTGTCACAGCTCCACGCATGTGCACTTGTCTCTCTGGTTCATTGTGTCCACTGACGCCATTACAGGCGGAGCACGTTGTGTTTACAGTTGTTAGTGATCATTCAAAATTCTTATGACAATTTCGATGCCACTGACTGTGAAGTATGTTTCGTGATATGGTTTTTGAACACAAAGAATGTTAAGCTAGATGAACTGACCTTATGGTTTATGGTGAAATGTAATGACAGGTGGAGTGGTGAGAAAGTGGGATAGGCAATTCAATGGTGGACAATCCAATGTTCAGGATGAAGTATGGAGTGGGTGGCCTTCTGTTGTCACTGATAGTTTGGTTGCACAAGCGAATGAGGCAATTTGTGAAAACAGACAGTTCACAATAAGAATGCTTTGTGATGTGTTTCCACAAATTTCAAAAACTGTTTTGCATGAGACTGTCACAAAGTGCTTAAATTGTTGCAAACTACGTTCCCGTTGGGTTCTGAAGGTGCTTACAAATGTCCAAAGCACCTGACGGACTTTCTTACCTTAATTCTTCAGCAGTGATGAAACTTGGATTTGTCATGTCACTCCAGAACCAAAACAACAGTTGATGGAGGGGAGGCACTCAGAATCCCCCCCCCCATAACAAAAATTTAAAATAACATGTCAGCACTGTGCTCTGGGACTGATAGGAGATTCTGCTTGTTGACTTCCTTCCCAGAGGAAGGAAGTCAACAAGCAACCATTAATGCAGTACGATACTGTGAAACATTGAGAAATCTTCAAAGCGCAATTCAAAACAAAAGGCATAGAATGTTCAGTCAAGGCACTGTTGGCATTACACAAAACCTTATTCAACAATTCAGTTGGGGGCAGTTCAAACACCTGCCTCACACCTTCTGACCACCACTTACTAGTTCTTGAATCTGAAGCATGAGTTTGGAGGAAGGCACTTTTGACAGCAATAATGCAAAACACGGCGTTCAGCAGTGTCTGTCTTCACTGGCAGCAGCTTTCTTTGAAAGCATACAAAAGTTGAATACCCACTATGACAACTGCCGGAACAATGGTGGCCTCTATGTTGAAAAATATATTAAGGAATACTCTTTCATTAATAAATACAGTTTGTGAAAACAAATATTAGATACTTTTTTCCAAACTGACTTACTTTCTGGACACATCTCGTAACTTATAAACAGGGATTTGCATCTCTACTTAACAAGGAAGTAACTTGCACGCAAGTGGTCCTTGTTATGTGAACAGTATACAGTTTGTCACCAACTATGCAGCAATAATTACTATTAAACAATATACCTACTTGCAAAACTGTGGTTTCTTAGCTTTTTGCTCAATCTCTTTCTGCTCCTTTGTTTTGGTCTCCGAGACTATGAGTCTGCCATGTTTTACTTTTTTTTTATGTAATACTTTTGCGGCTTGCTTAGCCAGCTCCTCTGTTTCGAACTTCATGTGACACCATCTGAAACATACAAACAAATCCAAAAAATTCAGGGAGTGGTTTCACAGAACTAACTGCAACAATTAAAATCTCTTTCAGGCACAGTGGCTTCAATTCGTACCACCCCAGTATTTAACTTTTTTCTTGCTATCTGTAAAGTAGTTCTAAACGAAACCACTTGAGATGACAACAAGCTGCCATCTGTACCATATTTCTTAAACTTCCAGAATCTGTATATGAAGAGTCATTTAGAAGCGGTCTGCCTGCATCTTTATTGGATATTGTTATGTTAAGAGTTTATTCTAATAAGATAAGCATTTTGTTGCTTCTATGAAATAATGTTTATATTTTCAAATGAAATATGTTTTGTAAGCATTATTTGAACTATTTCATGTGTAATAAATACAGGGTTTTATCACATAGTTTCATTTGAAACCACTGTGATACTACGGGTTAAAAAATGATTGGCACAACAATTATTTATTTTGTTCAAAGGAACCATTTATTGAACAAACTCATTCAGGTTACATTACAGGTATTCCCCACCAATGTCTATGCACTTTTTCCATTGTTCTGGCAGCTTCCATATTTGCATAGCAAATCATTCTTTGGGGGTATCCCAGCGGCAATGTTGGACAACTGCACAAAGTTTGTCATTGGTGGTGAACTTCTCACCTCATATGACCTCTTTCATCAAGTCAAATAGGGCATAGTCACAAGGAGCCAGATCCGGCAAATATGGAGGATGTGGCAGCACAGTAAACCCTAGTTCACAAATGGTGGCTATGGTCTGGTGACTGGCATGTCTTGTTGGAGAAGAACACCACAGATCTGCAACTTGGTGCTGCCTCCCTACATCTGGCCACTAACCTCTTTTGGATTATGCCTGAAGGAGTCACTCCTTCCCTCCAGAGAAACCACACAGTCCACCTTTGCCTGTGCTTGTCTGCTTCCATCTTGTTTCTTCGATGTCCACAAGCGTATTCGCAAGCCAGTACAATTGCCACTCCAGTGAGCTATCTATGGGAAGTAGCAACATCATCTGGTTGCAGTAGACAGTACTATAGTCAATCTTAACACATACATCAACACATAATTCAAACTGCTACTTCACAGGAGTTATAGGGGGAGTGCCAATCATTATTGAACAACCTCTGTGTTATCATTCATGAGAGTGACAAAGTATGGAAATTAATTCTGATCATTATTTTAATTCGGATGATAAAGAGGTGCAAGCAGAGGTGAGGAAAAACTTACTATAATCTGAAGTGTCCTGACTTTCAACAATATGTAAGTGTGTTGTGTAAAGTAACATATGAACAACACAGAGAGTGTGTGGAACCAGTTCAACAATTCTGTAAGCAACAAGGCCATGATTTATGATTGGACATCAAGTTGTGGTGATTTCAGTGCAAATATATGTCAAGACAAATGGGATTTTAGGAATATTATTCATGTCCATATAAGCTAATTA
Source organism: Hymenopus coronatus (assembly GCA_030762935.1). NCBI lineage: Eukaryota > Metazoa > Arthropoda > Insecta > Mantodea > Hymenopodidae > Hymenopus > Hymenopus coronatus. Next base: position 14,681,832 of record CM060898.1, on the reverse strand, counting down.
TTGTTATTTCTCTAGATAAATTTATTGATAAAATTATAAATGTAAAAAGAAGCTAGTAACAGTGAAGAACAACACAAATATTAATATAAAAATAATAGTTGCAACAAATCTTCACTTATCTTTTGGAATCCTTGCCTGAACTAGTTTCGCAATGATTTCATTGCATTATCAACATATCCTTTTGGTCTCTTTTTTGATGTTGTTTATTTACACTGTTATGGTTACTGCTACTCAAAACAAATAAACTTATAAATGTAAAAAGAAGCTAGTAACAGTGAAGAATAACACAAATATTAATATAAAAATAATAGTTGCAACAAATATTCACTTATCTTTTGGAATCCTTGCCTGGACTAGTTTCGCAACGATTTCATTGCATTATCAACATATCCTTTTGGTCTCTTTTTTGATGTTGTTTATTTACACTGTTATGGTTACTGCTTTATACACTTTGTAGCAGTAACCATAACAGTATAAATAAACAACATCAAAAAAGAGACCAAAAGGATAGGTTGATAATGCAATGAAATCGTTGTGAAACTAGTCTAGGCAAGGATTCCAAAAGATAAGTGAAGATTTGTTGCAACTATTATTTTTATATTAATATTATCGATAAAAGTTGGAGCTTTCCTTATATTACTTATGATAATTTTTTCACAAGAGTAGTTCTTGTAGAAAAGCTGAAGCAAATGATGCTCCCTTCATGTGGTACAGTGCGCAGTAACAGGTAGGGCATTCCTTAAGGTTTACCAGTTATGCAAGTCTTCCAAAATGAGGAGGACTTAAGAGGTGATTTCCAAAAAATTCAAAATAACAAGTTATTTATCTGTAAACAAGTATTTTTAATATAATCAAAATTATTGGTGTCATCTTTTAGAAAATCAAAGATTTCGAAAAATCTTCCATTTAAAGAGTAGTTTGGGGTGGGGAGGGGATTTTTCTGAAAATCATGTCACATCCTTTTAAGATACTGAACTTAAATACCAATTTTGTATTTAACTAACTTTTCATTTGAAGGCTGGTTCACAATAACCAGAACGAGAATGGAAAGCCAGGCAGCATTTAACATTTTTATTCACAATAACCTACCTGGCATTGAGAACCAGAATGCATTCATTTGTTTCTAACTGGCCAATGAACTTTTTTCACCTGCTCTCCAGTTTAGCCAACGTAATTTATGAATTCGGTCAAACTAATACATGTTAGCCAACTTCAAATTTTGGAAGCCACTGCTACTTCCAACTCTTAGCACTTAAGCAGCCAAACTGTGTGCTATCGATAAACAACTGAAGCTCAAACAATTCAAAATATAGAAAAGCAAGGACATGAAACTTTCCCAGTACTGGTTATTAATGATTTCTTCTCGGGATATCAGCCAGATAAGTGTTGGATTAATTTCCAAGCTTTCAACAATGTTCTGTGCCATAAAAAAATAAATAAATAAAAAAAAAATAAATTCAGCACAGAAAAAGGTCTGTAAATAAGCAAAACATGACTACCTATAATTCATAACTGCTTGCCCCATCCTCAGCTCCCATTGACCAGCGCACAAGGTGGTCCTTCAAGCTTCCCCTCCAGATATAAATGATACCACCACCAGAGCAACTGGCCTCTAGTATCCTTGATGATGGCGACAGAGTACATCGTTGAAAGCTTGGAAATTAATCTAACACTTAACTTGGCTGACATCCTAAGAAGAAATCATTAATAAAATAAGTACTTTTGCTAGGATTCCTTTCGGTTTGATTTTTCCAGCATGCGATTGTGACTAGATAGAGCTCTAGCAGCTGTTTTACGTCACGTCCACATGGAATAATTGATACAATGAAGAGTTCTTAAAGTGAAGAAGAAGAAAAATAAGAATTTGATATGCACAATATGGATCATTATGCTGTGCCTGGGAACGAGAACATGAAACTTGACTTGGACAAGTCTTGCTTCTCGTTCCTGGGGCCCGGGGAAGTTTCCGTCAATTGTGAATACTTCCATTGAAATAGATGTGGCTCACATTAACTTTTGTACATGTAGAAATGTTGCAAAAATTAAAATCTAGGAAAATGATTGTTTAAGTTTGCATGCCATTTATACAGGCAATTTGACTTGCAGGCTTCTTTAGAAGTATCCTGTTTATAGGTAGTTCCTTCCCTTCCTCTGACAGCTTCCAGGATTTAACTACAAACTGTGATGGTAAAATAACCATATGCTTTTGAACACAGAAAGCAAATAGCATCCAAACCAAAGAGAATATTTTCTTTGTTCCATTATGTAAAAAACAAGTATACATTTATCGCTTCTTATGCTGCCATCTGCCATTAATTTGATGTTATCATAGTGTACAGATCATGCTAGTTCTGTGGACAAAGTGGCAATTTGAATTAGTGCAAAAACTATTATGAAAACTTACAAAATTACAGCAATTTTATATTGGCAGTACCTGTCAAGCCCATCATGGACATATAAAAATACAGACCCTTAAATATGACGTAATTAAGACAACTGCGAATGTCATAGCACTTTCAAACTTTGCATATATGCACTTTAATATCAAGTATTTGTTTTCATGCAAAGGACTCTAAATGCATATTTTTACTGAAAATGGCTGAAATTTCACCCATTACCCTGCTTAATGTATTCCACAACTTTTGTGTAGTATGATCTTATGGTTTAGCAGTTCTGCAAAAGTCATGCAGAATAAAGAGGACTTCAGAGGCTTGCCAGAAAATTCAAGATATACACTTTATTTGTCCTGTAAGTATCTTTAATATACAGTACTGTAATCAAATTCATTAGAGCCATTTTTGAGAAAATAAAAAATTTCAAAAAGTGTTCCATGTAAAGGATATTGTTTGGTATTTAACAGACTTTTTGTTTTTGAGTTATGCTTGCCCGCACACACACACTGACCTTTTTCTAAAAAATACTTATTTTTTTGGATTCTGGGGTTCTCTAAACATATATTTCCAGTGAATATGTGGGTAAAATACAATACCTTCTTTACCTACTACGTATGTTGTATTTATGCTCTAAAGAAAGTAAAAAGAAAACGAAAGGATTTGTAAGAATTCTAGAAAGCAAGATGTGTGAGGGAAACAAAAATACACTTGATTAATGCAAAACAATGGAATAGTTCTAAATTCAGTGCATTGCACCATTCATTCTTTTCAGTTTTAAAACTTTCCACTCAACTGAATGTCATTTTATAAAGAGTAAACAATGATGGTGCGTTTTATCATTTTATATACATCCATATTTGATATCTTTTTGTGCCTGTAAAATTGTATTTCGAAGAACAAAAATATAAAGAGGAAAGATAAAGTGCATGTGAAAAATAAATGTCTTACAATATTCTGAAATTAAGTCCATATATTTCATTATTTGGCGATGTATCATTCAAAAAATAACATTTCTCAATTGATAGCTGAGCATTGAAGTTACTAGCATGCATCTACAAGGGGAGTCCAATAAGTCCTTAGAAAATCCAAGAAATTACACGTGTAGCATCAAAAAAAGTTTGTATTTAGTAACTGTCGTCTCTTATTAGATATCAGTTAAGTTTCAGCTGTATCCAACACATGTTTCGTTGCTATAGGTGATTGAATCAACAATCTTGTGCTTATTTAGAAAGATGGAACAAAAACAAAAACAAAAAAAAAACAGTTTCATGTGGTGATTAAACACTTCTATTTCAAAAGCTTATTACCAAAACAGAGAAAAGCCAAGTTGGATGAAGTTCGTAGCACATCTACTCCTGTGTTTGCAACAATTTACAATTGGATAAATGAATTTAAACGTGGCCATATCACTCCAATGTGTATAAATGAATTTAAATAAGGACATACATCCAAAAATAATGAACATCGTTCCAGATGTCCAGTGTAAGTGACTTCCTCCGAAATTATTGACAAAATCCCAGATATGGTTTTGAGTGATTGACAATCAAAGTTTGCTAAATAGTAGAGGCCACTCGCATATCATAAGGTATAGTATTCTCAATTTTGCACCAAAAATTAGGTCTGACAAAGGTCTTGGCAAGATGGGTGCTGTGTTTGCTCTCAATGGAGAATAAATGCAATCATGCGATCAATTCGGAAGCTGGTTTGGCACGTTTCCATAACAATAATGACGTATCAATATATAACTGTGGATGAAACATGAATATACTACTACACTCCAGAGACAAAAGTACAGTCAAGTAGCTTTTTAAAGGCAAACTGGCTTCGAAGAAGGCAAAGATTGTGCAGACAAGGTGATAGCCTCACATTTTTTGGGATGCATGCATAATCATCTACATTGGTTACTTGCAGAAATGGAGAGTATGCATCGTTATTGCACCAGTTGAATGGAGAAATCAAGAAAAAACGCCCTCATCTGGCAAAGAAAAAGATTCTCTTCCATCAAGACAATGCAAGGGTAGTAGTACTGAAGCTTTAGGGCGCACAACTGCAATAGTTATTAGTGCCCAAAAAAGAGGGGTAATAAAAAAAACTGTGGAGTAGGTCCGTACAATAAAATCTAAAAACACAATAAAATGTGGCTAAAACAGCTACTGCAGAATGTAAAAATAAAAAGTGATAAAAGGGTCCACAAACTAAAATCTAAAAACACAATAAATGTAGCTAAAACAGTGTCAGCTACTGCGGAACGTAAAAATAAAAAGCGATAAAAAGGGTTCCTGTCGAGCCGCCAAAAGAACCAATGCCACTAAGTAGCCAGACAAATACAGGACACAAAGTGTAAAATGTTAAAATCACACACGGTGGCTCATACTGACCAGTCCGCCTGTACCTGTGGAATATCAGCTGGTAATCCGACGGACAAACGTAAGGGAGCTAAAAACTGACACTCAATTAAAACATGCCTCACAGTCAACACAATGAGCACAAATCGGTGCAGGGTCCGAAGACAAATGAATTCCTTTGACCAAAACGAAAGTGCACACCAGTACAGTTTAAATGGCGAAAATTGTAGAATTAAGTAACTACAATATCCACCATAGTCACCAGATTTGGCCTCCACTGACTTTTTTTATTTCCAAACTTGAAAAAGTGGCTTGGTGGAAAACGATTCACGTTTAACGAAGAGGTCATCTCCAAAGTAGATACTTATTTTGAGGACCTTCCAATCGTTGAGGTATACCAACTAATCCTAAAAATTGAGCTTTTAATCAATTAGGATTAAGAGATAATCCTGTGAATAGTGGATATCAATCCGGCTAGGATGGCAAATAGAGCTCCTATGAATCCTACTTTTTGGAAGGCTAAAAACAGTTGGAGGAATTACCAGGAAAAGAGTATTGAGATAAAAAGAGATTATGTTGAAAAATAAAAAAAAATCTATCAAAAGTAATGTGCTTTTCTATCTTTTTTTTAAGGACTTATTGAACACCCCACATAGTACATGTCTGTTTAACATGCACTGTCTTTTAAGCTGAGATGTGCTTGGGAAGAAAAAACTCAGAAATCAGCCAAAAGTGCAAAACTTGATTAAATTTTAGATACCTGCGAGCAGAATGTTTGAACCTTACTGCTTCTATTCCAGGATGTAGTTTCTTTATTTCATCCTTTTCACTCTTGTACACCTTACGTGGAAATAACACAAACAATGTTCTAATAAGATCAGGGTCAGGTGTACCCCTATTTGCATTTTTTCTTTTCTTCTTCTTTCCTAACGGCTCCATTCTTTACCTGTAATGTAAATCCAGAATAAAGATATTTTAATGAAAGACAAAGTGAACACAACTTATAAGCTAAGTGAATAATTCCAAAGCTGTAACCCATCAATCCACACCCCTTTCGGGATGCTTTGTTTCATAAGTTAAATCCAATATGTCAAACTATGCAAATGGCAACCTTATGGACGGAGTAAAATCCAACAGATTGGTATGGTTTTAATTTCTTCTTGGAATCATTAACTTTTAGGTTCACAGACCCCTCAGCCATATTACATTGTTTTGCAGCTTACAGCCAAACCTGTTCTACATATAAAAACATCCCTCAGCTCTTATTGGAGCTTAGGGCCCTAAACATTTATGGAAGGCAATAGAAATACAGTGAAACCCCATGATTATGCTATCCCATTCATTACAATTTATTATTAAGTCCCTGGATGTTCTATACTAATACGGCATGATTTTCGCCCTTAAACTCTTTCATATGCTGCTATGAGCACACGTTTTGCAATAAAAATGAATAAATATATTAATTAATTTGCAAAATGGTTTAAACGTATAAGAAAACAGTTTGACTGTACTTAGCAGTCAAGACTCAAGCACTTTACCTGGCAAAATCTTAGGTCAGCACTATTGCACGTATAACAGTAGCATTCTGCATTTTCAAGAGGCTCCCCGTGGTCGCATTTTATTCTTTACTTTTTCTTTGAATTCTGTGCAGTGTATAGCAAGTTGTCGTACAGTAGTATGAAAATGGCAAAATGTAAATATAATAACTGGCGATACAAGTGCACGGCAAACAACAATCAAAGAATTTTTTTCATAACAAAAGGTCGCTTGTTCATTATGCACTGTACTCCACCTGAATATTCTAAAATAAGATTGTTCCATATTTTCTACCAAATTTGTGTCACAAGTTGCTTTTTCATATCTAATAAATCATATCCTGTATGTAACGCTATCCCAATTATTATGCATTTAAGCCACACTCCATCCAAAAGCATAATTATAAAGTTTTACTGCAGTTAAAATAGGTAATTGACTTCAATCATACTTTTTTTCTTCTTCTAATACTACAAAATATGTCAGAGAGGTCACTGACTTCAATCATCCTCTCGCTCTGCTTTTGTGCACAAAGTATTTTTTATGACTTTTCATGGCAAATGAAATGTATACCTTGAATTTTCTGAGAGTAGTTTCTTAAGTCCTTTTCATTCTGGATGATTTTATATAACTGAATTCTTCCAGAATGAAAAATGAAAAAAATTACTTTACAGCAAATGTAGATCTCATTAAAACATACAATTTCTGTCATAGATTTTTTTTTTGAACAGTTAACAATTTCAATGACATTCCTTGTTATTGTTTTTTTTATAATACTTGTATTTTTCTCAAACAGGAAGCATTGGTTTCATCTCTCTTTTGTTTTACTTCCGGCCATGCAAAGAGAAATAAATTTTAATTATTTCATATAATGACCAGCTTTCACAAGATTTGACTTATTTCCCTTCTACTTACAAGGTACTAAGTAATAAAACCAATTATGCTAATATTTATTGATTAACATGAAGTGGATAAAAGAATAGTCTTTTGTAACAATAACTTTTTTTGGTGGAACAGGCAAAGAAAAATATGTAAATGGGACACATGAGATTTTTTAAAAATGCTTGCTTTTAGTTTTGGATTCAGAGTGTGTCAAAACATATACCTACTTTCGGTTAAATCTCGGTATCAATTTTTGGGTGGAACATGTTATTCTCTCTTCCTACTGTGTACGTTGTACATGCATGATCAAGAAAATAAAAATGTAAATACAGGTGTGGCAGTAAAAAAATCAAGAGAAACTAATTGTTGTGTGCATTTCCAGCTTTGTCGATGACAAAGAGAAGAGTGGGAGATTGGCCTTGGGATTCTCCCTACACACATACAAAATTTCACACCGCTGTAATGGTTAGTCTGGCTGTGAGCCTTCTTAGAAACAGGTTGTGTGTCTGAGCTCTGTCACAATTATACTACACTCTAAAGTGAACGTGTTAACATCAAATTTCTTGCAAAATTTACCCCAGAAACTTACAAGTTGTTGAAACAAGTTTATGGTGATCAGTCTCTATCTCGTATGCAAGTTTTCAAGAGGTTCAAGGACTTAGGGAAGATGTGATTCAAAATCGGGCTGATCTTCACTTTGAAAACTGAAGAGAATGTAGAGAAGATCGGTGGAATTTTTTGAGAAGCCTGCTGCCTGAGCATCTGAGCAATTTCACAACTTGCTTGCATCAAAAGAAAACTTTCAGACACGATGATCTGGGCATGATAAAAGTTTGTGCTAAAGTGGTACCAAGAATCCCCACAAACGAGCAAAAGCAACATCAAATGGATTGACACTCTTGAAAACATTTATAATGACCCTGATTACCTACGCAAAGTAATTGTGTGTGATGAAGCATGGAGATTCCAACACAATCCAGAGGCTAAGCGACAATCCTGCATTGGAAGAACCTTCAATCCACTAGGAAGAAAAAACTGCAAGAGCAAATCAAAATTCAAAGCAACGATGATTGTTTTTTTTACATACACATATATATATATATATATATATATATATATATATATATATATATATATATATATATATATATATATACAGTGGAACCTCACTTATACGTTTTTCAAGGGAAACTACTAAAATACTGTATAAATGAGAAAACATGTAGCGATTTTCTCTTCTGGTATGGACCTCATGCAGAATTTTTAATTTTTCGCCAAGAGTTAAGGATTTGTTTTCTTCCTTGCTGGTTCATATTCACACTTGTTTCTTCTCCTGTTCGTAACTTGAAAGTCCACATAAAATAGATAAGTGACTGTTGGAACGATATGATGACAATGAAAGGATAAATGACAATGAAAACAGCACACTAGCAGTTCTTGATTTAAAGCAGAGAAGTGACTGTTGGAACCAAGGTTAATACATAGTTGGAACGATATGACAACAATGAAACGATAAGCGTCAATGAAAACTACAAACCAGGCAATTCCAAGGCTATACACAGCAAGCATACCACCATATGTTTTTTTAAAAAAGTATAAATGGGTACATTTTGTGAATAGGAATCAGAAAAAGTGATGCATTATTGAGAAAACATATAACCAAAATGTGTAATTGAGCAAAATTTATACCTGAGGGGATATTTACATTGACTGGGTGCCTGAAGGTCAGACTATCAATCAAATTTATTATACAATTCTTCTGAAAACCCTTCGTGAAAGTGTGCAACAAAGGAGACCAGATCTATGGAAAAATCGTCTTGGATTCTTCATCAGGATAACGGGCCGGCCAATAATGCAATGTCTGTGAAGAGATTTTGGTAAAAAACACTCCAGTGATGGAACATCCACTATATTCATCTGACCTGACTTTTTTCTCTTCACTAAAGTGAAGTCTGTGCCCAATGGAACCTGGTTCGAGTCCATAGATGCCGTGAAGTAAAAAGTGAAAAGACTCCAACAGCATAACAGAAAAAGATTTGCAGCACTTTCCAACAGTGGAAAATACGAATGGAGTGGGCAGGAATTGGGGATGGGACAACATTTCAGTTGTGTTAAGTTTTTCCAATAAAGAGTTAGAGTATGAGTTTGGTTTCTTTATTGCCACACCTCATACACTCATGAAATTTTACAAGAAAAACAATTTCTTTCAGGTTGCCACATCATGAAATCTAATAATAATGTTGTGAAGAAATCCTCCTAGTGTCAAGATTCATTTGTTCAACAATAAAATTTGGCTAACAGTTTTATACTATAGTGTTTTTTTATTTAAAAAAAAAGCAAAATACATGCAACTGCAGTCAAATGTAACCCCGTCAGCGATCAAGCGTGCCATCACACCGGTTATTTTACTTGCGCCCTCCCCTAACTTAACCACAGGCACATTTGACAGCAAGTGCTGGGACTCGAACTCATGATGTTTTGCTTTGAATGGATAGCCAGTCCCATTTGTATCACACTAATGATCGGGTTATTCAAGTCGCTTCAGATGCGGTACTGGTTAAAGGGATATAAATATCAGTTTGTGAATTAGAGGAAGAATGGCTTATGTATCAAAACAATTCATGCAATAAAGGATTAAAACCTTGTCAATCTGGCATTTCACCACCTCCATTACTTGGAAGTTGCCTTTGCACGTGCACAATATCAGCAATTTGCAGTACTTTGTTGGAGATTCTGCCCTAAAAAGGATGGTTTAAAGGTATAACCAGGGAGATGTTTTGGGGATTGGAACCCTTCCTTGCAATACATATATATATATATATATATATATATATATATATATATATATATATATATATATATATATACACAACATCCTGTATCAAATTATTGTTAAAAAATGTATTCTTCTAACTACTTCATTTCAATCAATATAAATATTAGCAGATATTGTCTTTATTACTGGTTCCTTGTAAGCAGTGTTCGCCCTCCGTGATGTAATGGTTACTATGTTAACTTCATATACCCAAGGTCACAGATTCAAATCCACCAGACGAATTTTTTCGGGATACTTTGGAAAGGAGGTAAAGCCATTGGTTCCATGATGTAGATTTATGGCACGCAATAAAATAGTTTAAATTATTTGGTTTTATCTTTACTATTTATAAATTATTTTGTGAGTTTTTATTTTAATAACAGAATAACTTTGGCTTTTTTAGTTAAGCAAAACAATATATTTGGTGCATTCACACCCAGAATAGAATGGAACGCTGAGAACCACTGTAGTTAAAGTGTCTCTAGTAACTCTAGTAAGTAGTAGGGGAATAAGAAAATACACTAGGCTAAAGCGATAGTCAAATCTTTTAAAAGCTGGTTACCATGTAGTTGAAATTTGTTTCTTTGCTTGGGCAGTAGTTCACAAATTCCGTATGAGAAAAGCTCGATAAAGTATTTTAAAACTGAAACCAATAACAAAGAATATCTCAGAAATAGTCAACTCCATGAAAAAAATGTGACATAAATTGTGTGTTTTAACAAGATCTACATTTTTGTTAAGTATGTTTTTGTCTATCTCTTATGGTTTACCAGTAATGCAAAACTCATCCTAAATAAAGAGGCCATCAGAGGCTATTCCCAGAAAATTCAAGATATACATTTTATTTGTCATGTAATTATCTTTAATATTTATGGTACTTTAATCAAAATCGTTAGAGAGAGAAAATTAAAATGTTTCCATTTTTTTTTTTCCCCATTTAAAGGGTAGTGCGGAAATAAAACTTACAAATCTTTGTTTAGAGGTTTAATAGTAAATAATTGTCACTTCCGTAATTTCCAAGCTACTCGCCCAAGTTATGATTTTTCTTTTATAGCACAATTGACGGTCCGAAGATAAAACATACCAAATATTTGAATGCACATATGCACTTCATTATCAACCTAAATTACCGATTGAAATTAGCTACTTTGGTGAGGTGCAAATCCCTTGGCTAAGTCCTGAGTCATTGGAATTTATACTATCATCTGACATAACATTAGTTTTACATATAATGAAATTATATTTATTTATACATTTTAACACTATATTTTGATACTCTTTGTTTTTATGTGCATGCAAAAAAAAAAATTATTCTGTTGTTTTTGTAACCTATGCTTTTAGCACTAGAGCTTTATACATTTTTTGTCATAGTATATAAACATATGTATACATGTATATGCCTGAATTTTTTCTTATTTTTCGTTTGATTAACAGAAAAACATATTAGTAGCAGATACAATCGCATTTTCTTTTGAAGTATTCACCATTTTTTTTAAACCTTTGCCGGTGTTAATTAGTTCCTTAACGATCCATAAACTTAACACCCCGAGTATGGGATTATATTCATTTTAAGATTTACCTATTACTCAGTTAAATTTCTGGAGACTCGTGCTAAAAACCCAAGATTTGGTTCGTTTCAGTTTTTATTTTTCTCGCACTTATTTAATTGTAGTTAAACTGATACTTCTGACTTTCAATCACACAACACCAAACTTGTTGTTGTAGTTGTCATAGGACGCTATCCGCGATCATTAATGTACCAATCGATGTCTGCGTCGATACGAGACGAGGTAGAGAAAATAGTAGTATATATAGATAACTAACAATGAATAGTAGAGCAGAACAGAATAATGGTATCTTTTAATGCCACGGAAATAAGGTTCCATATTTCATTTTGTAATTAACGAGATGTCTAAATTTAAGTAATATTCTGGACAGTTGGATTTCATTCTGATGGAGCAGGGATGTGATACTACAAGGGTCATTGCCATTGTCTCGTAAAGTGTCAAAACCACCAAAACTAAGTCATTAAACAAAACGATATGATGTACTTCACCGTATAAACCACAATACAGAGAGGATTTTAAATAAGTATGCCGGCGTCAGGGCTCCGAGTTCGGAAATGGCGTGTTATTTATGGACGCTCTTTAACTACAATGGTTCTCAGCGTCCCATTCTATATTGGGTGTGAAAGATCGCTTAATTTTGCTCAGCGGCTTTACTTCCCTTCCGAAGGAAATCATACTAAGGATTTTTACAACTGAAAAAATCCATCGTCCTCCGCCGGGTTTCAACCCGCGACCTTGGGTATATGAAGTTAGCATGGTAACCATTACACGGAGGGCGATTGGCTCCGAGTTCGGTTTCAGAAATGAGATAAACCGCAGATCTAGAGATAGCGGTAAATATAAACCGCTTAAAATATAGAGTGCGCGTTATGTTCGCGTAAATACGATCCTATCAATACTTTTCAATTTTTGCATTTAACATAGTTATTTCCCGTAACTTCTAATGAAACATAGGACGTCGTTATAATGTTTCCGTGACCGGCTTTGAATTTTTTTTTCATGGGTTCGCCGCTATACTCCATGGTGACGAGGGATCGACTCGTCGCCCACAGATGGCACTGTAGGACAAAACCACGACTTTCGGACATGGAGGAATTTTGCTCAGGAACCTACTTCTTTCGAGGCATAGTTTTTATACGTGCAAATAAACTTTACACAGGACATTAGGCTTTACTTCCCTTCTAAAGGAAGCCATGCTAAGGATTTCTGCGTCCGAAAAAATCCATTAGCCTCTGCCAGGTTTGAATCTGCAATCTTGAATTTTAGAGTCTAACATGATAGCTACTACACCATGGAGGGCAACATTTAACTTTATACTTGTAAGATATGAAAACAGTCGAGACTTGCACCTGTCCCTAGAAAGATGCTGGACTATAGTTCTTGATGGACTTTGGCTGCCTTTCTAGTGGGAAATGAATGCAATATACCATAGACTTGTCTCTAAATGAAAGCATGCAAAATAATGGGGGAAGGAGTACAGATACTCATGTAACATACAACAGTGAGTGCATAAAAATACTGTCATACTTTGAACTGGTATTGCATCACTTCGGATGGTCATATTTGGGTGAAGTTGCTGAAAATTCAAAAGGAAAACTTAAATATTTTTACTATACCTCATAGATATTATGTAGCTCCCATGAGTGAGACTGCAGATATCAAGGCAATATTCCCATTCACGCTACACATGCTCCAACATATCCAATGAAATGGACTGGATGGCAGCAGTGATATGAAGTTACACTTCTTGCAGGTTTTGAGGCCTTTTTTAAATATGCCTTTTTTTTTATGGACGCTCTTTAGCTACTGTGGTTCTCAGCGGCCCATTCTATACTGGGCGTGAAAGACCCCTTAATTTTGCTCAGAGGCCTCTCTATCAGGCTTGAGGTTGTTTTACGCGCCGTAAATTTACCACACAGGACCCACGGCTTTACTTCCCTTCCGAAGGAAGCCATGCTAGGATTTGTACGCCCGAAAAAATCCATCGTCCTCCGCCGGGTTTGATCCCGCGACCTTGGGTATATGAAGTCAGCATGGTAACCATTACACCACAGAGGGCGACTTGCATACCACAGAGGGTAACTTGCATTTTTTGAGGCAACATAGACAAAATCCTTTATGTAACCCCATAAAAAGAAGTCACGGACCATCAAGTCAGGCAATCTCAGCAGCCACTTGTAGAAGACATCATCATTTCCGGATGTCCAATCCAACTTCCTGGAAGCCGCTCATTTGGATGTTCCCAAACATTAAATGCCAGTGAGGAGGTGCTACATCTTGTTGGAAAGTAAATTACCTTCTTCTTCCAATTATAGAAGTAACCATTCAGTGAACATGTCAAGATAAGTTGGACAATGACAGTGGCCTCTCAAAAGAATTGACGTTTTGATACGGCACAAAATGCATTCACTTTAGGCGAATCTCTTTCAAATTCCAAAAGGACATGTGGGTTCTGGCTCCCCGAAATCCAACATAATGCCTGTTCATCTTTCCATTAATGTGGAATGTTGTCTCAGCACTGAAAATTATTTTTTCTGACAGATTTTCATTATCCTCCATTAGTACCAATGAATGTTCAGAGAAATTAATCATTTTACAGGGCCATCAGGTTTCAACTTATGCACTAATTGCAGTTCGTAGTTTTTTTATAGTGTTTAACACCCACTTTTACTACTTATGCACTTCAGGCGATGACACTGATGATTCATGGAATGAAGATACAGCACTGGTGGAATGCAATGGTAGGGGAAACCGGAGAAAACCTGCCCCTTCCACTAGAAATCCCACATGTGGTCACCTGGGAGCGAACCCGGGCTATCTTGGTGAGTCGAGTAGTCTAACCATGGTGCGGTCGATTTGAAGGGGTGAAACCTCACTCATTTACCAGGATATGGTGGATTTAGGAATGTTTTAACTGCTGACTAGCTCTATGGACCAGCTTCGCAGGACTACATACAAATGGCCTTTCCTTTGATACATATGCAGCCATGATCCATAAAATCAAGGTACCACTTCAAAGCTGACATGTATTTAGGAGCTTGATGTAGAAACCTGTGTGATATGATATTCCAAAACACACCAAATACATCCTTGTGGGTTTGCAATACTCCTTAAAACTTCTTTAATAACAAACAATTTTAAAAGCAAATATTCACATATAAGTTGTTTGCTAAATGTCTAACAATGAACTTATATTGAATGATCACAAACATTAGTGAATTTAGTTTCTGTGTTTGATTCCCATGACCCTATGTTGCCCATTGTTAACATGCACAAAATATATTTGAGTTTTTCTTTCGAATGTCACCAATTTCATTTAAGTGCGATTATCCAAGGTGATGTGGTGTCAGTTTGGAGTGTGTCAATATTTTTATGGACACACTGTATATTTAAACGGGCGATCAACTACAAGGTGATTAGCATCCTAACTGATGCACTAAATCATGCTTCTGCAATAGCCTGGCTTGGTGACTCACTCTCAGCCATTATATTTACCAAAATTTGTGAATACAGCTGAAACAAATCAGAGCTTAAGAAATAAAAAAATACTACAGCCATTTGTTTATACAACTCAAATTCGACTCACTGGTGTAGCTTACAGATATACCATTTGACTAATTTCCTAAAATATTTTGCTTTGCTAAAACATAATAGTGATATTGAATAAAAATGAGTGATGTATTTAACTTTTTTGAAGTAGAGAGTATTAATAATACCAGCGCATTATATAACATGCAGCAATACATTTCCATGTAGTGGTAAGTCATACAATACAACAAATTTAAAGAAATCTCACATTTATGCTCGTGAGTAAAATTTATAGATCTACTGAAAAATCTGATGTGTTCCATTCACATGACTTTCTCTATCTGATCTACAAATTATTCTTACAAAAAATTATTCTTCTATCTACTTTATGCTAATTAAGATAAACTTTACCAGAAGTAGTCATATTACTGAGTTCCTTATAAGTAGAAGGCAAATAAGGGAATATAATATGCTAAAGTAATAGTGACATTTTTAAAAGCTATGTCATTAACTTTGAAATTTGATTCTCTATACATGTCCAGGAGTAAAACAAAAGAAAAATGACAACTCCCTGTTTTAGAAAAGTGTGAGTCTTTCAAAGGTCACTTACAATTTTATACTGAAATAAACATATTAATTCGGATAGGATAAAAGTAAAAGAAGTCACATAGTGGGCAAGCAATGGGGTTTAGTCTTCTTTTGTTTGTTTTCTTCATTCACCATTGCCATGGGTACAGTGTTGTTAAACAAAACATCAGTAGTTTTAAAATAAGAACTGAAGCTTTCCTGGTGACGTGTTAATTCAAAATCTTCTCGGGCTTCTAGCCAGGTAAAAACTTGGCTTGACACCAACGTTTCGAAGAAGTGCATCTTCCTCGTCTTCAGGGTGAACTGATGGTTTGAGCTTGCAAAGCTTGCAAAGTTTTTACCTGGCTAGAAGCCCGAGAAGATTTTGAATTAACACGTCGCCAGGAAAGCTTCAGTTCTTATTTTAAATTCCTTTACGGGAAAGAAATTTACCAGGCAATTAGGAAACATCAACTACGCGAAAAGAAAGGTAAATTACTCAGCTCCTTGGCGTTCTTATCCAGGTGCCGAGACAAAGAAATTACGCCCAAATTTGTGAGACTTCGTTACCCAGTGAAAAATGCCTCAACATCTAAAATACTTAGACACGCCAGCTTAGCCCTGGTAAGGAAACGAATCAAGCATACTCGTCATGAACTGTCTATCGCTGATCAGAAGTTACTGGAATCCTTTTGGATCCTTTCTAGCAAGCTTTCACCTCTAGATTGGGACAGAGTTGACCACTCCTCTTTTGCACAAGGCAATGCTACTCTACTACGTTGCACTAAGCGGCAAACTAAGAAATTTGCAAGTCTATCTAAGCAAAATGAACCTGTACCACCATTGGACACCGATCGTATCATCTACAACCTTACCGATATCCAGCTAGACGAACCTACCACCTCGGTTCTAGCTAAAGGGCTTAACTTCGCTCCCACGCCTAGGCAAATATCAGTGGCAGACACCATCAGTTCTATTGAAGCCGCCATTTGTCAACTTCCATCAGCAAGTGCAGAAGAAATACGCCGTGAGGTAGCAAGAGCTTACAAAAAGGCAACCCTACCTACTTCAAACATCAGCCGAGAAGAAAGTAAAGCCTTACATTCCCTTCGAAAAAACGACAACTTGGTTGTTTTACCAGCTGACAAAGGGAACGCCACGGTACTCCTCTCTTCCGTGCAATACCAAGAAAAGGTTCAACAACTGCTGGACGATCCTGCATACAAAACCATCAAAAAGGATCCTACCAACTCTGTAGAAAGACGCACCATCCAGCTAATTAAGAAATCCAGCCTTCCTCCCGATGTTCAGAAGACGGTCTCGCCATCTGCCTCCATACCTCCCAGATTATATGGTCTCCCGAAGATCCATAAGCCTGGGATACCTCTAAGGCCCATAGTGGACGCTATTGGCAGCCCTACCTATCGCCTAGCTCGTCATCTGGCACATCTGCTGAAACCTATAGTAGGTAAGTGTGTACACCATGTGAAGAACTCTATACAATTCGCTGAAGTTCTTGACAGCATCAAAGTGAAGCCATCGGACCTGTTAGTTAGTTTCGATGTGGTATCTCTCTTCATCAGAGTTCCCCTTGCGGAAACAATACAACTATTGTCAGAACACTTTCCACCTGGTATTACTGCACTGTTTAGTCACACACTTACTTCCACTTATTTTCTGTATGGCAACACTTACTACGAGCAGACAGACGGTGTTGCCATGGGCTCTCCTCTGTCACCAGCTATCGCCAACTTCTATATGGAGTTTCTGGAGCATGAAATACTTAACACAGCCCCATTAAAACCTACACATTTTTACAGATATGTAGATGATACATTTGTAATTTGGCCGCATGGACTGCACACTCTTCCAGATTTTCTTGCACACCTAAATAGCCTCAGATCACAAATACAGTTCACAATGGAAGTTGAGAAAAATGCTTCCCTCCCATTTCTGGACATTCTGGTTACCAGAAAAGCGGACGGAACTCTTGGTCATGCCGTCTACCGAAAACCTACACACACGGATCTTTATCTCAACGCAAACAGCTTCCACCATAAGTCACAATGAATGGGCATTCTCAACACATTGGCACATAGAGCAGTTTCTGTATCAGACCCAGATAATCTGCAAACGGAATTTCAACACCTAAAATTCACACTCCAACAAAATGGATATTCAGCCAAGGACATCATCATATCAGCGCTGAAAAGAGCCGGACGAAAAAGAAACCCCAGCAAGAACACTCAACAAAAAGACAAGCCAGCCGCCATAGCCTATATACCGTTTACCGGCAATTTTTCGGGAAAGATTAGTAGACTACTCTACAAATATAATGTCAAAACCATCCATAAGCCACCACCTAAAATCAAAAATTTGGTCAGGCTAGTTAAAGATAATTTAGCTCTCAGAGTACCTGGTGTCTACCACATTCCTTGCGAATGCAGCGCAGCGTACATTGGCCAAACAGGACGCACTATTGCCACCCGCGTTTCTGAACACCAAAGATCAATATGGCTTATGCAACCCGAAAAATCTGGACTGGCTGAACACTGTATAAAACAGAGCCACAGAGCTAACTTTACCAACACTAAGATAGTGGCAAAGTGTTCGAACTACTGGGAAAGGAGAGTAAAAGAAGCTTTAGCCATCTCATCTGAAACAAATAATCTAAATCGCGATTCTGGCCTACAATTAAGTTCAGCATGGACACCAATGTTAAAGAGCCTTAATACCTAATCCTCTACCTGCAGTCTTCCAAGACTTATTTTCTAGCAGGTGCGTGCTCAAACACAAAACATTAGCCGAATAACTGTTAGTTGCACACTTTACAAAACATTAATCCGACCTATAATTACTTACGCATCCCAAGTATGGGGGTATGCCGCCGAAAACCACATCAAAAACTTACAAAGATTCCAAAATAAAATTCTACGCTTAGTATCTAAGGTACCATACACAGCTCCAGCTGACATACTCCACGAAGAACTCAAAATACATACAATCGAACAATTCATTAAAAAGCTAACCTACGACGCATATCAAAAATTAAGTGCACATCACAACCCTTTAATAGAAACGCTAGGGAACTACGACACAAAAACAAACAAACACAACAGACCTTTATCACTTTTCGACAGAACTATAACACAAGACACCACTCCAGACGAAATACAACAGTGCCTTACAAACCTCCTTCCCTAAAAACCTCTCCCCTTCTAACACACAGCTATATATATGTTTATCCTTTCTCTCTTCCAATATGTTTCAGTACCAGCCCGTCGCAGAGCCCTAAAGCCCTCAGCTACAGCTGAGGCGGACCGGGGGAAGGGGCCTCCCATTGTGATCGACGCGGGCAGCGTACTTCGGGCAGCTGCAATATGGAGTCAATCACTTAGACGACCTTGGCAACTACATGGCAAACGAGATGACGAAGGCCTACGAGCCCGGTACTGCTACTAGCGACGAACGGCTGCGCAACCACTGACGGACGGAGAAATCTCCCGAAGCAACAGCGCAGAAGCGGAACTTATTCTAAACATATACTATAAGACTAAATTTAAGTGCATGTTAGATAACATTTTACTTAATATGACAAGCAGCCACACCCTGCTGAAATAGAACATAGCCATTAACGAATAAAACACCTACAGAGTAGAGCATGATTATCCACTGGTATTGTTCAGGTTTCATGGACAATCCCAGTAAGTAGCATTAACGCGCTCGCATGCAATGCATGCCAGCTAAGTAGCTCTCACTTACTAACCGGGGTGCTATGCGGGACCCGACTAATGCATGTTTGCACGAAAGTACTCTATATATAACGATTAACACGTGGAGGGGTTTTTTAGTGGATATACCGCACTCTGCGGGGAGCTCCACATATCCCCCAAGCCATTGCACTAAGGCTTGGGGTCGAATGCAGGAATGCATTTTTCCCCTCCACGGTAAAAAAAAAAAAAAAAAAATGTTAGTTGCCTTTTCCCCCATCATCAATAAAAAAAAATGCTATAAATAGTTTTCTACGAAGTCCGTGCCCATGTCTCAGTCATCTTAAATACCAGAGCCTCCGCCGCCGTGCCGGCTCCCAAGCGGGAACCGACCCGGCCCAAGCCGCCGACTGCTCCAGCCGCCGTGCCGGAACCCAACCGGGAACCGGCCCGGCCCCAACCGCCGACCGCCTCCACCGCCGTACCGGCACCCACCCGGGAATCGGTGCGGCCTTCTTCGCACCATGATGGCCACGTTACAGTGGTCGTCATAGGGGTCCCGAGGGACCTACCATCCCGCTTCGTGCTGGATGCCGCACGCCGCCTTTGGCCCTCTACAGTGAAGGCCAACCGGATCACCTCACCTCGGGGACCCACATCGCTGGTCCGCCTCCACCTGGGGTCCGCGCCTGAAGCAGAAGCTGCCTCGACATCACGCCTGCCCTTGTTAGGGCAACAGCTACGTGTCGAGGCTAGCAGAAGTGAACGTCCGGTCCCCTGCCGACGCTGCTGCACCTACGGACATCGTTCGGAGGATTGCCACGCCGCACCGAAGTGCCACTACTGTGGGGCAAGCTCGCTCACAGCCGCTTGCTCCAATCATGATCTACGCCGTCGACGCCGCTACTGCGCTACCTGCTCCGGGAACTCCCACTACACAGGGCAAGCCACGTGCCCCCTGTATCCCCGGAGTAGGCCTACACCTCCACAAAACACACAGAAGCACCACCAACCATCACCACCACCAGACTCGACACCGAACACTTCACCGACGGACACGTTTCTGAAGGACGCCGCAGAATCCATAAAACAGAATATCGCCACCATCCAGGCGGCTACACACCAACTCGGCCTCCGTCTCGAGGAACTTCAGAGGGAAACCAAAGAACGACTCGCAGCATTGGAGGCCAAGCACCAGGACTCAGATCGAGTCGCAGGTGAAAACGGCGCGGTGCTTGCGTCCATCCAGCGCCAGCTGGACCGCACAGAGAGCCACCTCGTCCATCCACCTTCCGAGGACAGCGACGACCAGTGCCCGCGGCTGGGGTCTCTTGAGGCTTCGGTCGTGGGTGTCCGAGAGCTGCAGCACCAACTTCACCAATCCATATCCAAGCAGCTACACGACCTTCAGACAGGACTCACCAAGGACATTCTCTCATACATCGCTACCGGTCCAGCCCCCAGGGGAAGGAAGAACCGGTAGTGCCATCATCATCACCACAGGGAGAGAGTGGCAGCTCTCCCTACACTTCCAATCCCATGTTTCACCAATAACTCCCAACCACCCACAATTTCCTCAACTCCTCACCTATAATTCGCTACGGGGGCCGGCTGGGCCTCGGTCAAGCCGGTCTACTAGCACAACCCTCACCCCTGGCGGCCGCACAGCGGGCCAGTTCACCTTTACCTTTTACTGCGCGGGTGCAACAGCGGTACCGCAGTATCCTTACCTTCCAATACCGGTGGAGGGGTTTTTTAGTCGGTAGGCCCATCCTGGGAGACCCCGACACTCCGGGCATGCCAGCCCGGGTTAGTCCTTAAGGTGGATTTTTCCCCTCCACTTGAAAAAGAAAAAGAAAAAAAAACCATTAGGGGCGTCCCGCGAGACCTATCCACTAGGCTCATCACCGCCGCAGCACGCCAGAGATGGCCTTCAGTAATGAGGGCCACAAGGATTATGTCCGCCAGAGGGATATCCCCTCTAGTTCGGATTGTATTCGCCGTGGCCGGGGATCTCAATGCTGCCTTGCGCGAGGGCCTGCCCATGTTTGGGCGGCGCCTAAGCATCGAGGCTAGCCGAGAACCCCGACCGACACCATGCTGCCGCTGCTGCGCATTCGGCCACACCGCCGACACCTGCGCCGAGCCCCCACGGTGCCACTACTGTGGGGCGCCGAGTTTGACAGCCGAATGCGCAGCCCACGACCTCAGATCTCGACGCCGGTACTGCGCCACCTGTGATGGCCCTGGTCATTTCACAGGACAGGCGCAGTGCCCCTATTACCCACGCAGCCGCCGCCACCTGACACCAGCCTCTGCCGCCACACCCATAGACAAAAAGGCGAGGACCTCAACAACCACCACCTCGACGCAGACGGAAGACTCCATCACCCATCACCTGCCTGCCGCCACTAACACTCCACAGGCAGCAGCGCCATCCGACAGCGCCGTTAAAGACGCCGTGCAGGACCTGCACTCAGAGGTCCTGCTCATTAGCGGCCGATTGAACACGCTGGAAGAAGCCCTGACTACCATGACTGCAGCCATCTCAGACACCCACACCACTTCTACAGCCAACCGTCAAGACACCGATGCCATAGCCCAGAAAAAGGTCACGTCTGAGTTCCTCTTGGAGCTGGACGTCCTCTACACCCTGCTACAGGAAATCCACGACGTCAACGCCAGGATCTTGGGGGCCAACCAGGACCTCTATGTTCAAACTGCAAAATTACCAATACGCCTTACACTTCTGGAAGACCTGCTCAAAGGAAACCGAAACGACATCAAAAAGTGCTATACTGCAGTTCTTGACAGCCAAGAACTGACAGTCAACAATATAGCCGAGCAAATTACAAGCAGCCACCACAAGATTCTTCAGGACCTTACCACCAAAACCTCATGCCCTCTCACA
Organism: Hymenopus coronatus; assembly: GCA_030762935.1. Taxonomy (NCBI): domain Eukaryota; kingdom Metazoa; phylum Arthropoda; class Insecta; order Mantodea; family Hymenopodidae; genus Hymenopus; species Hymenopus coronatus. The sequence continues at coordinate 14,659,580 of CM060898.1, read as the reverse complement.
CACACCCGCAACACCAGACATCAGTACTAAAGCACACCCAAGACTCCCTAGCGCTGTACTCAGGGCCCTCGGGTCATGTTTACAGACTAGATAAGCCATTCCTTGTTGCAGCCCCATGTGCTGCAGCAACATCAACTACACCACTAATCACGGAGGTGCTATCGCGGAACTCCATCATTCCACATTCACTCTTCCTTTCCTATCTCACCTGACTTTCCCTTGCACTATTCCCTTCTAATCTTCACCCAATGGCGAGATAAGCCATTCTTTCAACCTTCCAACTCTCTCTCTGTCTCCCATTTCCAAAAAAAAAAAAAAAAAAAAAAAAATACAAAAAAAAAAACAACATAATATAGTGGCAGATTAGAGAGTGATTAGATGTTTCTGGTTTGTGACCATGCTAGCCAGATTGCCCTGTAGCTTCGGAACCGGGGTGCTCAGCGGAACCCGAATACTAACAGCATTACACTAACAAGCACCCCTTGCTCTTGAATGTTTCGCATGTTCTAGCCTAACAGCATGTGCATGGGGAGACGATGTAGCCTCCGAGGATGATCGTCACCGGGGGCGGCGGGTGTGGGGCCGCCCCTAAAAAAAAAAAAAAAAAAAAAAAAAAAAAAAAAAAAAACATAATATATATAGTGTGGGTGGGTTCACAGCGCCGAGATGACGAAGAAAGGTCGCCGTAAGAAGAAGAGCACCGCCGCAACCTCACTGTCATCCACACCTGAACTGGGTGAGTCGCCGCCGCCATCACCGAGGAATGGCAGCGCTTTTTGGACGGTTTCCCCGGCTTTAGCTCCCGCTCTTGCCGGGCAACCGCCAAAGCAAACGCCGGTCGCCGCTGCATTAAGCACCCGGCAACTGCTGCCACAGTTGCCGGCCTCAGCGCCGCCTTCACTACCGATCACCGCCGCATTCACAGAACCCAAAAGGACTCCGACGCCGACGCTGCCTTCGGCAGCAATTTCAGCTCCTGCACCAACTGCATCATCACTGACATCGCAGCACACACAAACTCTGGCAACTAGTGGAAGTGAGGGACTACTGCCAACCACCGCCGCTCTGACCGAGCCTTATACAACTCAGCCGCCGCAGCCCAACCAAGCTGTAATTCCTGTGAGGCACAGCGCGGTGATCCGGGGAGTTCCGCTGGACCTCCCCCACCGCTCCATCACCGCAGCAGCTCGCCACCAGTGGCCCTCAGTGATACGGGCCTCCCGCATCACTAACTCGAGGGGTCCAACACCATTGGTGCGCCTCGAAATGGCCGACGCAGTAGACTACACTGCAGCCTTGACAGACGGTCTGCTCATCTGTGGGCGCCGCCACACAGTTGAGGCTAGCAGAGGTAGTCGCCAGCTCCCATGTCGCCGCTGCTGTGCAATCGGCCACACCGCCGATGCTTGCAGTGCTGTACTGCGCGACGTGTGATGGCTTCGGCCATTTCACGGGCCAAGCGCAGTGCCCACTCCATCCAAGTAGACGCCTACCACCACACCCATGCTCAGTCAACGCCGCATCACCTCCAGCAGCCACTACAAGTTCACCTGCCATCACCAAAACTTCACCGCAACCAGCAACAGCAGCGCCATCAGACAGCTCCATGAAGGATGCCGTGCAGGACCTTCATTCCGAGGTCCTGCACATCAGCGCCCGATTGGCGCTACTAGAGGAGGCGCTGACTGCCATCACCGAGACACAATCTACAACACCACGCAGACTACACGACATAGAGGCCGGAATCCAGGAGCTACAACAAATGACCAACGCAACAGCAAATACACTACGGACCTTCACCACTAACTACACATCACAACTCTACGCACCAGCTACTCAGAAATCCCTGGACGAAGGCCTCTCTAGACTGACCACCACACTTAACACCAAACTTCTGACCTGCACACCAGACAACAAACACAGCACACAGACCCACAAACAGACTACAGACATCAAACATCCAGACTGCACTGACTTTTTCCCCCTTCATTACTCCAACACTCACAGAACTTCTCACACCACTTGAACACAGGACTCCACCACAAAACGACGACTTGGACCAACCAGACAATTTCCCTCCCTTAACCCACACATACAAAGACAAGCCATTAAGATCAAAAAAAAAAATAGTAACAAATAAAGATAACACCCACAACTCCCATCAGACCTTCCTTAACTCCCCGGGTGGCAGCCAGGGCCTCGGTCATGACTGTCACCCGGAACAACCGATACCTTCTGCTGAGCCGCCAATTCGGCCAGCAGCAACCGCCGCACTAACGAGGGTGCTCAGCGGAACCTCCCTATCCCGACTTATCTCCTTCGAACCCGATACTTCCTTCCAAATCCCGCACTTCACCTAATGGCGAGATAAGCCATTCTTTCTACCTTCCAACTCTCTCTCTGTCTCCCCTTTCAAAATAAAAGAAAAAAAAAAAAGCCATAATATAAAAACGCGGTGGCGGGACGGCCGTAATAATAAAACATAGCATTGCCCATGATGTTGCTCCACAGCCGCAATTTTCAACTCTAGAAGCTACTAGTATTTACATCACCATTGACAACAACAAGGTTCTAATCACGGCGGCATATGCCCCCCCAGGCGTACTAAACATAGCGGACATTAACTCAATCTCGCAGGTAAACAACAGGGTGCTAATAGCCGGAGATCTCAACGCAAAACACCTCATTTGGGACTGCAATGAGACTAACCCTGAAGGCACGGCCCTCCTAAACCTTGAAAATAATTCTGATATAATAATTCACACTCCTACGGAACATACGTATATCCCGTTCAGCCGAAACCAAAGGCCTGATATTCTAGATATTGCAGTGACGCGTAATCTCACTCGTAGGATCAACCTACAAGTTAAGAACGAACTCTCTTCCGATCACTTACCGGTGATCATAACATTAGAGGGCACTGCAGCCCCCAATCCACCAGTCGAGCGTCTAAACTACAATAAAGCAGACTGGGATAGGTTTGCAAACACTATCAACAAGCACCTACATACTACACAGCTAAATACAGCAGAAAACATGAATGAGGCGGTAACTCAACTAGAAAATGCAATAAAAACTGCAACCAAAGAAGCTGTACCAATAAACAAACCTAAGCAATACCAATCACAACTACCACCTGACATCCAAATGCTAGCAGCGGAAAGAAACCGAGCTAGACGGCGATGGCAGAAAACACGTCATATTGTAGACCAGGAATACGTTAGACACTTAAATATCCTTGTCAGAGAGAGAACAACAAACCATCTCTCTCAACAATGGCAGAATACACTTGAGAACCTCGACTACGAACGAGACTCGGTGTGGAGAATTGCACGCTGTCTAACACGCGATAAAACACAAATACCACCATTACACCACAATCAAACAATAGCATCTACAGACCAACAAAAAGCAGATATGCTCGCAGACACACTGCAAGAAATCTGCACGCCTAATCCTACTCCCTGCTGCCCTCAATTTACGAAGGCAACGGAAGAGGAAACGGAAATTTTCAAAGAACAGGCAACCCACAACTTAGTGAGAAAAACCTGCCCGAGTGAAATAAACTGGCTAATCAGGCACCTCCCAAAGAGAAAAGCCCCTGGGCCAGATAACATCCCAACAGTGGCCCTAATGCATTTGCCCGAAAGGGCAATTAAGCTACTGGCTGACATATTCAACTACGTGCTCATTAGTGGACATTACCCTAAAAGGTGGAAACTAGCCACCGTGGTCCACTTCCCCAAAAAGGGGAAAAACTTGTCCAAACCGCACAACTACAGACCAATTAGTCTGCTAAGCACACTTGGAAAACTTCTCGAAAAAGTAATTCTCAAACGTCTCAACTCTCAACTAAACAAACAAAACATACTAATTCCAGAACAATTTGGATTCCGAGCCAAACACTCAACAACTCTTCAACTAATCAGGGCAACCGAATCTATAACGCACGGTTTCAACATCAACAAATCGACAGGTGCTTTATTATTAGATGTCGAACGAGCCTTCGACAGAGTATGGCATGCTGGCCTACTAAAGAAGCTCAAAACAATAAATATACACGACTCACTCATTAAACTCATAGCAAACTACCTAGGTGATCGAAAATTTCAATCCAGAGTAAACAATCACCTGTCATCCGAACGCCCAATCAAAGCCGGAGTGCCACAAGGCAGCATACTCGGGCCAACACTATTTAATATCTATATAAATGACATCCCAAAAACCGAAAATACAGAACTATACATTTATGCGGACGACACCGCCACCGCCACCGCCACCCAATCAGGAAAAACGAAATTCATTCACAGCAGACTCCAGAGGTCCCTTAATAACCTAGAGGACTGGCTTACCAAATGGCGAATCAAAGTAAATGCACCAAAAACTCAAGCAATCATATTCACAAAGCGTATCAATCACAGATTTTCCAGACACCGCCTGCCTCCACTTACCATATTTGGTGAAGATATTGGATGGACAGATACGGTAACTTGGCTTGGACTTAAAATGGATCAAGGTCTAACATGGAAAAAGCATATTACTCAGACTCGTGGAAAAGCCAATGCCCAATTGGGCAGGCTATACCCACTCATCAACATGGGCTCACAGCTAAGCCTTAACATGGGACTCACACTTTACAAAACATTAATCCGACCTATAATTACTTACGCATCCCAAGTATGGGGGTATGCCGCCGAAAACCACATCAAAAACTTACAAAGATTCCAAAATAAAATTCTACGCTTATTATCTAAGGTACCATACACAGCTCCAGCTGACATACTCCACGAAGAACTCAAACTACATACAATCGAACAATTCATTAAAAAGCTAACCTACGACACGTATCAAAAATTAAGTGCACATCACAACCCTTTAATAGAAACGCTAGGGAACTACGACACACAAACAAACAAACAAACAAACACAACAGACCTTTATCACTTTTCGACAGAACTATAACACAAGACACCACTCCAGACGAAATACAACAATACCTTACAAACCTCCTTCCCTAAAAACCTCTCCCCTTCTAACACACAACTATATATATATATGTTTATTCTTTCTCTCTTCACATATGTTTCAGTACCAGCCCGTCGCAGAGCCCTAAAGCCCTCAGCTACAGCTGAGGACCGGGGGAAGGGGCCTCCCATTGTGATCGACGCGGGCAGCGTACTTCGGGCAGCTGCAATATGGAGTCAATCACTTAGACGACCTTGGCAACTACATGGCAAACGAGATGACGAAGGCCTATGAGCCCGGTACTGCTACTAGAGACGAGCGGCTGCGCAACCACTGACGGACGGAGAAATCTCCCGAAGCAACAGCGCAGAAGCGCAACTCATTCTAAACATATACTATAAGAATAAATTTAAGTGCATGTCAAATAACATTTTACCTAATATGACAAGCAGGCACACCCTGCAGAAATAGAACATAATCATTAAGGAATAAAACACTTACAAAGTAGCGCATGATTATCCACTGGTATTGTTCAGGTTTCATGGACAATCCCAGTAAGTAGCATTAACGCGCTCGCATGCAATGCATGCCAGCTAAGTAGCTCTCACTTACTAACCGGGGTGCTATGCGGGACCCGACTAATGCATGTTTGCACGAAAGTACTCTATATATAACGATTAACACGTGGAGGGGTTTTTTAGTGGATATACCGCACTCTGCGGGGAGCTCCACATATCCCCCAAGCCATTGCACTAAGGCTTGGGGTCGAATGCAGGAATGCATTTTTCCCCTCCACGGTAAAAAAAAAAAAAAAAAAAAAAAACCATAATACCTCCAGGCGATATCGACGTGGAGGATGTAGATAAAATTATGCGCCTCGACCATACGGTGATTGCAGCTGGTGACTTAAACGCCAAGCATCACCTTTGGAATTGTAGAATGCCATATGACACCAAAACAACGGTAATAAACGATCTCACATCAGATCACTTGCCGGTACTAATGGAGATCGCAGCGCCTCTAATGTTCAAACCAGAGCCAGCCAGACGCAATTATAATCAAGCAAACTGGCCGGCGTTTGAGGCGCTAATAGAAACCGAACTTGGACAAATGGAAATCAATGTCAACTCCCACGAAACACAAGACCAAGCGGTAGAAACAATAACGAAAGTCATTCACCACGCCACAGAAAGACATGTACCGCTAACACGCCCAAACAGCTACACGACGACACCATTTCCTCTGGCAGTAAGACGGGCGATACAAGACCGCAACCGCGCCAGACGTCAGTGGCAGCGCACGCGTAACATCATCCACAAAAAACGAATACGAAAACCTTAGAATTGCTGCCAACATTCTTATGACAGAACACATAAGAGAACAATGGAACGCCACGCTAGACACACTAGATCCACAAAACCGGGCAGTGTGGCGAATTGCGAAATGCCTAACGCGCACTCGCTTCAACATCCCGCCCCTACATTCGGGAGGCCAAATAGCGGAAACCGACGAACAAAAGGCTGAGGCTTTCGCGGATGCATTAGAAGAAACATTCAAACCGAATGCTGACCCGTGCGACAGAAATTTTGCAGCAGCAACGGAAGACCAAATTGCTAGCATTGGAAACATTGCAACTCACAATAAAATGAGAAAAACAAATGCTGGCGAAATTAAATGGCTAATCATGCATATACCCAATAGAAATGCTCCGGGCCCGGATAAGATTCCCAATCTAGTGCTTAAACATCTTCCACCAAGCGCTTTAAAACTACTAGCGGACATATTTAATCATGCCCTCCAGAATGGAAAATTCCCAACTCGTTGGAAGGAAGCTCAAATATTGATGTTCCCCAAACAACAAAAAGACCCCTCAATTCCAACAAATCATAGGCCAATTAGCCTCCTTAACACACTGAGCAAACTCCTAGAAAAAGTTGTTTTGAAACGCCTAAACTCATTTTTCGCTAAGAATAACATTTTAACTAGTGAACAGTTCGGTTTTCGAGCTAATCATTCTACAACGCTGCAACTACTCAGAATAACAGAGAAAATAACTGCAGGTTTTAATAACAAGCGATCCACAGGCGTGGTCCTATTGGACATTGAACGCGCCTTCGACAAAGTTTGGCATGCAGGCCTACTAAGAAAATTAATCTCCATAGGCGTGCAAGACTCAATGATATCCCTAGTCAAAGACTACCTCAGCGGAAGGAGCTTTCGCATCTCCGTAGGTGAAGCTAAATCTACTGCTCGCCCAATCAGCGCTGGAGTACCCCAAGGAAGTTTACTGGGACCCACGCTGTTTAACATCTACATCAACGACCTTCCCCAATTAGTCAGAGTAGATAAATACATATACGCTGATGACACGGCCTTAGCTACACAATCAACCCAGCCGCGCATTATACATCTAAGGCTACAGAACGCTCTTAATGCCATGGAACCGTGGTTCACCAAATGGCGGGTTAAACTAAATTCAAGAAAATGCCAAGCCATCATTTTTAGCAGAAGAAATCTGCACAGACACAGGAGGCGAACTCTCCCATCCCTCACCTATAGACAGGGACCAATCGGGTGGGAAACTAATGTTACATACTTAGGTGTTAAGATGGATGAATACCTCAGTTGGAAACACCACATAAACACAGTTAGAGCAAAGGCCAATGGCCAACTTAACAGACTCTACCCGCTCATAAATCTTAACAGCAGCCTTAAACTTCAGATGGGACTTACGTTATATAAGACGCTGATCCGTCCCATATTAACTTACGCTGCCCCCGTATGGGGATATGCGGCACAAACGCACATGAAGCGCCTCCAAACGATGCAAAACAGAATACTGCGAATAATTGCCAAACTACCCGAAGAAGCTCCCGCGTTTGAAATGCACGAAGAGCTGAAAATGCTGATAATTGAGCAATTTATCAAGCACCTAAGCTACAACCTGTATGCGAAAAAGAACAAAAACTACAACGATCACATTAGAATGCTAGGAGAATACGATACGGCACACGACAAGCACCTCCGCCCTCTGTCACTATTTGATCGCACTATTGGCATTGGCGAACCAGAAATTAACATAGAAGAGTATCTAAACACCTTAATGCACTAGCCATGATGCAGGTCGCGTGAACTCACACACACATACCAAAATTACGCTGCCCTCAAGTCCTTGTGTTACACAACCAAGGCGGCCCCGGGGGTTGAGGGTCCCCCTGCAAGTGGCACAGGCTCGCTCCTGCACTAAGGCAGACAGCCCGCCATGTGTGCACTTTATACAACCTTGCTACACACTGGTTAACGAGATACAATTGACAGAGCCGACAGGCGGTAATAATTTCACTGTATATACAAATAAGATACTAGCAGTAAGCACATATATATGCATATATATGTATATATAATCAAGATGAAGCCGATAGGCGGAAATACACTTCAACTATTTAGAGATAAGCACGCATAAAAAAAAATAATTAACCATAGAAATTAAGGCACATGGATGAAGCCCTCGGCGGATCATTCTATACAAGTAAATACTAGAAAATAAGTACACCAAGACTCCAACTGTTAAGATAAGTCATGACTCAAGAATACATGTAAGCAAAAAACACTTGTTAAAGCCACTAGGCGAACTTATACACCTTCTTTTAGGTAACCCATTCCTGACGAGGCCAGAAGGCTGATATGTATACAACATAAAGTACACCTCCAATTACAACCTATGTCACCTCCAACTCCCCCCCCCAGGGAGCACTCAGAGCGCAAGTCATGTGTGTCCCCTGGCACTTCAGTCTTCACTCGCTGTTACTGCCACTGGCACGCAGCTTCCATTTTCTCCAGAAATGCACAGGTGGTTAATGCGGTACTGCACAAGCGAGGCATGGGCCTCCTACTTCCGGTGGGGGTTTTTCATGGGTAGTGCCGCACTGGTTCGAGTCCAGGGCGGGGAGTCTCACACTCCCAGGCTTGCCTGGGGCTAGGGCGTCAGTAGCCTTTTCCTCCACCACTAACAAAAAAAAAAAAAAGCCATATCACGCGAACCAATCAGATGTTAGCTTCATCCCAGCTCGTATAAATCCGCAAGCTCAAACCATCAGTTCACCCTGAAGACGAGGAAGATGCACTTCTTCGAAACGTTGGTGTCAAGCCAAGTTTTTACCTGGCTAGAAGCCCGAGAAGATTTTGAATCAGTAGTTTTATTCATACTGCTATAAATGCATACATACATTGAGTTCCCGCAAATATAAGTAAACACCGTAGTTATTATATTATACACCAGGTTCACTATCTACCTAATTTTTAACTGCCTTTTATTTAAATACACCAATTTTCCTGATAGGCGTCCTTCCAATTTATGAATTTAGGATTTTAAAATTCCTCTTTGGTCTTAATAATTCACCCAACTTTCTAATCTCATTTGTATTCTTAGATTTCCTAATTCTCATTTTAATTATTTCTATCAGTAGCCATGATCACCAAGCTGGTACCTGTTGTTTCCTCCATCATTTTGTATCTTCACAATCTAAAATAAAATGTAAGTTATTGTCCATTCCCCAACATAATAGGTACCTCTGTGGGTCCATTTACCCTTTCATTCCCCTTAATTTCATTGTTCCAGTTCTCTACCCTTTCCTCTCCAATTTATTACACACTTCAATATATTTTTCCCTCTCCCAATCTTTTTAATTTGCCTGTATAATACCAAGGATCTCTTATCCCTAATACTGCTAAAAATATCTTGTATATTGATATCCTCTCATCTCCATCTGATCTCTTTCCAAAACCCTAACTCTAGATATTCTCTCTCACTCCATAAATTCAGGGCCATGCGGTGGCCAAGAGGTTACTTGCCTCTCACCAAGATGGCCTAGGTTCGATCCCAAGTGACTGCTTGTGAGATTCGTGTTGGACAAAGCGGCGCAGAGGTGTGTTTTCTGTGGGTTCTCCAGTTTCCTCTGCCATCGCACTCCACTGGTGCTCCATCTTCATCCCATGTATCTCCAGTGTCATTGCCTGTGGTGCCACAAGTTGTAAAAGCAGGCATTAAACACTTCATAAGTTCCCCATGCCTATTCCCTCTATAATCTTTTGTAATGATAAAGACCAATTGGTCTGGCATTAATTCTTTCTCTTGCATAATCATACATTGTTTATTAAATTTTGATCTTCCAATTATCTAACCCCATGCCATAAATATCAATCTTTCAATTATTATACCTTTACTTGCTGTTCTACCTAGTTCCCTTTGGTGCAGTGACTGGTAAACCCTAAGTAACCAACAGAAGCTTCTATGTATTTAGTCCACTCCTTGCCACCCTTCATCATAACCTCAAACCTCTGTACCAAATAACCTTTAGCTTCCACTATTGTCTTATAAACTTTCATATGCTATAAAAATTTGTAAATCACAAATCATGGCTCTATCACTAAATTATAGAATACAGCTGATTCAATGCTATAATGAAGGCAAGAGGCTGAAAAAATGTAGAACTCTTTAACAATTTAAGAGCATGGCCATGTTCCATTCATAATTAAGGGGATTTAATTAGGAAGTTTGAGGAAACTGGTGTTCTATTGCAGGTAAGAAATCTAGGTTATCAATGATGTCAATGTTGCTGAGGTGCTTCATGCGAATAATGAAGTAGAAATAATTATTATGGAATTAATAGTGTTGCACAGGTATTGATGCAACTTCAGATGAGTAACACCACAGTTTAGAGAATTCTAAGAAAGCATCTCGGCCTGTATCCATATAACTTAATGGAAATGGAGTTTTATTTATGGATGCTCTTTAACTGCTGTTATAAATCTATGACACAGGAGCATTGGCTTTACTTCCCTTTAGAAGGAAGCCATACTATGCCCAAAAAAATCTAGTCTTCTGCTGAGTTTTAAACTGCAACCTTGGGCATCTGAGGTAACCATTACACCACGGAGGGCAACATCCATATAAACTGAAACCAACATTTGCACTTAAAGGGAGTAACAAGCAGGACAGATTTTCTTTTATTTTCTTTATTTGTGCTAGCAGAGCTTCAAATTAATGATTGGTTGGACATTTTTTGGACGGACGAAGCACACTTCTCTCGAGGAGTTAACATACAGAATTGTCGAAAATGACCCTAAAATTTTAATACAAGGTCTTCATGATTTAAAAGTTACGTATGGTGTTTCTTCAATTCACAAGTCGTCATTGATCCTTATTTCTCCAAAGAAGACAACTATGGAATAAGATAACTATTACTATAAATGGTGGGTGCTACTATGGCATGCTTCAAAACCTTTGTTATCCCTAAACTGAAAAATCACAATTAGAAAACATTTTCTTCAGGCAAGATGGTGCTCCATCCCATGTCTATAGCTCTGCAAAACAACAAATTACTCAGAACTTTGGTGATCATGTCATCAGTAGACACTTTCCAACAAAGTGGCTGCCATGATCTCTCAGATTTTTAGTTGCAAAATGAAATGGAGTTTTATTTATGGACGCTCTGTAACGGCTGTGGTTCTCAGCATTCCATTATATACGGGCATGAAAGACCACTTAATTTTGCTCAGAGGCCTCTTTATCATCAGGCTTGAGGTTCTTTTATGTTCCATAAATCTACAAGACAGGACTAGCAGTTTTACTTCCTTTCCAAAGGAAGCCATACTAAGGATTTTTAGGCCTGAAAAAGTCCATCATCTTCTTGCCACAACCTTGGGTATATGAACCACTACACCATGGAGTTAACATACAGAATTGCTGAACTTGGCTAGAAAATGACTCTCAAATTTTAATTCAAGAAAGTGTTCACGATTTAAAAGCTACTGTATGGTGTTGCTTCACTTCACAATTCATCATTGGGCCGCACTGTGGTCAAGTGATTAGACCATTCACCTCTCACTAAGGTGGCCTGGGTTCGATCCCAAGTAGGATTTATGATGGACAAAGCGATGCAGGGGTGGGTTTTCTCCGGGTTCTCTAGTTTCACCCACCATTACACTCCACCGGTGCTCCATGTATCATCAGTGTCATCGCCTGAGGTAAGTAGTAAAAGTGGGCGTTCAACACTTTAAAAATAAGAAATCATCACCAGCTCTTATTTTTTCGAAGAAGACAACTATGGAATAAGATGTCTGTTACTATAAATGATGAGTGGCATGCTAAAAATGTTGTCATCCCTAGACTGAGGAATCACAAATGAAAACATCATCTAAGATGGTAATCCCTCCGAGAGGCACCATGATTTTAAGATCTCAATCTGCCTGGCTTTTAGTTGTAGGGTTGCCTTATAGAACAAGTTTTCTTGACATATTCAACAACCTGATAGCAACTCAAAGATGCCATCTTGCAAGATATTGACGTCATCTGCAAAAAGCTGTGTGTGGAGTTGCAGAAAGAATGGTGTTTGTTGAACAAGAGAATGGAGAACATCACCCTAATGTTTTATAAAGTTCCGTAACTTGTATGTGACTTCTTTTGTGTAGGAAGTTTTTTGTCTATCTCTTATAGTTTATCAATTATTTGAAGGTATTCGGCATGAAGAGCACTTCAGAGGCTATTCCCAAAAATTCAAGATATACATTCTGTCATGAAAATATCTTTAATATATGGTATTTAATCAAAATCGTTAAGTGCAACAACTTTTCAAAAATATTTCCATGTAAAGGATAGTTTGGTGTAGGATGATATTCTTCCAAATCTTTGTTTTGCATCCTTGGAAGATGCTGATCTTAAATATCAAGTTTGGTATTTAACCAGTTTTTGAGTCATGCTCTCCACAGACACATGACCTGTTTAAGTTGCTTTTGTTTGGATTCAGGAAACCTCAATATATGTATTTCCATGAAGCTTGGTACTTGGGTGCAATGCACTATTATAGGTAAAAAAAAAGCTTGCTATTCATCTTATTAATGATGAACATTTTCCAAAATTATTTTGATACATATTTTGTTGCAGCTACATAGAATTACACAGGGTTCTACATGGAGAATCAATTGTTTCAAAATGTGTCTATGTTGAATTTGAAAGTCTTTGGATGGTCTGGCCTGCTAAGAAACAAAAGATTGATATATTTCAAAGTTATGTGATTTGAAATACTGAACAATTCTGGCAAAATTGACAAACATCTCAAATAGCTAAAACTACAAAAGAAGTGATAACACAAATTGTCCATTTGAAGGAAACAAAAAAAAATTACGCTTTTTACTGAAACATGCTTCCTAGTAAGTATATCGCCGAGCAAATAAAAAAAAAAAAATAATGAAAAAATTATTGATATAATGAGTTGCTTGACATGCAGGGCTTTCTGGAGAATCTTTGTGTCACTAGTTCCACTTTTCATTTTTACCTTCTTTACTACATGCATAGTAGGTAGTGGTGTTGCATTCCACCAGAAATACATTTTTTGAGATTCCTTAATAAAATGCATATTTATAAAAATGTTTAGGGGTGTGATCAGCATAATTAGAAAACGAAAAGTTGGATAGTACTAAAATCCAAACTTAGTATTTCAGTTAAATACTTTCAAAAGATGTAAGGAAGATTTTCAAGAAAACCTTCAATTCCAAAGTACCGGTTATTGCAATATTTAAAAATAAAATTTTATTTTCTAATGGATGTATACCATATATTGAAGTTACATGTCAAAATGTATATTTTGAATTTTCCGAGAACAGCCTGCAAAGTCCTCTAAAGTCACTATGAGAGGAATTTTATTAATGAACAAATAGTGTATTTTTAAGTAGTAGATGAAAACGCTAACCTGTAGATCTCTGTAGAGGTCCCCTGAGTCTGAAAAAGGTCTTTTTAGAAAAAGCTCTGCATGCGTGTGTGTGTGTCTCTGTGGACAATATGGCTCAAAATGAAAAGACTGTTAAAAACCAAACTTGGTATTTATATTTAGTATCTTCCAAGGATGCGAGACAAAGATTTTCAAAAAATCCTCCCACCACAAAGTACCCTTTACATTGAAAATTTTGTTTTTCTCAAAAGTGGCTCTAATGATTTTGATTACAATATCATATATTAAAGATATTTACATCGCAAATTATCTCTATGTTTTGAATTTTCTGGGAATATCCTGTGACCTCTTTTCTGATTGAGTTTTGCACAATTTTGCATAATGGTTAAACCATAAGATATAGACAAAAACTTAATGCACAGAAAATGTAGGTCTTGTCAAAACACACAATTTATGTCATATACATTTTTTTCTGTGGAGTTGACCACTTTCAAATATTCCTTGTTATTGGTTTCAGTTTAAATATTTTAAAGCTTTTCACAAATTTGTCAGCTTCTGGTTATGCAAAGAAACAGACTTCAACCACATAGCAACCAGCTTTTAAACGATTTGACTACCACTTTAGCCTTGTGTAACCCTTATTTTTCTTTTACTTATGAGGAAGCAAGTCATAAGATTGCTTCTGCTAATATTTATCTCGATTAGCATGAAGTAGAGAGAAGCATAAGCATTTCAACAATAGTTTGTTACAGAAATGTAGAGAAAGTGAATGGAACACATCCAATGTTTTAAAATGTACACATTAGAACAGAGAGAGTGAAGAGAAAGAAGTTGAGCCTAACCTCAGTTCAGCTGACATAAAAAATGGTTGCTCTGAAAATTTTCTCCTGTTTTGCAATTGTTGATGAAATTGTTTCCCCAAAAATGTCTCAACTTTTATTCAAATATGTTAATGGTATTTACATGGCAAAACGTATATGTTGAATTTTTTGAGAATAGCCTCTGAAGACCAGTACATTCAGAAGGAATTTTGTAAAATTTTGTATGTACAACTGGCACGCTAAGTGATAGAAAAAATATATTATTGTAGATATCTTTAAAACACACACGGACAAATTCACATTTTCTTGATTTTATTTACATAGTGTTTTATAGATATTTCAGGTGAATGTCATTAATAGCTGTATTGTCGATTCCTTTGTATACTCCATTTCCTTGCTATAAACAAGGAATGAGCATAGACCAGTTATGTACATGTCAGGTGAAGTTGCTCAGGTATATGCAAAGTTTGCTGAAGCATACTCCTGTATAATTGAATGCAAAGAAACAAAAATATGGAATAAAAATTGGGAAAAGTTACCAATAGAAATAGTGTACTTAAAACTTTTTGGAAACAAGAAGAAAGAATTTCTGAAACAGCTAGGTAATTTATACAGGGAAAGTAAGAGAGAAATAGGGGAGGAAACTTGCCAAAGAGAGGATCTTAATAATAAAACTGATGAAGTTGTAAGTATAAAAGAAATTAATAGATTAATAGGGTGTAAAAATGTATAATTTGAGGGAAGGGTACACACACACATTATATATATATATATATAAATAAATAATCAGGGTGTTAACGGTATATGATACAGGAAAGAAATTATTTATGTATGTATGAAATTTGCAACTGAAAAGATGTAAATAATCTTGCAAACCATACTCAACATTGTTTCCAATACAGGTGGAAAAAATTTTGTTTAGCCAGGATATATTGAATCAACATGTTTTGCAAGACTTGTCGACCAGTAGAGACAATCATTAACCACTGACATGTTGAGCTCATGTTGAATCAACACGTTTTGTTGATTGAGTCAGTGTAGACCCAGTTTAAGATTTTTATATTAGTATGCATTCACACACATGAAGCTTTCTAAAACTACTGGTTTGGGTTAAGGAATCTCAAAATGAAATTAAAACACACAACATAAAATATAATAAGCTTAATAAAACAGCTGGTGGTATATAGATTTTATTAATTTATTTATTCCAAAGTGAGAGACAATTTACTTTGAAGTATACAAAAATTCTCAATAAATGAACACCATTTGAGAACATGAATCGTAGTGCACAATTACGATACAGAAATTGCTTTTCCTGGCAGTTTTCAACTGCTTAAGTACTATCACATTCTCTATCCACACTGTACAGCTATTGAACAACTGTATCACAAGAATGTACACAAATATTGGTTTATCATTCAAAAGCTTTCTTGTGTGTGTAAAATTAAACCTTATCTTCGTGCTTCACAGCAATTTCTAAATAGGAATAAGGTTTCATCTGAATGGAAGTAGCAGCTTCAAAGGGCAGTATATTTCTTCTCAAAAAAGAACTTTTTAAACTAGTTGGCCAGTATGTCTCAGAAGTATGATAAACATTTAAATGTTACGTAACATTAACATAA
The DNA here is from genome assembly GCA_030762935.1 of Hymenopus coronatus. Taxonomy (NCBI): domain Eukaryota; kingdom Metazoa; phylum Arthropoda; class Insecta; order Mantodea; family Hymenopodidae; genus Hymenopus; species Hymenopus coronatus. Next base: position 14,643,446 of record CM060898.1, on the reverse strand, counting down.
ACAAAATTAATTCATTGTGCAGGTGGGTGGTATTTATGTACAACACAACTCACAACCTTTAAGCAATAAAAATGTTGGTATAATTTATTTTTCTTTTAAAGTAAATGCTATCTACTGCATAGGCACTGATGAAAGGCATCATCCATACACCTATGTTTACCTTTTGAGTTTGTAGGGCTGTATAATGCATTCAATATGATGCAATCACTTAAGTTAACAAAATGAGTGGAATGTGTTTGGTATTCTTACTTTACATACCTCTGAGCATTTCAAATAAATAAATGCAACAACAGCTTGTGATGACTTCATTGCAATGACCTCAGCATTGAAAATATAATATTTATAAACACTTTATATTCATGTACTACCTATACATTAATTTATACATTGCTAGTAAAAATAACTTGTAGGGTTAGTACCTCTAGAAAGTTTTCTAAATGAACACAAAAAGGATATGTTTGTTTAATAATGATCAATAGAGTTGACAATTCTCAACTCCATGACTATTTCAAGCTATTAATCAAAGAAACACGCAACTTCTTTAAAAAATAAATATTTTATTATTGCTAGTTAAATATCTTTATATCAATCTCTCATACATTTACTTTTCAGCAGCACATTTTTAACGAATTCCCACTTTGAATGTTGCACCAAAGATATTTAGTTGATAAGTTATGCAGAAGCATTAAGACATTAAGTTTATAAATACTTTTGTTTCATTTGGTCACACAAATACTTCATCTTGGTTTTTCTTTTACACAAAATGAAAATTATGTTATATATTTATGAAAGTGGCTAAATCTCCATATTTCTCTGAATACAAGATAAACCCAAACGTAAGATTATCCCTTTTTTTTTTTTCACCAGCAACTGATTTAGGAATTTGATATTTTGATATAATAATCTTTTAAGCAAACATTTAAAACAGCACTGCACATGGTTTGGATGTGCAATCAGATATTTGCCTCATGTGAAGCAGTTATGATAACGAAATCTATGAAGTGGACAAACAGGAAGGGAATTAAATACTTATTTATGTCCCCATCTTTCTGTATATCCATTTTGTAATTTCTATTTTGTCTCTGTAAATTTTTGTAGCAATGTTCATGTTTATAATCCTTCAAATATTATCTAAAATTCACAAGGCTGTTTGGTAATTTATTTACCAATGAAAACACTAATGGTAATATTCAGTAATTCTTCCAGTTCATTCCCCTCAATCAAACTTGTGAAACTTGAAGCTTTTTCTTTACAAGCTACAAAGTAAATATTGTGAATGCAACATGATTTTTTTATGTGTATTTTGACATGTATTTTATTTTATTCAGAGAAATACAGTATTTATTCAAATTTAAAAATTACTTATAAGGACTAGAAACACAGAAAAAGTAAGAGTACATTAATGCACCATGACCTGATAATTCATGAACCATTACTGTAATAACTTGCAGCGAACTATACATCAATTCATTACCTCTTAGCAATTAATAAATATTTTATTATAAAAAAGTTAGAAAACTGTTATAAACATTCACAGGGACACCAACATTGTCAATGGACATTTTCATGGTTCAAATATGTGACTTGTGTTTTTTAAGATGGTTTTTCAAAAGTTGCCATATTGGTGACTCAGCAATAGGATAGGGAACATCTCATACCATGAAAGCAACACAGCTGTGCATATATCCTTACTATGTCATCAACCTTGATAATGCTAATTGACCTGTATGATAATGTTGGAGAAAGAGTTATAGGGCCAATTTTTTTTTTTCAAGTCAACAGTTGATGCCTGTAAATATGTGAATACAATTTTGCCCCCTGTTTTAGAGAATTAACAGACAGGGAGCGTGAGTTTGCCTTTCTAGAACAAGACTCTGTAACAGCTCATACACTTCTATTTCTGGAGTAACTTACAGGCATAAAGTGTACAAGACAAACCCCCACAACCTGGAAGAATTAAAACAAAATATCCACCAGGAAATTGTCAGCATTTTTCAACGTGAACGAGTGATGGATAGTTTCCTAAAGAGGTGAAAAAATATATAGACAATGGCAGTGGCCAGTTTCAGCATCTCCTTAAATAAAAGCAGTTTTAACGATGTTTCATGGTTTCATCCGCACCTTTTTATGATAGCGACAGACGGTAATGAGCGCCAAAGGTGCAGACAGGCAAAACACTGCACAGCCAATTCAGACATTTTTGGATCACCCGGTAGTTTACGAGACAGACTTCTCTTGTAATTGGTAATTCTGATTTTCTGGGTATATCTAGACAATTGTGATTTGTTTCTCAAAAACAAATTATAATTCAAGAATCAACAAACATTCCATACCCAGATTAATTTGTTTTATTATCGAGCTTATCTCAACACGTACACAGTAGGAATAGAAAACTTTACTCAGAGCACTGCATACTTAATTTACATGTTGAAGAATGGGTAGAAGCTCTGATACAATATCCATTGACACTGAATCTGATTGAACAAAAATTTGGGTATTTTTACTGATAATGTGTACACAACACTGAAAGGCATTTTAAACAATTTCTACATGATGTTTCTTCACTATTATACTATAGCCAACCTCACCTAAACTACAACTGCATCATCACTGTGAAATAATATGACAATCTGCATCAACAGTGCACATAATTATGGAAACATCAAAATGAACTTTTTCACAAATATGAAATCTAAATCTAGAAAAGCAGACCAATAACTGTGAACATTTTGTGCGCTTATGTGTCCAAGACATTTCTAGGTTTATTTATCACTTACAAAATATTTATTCCAAACAGGAAGAATAGATATATTGTCTATTGATAATTCCTGTACAGAGCTGCAGTTTTTAATCAAATGAGTTACACAAAAATCACTTCAGCCGCTAATGTAATGCAGCATTCGGTCTATTAATCATACATCATCATACTACAGAGAAATAATTGAAAATACTTCATTCTATGCATAGTTTTAAAGTACGTAAATCACAAGCGTTACATACTAAATGATTCTGAGGCCATAATAAATTATATCCAATCACTCTCAATCTATAACTTTCTTTATTTCTTTTAAGTTGGTATAATACTTACCCCTTGCCCTGCCATTTAGTAGAAATCTGCTAGTGGAAAGGAAGTTGCAGGGCACGACATTTTAAACACTCTTTTTGGTTCTAATACTTCTAACTAAATCAGAGATGATATCAAAATTCAGAAAACAAATAACAGGTACTTTGTACATATATAAAATGGAGAGACTTTTATTTTCTTGGGAACACTTGGGAAGCAAACCAACCTACTCTTCTGTTTGTTGCAAGAAAGTTAGCAGCTATGGAAGATCGAAAAATTGGATAGGATAATTCATTGGCATGGGTTTTATATTTAGTTACACATTGCCAGATGTGCAAACTGATTTAACTAACAATATCAATGGAGACTTGAGTCTACAGCCTTTAGATGAATACAAATTACAACACTTGTTTGGATTTGGTTGAGATACACAACTCTGCAAGTGAAAAAAGAGAAAATATACTGAGTACTGTACTGGTCCAAATATAACACAATTTTTTTTGTTTAAAATGCGCTTTTCTCGAGCACTGAGAGTTAACATTTACATTGCAGCTGAGTTCAAGGTTATAAATAAACAAGAATTTCTCATGCTCTGACGGTTACTTGCAATGCAATTATTGTTGCTTGTCTCCATTGCCAGTATTCCGGTCAAGGCAGATAATGTAGAAAGGACAGCACACTTGTGTCAATTGAATAAATGAAAGAAAAGTTATGATATGAACCTCAAATTGCAGGTTTTGTATAAAGCAAAATATGCTAATAACATACCAACTGTAATAAAGTTTGATGTTTACAAGTACAATGTAAGATGTTGGCAAAAAGATGAAATGTTTACGAATGTTAGCACAAGGAAAGCATTTAGATGAGCAAAGACAGAAAAATTTCATGAAATTTATATACTTGTCACTCAATTCGAGTAAGAGAAATAAAACCTGGTTTGCATTCATTATTTAGGTAATTTTTCTCATTTAAAGCTTCCAAACTCAGGTCATCTTATTTGTGAGGCTGTCTTATGTTCAGGCCGACAAAATATAGCCTAATTTTTGATCAGAAGCAGTTTACTAACTCCTGAAGAAAAATTATGGCAAGTATAGGAATGGGTGATAGGGGGCAGAAATATAAATGGATTTTGGAGGGTAGTGAGGGGTAGAATGGAAGACATAGTAAGGCGAGAAATAGGGGAAGCTTGTAAGATTTATATATATATAAAAAATAAGCTTCTACATAATAATAAATAATATAATAGACATAATACAATAACAATAATAATAGTGTGGGCAAGAGAAGGCATGTTGAACCATGTAATTGACAAAACAAGGAATATGTAAATTGTATGATGAAAGAGAATGCATACAGCACTACATGATATACCTAATGATATGGAAGGGAAAACTGGACAGAAAAAAGTAACTTAAAAATGCTGACAAGAAAAGAAAACTAGAAAAAGGGGTGAGGGGGGTTAAGAAAAGTAAAAGAAAAATGGATTAGAAAAGTAGAAGCAAAGAAGGAAAGATAATAACAGCAGAAAAGTATGACAGGGGATCAAAATTGGAAAATAACTATTTTGACACAACAAGGCCAGAGTCAAGCAAAATGAGGATAATCTGTCTCAAACAAGAATAATCCATTGTAAACATATGGGAAGGAAGAGTGAGATAGAACGCTGTTAGGCTGCTGATTGACAGAATGAAGTTCTTGGTTTCTTTTATTTGCAATTCTACAAGCAGCAGAGCACTGTAAGTAGATTTCTAATCACTGCTCAGCATAAATAACTTTTGGACAGAGAAAGGTATACAACTGTTTACATTCATTTCTTGTATCCTGCACATAACCACAGATGTGTTCTAGGTTCGTTAATTATGAAACAATATTTACAACAGATGTACAGAAAGCACAAAAATAATGATAAACTAAACACAGGCGCAGTTATAAACTCTTAATTTATTACTGTAAAATAAAATGTGACTCAGTTTTTTATTACTAAAGAAACAGTTGCATAACAACTTGTATTTCTATACCATACAGCCATTCTAGGAACAAATTGCTCTGGAATAGAATGCTGATTCAGATACTATTGTTTAGTGTCACTTTATTTATTTAAGATTCCTTAAATCGCATACCTTACAAGCTCAGAGCACTTATGTGCAATTTAATAGTAGTTTGCATATTGCCATAAAGGAGTTGTGTCATTCTGCTGAAATAAAACACAACTGAGTAAAACCTTAAGACAAGGGGAGAGATATATGATTTTGTATTGCTTTGCAATATTTAAGAAAGAAACCCTGAAACGCAGTCATTAAGCAACTATATTATGATAATATTAATTTTTTAGATATATTTAGTACCATATTTATCACAATACAAGGCAAAGCTTTTTACAAAATATTAATGTTAAGCATTTGCGATATATGTTTTCCAAATAGTATGCAGGAAACAGTAAGTTTCAAATTTTGCAGGTGTGGTAGTGTCAAAGCCTGGAGGAAATGGTAGAAGCTGAAGATTCACAGTATCATGTATGCAGCAGTTTTTGTGCATTTTATTTCATGCCATAAAGTTAGCTTTAACAAAGGACAGGAAGCATTCTCTGCTCCGAGACTAACATAAAAATAGAGGTCGCGCCTGATATATTGGAAGCAAATGGTCAAACAGAGAGGTTTGGTGGCGCATTTCACAGCAGACATACCAGGTATGTTTCTGTTCTCTCCATCCATTTCGTGAATTTCCAAGCAAATTCAAATGTAAAACTTTTTAAAACAATGTGTTATATTACGTAAGTTGTCTAAATAGAAAACATTATTAACCATCATCATTGTTGCAGTATGCTGCCATTATTATCACCTACCCTGTCCATTAGAAAAATATTTGTGCAAATTTGAATTAGGTAAAACTGTTTACAATGATGTGTTATGTTGGGTATACTGTCTAAACAGAAAATCTTATCCACCATATCTTATCCACATATTATTCTACATACAGATAAATTTCCATTCTCTCTCTCTCCCTCCCTCCCACTATTATGTGAATTTCTGCGCAAATTTGCTAATCAGCTTAAGTGCCTCATAGTTTGATCAAAATATATGCTTAAATATGTTTAAAATCTAAGTTGTGTCTTCTTTTTATATGGATGTACTAAATTCCAAAATAAACATTCCATTCTGAAATAAGGCTATTATCTTGCATTCAGATAAACATGTTAATTTGTGGGAATGCATTACTCGATTTACTGTCAAGAAGTTAGTGCTGCAACAGTAGTGTTGCAAAACTTATCTGCCTTCTGCAGTATCATCAAACACACAGCAGGTTCGAGTCCACTCCACCTTCATTTTACAATGATTGCTCTTGTTTGAGACACAGTATACCACTTGACATGCTTAGACCATCAGGCAACTTGAACATATTTTCCATCCATTCTTACTTCACTGGTTGTAAAGAAAAGCAACACTCGATTGGTTACTGAACATTTTATGCTTTTCTCCACTACAAAATAGTTCCTCTTAAACTACCGAGAGAAGTACACAATTATTATATTAAATTGTGCAATGTTGTTTGAATAATAGAATGTTAAAGGAACAAAATTTATTGTTGCTCTGTTATGCAACAATGTTGAGTTTGGCTGTAATGGCTGCTTCTGGTCAGCAAATAATGGCAGATGCATATAATACCGGTATAGTGAAACAAACAAGGAAACCCCTTAAAGTGACAAGAAAAGAATACAACATTCAGCTAGCACCAGTAAACCATCACAGCATGAAAAATGAATTAGGCTCAAATATCAAAGACGTCATCCCAGCAAAGAAAAAAGCAGGCATACACAAAATGAAATGCAATGATTGTAATCAGATTTATAAAGAAAAAAAATAAACAAACAAAACAAAAAAAAAAAAACAAGATTCAAAGAACATTTCAGTAACATAAAACACAAACAATTGGAAAAATCAGCAGTTGCCACCCATTTCTGGACAAAAAACCATAATATAAATTAAGAACCAAAACTTATAAAACACATAACAGGAGAACAAGAATCACATGGGAACACATCTTCATCTTAAAGGATAGGAATAGAGTCTTCAATTTTGACATTCTGCAGAAATATCCATTTAGCAAGTTCATTGAACCACCACCAGAGGAGACAGCACTGACAATATTGCCAGCATCACCACAAAGAATTAGTTGATATCCAGTTGATAATTGAAGGAAACTATTCCTTTGAAGCATGTTCTGGTAAAAATCCCAAGTGTTGTTTACTGTAATTAATTGACTCATCAAATTAAATGATTATAACACCATTTCAAACTTCCATGATAAGAAAAGTGGAGAAAATAATTATTCATGTATATAATAAGTTTTGTGAAAAGTACACTACTCTTGCATTAAACAATATTCTCAATTTAATGGCAAAATTGACTAGTGTTTCCAAAAGCAGTATAGATTTAAATTAGCTAAGGTGTGGCATCTATGAAAGCAGTTTTTCAATAAGCGACATCCGAAAAATGCAGTGAATGTATTACACATATTGTTCAGGAAGAGTAAACAAAATGGGTTTTGGAGGCAATATCTAAATTCTCAATCCTGGTGATGATTCAGACAGTTTGAGTGCAGCTGTAATAGATGATCTTGAAGGACTGGACCATTTTCATCTTCAGATTAGCTCTTCTGGTATTATGGTAGTGTATTAAAAGAAATGTGGAGTGTATCATTGTTCATATATGAATGCTAACATTTGCATTTTGTAATTTTATGGGAGAATTTCACAATAATAAAATATGTTTTATTTATATAACATTTTATAGAGTTAATCATTATCTATGGGCAGTGAAAATAGATAGTTATTTCTCATCCTGTCAAACTAGTGAAATGTAGGTATGTGGTTTTATGACTCTGCAGTTGACTAATACAATTTACCACCGTGTGATGTGTGCATGTGCATTCATAGATGAGTATATTCTGGCTTATTTATATCGCCGGTGAAGTAAGGATAGATAGATAATACAATAAATTAATTTTAAAGGAAATGCTGTAATAAATCTTGTAAAATAAGTTATATAAATAAATTCATTCATTCACAATAACTCTCAACAGCATTTTATTTTATTAATTTTTAAAATAGTAATACTAAATTTATATAAGTGTTAGTTCAGTTTTTAGTATAGAAAGGCTTCTTCTTACATGTACCATCCTTTAATCATAGGAGAGCATTTGTAAATAAGTGATAACTATTCTAGATTGCACATATTTCATTTCAGTAATGGTTCATTTAAGAAAAACAAATATACACTAGCTATTAACAATGTAATAATGTGAACATATATAGATTTCTAGCTTAGCGTTGTACATCTGTGCCTGAGCTATAGTGATGCGCTGATAGGAAGACCAATGGCAGACGTTGCAAACTCAACCTTCATACTGAAACACACAGGCTCTGGTATGTGAAACATTTTTTTAAGATCAGTGAAGACAACAGGCATTTACATTTTAAAACACAAACAAGTTCTTATTTTAGATTAAGTAGCATTTTCATCACATTCGCTAATATTAAAGATTCTTGTGGGATACAATAAGTACGCTTTAAATATATTTTTTTTCAAACCTCAAAGCACGCTTTTGTGTAAAAAATGTATTGTACATTTCTTCTATTATTCATTTTTACAGAATATATATAAAAAGCCAATTTAAACAGTAAATGAGAGCAAGTTTTATACCTGTAAAATCACATTAGTTCCAGGAATATACTGTACAGTTAACTTCTATGTTACAACGATACTAAAACTTTTTTTTCCAGTTAAGAAATGGTACAGCTTGACAAAAATACGATAAGTGTTATTTATAAAATTGGTTGTGAGTTGTTGTCACATAATTTCATGAAACTCACTCACCTTGCACTAATAACTACTATGATACAACATTAACTTCTCTTGGTGAACTGGGTACAGGAGAGAGAACGGGTGTTTTGTTTTCTCTCCGAGCTTCGCTTGTCGCTTGTTTGATGGCCTCTTTGTAGGGACCACGCTTCTTTTTGTTGAACCGTGTCTGTAAAGAGAATACTGATTGTGGAAATTTGGTACATACAGATAATTGTTGTTGAATCCGTTTATTCCCTAAATTACATTGACTATATCCCTATCCCTGTCTATACCAGGAGGAAGGGAAGCCACTATATAAAAAAATCTAATGTGTTCCATTCACATGACTTTCTCTACATCTCTGCAATAAATTATTGTTAAGAAGCTTATGCTTCTATTTACTTCATGCTAACTGACAAAAAAAATAGCAGAAATAGTCTTATTGCTTGCTTCCTTGTAAGTAGGAAGGAAATAAGGGAGTAGCATAGGCTAAAGTGATAGTCAAAAGCTGGTTGCTATGTGCCTCAAGTTCCTTTGTTTGTATGGACAGAAGTTGACAAATTCCTGTATGAGAAAAGTATAAGTTTTTTCAAAGCTGAAACCACAAACAAGGAATATCTCAAAAACAATCAACTCCACAAAAAAAAATGTATACTACATAAATTGTATGTTTTAACGTGCTCTACAGTTTTTGTGTGGTAAGTTTTTGTCCAATTTTTGTGGTTTAGCAATTATGCAAAATTGCATAAAATTCATCCAGAATAAAGTAGTCTTTAGAGGCTACTCCCTGAAAATTCAAGATATAGATTTTATTTATCAGGTAAATATCTTTAATATGTGATATTTTAATCAAAATCGTTACAGACATTTTTGAGAAAATATAAATTTTCGAAAAAGGTTCCATGTAAAGGGTAGTTGGGGGCTGGGGGATTTTTCTCAAAATCTTCATGTCCCATCCCTGCAAGATACTAAACTTAATTACTAAGTATGGTATTTTACCAACTTTTCGTTTTTGAGTTATCGTGTTCACAGACATATGGGCACATACACACGGACCTTTTTCTGAAAACACTTTTTTGATACAGGGGACCCTAAAACATATATTTCCTGTGAAATCTTGGTATCAAATTTTTGGGTGGAGTGCAATACCTTCTCTATACACATGTACATAGTATGTGTAGAGAAAGTAAAAAGCGTGATTTTACTAATATAAGCAATTACATTGACTTCAACTTCTTGAAAAGTTACAAGGAATAGAATTATAGGCTTCTTGGATAAAATAAGTATTATCTAACTCTCAGCATGGATTCCAAAAGGGTTACTCCACAATTACAGCAGCTGCAGAATTTATAGATGAATTAATTACCAAAATGGAAAGTGATAATCATGTAACGGGGATCTTTTTGGATTTATCTAAGGCTTTCGATAGTGTTAACCATCAATTGCTATTACAAAAATTGTGGTATTATGGTATAAGGGGAATTGCAGGACAATTAATTAAATCTTATTTACAAGGCAGGGTACAAACAACTAAAATATTATTTAAAACTAATATATAAAACTAATAGAACAATATTATGAATCGTCATGAGCAATCATAAAGTATGGGGTTCCACAAGGGTCTGTGCTCGGATCTTTATTATTTACGCTATATACAAATTATTTACCTAATAGTAATTATGTTAAAACTCTGTCATATGCTGATCGACACTTCAATTTTATGTTGTGGAAAAAGCCAGGACAGATTAATTACAAATGAGCAGATAGGTAGAGATGTAATACTAAAATTTTATGTTAATAATAATCCAGTTAACACATTGAAGTCCAAACCTGAGTATAGCTTGGGCCGTGCGAAATGTTCGTGGGGCCCATGCCCGAGCAGGTATTTCTATCACTTTTAATGCAACTCCATGACCTTAACTCGGTCTTGGGCTATGCGGCAAAGAACATATATCAGTTATCATTTAGTTGTCTGATTTGTGCTACCATCTGTTTTCGCTTTAGTCAACTATTAGCAAATTTAGGAGATTTAGTAATATTGGCTGCTCTCAGGTAGTCGCACCATTTTCCTTGAAGCTGGTGATCAGTTTGTAACATTTTGTGTTCTTAAATATTAAAATGCTTAATTTTCCTCGATTTCTGTGAACTGAAGCTAAAGTATAGGATAAAAATGATGCCCTGGAAAATTCCGAAAGCGAGGGAGAGTTTTTTGAACTTTCAATAAATGGAGTGTAAGCACTTTACGCAGATTTTTTCAAACTCATAATATCTGATACTTGTTGTAAATTTAAAATAAAATATGAATACGGAAGTTATGATTATTTTCTTACTTGTTGCGAAATCCTTGAATACCATACTCTTAGATTGTACTGATATTTTTTGGCAAATTTAACTGATGTACTGTAAATAATAACTCAAAGTAGCAGTAAAAACCCTGGTTTTTTGACCCTTCAACTAAAGAAATGCCTGGACTTCAATGTGTTAATAATCCAAATAAGACAAGAGTGATGTATTTTAAAATTGAAAACTACATGATAATTATATAAGAATTAATATTGGAAATTTCTGTCTGTATATTAACGAAACTTTATATTGGACAACACACGTAAATTATGTATGTAATAAAATTTGTAAAGGTATCTATTTCTTGAAATATATGACACGTTATTTGGATAAACACAGCCTGAAACTGATATACTATGGAATTATACATTCTCAATTGAATTATGGGGTACATGTGTAAAGACAATTTAAAATAATTATCAATATTACAAAAGAGATGTATAAGAATTGTGTGTTCATTACAATTCTGGGATTCCTGTAGGGAAGTTTTTAAAAGTGAAGGAATTTTAACCGTGGTCTCATTATATATTTTTAGGATTATTATTTTAGTAATAAGTAAATCACAAATAAAAGCTAATAGCAATGTACCTGAACATGACACGAGAACTAAAGATAATATGTATAGTGATGGAAAAAGAAAAGTTTTTTGATAAAAATCCATTAGTAATTAGAAAAACCTTTTAAAATAAATTACCAGCTGCAATTAAGCAAGAAACAGGTACTTTATTCACTAAGCAGGTAAAAAGCTATTTAGTTAATTGTGCCTTTTATGATACAGATGAATATTTGTAAAGATACGTTTTTATTGTAAAGATTAAGTATACATTTTTTTTAAGTCATTATTTGCATGTATACAACTTCTATTTGTTATATGATTTAAATATAAGCTGACAATGCCAGATACTATTCGTAATGGTTTATTGGATGTAATAAAAATCTGATGTGTACCATTCACATGACTTTCTCTACATCTCTGCAACAAATTATTCTTAAAAGCTTATACTTCTATCTACTTCATGCTAATCAGAAGAAAATTAGCAGAAATAGTCTTATTACTTGCTTCCTTGTAAGCAGAAGCGAAATGAGGGAGTACCATAGGTTAAAGTGATAGCCAAAAGCTGGTTGCTATATGACTTAAGTTCCTTTGTTTGTATGGACAGGAGTTGACAAATTCCTGTATTTCAAAGGTGGAATCAAAAACAAGGAATAACTCAAAAACGATAAAAAAATGTTTATAACATAAATTGTGTATTTTAACGTGCTCTACATCTTGTGTGTGGCAAGTTTTTGTCCATCTCTTACGGTTTAGCAGTTATGCAGAATTCCTTAAAATTCATCCTGAATAAAGTAGTCTTCAGAGGCTATTCCCAGAAAATTCAAGATATATATTTTATTTGTCACGTAAATATCTTTAATATACAATCTTTCAATCAAAATCGTTAGTCATTTTTTAGAAAATCAAAATTTTCGAAAAAATGTTCCATGTAAATGGTAGTTTGGGGTGGTGGGACTTTTTCCTCAAAATCTTTGTGTTGCATCCCTGGAAGATACTTCGCTTAAATACCAAGTTTGGTATTTTACCGACTCTTAGTTTCTGAGTTATTGTGTTCACAGACACACAGACCTTTTTCTGAAAATGCTTTTTTTGGATACAGGGAATCCTAAAAGATATATTTCCAGTGAAATCTCGGTAACAAATTTTTGGGTGGAGTGCAATATCTTCTCTATACACTATGTACATAGTACGTGTACAGAAAGAAAATATTGAACTGAATTGAAAATTACATTAATTTAAACCGGTGATAGATCTTGGTATTTGGAACACATTTTATATCTTATGTTATTGTCTCTGACCATTTCCTACAGAGATATTTTAGTTTTGTCAAACATAAGGGACAGACAAGCTGGCAACGCTGCATGTTGTGTGGGTGTCACTTGCACCAGGTCAGTACATAAACAAACACAGCAGTGTTGGCCAATCAGAATGCCAGTTGCACTCGTTATCTCCCAAATCATTACACCATACATGTCATGTTTGCAAGCGACCGGCTTGTTTACATCCAGAAGCCAGTTCAGATCCCTTACCAACTTCAATGCAAAGTTGACAAATTACTTCACGTCTGAAAAGGCTGCTCAGAATATTCCTTTAATGCTTTTAAATGATTAATTATTTTGAAAGTCTGTGTGATGTCCCATAATTACTACTGAAACTAATGTCAGAAATACGATACTCTACGCATCTTACAAGTAACAAACTATTATCTTTGTACATTCTTGTGGAATTACGCATCCAATTTGGAACAAAAACCATTTATTTTTTCAAAATTGGCTGATCAAAGAACAAGATGCCATTAGACGTTTTTGTTTGTAATACTTCTATGAAGCACATATTAGAAGTAATGTAAAAAGTTTCCTTCCACCCAGTATATATAAAAGTAACAGGAATTATTCTTTTCTGTTTAAACACATGCCTGTCAAAGTTCACCAATCATGGTATCAGAAACATCTGACCTTGACTGATTCTGGGAAATGTGCGACACTGTCCTTGTGCTGTTCAGTTTGTCTGAGGGAGACATTGTGTAAGCATGTGTTTCAGTGACCCTACATAGATTTAAAGTTAGAACGAGTGGCAATTCTGTTTTTGTGTTATTCTGAAAACATCTGGAACTGAAACGCTGAAAATGATACAGGAAGCATATGGAGACCAAGTTTTATCAAAAACATGTGTTTGGTATAAAAAATGTCAAGATGGTGAAAAAAGCAAAGGTGCAACCAAGTGCAGAGAAAGTTATGCATCTTGTGTTTTTCAACAAAATTGAGTGAAGTCCTTAAAGGACTACTCAACAGGAAAATGGCTGCCAAGAGACTAGAACTTGCCCCCAATGGAGGGATCCTGCTCATGGAGCCTAGCAACACAAGAGGCAACCTCTCAACTAAGTATCAAAATCAGGCCCCACCCACCATATTTGCAATTTCTACCTGCTTCCGCAAGGGAAAAAACATCTTTGTGAGCACCATTTTCGAACCGATACACAACTAAATAGTGTTATTACACGTACACTAAACAGGATGTCACACAAGGGCTTCTCCAAGTGTTTGAAAAGTGGATAGAATGTTGGAAGTAGTGTGTAGTCTCAGAAGGAGATTATTTTGAAAGTTTTTAATGAAATTTGAATAAAAAAAAAGTTTTTCCCATTACTTCTTAATACACCTTTGTATATAAGGTAGCCAAGGGATAAGATCTGATATACTACAGGAGTTTTAAGAAAGACTGGGCCATCCAGAAACACAAAACTTTATTTACAAAGTTCAGTACCTTACTCTATATATCAACATAATCTCCATTCCGTCAAGACATTTACTGCCACATGGTACCAGTTTTTTAATGGTGATGTTATACTTTTCTACCGCCAAAGGACTTATTTGTTATTTTGAATACACAAAATGTTCGGCCAACCAAATGTTATAGGCAGATAGCCCAAGTGTATGATGCTACTGCAATGAATGAGACTTCAGTGAGGAAATGGCACATAATTTATGAGCATTCAAGGAAGAACCAGTGTGCATGACAAAGACCAGAGAGGAAGTTCTCCAATCATTATGGAGTTGAAAGTAAATGTTGATAATAGAATTTAGAAAAACTGGTGTTTCACTTTGGACACAGTAGATGACTTTTTGGGTGAAAAACATTTCCCAACCGATGAAGACCTCAAAGTGGCAGTATATCTTGGCTCAGATCTTTGATGGTAAAAGAGTATAACATCTGCATTGAAAAGCCAGCCCACGTGAAATTAAATACTTTGATACCAATGCTGATTATGTTGAGAAATACAAGAAGGTACTGTAACTTTATACATAAAATTTTGTGTTGACGTCGTTCATTATTATTTAGTTATGTCAAATCGTTTGTTACTTTCTGGATGACCCTCGTACATTGAAGGTCATTTAAGGGAAAGGGAAGGTCTGGCATGGCCAAGAACAGGAACTATGATGTTCAGTGGTTTAAAAATTCAAGGTGTCTGCTACATAGTAGTGCAGATAAGAATTTGCCCTGTGTTCTAAAATGTTCAGAAACTAAAGTATGGAAAGAAGAGATAGGGAACAAAAAGCGGGATAAGTAACAGGTAGAAATGTTGGTTTTAAAGTTTTTTTTTTTTTTTTTGGGGCGGGGGGGATAATAGAATAATCTTTTTGAATCAGTTAGACAAATATGTAGGGAGTGATTGATCAGGAAGCTAGCTAACAGAAATGGGAAATTGGAGGGATATAGTCAGTGTATGGAGGGATACTATACACAAACAACCAGGTTCTAATCATAATCAACTCAAAATTTTTGTGTATATGTTTGTTACCCTGTATATGAATATATAAACAAATTCACTCATTGATTTAATTGTTTTTTCACACAAGCCGTGTGTAGGACAGGAGTTCGATAGATAGTCAAGATTGAAAAATTCAATGCCATAGCCAGCATTTGAACCATGGATCTCCTGGTCTCTAGCCGGTTGCCCTACCACTGAATATCATGGCAAAATGCTGGCATAGCATTGAATTTCTCAACTGATTTGCATGTTTCCCTAAAGCACAAGGTGCTCTCAAATTATTTTGAGATAACCCCAATGGCAGCTTACAATGTTATAAGTACCTAAAGTCCCGGGATTGGTAGTATAGCCAACTATTATTGTCAATTGGTATTAATTTAATTGTTCTTTCACACAAGTAGGACAGGAGTTGGATAGGCTGGCTTACTACGAATCCTTACTTACAACATTGTAAGTCGCCATTGGGGCTGTCATTTCACAATAATTTGAGAGCACCTTGTGGTTTACCAGGACATATGCGAGTCAGTTGAGAAATTCAATGCTATGCCAGCATGTTACCATGGTAGCTCAGTGGTAGGGCAATGGGCCAGAGACCAGGAGATGCATGGTTCAAATCCCAGCTATGGCATTGAATTTTTCAGTCTGACTCTACCTACCCAAATTCAGTCATTGTTATAGCAATTACCTGCATATAATAAGATTTGTCTAAGCAATGACTTTTTCGTTTCTACACAAGCAAGCATGTCCATGGCATTCCAAAAAGATCAATTTCTAATTGGTTTTACATATTGTCTACTGAACAATTTTTATGCACATGGCTATAGTTGTTACAAGTGTTGCGCTTCTTGATTGCAATTCGAGTCACAATAGGGCTAGTTAATATCTGCTCTTTCTGCAATAATTGCAAGCAGTTATACATAGGGAAAACAAAGAAGATTTCGGAAACTAAGAGCTAGAAACACTTCAGGCAACTATAATATAAGGAATTTGAAAAATCTGCAGTGGTCGTTCATTTCTGGATTGAAAATCATTATAAGTGACAAGAACTGACCACTAACTAGTAAGTAAATAGTATATAAATATCACTCATAGACCAAAATAATTATTAAAGTGATTTGAGTGGCTCTCAAACTTTACAAGTGGATAAAAAACAAACAACTTTGCAATGTAAGAGCTGCTTTTACCTTAAACGTTTCCAAGAACGGACTGAGCTGATCACAAGGCATCAGGGAGGAGGTAGATGAACCATACCAGGCCACATGCGCCTGAGGTGCCAGAGCAGCCCCATCTTCCTTTCTCGATACCGTTATACTCAGCACCTGCAAAGTTACAACACATTGCTCTTACACCTACAGTATATCCTCAGTTATACCTTTTCAAATGGAGATGGCTATAATATTCTATCAATGAAAAAACATAAGTGAACTTTCTTTTAGAACTGAAAGAATTTAACTTACTAGATTATTACTAATAATGTTTATGCATTACTAGCTGGCTGCCCTATTTGCACTTTATTTTTTTTTTAAACTTCAGTGAAGAATTAAAATTTATTTATAATATAATTTGTAAAAACAAAATTAAAAAAAATCTGATGTGTTCCATTCACATGACTTTCTCTACATCTCTGTAACAAATTATTGTTAAAAAGCTTATGCTTCTATTTACTTCATGCTAATCGAGAAAAAATAAGCAGAAATAGTCTTATTAGTTGTTTCCTTGTACGTAGAAGCAAATAAGGGAGTACCATAGGTTAATGTGATAGTCAAAAGTTGGTTGCTATGTGACTGAAGTTCCTTTGTTTGTATGGACAGGAGTTGATAAATTCCCTTATGAGAAAAGTGTAAGTTTTTTAAAGCTGAAACCAATAACAAGTATATCTAAAAAACGATCCACTCCATGAAAAAAAATGTATACTACATAAATTGTATGTTTTAATGTGCTCTACATTTTTTGTGTGGTAAGTTTTTATCCATCTCTTACAGTTGAGAAGTTATGCAACATTTCATAAAATTTATCCAGAATAAAGTAGTCTTCAGAAACTTTTCCCAGAAAATTCAAGATTCACATTTTATTTGTGAGGTAAATATCTATAATTTACAATATTTTAATCAAAATCGTTATGACCATTTTTGAGGAAATTAAAATTTTCGAAAAAAGTTCCATGTAAAAGGTAGTTGGGGGTGGGGGGATTTTCTTGAAAATCTTCGGGTCGCATCCTTGGAAGATACCAAACTTAAATACCAAGTTTGGTATTCAATGGTCTTTTCGTTTTTGAGCTATGGTGACCACAGGCACACAGACACGCACACACACAAACCTTTTTCTGAAAAAGCTTTTTTTGGATTCAGGGGAACCCAAAACTTTCATTTCTGGTGAAATCTCGGCATCAAATTTTTGGGTGGAATGCAATACCTTCTCCATATACTGTATACATAGTACGTGTAGAGAGAGTAATAAACAGAGACCTACAGATGATGTAATATTACTGGCTGATTCTGAAGATGGTCTTCAGCAATTAGTTTATCAAATGCAATGCATCTTGCAACTGGAAAATCCCAGTATGAAAAACCAAAGTAATGGCTTTTGTGAGAAAAAAATCATCCACAAACTAAAATATGCCTTTACAATAAACCTACAGAACAGAAATCATCATTCAAGTATTCAGGCTTTTACTCAAGTTATGAAACAGAAAAAGATGATGATACTTATAAAAACAAAAAATACTTCTTGAATTTATGTTGCCACATCCACAAGGTAAACTCAACAATTAAGATACTTACACCTTCATCCATTCTTTAGGAAATTACTACACAATGATCTAAAGGAATTTTACAATTAATCCTCCCCATTGCCCCTTATAATTGTAATAATATTCCAAATAATGGATGAAAACTACCCTGGTATTCATGCAAAACAAGTGAAACACTGGCAAAATGTTCAACTTCCATGGGAGGATAAAGAAACCAGAAATGAATGGGTGTGCTTTGTAGAAAATAATCTAATGTGTTACATTCAAATGACTTTCTCTACCTCTCTGTAACATTTTATTTTTAAAAAGAATGTTGTTCTATTTCCTTCAAGCTAATCAAGAAAAACATTAGCAGAAATGGTCTTACTACTTAATTCTTTATATGAAGAAGGGAAATGGGAATACATTAGGCTAAAGCAATAGTCAAATTTATTAAAAAGCTGTCGCTATGTGACTGAAATTTGGTTCTTTTGTATGGCTAATGAGTTAAGAAATTCATGTTAAGAAAAAAGTTTAAGTATTTTAAAATTGAAACCAATAACAGATATCTCAGAAACAATTAACTCTACAAAAAATGCATATGGCATAAATTGTGTGTTTTAATGAGATCTACATTTTTTTTTTTTTTGTGTGTAGTAAGTTTTTGTCTCTCTCTTACAACTTACCAGTTATGCAAAATTCATCCAGAAGTTAGAAATCTACAAAGGCTATTCCCAGAAAATTCAAGATATATATTTTATTTGCCATATAAATACCTTTAATATAGAGTATTTTAATAAAAATTGTTAGTCATTTTTAAGAAAAACAAAATTTTCTAAAAAGTTTCCCTTTTCCATTGGGGTGGAGGGATTTTCTTAAAAATCTTTGTGTCGCTCGCATTCATGGAAGATACTAACTTTAAATACTAAATTTGGTATTTAACAGTCTTTTCATTTTTGTGGCATTTAACAGTATTTTCGTTTTTGAGTTATGCTGCACACATGCACATAAACACACACTCATTCACCTTTTTCTGAAAACACATTTTATGGATTCTGGGGTCCTCCAAACATGTATTTCTGGTGAAATTTTGGTATAAAAATATTTGGATGGAATACAATAGCTTCTCATTACATTATGTGCATAGTGCATGTCGAGAAAGTAAGGAGAAAAATGAGCAGATAGACAAGATTCTAATGTGGAAAGACAAGCTAAGCAGAAAGTGAGTAATAGAAGGAGAAAGAAAAGTGATATCGTGTGAGGTCTGGAAGGGATAGGAGGAAATGGACAGATTGTGGCAAGTGACCAGACAGAGCAAAAGGAAGACGTAGTTAGAAGTAAAGGGGAAAGGGTGAGAGCTAAATCAAGTACAGCATTATGAAAATGAAATGACGAGAAAGAAAGAGAGAAGAAATAAGAGGCAAATGAAGTGCAGAATAGAAAGGGAAAGTATGCCTAATAAGTATTTAGTAAGTGAAAAGTGAATATACAGTCTGTTCAGCAGTGTTTTAGCTAGTGGGTTGGGGCACCCTTCCAAGCAGATAGAGATTTAGCAATTGGAAAGAGGTAGTGTTTTCTTAGTCTGAAGCAAGCGAGGAGTAAAGGCGCATGCCAGTGTGGAAGAAGGAAGCACTGTTGCCGATAATATTTTGTGTTCACTGTGTACTGCCTGATTCCTGTAGATTTTGAAGACTCTTCATCCGACTCTGAGTAAAGTATTGCAACACTGTTGGCTGTTTTGCCACGCGCAGAATGAGTTCAGCATATGTGACCTCTTCCACAGGTTATAGTGTTACTTGAGGATAAGCCACCCCAACCCACTAGCTATAACACTGCTGAACTCAGTAAAATCTAGACAGAAAGCAAGGTGGGGAAAATAGTAGAAGTGAAGAAAAAAGGTAATAAAAATGCACAAAGGGAAAGAAGGTACTGTAGGAACAAACAGAATGACTATTCACAAGAAATCTGCAAGTTTGTAACTGTATGTAAAATATAGAGGGCTGTCCAATGGCAGACGGGCAGAGACCCAAGTCCAAAGGGCAATCCAAGATATCTATTGAATACAAAACAAAATTCAAATTTATTCCAATGAATTAAAAATGTCTTTAAAAAAATTAATGCTATGTCAGCATGTTGCCATGGTAGCTCAGTGGTTAGAACAACTGGATAGAGATCAGGAGATCTGTCGTTCAAATCCTGGCTATGGCATTGAATGTTTTGTCTGACTCTACTTTTCCAAAATAAATATTTGTATCTGTAATGAGTATATAATGAGTACTAAAGAAGTACCCCAGGGTTTGGTATTAGGTCCCTTCTTATTCATTACATATGTAAATGATTTGCCCATTAATCTTCCGTGTAAAACTGTTTTATACACCGAAGTTACATTAGTATCAAAAATCTAATGTGTTCCATTCATATGACTTTCTCTACATCTCTGAAACAAATTATTGATAAAAAGCTTATTCTTCTTTTTATTTCATGCTAATCGAGAAAAAATTAACAGAAATGGTCTTATTAATTGCTTCCTTGTAAGTTGAAAAGAAATATGGGAGTACCATAGGCTAAAGCGATAGTCAAATCTTTTAAAAGATGGTTGCTCTGTGATTGAAGCTCTTTTGTTTGTATGACCACAAGTTGCCAAATTCCTGTATGAGAAAAGTATAAGTATTTTAAAACTGAAACCAATGACAAGGAATATCTCAAAAACGGTCAACTCTAAGAAGAAAATGTACATAACATAAATTGTGAATTTTAATGAGATCTACATTTTTAGTGTAGTAAGATTTTGTCTATCTCGCAGATTTCCAGTTGTGCAAAATTCATCCAGTAATGATGTCTTCAGAGGTTATTTCCAGAAAATTCAGGATATACATTTTGTTTCATGTAAATATCTTTAATATATGATATTTTAATCAAAATTGTTAAAGCCGTTTTTGAGAATGTCAACATTTTCAAAAATTTTTCCATGTAAAAGGTAGTTGGGGTGGGAGGATTTTCTTGAAAATCTTCATGTCGCATCCTTGGAAGATACCAAACTTTTAAATACTAAGTTTGGTATTTAACGGACTTTTCATTTTTGAGCTATACTGTCCACAGACACACACACACACGGAATTTTTTCTAAAACTGCTTTTTTTTTTTTTTTTTTTATTCAGGGGTCTCAAAATATATATTACCGTTGAAATCTCAGTATCAAATTTTTGGGTGCAATACAAACCTCTATACACTATGTACGTAGTAAGTGTAGAGAAAGTATCAAGCACAAATCTAGAAGAACTTTGTAATTTAAATAAATATATGGTTGATTTAGCATATGAATGGTTTAATGCAAACATGCTGCAGATAAATGCTACAAAAAGTGAAGAACTGTTATTTTAATTAAATGCAAAGAATCAGGACAATAAATCTGTCAAACTTCTAGGAATTTACATAGACAAAATACTTAATTGGGAACATCACATACATTAGTGGAAAATTAGTTTGCATCTTATTCCTGCTATACAAGCTTCATCATAGTGTTAGTGAAAACTTAATCATTGAGGCGATATATCAGGCCGACCAAAAGAAATAGTTAAATAATAATAATTAAGCAATAATTAATGAAAAACCAAAAGTCAAATTAACATAAATCAGTAATTTTTTTAATAGAAACAATGTAAATATACTATTGGAAAGCCAGTACAATACTGAACATCTGTTTTAAGTTTGAGCTATATCAATGAATAAATAGCAACATAATTTAAGATCTGTTTCTCGGTAAAGCTGTATAGATAGGTAAAATATAATTTTCTCGGACGATGTAACTCTTGGATATCTGGCTTAGTGACAGAAAGGCACCTTTGCATCCTCCCCAAGCTTAGCCAGCTTTCTGATGCTACTTTTGGGCCAAGGAGAAGACAATATTTAAATTTAAACAAAAGTGTCTGCCAATTGTCGTCGAGCATAAGTTTTTCTAACTGCAGAGATTAGTGTGGGTTGCTGCCCATATAAATAGAATTGTTGTCCAAATTTGGGGCAGACAAGACAAAAACACACGGGCAGTAGGACTAGTATGTTGTAATATGCGCTGACTCCGCGTTGCTCCTACTAATGTGATACTCTATTATAGTTAAGTCAGGTGCAAATTAAAGTAACCACAAATCAGTCAAAGATTAAGGAAGTGCAAGATTCATGTCAAGTAACGGTAAAAGGAAACAGATTTTAAATTATCATCGCTACAAAACAGAAAATTTTTGTATTATTTAATTTTCACCTACAACATCCAAGTTTCCACGTATATATAAGGTTTGGTCGCAACTGACTCATTAGTTGAAATAATGGCAGTATTTATCCTCAGGCTGCTCTCACGTGATTGGTCCGGCTGGAGCTGCATGCTAGATTACAACGTGAAGCAATAGAAATTTATAAACATCCTAATAGCTTTAATAGGAAAGGAGAGACACAAAAACTAAGCAAAAACTGGCATCTGCTACTTGAGAACATCAAACAGGCATAAACCCAACAAGATCATCCGAACCAATCAGGAATCAAAAGCACCTCCCTCCACCACCCCCGCACATGCAGCTCCAGCCAGAACAATCACCTGAGAGCAGCCTGGGTATAAATACTGATATTTCAGCCAACCAGTCAGTTGCGACCAAGCCTTCACCGAGAAGATTTAGACCACACCACTAAAGATGTTCACTTTAGTCATGAACAAAACGTCTGGACCTGAAAACTCCAGCAGACCACAGCTTCTCAGCCCGGAAAATTCTTCTAGTTATAATTTGGACTCCGACTGTGAAAGCTTATGACTACTGATATATATACATACATATATAGTTAGCTAGCCAAAGAAGGCATCTGCAACCAGATTCGAACCTAATCCTGAATCTCCAATGATCTTCAACTTGACAAAGTGTTGAGAACCAAAAAGAGGTATTCACCATTAATCATACACCACGTACGGATGTGTCATCTCATCATACATGCATATTACACCTTCTTTATTCCTGTCTAACATACGGTATACTTCTCTGGGGTAATTCTGCAGGAACGCAAACTATATTCAAGTGGCAAAAAAAGGCAGATGTATTGCTAATCTAGATTATAATCATCCTTGCAAACAATTTATCAAAAAAACTTAAAAATTCATGACCGTGTCAACATTGTACATTTACCATTCATATATGCACTCCAACAGGCAGTACATGGTTACATATCACAAAATACACTTTTAGACTTACCTTAGTCAAGACTATCAAAAATTCTTGGCAGCCATAAACATCTAGGATTAAGTATGTACGACAAACTTCCAATACATATTACCTCACTGCCCAGTCATAAATTCAAAACATTTCTGGACAATTGGCTGAAGGATAGAGCTTTTTACTCAGTAGAAGAATTCTTTGAATGTAATAACTTTCACATAGATGACAAATATGTAAACTAGCTTTGTAAAATGTAACCATTACACAAATGTATCCTAAGCTTGCTGTAATTAGTTCAATATATAAATGAATAGTAGCAAACATATTCAACTATGTTTTAAATAGTGTAAATAATTGTATAAAGCTCCGAATTTTGTAATACAATACATTTTTTACTTGACAAGACCAATTGCAATGTTGTAAAACAGCTTAGCGGTCAATAAATTTTATTCTTAATCTTTATCCTGAGCTTATATTTATTACTTTCTCTACCATATACAAAGTACATAGTAGGTAGAGAAGGTATTGCATTCCACCCAAAAATGATCTAGAGTTTCACCAGATATGCACGTTTAGAGGTTGCTTGGAAACAAAAAGAAAACTTTCAGAAAAAGTCCATGTGTCTGGGAACATCAATTAAATAGTATATGTTTAAGATATATTCATCGCAGCAAATGATATGTTTATTTTGAATTTTCTGGGAATAGCCCCTGAAGTTCTCTTCATTCTAGATGACTTTTGCATTAATGTTTAACTGTAAGAGATACACAAAATATTACTACTATACAAAAACATTTAGAATTTGTTAAAACACACAATTTTTTTTTTTTTTTTTTTTTTTTTTGTGGGATTAACCAATTGGTCATATTCCTCATTATTGGTTTAAATTTGTCAATACTTTTCTCAAGTGGGAGATTATCATCCATTCTTTTTATAATTCTGGCTGTGCAAAAAGAACAGAATTCCAATGTCATAGTGACCAGCTTTCATAAGAATTGACTAGTGCACTTCCTTGTTTCTCTTGTATCTACAAGAAAATAAGCTGTTAAGAGTATTTCTGCTCAGATTTATCTTGATTAACAAGAAGTAGATAAAAGAATAAGCTTTTGTAAGAATAGTTTGTTGCAGAACAGGTAGAGAAAGTCATGTGAATAGAAACTCTTTTTTCTTTTAAACTAAAACTTTATGCACCTTTTTTCCAGAAAATATGAAAAACACAACTTTGAAATTTAATACTCAGACTCTCAGAAATGTTTTTTAGTGTGAACTAGAATGAATCCAATAGGTTAATTACAGTTTTTACAAAAAATTATAATACATGAAAAAGAAAACCATATGTGTTACATTTACCCAACTTTATCTGCTACCTATTCCACAACAAACCGTTCTTAAAAAAACTTATTATTTTATCTACTTCAGGCTAACAAGCTAAACATTAGCAGTAATGGTTTTACATATTACATATTTTCTTATTGGTTCATGGGGAATTAAATTAAAGTGGTAAACAAATCTTTTAAGATGGCTATTGACTAAGGCAGGTCGTTATGTGATGGCCTTGAAACTGTGTTCCACAATTGAAGAAGAAGAATGACTGACAGACAACTTCTCATATGAGAAAACTTTTAAGCATGGAAATTCAAACAAAAAACGAAAAATATCTCAGAAAAAGTCAACTCCAGAATTAAAAAAAATCTGATGTGTTCAATTCACATTCTTCTCTGCATCTCTGTAACAAATTATTGTTAAAAAGCTCATTCTTCTATATGCTTCATGCTAATTGAGATAAAATTAGCAGAAATGGTCTTATTTCTTGGTTACTTGTAAGTAGAAGGGAATGCTCTAGGCTAAAGGAATAGTCAAATCTTTTTAAATCTTTTCTGGTTGCTATGTGATTGAAATTCTTAAGTTTGTGTGGCCAGGAGTTGACAAATTCCCGCATGACAAAATTTAAATATTTTAAAACTGAAACCAATAACAAGGAGTATCTCAGAAATGGTCACCTCTACCAAAAAAAACTAATTTTTTGTCCATCTCTTATGGTGTACCAATTATGCAAAATTCAACAAAATTCATCCAGAATAAAGAGGTTTTCAGAGGCTATTCTCAGAAATTTCAAGATGTACATTTTATTTTTCTTGTAGTAAATATCTTTAACTAACAGTATTTTAATCAAAATAGTTAGAGCCGTTTGTTAGAAAATCAAAATTTTGAAAATTAAATTTTTTCATCTAAAGAGTAGTTTAGGGTGCACACACTATGCTACACACACCTACACCCACACACACTGACCTTTTTTCTAAAAATCTTTTTTTTTTAATTCAGAGGGTCTAAAAACATGTATTTCTGATGAAATCTCAGTATCAAATTTCTGGGTGGAATACAATACCTTCTCTACGCACTATATACATAGCACGTGTAGAGAAAATTAAAGAAAATGTATGTGACAAATTGTGTGTTTTAACGAAATCTACACTTTTAAGTTTTTATCTTGTACAGTTTAGCCATTATGCAAAAATCATAGAGATTGAAGATTTCAGAGGGTATTCCCAGAAAATTCAAGATACACATTTCATTTGACACAGTGATATTTTAAATAATTTTAAACAAATTCATTAAAGACATTTTTGAGAAAATAAAAATGCTCATAAAAAGTTCCATGTAAAGGGTAGTATAGAACGGTGATCTATTTAATATATTCATGTAATATCTTTAGAAGATGCTGAGCTTAGAATACCATGTTTGGTACTCAACTAATGTTTTGTTTTTCACTTATACTGCTTCTCTCTCTCTCTCTCTCTCTCTCTCTCTCTCTCTCTCTCTCTCTCTCTCCATCAATGTCTTATCCATACACACAAAATACAGTTTTTTTCTCAAACTGATTAATACTTTCTCTGCCACATATGTATAATGTACATAGTAAGTGGAGAAGATATTGCATTCCACCCAAAATTTTGATACCAAGATTTCACCAGAAATATATGTTTTGAGGATCCTGAAGAAAAATAAGTTTTAGAAAAAGGCTGCATATGTGAACAGCATAACTCAAAAATGAAACAAAGAAGGAATAAGTACCAAACTTGGTAATTAAGTATAGTATCTTCCAAGGATGTGGCACAAAGATTTTCAGGAAAATCCTCCCCCATAAATAACCTTTACATGGATTTATTTCTTTTTTTAATGTTTATTTTCTCAAAAATGGCTTAAATTATTTTGTTTAAAATACTGTACATTAAAGGTATTTATTTACATACAAATAAAATATATATCTTAAATTTTCTGGGAATAGCTTCTGAGACCTCTTCATTCTGCATGACTGGTAAACTCTGAAAGACAAAAACTGTACATCTTGTTAAAACACAATTCATGTCATAAACTTTTTTTTTGAGTTAACCATTTCTGAGATATTTGTTTTTGTTGACATAAATTTTAAAATACTAATTCTTTTCTAAAACTGGAATCATCATTTATTGCATTTTTCTTTTAAAGATTTGAGATTTGATTATAGCTTTAGCCTTGTGCATGCCCCACTACTTATAAGGAATTAAGTAAAAGGCCATTTTTACAAATCTTTATCTCAATTAGCATGAAATATATGGAATGATCTTTTGCAAGATAGTTTGTTTAAGGAACAGATACAGAAAGTTATGTGAATGGAACATATAAAATTTTTTTTTTTTTTTTTTTTTTTGATTTAGCGTGTCTCAAAAGGTATGTTAACAACTCTGAATTTTCACAGACTTCTAGTCAGATAAATACATGGATTCTTATGAAGATGTACATCATCTTCCTCTTCAGGGTGAACTAATGATTTGGAAGTCCGGAATTGCATATTTATAGTGCCGGAATTAAGCTAACATCCGATTGGTTTGCATGATATTTTTGGCCTTGAAGCAACTGATGTTTAATATGATTGAGGCATGGGTACGGATTTGTTGGAAAACTATATATCGAAGTTATACATCTAATTTTTCTGAACCTGTTTGAAAACATTTAATAGTAAACATTGTTTGAAGCACAATCTGTTGTATCTGAATGCAGAGAAGTTTCTGGGTGACGACAGGTGGGAACTAGGTGTCAAGGCTCTTTATGATCGGCACCCAAGCTGTATTTAGATGTAGGCCTCAATCATGATTAACACCTTGAAGCCCAAGCCCGAGTATAGCTCGGGCCGTGTGAAATGTTCATGTGGCCCACGCCCAAGCATAGCTCGGGCAGGTATTTCTGATGCTTTTAATGCAATTCCATGACCTTAACTTGGTCTTGGACTATGCGGCAAAGAACAAATATCAGTTATCATTTAGTTGTCTGATTTGTGCTACCATCTGTTTTCGCTTTAGTCAACTATTAGGACATTTAGGAGAGTTAGTAATATTGGCTGCTCTCAGGTAGTCACGCCATTTTCCTTTTCCTTGAAGGTGGTGATCTGTTCGTTACATTTTGTGTTCTGAAGTGTCAAAATGCTGCATTTTCCTCGATTTCTGTGAACTGAAGCTGAAGTTCAGGATAGAAATGATACCCTGGACAATTCTGAAACTGAGGGAGAGTTTTTCGAACTTTCAATAAATGGAATGTAAGCAGCTTTATGCAGATTTTTTCAAACTCATATTTGATACTTGTTGTAAATTTAAAATAAAATATGAATATGGAAGTTATGATTATTTTCTTACTTGTTGCAAAATCCTTGAATACCATACTCTTAGATTGTACCAATACTTTTTGGCAAATTTGACTGATGTACTATAAATAATAACTCAAAGCAGGCATAAAAACCCTGGGTTTCTTGGGCCTTCAACTAAAGAAATGCCTGTTAAGATTATTTGCTTCAGATGAGATGGCTAAGGCTTCTTACACTTTACTTTCCCAGTCGCTCCTACACTTCGCCACTATTCTGGTGTTGGTATAATTGGTTCTGTGGCTGTTTTCAATACAATGTTAAGCCAGTCCAGAACATAAGTACAGCATGGGCACCTTATGATCACTTAGATGACCTAAGCAGCAATCTGTAGACAAGATGACAAAGGACAAAAGTCCAGAACCACTACAAGCGACGAGCAGCTGTGCAACCACTGATGGGCACAGAAGCAATACTACAAATACCTCAATTTTAATCATCCTAACAAATGCATGAAGAATAGCTCTGAGACACATGACAAGCAGGCTCACCCTGCAGAAGTAGCAAGTAGTAATGCACGCAATTAACACACCAAAAAGATAATTAACACATGATTTTCCACTGGTATTGTCCAGATTTCATGGCCAATCCCAGCAAGTAACACTAATGCGCTCGCATGCAATGCATGCCAGTTAAGTAGCTTTCACTTACTAACCAGGGTGCTATGTTACAATGCATGTTACAATTAACATGTGAAAAGGTTTTTAGTGGATATACCGCACTCGCACGGAGCTCCACATATTCTTCTAATCATTGCATTTAGGCTAGGAGTCAAAAAAAAAAGCTTCTGAACCAAAAATATCATGTCAATCAGATGCTAGCTTCATTCCAGCACTATAAATGTGCGATTCTGGACTTTCAATCCTCAGTTTACCCTGAGGATCAAGATGATGCACATCTTCAATATTGGAGTAAATCCATGTATTTACATTACTAGAAACCTGAAAAAATTTAGAGTTGTTATGTCAAGAAAACTTCAGCTCTTACTTTAAGGTTTGTTACCGATGAAATCTTGGTGTCAAATGTTTGGATGGAATGCAATAGTTCCTCTACTTACTATGAACATGAAGAGAAAGTAGTGCAACTATACCTTTCCTGGCCACCATGGGAAGCCATGTATCTTGCCCCATACAACATCACCTACTGCCATGCGTCTGCCATCTCCTGTAAGACACGATGCAACCGTTTTCCTAGAAAATCGCATCATTAAGGGATGGTCCGTTGGTGGTGGGAAGTCCGGAACTGTTTCACCATGATCATCAGACATTTCTGAATTGCTACAGCTGCTAGTTCCTGGACTCTTGGAACCGTTTGAACCCAGGTAGTCACAGCGCATGTACGCATTTGCATTTAGTCTTTTTAGACTAATGGACAGCTTTTGTTTGAGGCACCGTTCTTTGATGGCACTGTATGAGTCACTGGGCGTCAGAATGTTCCAGCACTTTTTTCCATTTGCATCTCCCCTTGAACCATCCCCTAGTCCCTTTATTGTCACTTTTGACCCAACACCACCACTGCCAAGAACACCATCCTTACTATGACGTCGTTCTTCTTTGTGCTTTTTCTTGTGCTTCACCTTATGTTTGTGCCTGCGGTGGTACAGCGCCTCGTATGCTGGCGATGTGCTACCGACAGCATATGATGCAGGTGAAGCTCCTCCACTTAGTAGCCGTGCAGGTGAGCTGCCCATGAATTTGCGCCGAGCTTCCTTCTTGGCCTTTTTTAGAGCTCGTTTAGCTGCCTTGGCACTGGCATCTCGTGTTTTGCGGGACACTTGCTCAGCTCGCTCCTCGGGGTCACTCTCGCTTGGTGTGTAACTCTGAACTTTGGCAGGAATCTTGAGCACCGTCCCTTCTCCCTGAGATCCAAAAGAAATCTTGATGACAGGTGTCGTAGTAGGTCGTGCACTGCGGGCCTTACGAGCTTCAGCACGACGCATACTGTCTTCAAAAACACTTTCATCCCATAGGTCTTCCATAGAGCCTACACTACGCTTTTTACGTAAAACCATACGTTCACGACTATCATCAGTTTCTGCAACACCTTGCCACATTTCGATGTCACCATCCTCTGGTTTGCAGGTTGACACCAGATGAGTGGAATGTTCGGAACTGTCACTTGTTGCCAGAGGGTCCTGTTCTTCTGTCACCATTTTTGAGTCCATTGGAACACAATACACTTTCTTCTTCCCTTCATCAGGTGGGGGTAATCCTTCAATATTTTGTTCCTTATGCATATCTCCCTGAGAACTCAAAGCATTTCTACCCCAATATTTCTCAACTACTTTAATTTTATTAACATTACCACTTAAAGCATTGGATATTTCGTTGGGTTGTAGTCTTGATATTTTTGGAATGAGTGATGGGCAGAGTTTATTAGAACTATCTGAAGGTGGGCTTGAATTCTTGATTGGTTGGTTGTCCCTCTGGTTTTCCGAAAAGAGAGGCCTTGGGCTTTTTGAAGGGACATCACCCTGGGAGGACAATTTTTTGTCTCCACCCTTGCCAATAGAAGACACCTGATCAGAGCCTTTTCTCTTCCTTGAAGAAAGATCAACATTCTCTGAGTTCTCGTTGCATATGCTGCGACACTTGGAACAGAGCACTTGGCGAGGACGGAGGCGAACAGTCATCCGAGAATTTTTATATCGCGCTGGCGGACGGATTGTCCTCCTCAAATGAAAGGATTGAGAGTTGACAATGTCCATGTTTTTGGGCGATTTCTCTTGGAAGTATGTGAATCTTTGCCCAAGAGCGTAGAGTTTATCTTCATCACCCTCCATCCGATTCCCACTGCCTGGCTGCTGTTGGGATGACAGGAAGCCCATTGGAGACATAATCCCACATGGTAGGTGCCTGAAAAATTTAATTTCAAAAATTAATATGCTTAAATAATAAGAAACACTATCTCTAGAGAATACAAATAGTTGGTGGGCAGGGGTTGGAAAAATTATGGAGAAAATAGGAATGGGAGATATGAGGAGGCTTGAAGAAAAAATTGAAAGTACTGTAGGTAAATTAGTAAAATGCAGGGTAGAAGACACAGAAAGGCAGGAGATATGGGGAAGTTTATAAATCAAGAAATTGGTGCAATTTTATAAACAAATAAAAAGAGGCTGGGGATGAGAACCATGTTTAGATAACTGTAACAGGCAAGAAAAAGAAGGATTAGCTTGGAAAGAGCAGGAACACTATTTCTAAGAGGGATAAGAGGCAGGGAAAAAGAACGTGTGAAATGTGTGGAGAGAAAGAAAGTATCGAACATTATACATTACAAGAATGCAAGGAACTAGCAATATGGAGAAACAAGGTTTGGGGGAAAAAAATGGGAAAAAATAGCGGCGAACAATATAACTATAAAAATGTCAACAGGGAAGGAAGAAAAGAAGATTAGAAGCATAGGTTTCTTGCAGAAAGCAAGAGAAAAATGGACAAGAAAAGTAGGGAGTGCAAAAGAAGAGAACAGAATGGAGGCGAGGAATAATTAAGATAAAGAGGGAAGGGTTGACAAGAGCTACTTGGGAGGCGGATAGCCTGGATGCCATGCAAGCCGAGGTAGCACTAAGGCAATTAAAATTTAAATTTGTACAAGTAAATAATAATATTAAAAAAAACTATCACAGACTTTTTTTTGTAAACCCCAGCAATATACAGTGAACTAAGTTGAAAGTTCCTTTATCTTACACATTTTTAACAAGAAAAATTTACACTAATACCCTGCTAAACTGAACTGTACCTACAGGGGTTCATTGTCATATTGATTTTGCAGATCAGCTGCAATTTTTATAGCGAAAATACGTCAAAAACAAAAATACCTGTATCTTGGCTTTCTCCTCAATTGGGTCTCCATTAAAACTAAGTTGTAATGTTTAGGTCTGTCTTCTACTCAATAGTCAGCTCCCTATCAGTATGCCATGCACTGAGACTATAAGTACCTGTGTGCAAGACTACATTAAAGATAACTTACAAT
This sequence comes from Hymenopus coronatus, assembly GCA_030762935.1. Lineage (NCBI taxonomy): Eukaryota > Metazoa > Arthropoda > Insecta > Mantodea > Hymenopodidae > Hymenopus > Hymenopus coronatus. The sequence goes on along the minus strand of CM060898.1, from coordinate 14,611,316 downwards.
CAAGAATTCTTTTAGTGAAGAGTTCATTTGGCTGAAGATAACACCATTTTTTTCTCCAGTAAAGGGTGGCTATAAAAAAAAAAAAAACAAAAAAAAGACCAAAAAAAAAAAAAAAACAAAGAAAACGAAGGTGTAAAAATTTCTCATCTTTGTAAGTGCTCTCATTTCATATTTTTTAACTACATGCAGGGAATAAACCTTATTAGTATATCATTAATTTATAAATAATGTTTTTTCTTGTCAAACTGGGCCTATGTGAGAGAAAACTAAGACAAAGATCTTTTTATTTTCAATCTACTTTTTCAGTAAAAAAGAATTCCAGCTCATCTATAACATTAATGTGAAAATGACCTCTTGTTAACCAAAATGGCGGAGAAGGGGGAAAAGAGAAAAAATAAAAAAAAATGAATGAAAAATATAGGATGCTGGCTGGTCCAGCAGCATCAAATTTGCACTGGCAATACCCCAACTAGAATTTGAACACAGGTACTGAATATAGATAACTCTCACCCCTACCTCATAGGAAGTACTGTCCCATTACAAGTAATAACTGCTTGCGCACACATTCAATGGTGAACCATTGTCCCAGGATTCATAGTATAGCCAACTATTAAGGTCAATTAGTATTAATTTAATTGTTTTATGGATCCTGGAACTTAAAATACATTGTAAATCACCTTTGGGGTATGTCATCTCAAAATAATTTAAGATCACCTTGTGGTTTGCCAGGAAACATGTGAATCAGTTGAGAAATTCAATGCTATGCTGGCATGTTGCCATGGTAGCTCAGTGATAGAGCAACTGGCTAGAGACCAGTAGATCCATGGATCAAATCCCACTATGGCATTGAATTTTTCAGTCTGGCTCTACCTATCCAATCTTATAACATTACTTACTATGATGCAAAGTTTTTCACATATCTTTAAATGCAACATTACATTCATAAAATAAATGTTTTCATTTTGAGTAATAAGCCAATGTTGTATTCTGTGGATTATTGTTCTCTGAATTATTAACTTGAATTATGTTACAATCTTTTAACAGGCTCTAAACCTGAGCAAAAAAACATCCCAACTTTTGTGCAAAATAATATGACTATGCCTTAAGCCTGCAATTGCTGCATACGTGTTAGTAGTTGGCGTTGGAAACTTTATAGATGGTTGTACATGTGTTTGGTTGACTTCCTTTAAGTAGCTGCACTCAATATCACAGGGGCCTTAAATTTAACATGTGAAGAACGACTGCATTACTTCAAACTTTTGGAACACTTCTTGGGTACAATTGACACATGCTAGGAATTTTACTATTTCTGGAATCCTTGTTCACGTGATCAACAGCTATAAAAAGGAGGGCTGTAAATCAGGTCAGTCAATTTATGACAAAGTTCTAATGCACAGAGTGGCATGAGAGAACAGTCCAGTGTCTACTACATATTAAAGCCATGAGAAAATTGTAAAACAGATTTGTGAAAGCAAAGAAATAAAAACAATTATTTGTAACCAGATTTGAGAAATGAGCTGTTTTGTTACATTGGTGTCAGGAGTGGGATATTACACCAAAATGGGAGTTAATGAAAACCTCACTTGCAAAAATAAAGACCATAGAAACCAGAATGCAGGAAATAAAAACAGAAATGAAATCTGGAATGGAGAAGATGGAATAGAAGGTGGAATCAGGAATGGAGAAAGTGGAAGAAATGAAATTCAGATTGGAGAAGATTGAATCCGGCATGGGCAACATAGAAGAGAAAATAAAACCTGGGATGGAAGAAATGAAACTGGGAATGGAGAAGATGCAGGTGAAAATGAAGACAGAAATGCAATCTGTAATAGACAACCTGAAAATGGAGATAACCAACAAAATTGATGAACTGGTCGGCATGAAGGAGGAGGTGAAGATCTTGGGAAAAAGGTGAAAGAGCTTGGTGAAACAATGAAAGTCCATAACAACCCCTTAATGCCTTGGAGGGAACAGTCGACGGAAGCGCCAAAGAACTGAACACTAAGGTGGAAAAGATGTTTGAGGAAGGCTTAAGGAATTAAAGGTTGAGACACTAGGACGCGCCACAACACCTGCATGCGTCAAGCAAACCAAGAACGACGGAACATCTCTAGTTACGTGTCTTAGGAGGAAGCTTATTCCTGCGTCGACGGGTGCGCAACGCCGAGAGTCGGCGCTTAATGCTCGGCGACTGCAAGACAACCCATGAGGCGTTAACGGCAGCACTAAGATGGAGGCGGCCAAAATAACAGATGCGTCCACCTCGAGAACGAATCTGGAGACAACAAAGACCTTCAAGTGGCGCGAGTGGACAATCAGTATAGCTTGCTTAAGACTGTCCACGACTAGGCCGATCAGCAGACTGGAAACAATGGAGGGGCACGCCGGAACCGCCATCACCACACCTCGAGTGATTCTACGTGCCTTAGATAAAAGAATGAATGACAGCCTCAATGCAGACAGCTGGTTACAGGGAAACTGTCCTGGATATAATACAGGTGCAGCCGTGACTGCAATCAGACCTGAAGTGGTGAAGGGCTTGTCCACATGAACACCCAGTTGGCCCTGCCAAATAGTGACGACGTCGGCGACATGGAGGAGTTCCTGCTGGAGTTGACAATGGGACGGAGTACGTATGTGGGTATTGGTCGTGAGTGTGGCCGAGGCTGGGAAAGCATTTCCTCAGAGCCACGAAGCGATAGTCGAGGTCGGCTAGAAGATATTACGACTAGATCGAGACGAGGTGATGCTCCGGAGGTCCCACGAATATCCGGGGATCTGCAGGGCGATCCTGAGGGACGATGTAGTTACACCTGCGAAAAACGTGAAGGCGCGTCTGGAGGAACAACGTTCAAGGACCTGTTTTGGATTGGAATACATCACTGAACGGATTATGTGTTGCCCAGGCATTTTTGCCTTGCCGGGAGAAACTGCACATGCGCTACTGAATCCAACGGATGCCGATCACGATAACCAGGCGGAACGGAATTGGGAAAGTCCGAGTCAACAGTTAGTATGTAGCGGGATCTGGTGTCCCGGTTGAAAGACGCTGAAGAGGGGGGCCTCTCCGAAGGACTTTTTGCATCGTGTATCACCGTCGATGAGACCTGGATTCTGGAAACCAAGCAACATTCAAAATAATGAGTTGCTTCCGGTGAATCTGCGCCAAAAGGGCAAACACAGTCCCATCGGCCGGAAAAGTGATGATTATTTCTGGGGGGGGGGGATGCGAATGTTGCCATACTCATTAACTCGGAAAAGCGATTATTGGACAATGCTACAGTGAGTTATTGGTCCGATTCGAAAAGTAGCTAAAGGAGAACTGCTTTGTGAAGAAGAAAATGTGTTTCACTATGACATGCACCAGCAGATTCATCCGGAGTTGTGGCCGCGAAACTGCACGAATTGTTGCTGCACGTCCCATATCCACCCGAACGAATTATCCTAGTCCCCAATCACGAAGAAATGACCAGCGGGTATAACATTTAAATGAAATGAGACCATCGTCGAGACAAAGGAGTATTTTGTAGAGTTCAACATTTCCTATTTTCGGAGAGGCCCCCCCCCCAAAGTCAGGAACGTTGGTAGAAGTGCATATCCTTAAAAGGGGACCATGTTGTGCTATAAATAATTTTAGTATGAAAAACCTGGCATCTTCATTCCTAACAAGGGTATTATTTATTGAACCCCAATCGTTTGGATCAGTCAATAAATCCCTTTTTATTTATTTTTGGCTTAACGTCCTTTAACCTAGTAGGACACAGCAGCCGATGAGAACTGAAGTGATGCTCAAATGAGTCTAGGGACTAAGAACTTAAGGGGAAACTCAGGAAACCTCTTTATCTGAGAGGCCCAGTCTAGCCGAGATTCCAACTCGGCACCTCTTGAATTTGAGGGAAACATGCCAGCCCCACGCCATGGAGGTGGGTTAAAAGCCGTTTCTGAGAAAATAAAAAATCTGATGTTTCATTTACATAACTTTCTCTAACTGATCTATATACAAACTTTTCTCACAAAATATTTTATCTACTTCACGCTAATCCAGATAAGCATTAGCAGAATTACTATTACTTTCTTCCTGTAAGCAGAAGAGAAATTACGTAATATATTAGGTTAAAGCAATAGTCAAATCTTTTAAAGTTGTGTGAAACAACTGAGGTTCAGTTCGCTTTGTTTAGTCCTGATACAGAAAAGTGCGATAGTTTGAAATTGAAACTAATAACAAAGAATATCTCGAAAACGGCCACCTCTACAAGAAAAATGTATATGATATGAATTATGTTTTAACAAGATCTACATTTTTTTTAGTAAGTTTTCCTCTATCTCTTACGTTTAACCACTAAGCAAAATTCTGCATAGCTTATCTAGAATAAAGAGGTCTTCAGAGGCTATTCCTAGAAATTTCACAATATAACATTTTCAAAAAAATTTTCCATGTAAAAGGTAGTTTGCAGTGGGGGATTTTTTTGAAAATCTTCGTATCTCTTGTAGTTGAACTTAAATACAGTTTAGTATTCTTCACACTTTTCATTCCCGAGTCTCTCTCTCTCTCTCTCTCTCTCTCTCTCTCTCTCTCTCTCTCTCTCTCTCTCTCTCTCTCTCTCTTTCACACACACACACACGTGTGTGTGTATCTTTTTCTAAGTTGTTGTTTTGTTTTAGTTTCTTTACACATGCTATTGCATATGGTTAGTAGAGAATGTATTGTATTCCACTCAAAAATTCCATGTCGAGATTTCACCGCAAAAATATGTTTTGATATCTCCTGGGTCAAAAGGAACCATTTTTAGAAAAAGGTGTGTGTGTGGGTGGGGGGATAGCATACCTCATAAACGAAAATACTGTCAAATACAAAATTTGGTATTTAAGTTCAGTATCTTCCAAGGATATGAAAATTCCCCCACGCCAAACTACCCTTTACATGACAATTTTTTTGAAAATATTTTTCTCAAAAATGGCTCCAACGATTTTAATTAAAGTACCTTATATTAAATATGTTTACAAAATATATAAAATGTTTATCTTGAATTTTCTGAGAATAGCCTCTTTAAGATCTCTTCATTCAGGATGAAATTTGCATAACTGGTAAACCGAAACAGATAGACAAAAACTTACTGCACAAAAGAATGTAGAACAATTTATGATATATAATGTAATGATATATGTTTTTGAATTAACTGTTCCCGAGATATTCGTTGTTATTGGTTTCAGTTTAAAGCTACTTAAAACTCTTCTCAAACTGAAGATCATTATTCGTTTCATGTCTCGTTTTACTCCTAGGCTTGCAGCGAATCGCATTTCAATTGTTTCTCTTAGCGACTAGTTTTTATAAAATGTTACTATCGCTGTAGCCTAGTGCATTGCCTTATTTCCCTCCTACTTAGAAGAAACTAATACCACAATGTCTGCTGTTTATCTCGAATGATCCTTTGTAACAATAGTTTGTACAGAAAGTTATGTGAGTAGAATATATCAGCTTTTTTACTTTCTCTAGCCCCGTATGTCCAATGTACATAGGGATAGAGAAGTATTGTATTCCACCCAAAAATTCAATATCGAGATTTCACCGCAAATACATATTTTAGGACCCCCCCGAGTCCAAAAAAAAAAAAAGCATTATTAGAAATAGGTCCGCGCGCGCGCGCGCGTGACTGTGGACACTATAGCTCAAAAACGAAAAGACGGTTAAATACCAAACTTGGTATTTAAGTTTGGCATCTTCCAAGGATGCAACTACCCTTTAAATGGAAACATTTTCGAAAATGTTATTTTTCTTAAAAATGGCTCTAACGATTTTGATTAAAGCCATTTCTATCACAAATAAAATGTATATCTTGAATGTATTTTCTGGAAATAGCATCCAAAGATCTGTTTATTCTGGATGAATTTTGCTTTATTTCGTATAACTAGTAAACCGTACGAAATAGACGAAAACTTCCTATACAAAAAATATAGATCTTGTTAAAATACACAAGTTATATAATATACAATTTTTTCGTGGAGCTTACTGTTTTCGAGGTATTCCTTGTTATTAGTTTCAGTTATGAAGTACTTATACTTTTCTCACATGGGAGTGTCCTTTTTCTTTGGTTCTACTCCTGGTCAAGCAAAGAAGCTTTTAAAACATTAGACTATCACTTTAGCCTAGTACATTCCCGTAGTTCCAGTCTACTTATAAGGAATTAAGTAATAACATTCAGCTAATGTTTATCTCGATTAGCGTGGAGTTGAAAGAAGAATTATCTTTTGTAAGAAGCTCGTTTTTAGAGTGGCTAGAGAAAGTCATGTGGGTGTAACACATCAGATTTTTTTTTACAAATTGCCAGTGAAATCTCAATGTTGCTTTTTCAAGTAGGACAAGAAAGTCTATTACAGTAGCTATCAGATTTGCAAATATCCTGCCAACCTATGAGATTACAATTTCTTTATTCCGATGCGGTTGGATTCACATCCAAATTCATCATGAAATTTCACTGCAAGAATGGCATGCAGCTCTTGAGAATGCAGAGAAGCAGGTATAACTGGACACCCCTGGGATGATGGTATGGAACCCAGATGGCTTACAACACTCATAAGCTCTCGGCAGTAAGCAAGCTTACGTCATTGCTTTCTTGCTCACAGAACGTTGCATAAGAGCTCACTTATTTGCCATACAGATAACTGCTATTGCACGTTTATGCACATAAGCTTTGTATCTGAAAGAATGCTTTACTTACGCCAAATTATAAGATAAGTATGGAAATGTGAGTCTCTGGCAGTTTTTACTTTCTCTACACGTACTATGTAGTGTACGGAGAAGATATTGTATTGCACCCAAAAATTCGATACCGAGATTTCACCGGAAATGTAATATCTTTAGACAAATCTGATGTGTTACACTCACGTGACTTTCTCTAGCTACTCTACAAACTTCTTACGAAAGATAATTCTTCTTTCAATACCATGCTTATCGAGATAAACATTACCAGAAATAGCTTATTACTTGCTTCCTTGTAAGTAGAAGCGAAATATGGGAGTATTATAGGTTAAAGTGAAGTCAAAAGCTGGTTACTAGGTGACTGAAGTTCCTTTGTTTGTATGGACACCAGTTGACAAATTCCTGTATGAGAAAAGTACAAATTTTTCAAAGCTGAAACCAAAAAGCAAGGAATATCTCAAAAACGACCAACTCCTCGAAATTTTTTTATATAACATAAATTGTGTGTTTTAATGTGCTCTACATCTTTTGTATGTTAAGTTTTTGTCCATCTCTTACGGTTTAGCAGTTCTGCAAAATTCTTCCAGAATAAAGTAGTCTTCAGAGGCTATTTCCAGAAAATTCAAGATATACATATTATTTGTCAGGTAAATATCTTTAGTATACAATATTTTAATCAAAATCGTTACAGCCATTTTTGAGAAAATAAAAAATTTCGAAAAAAATTCCATGTAAAGGGTAGTTGGGGTGGGGGGATTTACTTGAAAATCTTCGCGTCGTCCTTGGAAGATATTAAACTTGAATACCAAGTTTGGTATTTAACGGTCTTTTCGTTTTTGAGCTATGCTGTCCACAGACACACGCACACACACACGGACCTTTTTCCAAAAATGCTTTTTTTGGATTCAGGGGGACCCCATAACATGTATTTCCGGTGAAATCTCGGTATCGAATTTTTGGGTGCATTACAATACCTTCTCTATCCCTATGTACATTGTACATATGGGGCTAGAGAAAGTAAAAATCTGATGTGTTCCATTCACATGGCCTCTATATCTCTGCAACAAATTATTGTTAAAAAGCTTATGCTTCTATTTACTTCATGCTTATCGAGAAATAAATAGCAGAAATAATCTTTATTACTTGTTTCCTTATAAGTAGAAGCGAAATAAGAGAGTACTGTAGGTTAAAGTAGTAGTCAAAAGCTGGTTGCTATGTGACTGAAGTTTCTTTGTATGGACAGGTGTTGACAAAATTCCTGTATGAGAAAAGTGTTTTTCAAAGCTGAAACTAAAAACAAGGAATGTCTTAAAAACGACCAACTCCACGAAAAAAATGTATATAACACAAATTGTGTATTTTAATGTGCTCTACATTTTCTGTGTGGTAAGTTTTTGTTCATCTCTTACGGTTTAGCAGTTACACAAAAATCCGTAAAATTCATCCAGAATAAAGTAGTCTTCAGAGGCTATTCCCAGAAAATTCAAGATATATATTTTATTTGTCAGGTAAATACCTTAAATAAACGAGATTTTAATCAAAATCATTAGAGCCATTTTTAAGAAAATCAAAATTTTCGATATTTTTTCTATGTAAAGGGTAGTTTGGGGTGGGGGATCTTCTTGAAAATCTTCGTGTCGCATCCTTGGAAGATACCAAACTTAAATACCAAGTTTGGTTTTTAACGGTCTTTTCATTTTTGAGCTATGCTGCCCAAAGACACACACACACACACACACGGACGGACATTTTTCTGAAGGTGCTTTTTTTGGATTCAGGGAGTCTCAAAACATATATTTCCGGTGAAATCTAGGTATCGTATTTTTGGTGCAATACAAAACCTTCTCTATACACTATGTACAAAGTACGTATAGAGAAAGTTAAAAGGTGGTTTGTGAACACGATAACTCAAAAGCGAGAAGTGGGTATAACATCAAACGGTATCTTCCACGTATGCGACACGAAGATTTTGAGAAATATCCCTTTATATGGGAAACATTTCGAAAATTTTGATTTTTTCAAAATGTCTAGCGATTTTGACTAAATTGCCTTATATTAAAGATATTTATACAACGAATAAAATGTATATCTTGAATTTTCTGGGAATAGCCTCTAAAGACATTTTTATTCTAAATGAATTTTGCTGAAATTTGCGCAACTGGTAAACCGTAGCAGATAAACAAAAGTTTGCTACACAAAAAACGTAGATCACGCTAAAACACAATTTATATCACATACGTTTTTTTTTTTTTTTTTTTTTTTTTTTTTTCGTGGAACTGGTAATTTCTGTGATATTCCTTGTTATTTGTTTCAGATTTAAAATACACTTTTCTCCCGCGGAAAACTCCTGTATAGAAACGGATTTCAACCACATGGCAACCGGTTAGATTTTAAAAGTGTATTCCATTGTTTGCCTTCTACTTACAAGGACGCAAGCAATTAAGTCAATTTCTGCTAATGTTTATCTTGATAGAAGAATAATCTTTTTAATAATAAATTGTTAGAGATAGGTAGAGAAATCCATGTGAATGTAACAGCAGATTTTTCCTTAAAGGAAAGCAAAGTTATGTTTGCATTTTCCAGGACTACATACGATTTCTAGATTACTATTACCACTGCTTTTGCGCGAGGGTAACACAATGAAGCTCTAACTGGCATTCTTATGCTTTTATTCAAGTTTGGAAGAAAAATAATTAATACCAGCATTGCTGATGCGATACAAAAACATCTGATGTAACTTTCTCTACGCCTGTGTAACAAATTGTTGTTAATAAGCTTATTCTTCTATCTACTTCATGCTAATCGAGATAAACATTTGCAGAAACGGTCTTATTTCTTGGTTCCTTATAAGAAGGAACATTGCGGTATACACCGACAATCATATGCTTTAAAATGTGGTTGCTATGGGATTAAAATCCGCTCCTTTGCGTGGCCAGTTGACAAAGTTCTCGTATGTGAATAATTTAAATATTTTAAAATTGAAACAAATAACTAGAAATATCTCGGAAATTGTCAACTCCAGGAAAAAATGCAGGTAAATGCATATGTGTTTTAACGAGCTCTACGATTTTTGTGTGGTAAGTTTTTGTCTATCACTTACGGTTTACCAAATCTCGCAAAATTCATCCAGAAGCGATTCCCAGAAAATTGGACATACATTTTATTTGTTATGTAACTATATTTAATATACGGTATTTTAACCAAAACTGTTAGTCATTTTTGAAAAAATCATTTGTCCATGTAAAGGCTATGAGGGTGGGGGATTTTCTTGGAAGATACCGAACTTAAATAACACATTTGGTATTTAACGGTATTTTTGTTTTTGAGCTATGCTGTCCACAGACGCACACGGAGCTTTTTTTAAAAATGCTTTTTACTTTCTCTACACGTACTATGTACAGTGTATAGAAAAGATATTGCACGCCATCCAAAAATTCGATACAGAGATTTCACCGGAAATATATGTTTTAGGGTCCCCTATATTTTATTAAAATATGGTATATTAAAGATATTTACCTGACAAATAAAACGTATGTCTTGAAGTTTCTGGGAATAGCCTCTGAAGACTACTTTATTCTGGATGAATTTTACGGAATTTTGCATGACTGCTAAACCGTAAGAGATGGACAAAAGCTTACCACACCACAAATGTTGAGCACGTTAAAACACACAATTTATGTTATATACATTATTTTCGTGGAGTTGATCGTTTTTGATTTCACATTTAAAAACTTCTACTTTTCACATACAGGAATTTGTCAACTCCTGTCCCATACAAAGGAACTTCAGTCGCATAGCAACTATCACTTTAACCTATGGTACTCGCTTCTACTTACATGGAAGCAAGCAATAAGATTATTCCTGCTAATGTTTTCTCGATTAGCATAAACGTTTTAACAATAATTTATTGCAGAGAAAGTCATGTGAATGGAACACATCAGATTTTTTTTGGATTCATTCCCGTATAGAATTTTTGGGTGCAATATAATACCTTCTCTATACACCATGTACATAGTACGTGTAGAGAAAGTAAAATACTTACCATCGATCATATGAGTATGGTCAACTCTCACGTAGGCCGCGTGACCATTCGGGCACACGACAACTGCATTATTATCTGATTTCACTGCATAATATTGAGAGCTAGTTTTTACTTTCTCTGCACGTACTATGTACAAAGTGAATAGAGAACATATTGTATTGTACCCAAAAATTCTATACCAAGATTTCGTCGGAAATACATGTTTTCAGACCCCATGAATCCAAAGCAAGCATTTTTAGAAAAAATAGCCGCGCGCGTGTGTATGTCTGTGGACAGCATTATTCAAAAACGGAAAAACCAAACTTGGCATTTAAATTCAGTAGGTATCTTGCGAGGATGTGCTACCAATATTTTCAAGAAAAATCCTCTCCCCCAACTACCCTTTTCGAAAATTTTGATTTGTTCATAAATACCTCTTAACAATTTTGATTAAAATATTGTACATTACAGATTTTAACACGGCAAATAACATGTATATCTTGCATTTTCTGGGAGTAGCCTCTGAAGACATCTTTTTCTGGATGAATTTTCCATAACTAGTAAACCGTAAGAGATAGACAAAGACTTACTTAAACAATGCAGGGCGTTTTTATTTATGGACGCTCTTTAACTGCTGTGGTTCTCAGCGTCCCATTCTATACTGGGCAGGAAAGACCGCTTAATTTTGCTCAGAGATCCCTCTACCAGGCTTGAGGTTCTTTTAGGTGTTATAAATCTACGACACGGTACCAACGGCTTTACTTCCCTTCCGAAGGAAGCCATGCACAGGATTTTACGCCCGAAAAAAATACATCGTCCTCCGCAGGGTTTGAACCCGCGAACTTTGGGTATTGGGTATATGAAGTTAGCATGGTTAAAACACAATTTATGTTACATACATTTTTTTTTCTTGGAATTTACCGTTTCTGAGATATTCCTTGTTATTGGTTTCTGTACACTGTAAATAGTACATGTAGAAATAGTAAAAATCATAAGCCGTCAGGTCAGGCGATCTTGGGGGCCATGCAATGTCACCATGCCTTGGAGTGACAATCTTCGGAGAGCTCGCATCGATATCCGTGTGCTGTTGCTCCGTCTTGCTGAGACCAACAGTTGGCAAGAAAAGGGGCAGCTCATGGGCTTCCATTCCTCTAATAGACTTGTACACCATGTTTGCTAAATAGCAAGCCTTCTGTATCTATCTTTTGAGTCAGCCTGTATATTTGCAGGAGACACCAGACTTGTTTCTGTTTTCTCCCTGTCTAGCTTCTTTCCCCCAGCCAATGCCCTGAGGTCAGCCGCTTGTAGGGGAGCAGAGGGACCACCCACAAAGTAGGCTGGCTTACAATCACATGTTGCACATTTGATTCAGCAACTCCAGCTAGCTGCCTTATGTTGCACAATCAGATATCTGGATGCACTTTCAATCATTTCATTGTATAGAAAACCTGCAGATGGTCACAACTGGGGACTCCTCTTTCTCCCTTTGCGCGCTCTCTCTCTCCTTTGTGTTACTTATACGTCTTCTGATGCTACTAAAATCAATAAAAATCTGATGTGTTCCATTCTCATAGCTTTCTCTGCCTGTTCCACATACAAAAAACCATTCCTTGATCTACATCATACTAATCCGGATAAACATAAGCAGAATTGGTTTTATTATTTGCTTCCTTGTAAGTAAATGAGAAATAAAGGAAAGCATTAGGCTAAAGCGATAGCGGGTCGCTATGTGAAACAATTGAGGTTCGGTTCGCTTTGCATGGTCCTGTTTGAGAAAAATTAGGTAGTTTAACATTGAAACCAATAACAATGAATATCTCGAAGACGGTTAATTCTACAAGAAAAACTGTTTGAAATAAATTATTTATTCTTACAAGACCTACATTTTGTAGTAAATTTTTGTCCATCTCTTACAGTTTAACCATTATACAAAATTCTCCAAAACTCATCCAGAATAAATGGGTATTCAGAGATTATTCCCAGAAAATTAAAAATATACATTTTGTTTATGATGTAAATATCTTTAATACGCGGTATATTAATCAAAATCGCTAGCAATTTTTGAGATATTAAAAAAAATTCCCATGTAAAGGGTAGTTTGGAATGGGGGGCGGATTTTCTTAAAAATCTTCGTGTCGCATCCTTGGAAGACACTTAACATAAATATCATGTTCGTTTCGTTTTGAGCTATGTTGTCCACAGATAGATACAAACACACATATACGCACGCGCGAGCGGATCTTTTTCTAAAAATGTTTTCGAACAAAGGGGAACTCAAAACATTTGCGGTAAAATCTCGAAATCGAATTTTTGCGTGGAATACAATACTTTCTCTAGCTATGTGTACTGTATGTATATACGTGCTAGAGAAAGTAAAAGTGCATTATCTGGAGTTGTAATGCACCTTCGTAAAATAAAATATTTACGTTACAGAATATTGCGCTTGTTCCTCATGTTTGCAATGTGACTTGGGTATACTATTTTAACTTTCTCTACACTTACTATGTACATAGTGTATAGAGAAGGTATTGCATTCCACCCAAAATTCAATACCGAGATTTCACCGAAAATATACGTTTTAGGGTCCCCTGTATCCTAAAACGAATTTTCAGAAAAAGGCCCGCGCGCGCGTGTATGTGTGTCCGTGTGTCTGTGAACACGATAACTCAAAATCGAAAAGTCGGTAAAATACCAAACTTGGTATTTAAGTTTAGTATCTTCCAGGGATGCGACACGAAGATTTTAAGAGAAATTCCCCACTCTGAACTATCCTTTACAAGGAACTTTCTTAAAAAAAATTGACCTTTTAAAAAATGGCTCTAACGATTTTGATTAAAATATCGTATATTAAAGATATTTACCTGATAAATAAAATGTGTATCTTGAATTTTCTGGGAATAGCCTCTGAAGATCACTTTATTATGGATGAATTTTACGAAATTTTGCGTAACTACTAAACCATAAGAGATCGACAAAAACTTAACATAAAAAAATATAGAGCACGTTAAAGCACACAATTTATGTTACCTACATTTTTTTCGTGGAGTTGATCGTTTTTGAGTAATTCCTTGTTTTTGATTTCATCTTTAAAACATACTTTTCTCATACAGGAATTTATCAACTACTGCCCATACAAAGGAACTTCAGTCACATAGCAACCAGCTTTTGACTATCACTTTAACCTATGGTACTCCCTCATTTCACTTCTACTTACAAGGAAGCAAGTAATAAGACAATTTCTGCTAATTTTTTTCTCGATTAGTATGAAGTAAATAGAAGCATAGGCTGTTTAACAATAATTTGCTGCAGAGATGTAGAGAAAGTCATGTGAGTGTAGCACATCAGATTTTTCGTGCAGTGCTACAAACAAAAGTAATAATAGTTTATTTATTTATTTATTTATTTATTTATTTATAGCGATTTAAACACGATCGAATGCATCATCTACCATTTGAGAACTAATATACGTAATACGATAATAAAATCTCCCTTCCTATATATTATAAACTATTAATGGTCTATTATCAAATACAACTCGTTGCTTCGCTCCGGTTGTGAATTATCGACAAGATGAAAACACTCATGGTGTTACTTATGATAATTGTTTTTCCGCATGGACAAAACTTTTGGCACGACCATCCATAACTGTATGCGCAGACTGCCAACTATGTCATGTCAACAATGCCAACTTTCTGGTATCTGAAAACTGGGCAGTGGAGAAATGACCGGAATAGTTGCGTAAAGATCTCGGTCAAAATACCCGTAATTACCAAATTCCTTAACGACCTTCAGGGGCTAACCCATTGCGGTCATACAACCTTACTTTCCTTCGCCAGCAGTCTTTCAGCTGTTATTCTAGGTGCATGCCTTGCGGGGATTTAAAAAAAAAATCTGATGTCCTCCATTCACATGACTTTCTCTACCTCTCTGTAACAAATTATTGTTAATAAGCTTATTCTTCTATCTACTTTGTGATGACCGGGATAAACATTAGCAGAAACGGTCTTATTACTTAGTTCCTTATAAGTAGAAAGGAAATAAGGGGGCACACTAGGCTAAATTGCTTTAAAATCTGGTTGCTATGGTATAGATATCCATTTCTTTGCGTGGCCAGGAGTTGACAAGTTCCCTTATGATAAATTTTTGTTTTTTAAAACAAACCAATAACAAGGAATATCTCCAAAATTGTCAACTAAACGAAAAAAAATTGCATATAACATAAATTGTGTGTTTTAACGAGATCTACATTTTTTGTGTAGTACGGTTTTGTTTATATCTTACGGTTTACCAGCTATGCAAACTTCTGCAAAATTTATCCAGAATAAAGAGGTCTTTAGAGGCTATTTCCAGAAAATTCAAGATATACATTTTATTTGTTATGCAAATATCTTTAATAGGCGATATTTTAATCAAAATTAAAGCTATTCTTGAGAAAATCAAAATTTTCGAAAATTTTTCCATGTAAAAGGGTAGTTGGAGGTGGGGGAATTTTCTTGAAAATCTTCGGTTCGCATCCTTGGAAGACACTGAACTTAAATACCAAGTTTAGCACACACACACACACACACACACACACACACACACACACACACACACAGGGACATTTTTCTAAAAATGATTTTTTTGAATTCAAGGGGCCTCAAAACATATATCTTCCTTGAAATGTCGGTATCAAATTTTTGGGTACAATACAATTTCTCTATACACTATGTACACAGTACGTGTAGAGAAATTAAAAATCACAGCCGCAATAACTTATTCTTACAGAAGCTGTTTCTTCTTTCCCCTACATGCTAATCCAGATACACATTGCCCGAAGTAGTCGTATTATTATTATTTCATTGTAGCTACTAGAGAAATAAGAGAATGCACTAGCTAGAGCGAGTCAACTGTTATGGGTTCTGGTTGCTAAGTGAGGGCATTGAAATTCCATATCTCTTTATACAGTTAGGAGGAAAAGAAAAACGAATGAAGACTTGTATTTGAGAAAAGTATTAAGTACCTATTGGAAATTTTAAACAAATAACAAGGAATATCTCGAAAATGCTTAACTCCTCAAAAAATATGTTGGACATAAATTGTGTTTTAAAGAGATCTACATTTTGTCCATCTCTTACGGTTCGCCAGTTATATAAAGTCATCCAGAATGAAGACGACCTCAATGGTTACTACCAAAAAATTCAAGGCATTTTATTCTTACTTTGATATATTATATTTAAATAAAATCGTTAGTCATTTTTGAGAAAACGGAAAATTCCAAAAGAAAAAAAAAATGCCATGTAAAAGTTAGTTTAACATTGGCAAGATTTGACTACCCTTAAACTCTCAATCAACAGGTCTTCCGCTCAAGAAGGCAGCATCGTCTGCTGGCTGTGGTTCTAAACTGACAAATGCATTTCGCCAATCTGTTGAACATTCACCGATTGGTGTTTAGCGTTCGTGCAATCCAATTAAACATCAAACATATCAAAGAGTGACTGATTGCCAATCAATACATGATCAACTCCTGTCCTACACACGGCTTGTGTGAAAAAACAACTAAATCAATAATAACTGCTCATAATAGTTGGCTATACTACGAATCCTGGGACTAACGACACTGTAAGTCATCTCAAAATAATTTGAGATCACTTTGTGGTTCTCTGGGAAACATGCCATTAAGTTTGAAATTTAGTGCATGGTAGCTCAGTGGTAGAGCAATCGGCTAGAGACCGTGAGATCCGTGGTTCCAATCTCGGCTATGGCATTGCATTTTTCAGTCTGACTCTACCTATCCAACTCCTGTCCTACACTGGTTTGTGGGGGGAAAAAAAAAGCAACAACAATTAAATCAATATAAGTTGATAGTTGACCATAATAGTTGGCTGTACTATGAATCATGGGACTCAAAGTACTTATATTGCAAGTCGCCATTGGGATTGTCATCTAAAAAATAATTGGAAATCACCTTGTGATTTACCGGGAAGCATGAGAGTCAGTTATGTTGCCATGGTAGCTCAGTGGTAGAGCAACCGGCTAGAGACCGTGAGATACGTGGTTTCGATCCCGGCTATGGCATTGTCTGACTATACCTTTCCAAACATGATCAGTGTTTCAGAAATATCCAAATCTCATCACTTCATTCTCTGTCTGTTATAAAAATCTGGAACGACAGATGCTGATGAACTCATCGAGTGTTATCTTCTCGTTGTCCTTGAAGGACAATTAAAGTTAGTTCTGTACTGTGAAATTATTTCCACTCATTGTTTCACGCTGCTCTCTGCAGTAACCTCGCAACCTTATTCTTTAACTCTATTTTTAACTGCAGGCTTGTAATGCTATTTACTTCATACTCAAGCAAGGTTTCTATGATATTAGTAAGATCATTCAATGCGGCAATGCAGCTGTGAAACATGGATATAAGATATATTGTTGACATTTATAACAATAGCAGTGATATTTTTGTCATGTTTAAAAAATGTAGCTTCCATAGTTATCGAAATAATAATAGTTATTGTCTAAATTTATTATTTTAATCTAGAACAATCAAATTACACAATAAAGACTATCTACATGACTACCTACATATTCTTACAAAGGATCCTATCTACTCCAAGCATATCAAGATACAGATTAACAAAAAGTAGTCATTACAAATTTCCCTGTGGATACATGAGAAACAAGGGAGTACACTATGCTAAAGCGATAGTCAAACCTTTTAAAATCTGGTCGCTATGCGATGGCGTTGAAATTGCGCTATGTTTACTTGACTAACAGAACACAAAAAACTTCCAATTTGAGGATATGAAGTATTCATTACTTATTTACTCGTGAACACAAGAGAAATAAGAAAATGCACTAGTTAAAACGATAGTAAAATTTTTTAAAATTTGGTCGTTAAGTGAGGATATCTTTGTTTCACCAGGAGAAAGAAAAACGAAAATAACTTCCCATTGAGAAAAGTATCAGCTTGGGAAAATTGAAACCAATCGCAAGAAATGTCTCGGAAATAGTTAACTAAAAACATCACATTGCTTTCTCTACTTGTTCTGTTCTTACAAAGACCTTTTTTTTTAATTTGGACCGTGTTTATCGAGATAAAACATTATTACTTGCTTCCTTCTAAGCAGAAGGAAAATAAAGGAGTGCGCTAAGTTAGAGCGAGTCACATCTTTTAAAATCTAATCGCTATATCAACAATCATAGCTCGGATCGCTTTGCATGGCCATCAGTACCACAAAAGAGAGTGAAACGAAAGGTGACTTACCCTTTGAGAAAAGTTACTTTGTTTAGAATTAAACCCATAACAAGGAAAATCTTGGAAACGGTCTACTTTATAAACAAATAAAAATAACATAAATGTGTGTGTGTGTGTGTGTGAGTGAGAGAGAGTGAGAGAGAGAGAGAGAGAGAGAGAGAGAGCATGTGACAAATTGTGAGTTTTAACGAGATCTGCATTTTGTATTATAAGTTTACGGCTTATCAGTTGCAAAATTTATCCACAATGAAGAAATCTTCGGAGGCTATTCTTAGAAATTTCAAGATATACATTTTATTTGTGATGTAAATATCTTTAACATACGGTGTTTAAATCAACATCGTTAGCCATTTTTAAGAGAAGCAAAATAAATAAAAAAAATCCCATATAAGGGATAGTTTGGGGTGGGGAGATTTTATTGCAAATCTTCGTGTCGCATGCTTGAAAGATATTAAACTTAAATGCCAAGTTTGCTACTTAACGGTCTTTTCAGGCCCCCCCCCACACACACACACACGGCCGAGTGTTTAGACCACTCAACTCTCACCTAAGCGGCCCGGGTTCGATCCCAAGCGGCCGCATGTGGGATTTGTGGTGGATAAAGAGGTGCAGGGGCGGGTTTTCTCCAGCTTCCCCCGCCATTGCATTCCACCGGTGCTCCATCTTCATTTCATGTATCACCAGAACATCGCCTGCGGTGCCATAAGTAGTAAAAGCGGGCATTAAACAAAAAAAAACAGACACACGGACCTTTTTCTAAAATACTTCTTTTGGACCATGAGGAACTCATCATATATTTCCGGTGAAATCTCGACACCGACTTTTTGACATCGAAATTCATTCGTCTTCTAAGGATAAGGGAAAACCCTGAAAAAAGCATTATCCGGACAAGCCGATATTCGAACTCGTGACCACTTGAGTATGAGGTAGACACGCTACCCCGCCCGGGGTAGCGAAATGAACGATGTGTCGTTAACACATATTTTTCTAACAATTCCTTTTTGGTTTCTGGGCACCTCAAAACATGTTTCTAATAAAATCATATCAAACTTTTGGGTAGAATTACTTACTGCACCACATATATAGATCAAATTCTAGGACAGAGATTGGGTTCTTTATGCATCGACTCCCTCATGCCCACCAACGTGGATTTTTGTGGTTTAGAGACCAAGGCCTGTTCTTAGATATCTTAACCAATTCTAACCACAATTCTTTCTGTTACGCAGAGGAATGCGCTGCAGCACCACGCGGCGGTAAAACATCAATAACATAGTGGTTAGATGCCAAAGTTTTAATTACATGCGTTAGAAGTTTAGAAACGGTTGGCAACAGTGCTGCAGTTGCATATAGGTTAATCTGATCCAATACATTTTCAAAGGGATACGCCTAAAATAATATAGAAAATGAATTTTTGTTATGGATATGAAAGTTTTATTAGATCATCACTTAAATTGCATCAACAACGCAATAAATAAACACATTTAAAACTATATTATGTGTTCCATAATAATAACTTTCTCCAGACGTTCCACATTCCTACAGAAGATTCTTCTTTTGTGTACACCATGCTAGTCGAGATGAACAAAGCAGAAATGGTCTTATTACTAGCATCGGGTGTGTGTGTGGACAGTATAGCTCAACAACTAAAAGATTTAAATACCAAACTTGGTTTAAATTTACTATCTTCAAGGATGAAAAAAAAAAAAAAAAAAAAATCAACAAAATCTCCCACCTGCAACTACCTACTTAGAAAAAATTGTTTTTCTCAAAAATGACTATAGGAAGATTTCGATTAAAATGCCTTACATTAAAGATATTTACATAAAAAATGGAACGTATATCTTGAACTTTCTGGGAACAGCTCCTGAAGATCTGCTCATTTAGGATGATTTTTTTTTTTTTAATTTTGCATTACTGCTGAACTGTAAGAAATAGACAAAAAATTGTTACACAAATATGTAGATCTTGTTAAAACGCACACTTTGTCATATTTTTTGTATAGAATCAGGCGTTTCCGATATATTCCTTGTTATTGGTTTCAATTTTAAAGGTAATCTTGTTTTACTTGATTCACATAGCGACCCGCTTTACCCAGGGTATTATCTCCTCTCCCCTCTACTTAGAAGGATGGTTATGATGATGACCATGATTGGGGTGCTCAACATCTAGGGCATTAGCGCCCACAAGAGTTTACATAAAATAACAGCCGGAGTTACAAGTAAAACACTGTGGCAATAAAACTGTCCCTGGTAGATACCACAAAAGAAGCTAAAACACTATTAAAAACAATGGAAGTAAAATTGCAAAACTAAAACAGACCATCATTGCTAAAAGTCAATGTGCTTAACATTTAAAAACTTAAAAACCAGAGCTACCATTCCGTCATCGTATGAAAGTAAAAAAAAAAAAAAAAAATCTGATGTGTTCCATTCACATGATTTCCTCTACATCTCTGCTACAAATTATTGTTAAAAAAAAAACTCATTCTTCTATCTACTTCATGCTAGTCGAGAAAAAAATAGCAGAAATGGCCTTATTACTTGTTTCAATTTAAGTAGAAGAGAAATAAGGGAGTACCATAGGCTAAAGCATAAATCAAACGCTGGTTGCTATGTACTTGAAGTTCCTTTGTTTGATTGAACAGGATTTGACAAATTCCCGTAAGTATTTTAAAACTGAAACCAATAACAAGAAATATCCCAAAAATGATCAACTCTATGAAAAAATGCTGATGTAATCCATTCACATGACTTTATATCTCTGCAAAAAATTTTTGTTATTTACTTCATGCTAAGTGAGAAAAAATAAGCAGAAATAGTCTTATTACTTGCTTCCCTGTAAGTAGAAGCGAAATAAGGGAGTAACATACGTTAAAGTGATGGTCAAAAACTGGTTGCTATGTAACTGAACTTCCTTTGTTTGTATGGACAGGAGTTGACAAATTCCTGTATGAGAAAAGTATGTTTTTTTTAAGGCTGAAACAAAAAAACAAGGAATATCTAAAAAATAAATAAAAAAAAAAAAAAAAAAAAAAAACAACCTCAACTCCACGAAAAAAATGTATCTAACATAAGTTGTGTGCTTTAATGTGCTCTACATTTTTTGTGTGGTAAGTTTTTGTCTCTTACGGTTTACCAGTTACACAAAATACCGTAAAATTCATCCAGAATAAAGTAGTCTTCAGAGGCTATTCCCATAAAATTCAAGGTATATATATTATTTGCCAAGTATATATCTTTAATATATGATATTTTAATCAAAATCGTTAGAGCCACTTTTTAGAAAATCAAAATTTCGAAATGTTTTCCATGTGAAGGGTAGTTGGGGGTGGGGGATTTTCTTGAAAATCTTCGTGTCGCATCCTTGGAATATACTGAACTTAAATACCAAGTTTGGTACTTAGCGGTCTTTTCGTTTTTGAGCTATGCTGCCCAAAGACACACACACACATACACACAGTCTCACACACGGACATTCTTCTAAAAATGCTTTTTTTTTGGATTCAGGTGGTCTCAAAACATGTATTTTCGGTATTGAATTTTTGGGTACAATGCAATACCTTCTCTATACACTATGTACATTGTACGTATAGAGAAAGTAATAATGTATACAATAGAAATTGTGTATTTTAACCAGATCTACATTTTCTATTGTGTAAATTTTTGTCTATCTCTTGTGGTTTACCAGTTATGCAACCTTCCGCAAAATTTATCCAGAATAAAGATGTCTTAAGATGCTATTCTGAGAAAATTCAAAATATACATTTTATTTGTGGTGTAAATATCTTTAAAATACGATATTTTAAACAAAATCGCTGGAGCAATTCTTGAGAAAATCAAAATTTTCGAAAAATGCCCTATGTAAATCTCATGTAAAGGATAGTTGGGGTGGGGGGATATTTTTCAAAATCTTAGTGTGGCACCATTGGAACATACTGAACTTAAATACCAAGTTTGGTATTTAACGGACTTTTTGTTTTTAAGCTATGCTGCCCACAGCCACACACACACACACACACCTTTTGACAAAAAAAAAAAAAAAAAATTGACTTTGGGGTCCCAAAACGTGTGTTTCCGTTGAAGTCTCGGTATTGAATTTTTGGGTGCAATACAATACCTTCTCTGTACACCATGTACATAGTACGTGTGGAGAAGTAAAAGAAAAATCAAAGGATCGCTGGATTCATAGTGCAAAAGGCACATTAGATAAAAATCTAAAAATTGTATCCAGGCGCCAGGAGCTCTTTAAGCGCTACATAGAAGGAACTAATACCGCCACTTCTGCTAATGTTTATCTGGATTACCATGATGTAAATAAAGAAGTAATCTCCAGTACGAGGAAATAGATTGTAGAGAGTCGTGTGAATGGGATATCACATTTGTTACTTTCTCTAGCACGTATGAGCATTCAATGTACTTTAGCCAGAGAAGGTATTGTATTCCACCCAAAAATTCGATGTCAAGATTTCACCGGAAATATCATGAGTCCAAAAAAATAGCAGTTTAGAAAAACGCCCGCGCGCGAGTATGTCTGTCGACAACATAGGTCAAAAACGAAAAGACCGTTAAATACCAAACTTGGTGTTTATGTTTGGTGTTTTGCAAGGATGCAACATGAAGGTTTCAAGAAAATCCCCTCACCACAAACTTCCCTTTAAATGGAAAAATATTTGAAAATGTTGTTTTTTTCAAATATGATCCTTAACAATTTTGATTAAAATACCGTATAGTAAACGTATTTACATCACAAATAAAATGTGTATTATGAATTTTGAATAGCCTCTGAAGACCTCTTTATTCTGGATGAATTTTGCGTACTTAGTAAACCGAAAAAGGTAACACGACAGCTTACTATGGAAGAAGAAAAAAAAAAAAAAAAAAAAAAAATTAAATCTCGTTAAAACACACAATTTATGTCATTTACGTTTTTCTTGTAGAGTTGTCCGTTTAGGATATATCCCTTGTTATTGGTTTCAATTTTAAACTACCTAGCCTTTCTCAAACGGGACCATACAAACCTCAACTGTTTCACATAGCGACCAGCTTTTAAACAATTTGCTATCGTTTTAGCCTAGTGTACTTACAAGGAAGCAATTATAACAGAATTCTGCTAATGCTTATAGCAATTAGCATGATGTAAATAAAAGAATAATCTTTTGTAAGAATAGTTTGTACTATACGGAACAGCTAGAGAAAGTCATTTGAATGGAACACATCAGGTTTTTACTTTCTCTACACGTACTATGAACATAGTGTATAGAGAAGGTATTGTAATGCACCCAAAAATTCGATACCGAGATTTCACAGGAAATATATGTTTTGGGATCTCTGAATAAAAAAAAAACATTTTTAGAAAAAGGTCCGCATGTGTGTGTCTGTGGACAGCATAGCTCAAAAACGAAAAGATTGTTAAAAACCAAACTTAGTATTTAAGTTTGGTATCTTCCAAGGAGGCGACACGAAGATTTTCAAGAAAATCACCTACCTCAAGCTACCCTTTACATGGGACATTTTTTGAATTTGACTGTCTCAAAACTGGCTCTAACGATTTCGATTAAAATACCTAATGTTTAAGCTATTTTATGACAAACAAAATGTATATCTTGAATTTTATGGGAATAGCTTTTGAAGACCTCTTCATTCTGGGTGACTTTTATATAAATGGCAAACCGTAAGAGATATACACAAACGTGCTACACACAAAAATGTAGATCTCATTAAAACACTCAATTTATATCACATAGGTTTTTTTTTGTTTTGTTTTGTAGAGTTAACCGTTTTCGAGATATTATGGAATATTGGTTTCAATTTTTAAGCCACTTAAACCTTTCTCAAAGGAGACATCTTTATTCTCGTTTGTTTATCCCTGGCAAGCAAAGAGATTTGAATTTCAATTGTTTCACATAGTGACCGGCTTTTAAAGGACATGATTGTCGCTTCAGCCTGTGCATTTTCTTATTTCCCTTCTACTTACAAGGAGCTCGTAATAAGACTAATTCTGTTTATGTTTATCTTGATTAGCACGATGTAGATAACAGATTAATGCTTTGAATAAAAGGTTCGTTTGCCGTACGCTAGAGGATATCATGTGAATGGAACACATTAGATTTTTACTTTCTCTATACGTGCTATGTACATAGTGTATAGAGAAGGTATTGTAATGCACCCAAAAATTCCATACCGAGATTTCACCGGAAATACATGTTTTGAGACCTCCTGAATAAAAAAAAACCATTTTTTAGAAAAATGTCCGTGTGTGTGTCTGTGGGCAGCATAGCTCAAAAACGAAAAGTCCGTTAAAAACCAAACTTGGTATTTAGGTTTGGTATCTTCCAAGGATGCGAAGATTTTCAAGAAAATTTCCCCACTCCCAACTGCCCTTTACATGGAATTTTTTTCGAAAATTTCTATTTTCTAAAAAATGGCTCTTTTTGATTAAAATATCGTTTATTAAAGATATTTACCTGACAAATAAAATGTATATCTTGAATTTTCTGGGAATAGCCTCTGAAGACTACTTAATTCTGGATGCATTTTGCATAACTATTAAACCGTAAGAGATGGACTAAAACTTAGCACTCAAAAAATGTAGAGCACATTAAAACACACAATTTATGTTGTATACATTTTTTTCGTGGAGTTGATCGTTTTTGAGATATTCCTTGGTTTTGGTTTCAGCTTTGAAAAATTTAACTTCCCTCATACAGTAATTTGCCAACTCCTGTCCATACAAACAAAGAAACTTCAGTCACATAGCAACCAGCTTTTGACTATCACTTTAATCGATGTTATTCCCTTATTTCGCTTCTACTTACAAGCGAATTAAGGTACTACCATAAGTTAAAGTGACAGTCAAAAGCTGGTTGCTAGGTGACTGAAGTTCCTTTGTTTGTATGTATAGGAGTTCGCAAATTCCTGTATGGGAAAATCATAATATTTTCAAAGCTGAAACTAAAAACATGGTATATCTTAAAAACCAACACTCGACGAAAAAATGTATATAACATAAATTGTGTGTTTTAATGTGCTCTACATTTTCTGTGCAGTAAGTTTTTGTCCATCTCTTACGGTTTAGCAGTTATGCAAAATCGTAAAATTCATCCAGAATAAAGTAGTCTTCAGAGGCTATTCCCAGAAAATTCAAGATATACATGTTATTTGTCGTATAAATGTCTTTAATATATGACATTTTAATCAAAATCGTAAGAGCCATTTTTGAGAAAATCAAAAGTTTCGAAAAAATGTTCCACATAAGGGGTAGTTGGGGTTGGGGGAATTTTCTTGAAAATCTTCGTGTCGTATCCTTAGAAGATACTAAACCTAAATACTAAGTTTGGTTTGTAACGGTCTTTTCGTTTTTGAGCTATGCTGCCCACAGATACACACACAGACAGAGTGACACACATATGGACATTTTTCTAAAAATGCTTTTTTTTGGATTCATGGGATCTCAAAACATGTTATTTCCGGTGAAATCTCGGTATGGAATTTTTGGGTGCATTACAATACATTCTCTATACACTATGTACATAGTACGTGTAAAGAAAGTAATATTAAACTAAATACTAAACATTGTCATATTTAAACGTTAATACACACCAGTCACAATAAATCATGAAATTACTGTTCTGTTACTTGTATGTATACTTTGTATATGTTTAAACTTGCACTGTAAATGTATTCTACTTTGTAACCCTAATGAGAAGTCACTATATAACCTTACAGTTAAAGCGACTTTAAATAAATAAATTAGAAAATATTTCATGTGTTACACTCACATGACTTTCTCTAGCTGCTCTACAAACTGCTTACAAACGGTTATTATTCTTTCTACACTCCACTAATCGATATAAACATTACAGAATGTATATATTACTTAGTTCCTTATAAGTAAGAGAGAACTATGCACTAGGCTAAAGTGATATCAAATGTTTCAAAAGCTATCGTTATGTGATTCTCATTGCACATTGATTCTTTGCTTGGCCAGGAGTAGTACAAAAGAAAAACGGACACTTTCTGTCTGAGAAAAGTATTAAGGACTTTACAATTGAAACCAATAACAAGGAATATCTTGGAAACGGTTACCTCCACAACAAAAACGTAAAATACATAAATTGTGTGTTTTGACGAGATCTACATTTTTGTGTAGTAAGTTTTTGTCTATCTCTTACGCTTTAGCAGTTGGGCAAAATTCGGCAAAATGTATTCATAATAAAGAGGTTTTAAGAGACTATTCCGAGAAAACTCATGATATACATTTTATTTGGGATCTATAGGTACAGTTTTGATATACCGGATTTTTTATCAAAATCGTTAACCATTTTTAAGAAAATCAAAATTTTCGAAAATTTTTCCATGTAAAGGATAGTTTGAGGTGGGGGGATCTTCTTGAAATTGTTCATGTCGCATCCCTGGAAGATGCCACACCTAAATACCAAGTTTGGTTTTAACTGTCTTTTCCTTTTTGAGCTATGCTGCCCAGACACACGCGGACCTATTTCCAAAAATGCTTTTTACTTTCTCTACACGTACTATGTACATAGTGTATAGAGAAGGTATTGCAATGCACCCAAAAATTCGATACGAGATTTCACCAAAATACATGTTTTAGGACCCCCTAAATCCAAATAAAAAAGGAATTTTTAGAAAAAGGTCAGTGTGTGTGTGCGTGCGCGCGTGTGTGTGTGTGTGAGAGAGAGAGAGAGAGAGAGAGAGAGAGAGAGAGAGAGAGAGAGAGAGACTGTGGGCAGCATAGCTCAAAATCGAAAAGACCCATAAATACCAAACTTGTTTTTTAAGTTTGGTATCTTCCAAGGATGCGACACGAAGATTTTCAAGAAAATTCCCCCACCCCAACTACCCTTTTTTCATGAACTTTTTTCAAAAATGTTTATTTTCTCAAAAAAGGCTCTAACGATTTTGATTAAATTATCGTATATTAAAGATATTTACCTGACAAATAAAATGTTAATCTTGAATTTTCTGGGAATAGCCTTTGAATATTACTTTATTCTGGATGAATTTTACGGAAATTTGCATAACTGCTAAACCGTAAGAGACGGAGAAAAACTTACCATACAAAAAATGTAGAGCAGGTTAAAACACACAAAGTTTGTTACATACAGTTTTTTCTTGGAGTTGATCGTTTTTGAGTTATTCCTTGATTTTGGTTTCAGCTTTAAAAAAGTTACTTTTTAAGAATAATTTGCTGTAGAGAAAGTTGTGTGAATGGAACATGAGATGTTATTTATGTGTATGATAATATAACGAAGCGGTTTAGTTTTCGTGACACCTGGTGCATGTTTCATTTGGTTCCTGTGATGACTGGGGGCAGATCAATACTGCAGCTACGTATTGTGTACCAAACTGCCCATCATGGTTTAATATGGCTTTACGAGAGAGATTACTAAACTTTATAATCATCTGCTTCAATGCCACTGCTGGTCAATTCCTAACTTCATACTTGCTGCTGCAACATTTAGAAACCCTTCAATCTTTTCTCGCAAATATCTGGATTATTCTGACTGCAGATCTCAACTCATGCAACAAATTATTGTTAAAAAGCTTATGCTTCTATTTACTTCCTGCTAATCGAGAAAAAAATAGCAGAAATAGTCTTATTACTTGCTTCCTTGTAAGTAGAAGCCAAATAAGTGAGTACCATAGGTTAAAATGATAACCAAAAGCTGGTTGCTATGTGACTGAAGTTCCTTTGTTTATATGGACAGCAGTTGACAAATTCCTGTATGAGAAAATTATAAGTTTTTTAAAGCTGAAACCAGTAACAGGGAATATCTAAAAAAACGATCCACTCCACGGAAAAAATGTATACAACATAAATTATGTGTTTCAACTTGCTCCACATTTTCTGCTAGGCAGGTTTTTCTCTATCTCTTACGGTTTGCTAGTTATTCAAAATTCCGTAAAATTCATCCAGAATAAAGTAAACTTCAGAGGCTATTCCCAGAAAACTCAAGATATACATTTTGTCAGGTAAATATCTTTAATATACGATATTTTAATCAAAATCATTAGTGCCATTTTGAGAAAATTTTCGAAAAAAGTTTCATGTAAAGGATAGTTGGGGGTGGGGGATTTTTTCTCAAAATCTTCGTGTCGCATCCTTGGAAGATACTAAACTGAAATACTAAATTTGGTATTTTAATGCCTTGTTTTTGGGTTATCGTGTTCTCTCTCTCTCTGTCTGTCTGTCTGTCTCTCTCTCTCTCTCTCTCTCTCTCTCACGCACACACGAACTTTTTTCTAAAAATACTTATTTTGGATTCAGGGGGACACTAAATATGTGTTTCTGGCGAAATCTCGGAATCGAATTTTTGGGTGCATTACAATATCTTCTCTAACACTATGTACATAGTACGTGAAGAGAAAGTAAAACTCTGATGTGTTACCTCACATGACTTCCTCTAAACAGATTTTTTACAAAAGAGTATTCTTCTTTCTACACCATTCTAATCGAGATACACATTAGCAGAATGTTCTTATTATTTAATTCCTTATAAGTAAAACGGAACTAAAGGAATGTGCTATGCAAAAGCTTTAGCCAAATGTTTTAAAAACTATCGTTATGCAATTGTCATTGAAATTAGTTTCTTTGCTTGTCCAGGAGTAGAACAAAAGAATAGCGGACACTTCAAGTCTGAGAAAAGTATAAGTATTTTAAAATTGAAATAAACAACAATTAATATCTCCAAAATGGCCAGCTCCACGAAAAAAAGTATGTGACATAAATTGTGTATTTCAACGATCTATATGTATTGTGTAGCAAGCTTTTGTCTATCTTTTAAGGTTTACTAGTTGTGCAAAATCCAGCAAAATTCATCCAGAATGAACAGGTCTTCAGAGGCTATTCCCAGAAAATTCAAAATATACATTTTATTTGTCGTGTAACTATTTTCAAAATACGGTATTTTAATCAAAATTGTTATAGCCATTTTTGAGAAAATCAAAATTTACGAAAATGTTTCCATGTAAAGGGTAGTTTGGGTGGGGGGGAGGAATATTCCTCAAAATCTTTGTGCGACATCCTCGTGAGATACGAAGCTTAAATACTAAGTTTGGTATTTAACGGTTTTTTAGTTTTTGAGTTATGTTCACAGACACAGGGGCACACGCGGACCTTTTTCTAAAAATTGCTTTTATACAGGGGACGCTAAAACGTGTATTTCCGGTGAAGTCTCAGTTTCGAATTTATGGGTGCAATACAATACCTTCTTTATACACTATATATAGTACGTGCATAGATTTAGAATACTTCGCAATTGAGCAGAACTTTAAATATCTGACGTTAAAGTAGAAAAGGGTAGGAAGTAGTAGTATTGGCTACCGGCGGCAATTATAGAGTAATGTAGTTTGTAGTTTTTATTATTTTTATTTAGTTTAGGTTTTTAATTATTAATTTAAATTATAATAACTGGTTACCTGTTATTTATTTACTGGTTACCAGTAATATTTTAAAATTTGTAATTTTAATAAAAGTTTGATGTTTAACTCACATTATGTAACTATAGAAATATAGTAACAAGAATGTGGGATAAAGTAATAAAATATTTAAAAATGATAATTATAATATATAATAAAATAAATTATATAAATAACGGTTAAAATAATAATAAATTAAAATAAATTGATAAAAGGATAATAAATAATTAAATATATTAATTATAGTATAATAAAGTGATAATTGATATTAATTAATAATAATAGTGTAAAATAACAACCTAAATTAAAATATATATATTTTTAAATTTTTAGGTAATTAATAATTAATATAATATATAAATACTTAAATATTGAATTTAATTTTGATAAATATATAGGTTTAGATGTATAATTTAAGTTATTTAGGTTAAATTATTAATCTGACAATTGTATATTTAACTTTGTAAAATTAAAAAAAAAATGTTTGTTAATAAATGAAGTAAGGTGTGAGATATTTTGCCCCAGTGTAAGCAATTATAGTTCGGGGTATACTATACAGATTTTATTTTAGTACGTGTAAAGAAAGTGAAAAAGGTTCAAACGACATGTTGCTTGAAAGATGTGATAAAAGTTGTTATTATTTCCTGACTATACACATTTATGTGGATTACTTTGACTGCAGATCTCATCTCAGGCTATAAGGGTGTGGGGTGGTGCGTCTGCCAAAAGGTTCCGAGAGATCCCGGGAACATTTTAAGCATCATTTCGACCAAAAATGGAAATGTAAATGGCGTTTTATTTATGGACCCTCTTCAACTGCTGTGGTTCTCAGCGTCCCGTTCTATACTGGGCTTAATTTTGCTCAGAGGCCTCTCTATCAGACTTGAGGTTCTTTCACATGCCGTAAATCTACAACACGAGACCAACGGCTTTACTTCCCTTCCGAAGGATTTTTACCCGCG
This sequence comes from Hymenopus coronatus, assembly GCA_030762935.1. NCBI lineage: Eukaryota > Metazoa > Arthropoda > Insecta > Mantodea > Hymenopodidae > Hymenopus > Hymenopus coronatus. Next base: position 14,580,961 of record CM060898.1, on the reverse strand, counting down.
ACCTTGGGTACATGAAGTTAGCATGATAAGAATTACACCACGGAGGGCGGTGGCGCTGGGTGGAGACCTGGGTCTAGCTGTTTAAGGGGTTTTCCCTCTTCAGCTGCGATTTGTTCGTTAATTTTGTGAGAGAAAGCGGCTCACTACTCTCCACCTTTTAATTTTTAATGTTATTGAGAAATATTTACATTACACATGTTTTCATTAGGTTGAGTGATCAGTGGTGCTTGAAGTTTCTATTACTTCAATGCGTCTTGTTAGCAGTTCGTTTAGTGCGATGAGGTCATGTGTCGTGGTTTTCTTCAGTTCTTCTGTGGATGATTTCAATTCATTGATAAATTCCAATAGTGTCCCTTGCAGTGTCGTCTGGATGGTCGTGACGTTGACGTAGTTTACTGCTATGGGTTGCACATCCTTCGATCTGAAAGTTCACGTGGTAGTTGCACTTTTATTAGTCGTGGGTTCAGTGGAGACTTGTGGTCGTTTTCTTTGCAGTGAAGTTTCTCTTGTGGTGCTAGGTCTTGGTTGTGTGTTCAGCGGATGTACGTGGTTGTTCTGTCTTCAGCTGGTGCCCGTCGTATTTAGGGTGTTACAGTGTAGGCTCCTAAATGGTTGCCTTTTCAGGAGCAGTCAGTATCTTTGCCGCTGCTTCGTTGGTGTTTTATTCTGAAAGTAGTTGGTGTAATTTTAATGACAACTGCAATAGGGAGGGGGGAGTACTTACGTTCAGCTTCTTAGCTATTGGTTAGCTTAATGCCTCCGTTACCGATATTGCCACAAACCAAGTGGAGAACCCGGTACTGCCTGCAGCGTTCAGTGGGTAAGTAGTCCCCTAGAGATTGACAAGGGCGTTCTCATGCTGGCGTAGAAATTGAGCTCGGCGCCTAATCACATACTCCACATATGGAAGTGCCAAAGCCTCATGTAGGAGCCTCACTGGGAAACGACGGCACACAAAACAGATGGACCGGACTCCCTTATTCCGAGTAGCTGTGACCAGAGTCCGCTACCATGCCCCACACCTCGCATGCGCATAGCATCAATGATTATAAGCACCTTGAAAACACACAACTTTATAAGGCAGCCACCGCCCCTTAGCCCTGTTGGTCGTTTTTGTAAGTGCTCACGAAAAGTTGGACCCTTGTCAGGAGTGATGCCTACTTATCGGATGGAATTCCTCCACTCTATCCTTTGGCTTTGATAACAGTTGGATAACTGAGCTGCGGGAGTGCGTCTCCTGGAAATCAGGACAGCATGGCTTTTGATCAAACTTCCGGACATTCGCCACAGTCAGGACCAGTTCTGTACAAGGCGGAGGTGTGTCTACATAAAATTGAAAGCTCCGAGTTTTTTTTTGTTGTTGTTGTTTTTTTTTATCTGGTTCTATTGAGCAGAATATGACAAAACTGGGACATGTTGATACTCTGCACTAATGCAAGTCTGCCATGAAAAGCCTAAACTGAGTGCATGATAAAACAGAGCCTTCGAGGTCTCGGACTTTCGAGTTTTTTTCCGTTGATGTTTTTCCCGCAACTACTACAATAAAAGAGCATTGGTGTAGGGAACTATGTAATATGCTGATTAGCTGTCTGTACAAGCCTAGTTGGATAAGTTGTAGCGGAGTCCCTCATTCCAGGTGTTAAAGAAGGCCTTCTCAACATCCAGTGACACCGCTGGGTAATTGAGTGCCCAGGTCGAAAACCAAACTGTGGAATGTTTTTATAAGTGTTTAACGCCCGCTTTTATTACATATGGCACTGTAGGCGATGGCACTAATATTACATGGAATGAAGATGGAGCACCGGTGGAATGCAAAGGCGCGGGAGTAAACTCGCACCCGCGCCGCTTTATCCACCACAAATCCCATATGCGGTCGCCTGGGATCAAACCCGGGCGCTGTGAAGTGAATAACTTGAATCACAACTAGTAGTGGCGAAAAGCGGTGAGGTACTAGCCTCTTTAAAGACCTTCGAGAGGATGAGGAGACTAATGGAGACAGCTGGAGGGAAGTGCAGGTTCCTTTCAAAATGCACACCACCTTTCACTCGCTTGGGAAGTGTCCCAGGGTATGACACATGTTGAACACCTTGGTAAGGAACAGCACTGCTCTGAGAGGAAGGTTGCATAGCATGGCGAGTGTCAGATCGTCCTGCCCGCAAGGCTTTTCAGCGTTGAGACGCCGGAGCGCGTCTTGAACCTGGGCGGATCATTGGGAGATCTGCTTAATTAGGCTGTAGTCGCAAGTACGATTTACTTCCTCATGTACATGGGCGGTATAAATTATGTCCAAAGGATCTTCTCTCGGCCTACAGGAAGTGTATCGATTCCTTTCGGGCTTTTGCTAATGAGCGCAAGCAATTATGAAGGTTCCCACGCCGCTTGTGTTGGCATTCAAAGTACCCTTAACTTTAGATTAACGGTAGTGACTGGCATCTTTAAATCACGAAGCCTCGCTGCGCACCGCGGTTCATTAGCAGGACAGAAAACCGCTCACGTGGAAAGGTGCAGTTTTATACTGGAAGGATTCAACCATGGGTGAAGCAAGGACACCTACAATATTATCACAAGATAGGAATTTTGAATGTATCACTGCGATCCTGAAACAAAGCGGAATCGGCGGTGATGCTTTCCAGATGACCCACTAATTGTGGCTTCCTTCTCAAAACCCATCATACCAAAAACAGTTTCTGCAGAGTGATGGTATCAGTCATTGCAGTATGGAAAACCAAGCATCCAAAATCTTAAGACCTTCGCCTGCTACGTCGCCATCTAGCGTTGTGACTGCAATGCTTGCAGAAGTCACAACACTAGATTTCTTGACCGAACTAAGACAACAAATCCACGATTCAGCACCAGTAACGATATTCGAAACTGCATTTGCAATGCCGCGTTGGAATTTTTCCAGTCCCTCCTCCAATTAAGACGTTGCTTTTGATTGGGAGTCAATTTATATAGAAGCCATTGACAAACTTTTCTCGCGTATGTTGATGTAAAATGTTTTGGATTTGACTCATACCTATGCCCAATGTCGCCCGAATAAATTAATGCCTTTCGATCTTCAAGCATTGCTCGAAAAGCAACCAGAAAGTCAATTCTTGGGCGCCATTCCGAAATTCATCACTTGACAATGATTTCGCTGTATCAATTATAAATTGTTGCCTTAGGTAGAGCTTCTTCACTACATGCATTTCTAAGGCGATCTTCACATTTTTTGGACGTTAATGATTTAACAGAATAAAAAAGCATATCCCAGTAATGTTCTCTAACCAAATTTATTTTTGGGTGAACACAAAATCTTCATATGATAATTATTAACAAATTGGCTATTAGAGCAAATCGAACAAACCACACGCAATCAACTCACAACCACTTAAACTGTCAGATAAAAACTTCATTTACTTTTAGAAACATGACAACCGACATATTTTCAGCATCATCTTCGTGCGGACGATTGCCCATTCAAGCTTTAGATCGCCCTCCCACTCCTGTCATTTATCAAAACGACAATGGCAACAGATCACCACGTGTGCCAACAGTTTGCTCGGTGAGTTATGGTAAGGTTTGCTCCGTAATGCCTTCAAAAGTTGTTGATTTTTGGAAGGAATACGTTGTTGGGAGTTTCCGATGCCGGTTACAGCCTTTCAATGATGGTGAAAAGGTGCGAACATAAGAAGTATATGGGTCGTATATCATAAATCGTCACTAAAGGTATAATAGCCAAGGTAAGGGTAGTAGTGACCTACCAACACAAAGAAGCATTGTCAGCTGCATTAGAATATCTAAAGAGAGCGTTTATCGAATAATAAACACCAATTTGGGTCTAGAACGGCACCATAAAGCTACAAGCATGCCTTAAAAGAGGGCATATTAGAAAACGCTTCGCCAAAGCAAGAAGCTCTATGAAACCACCTGACTGGAGAAAAGTGACAATGGGTGATTTCTTTAGATGATGCAGGTGTTTATCAGGGTGACACAAACATATCCCGGACAATTTATTACCATCAAATGGGCCAAAAAAGGTCAACCAACTCCATTTGAGAGAGCAAGGAAAAGTTTTCTGAGGGATTCATAGTTTGGGGGTTACTGCTCTGGGGGGGGGGGGGATTGGCATTCACAGTTACCGACAACATAAAAATGCAGCCTGCTATCAAAGAAATGCTGTTGTCCCAATTTTTTTATAAAGAGATTCCCAGGTTGTATGATGAGGATGCCTCAAATGTTAGAAAACACATCCAGGCACAATTCTCGATCTTCCCAGCATTACAATCACCGAAAATCTGTGGAAGCAGACGTCAGCATACCATTTAAAAGGATCCCTGTGAAATCACCAGATGCAGATTTGTCTGCTGAAACAGCACCTTGCCAACTTGGCGTACCAGCACAATTGAAGAACTTTGAAAAGTCTGCCAGGAGCGTGCTAACACCCAGTTCTTAGATGCAGTGCCATAAGCCCACGGATATCACATTGAACACAATAGGCGGTGGCGAAAAGATATCTCGCTATGAAAAAAACATATTGGTACGTAAAAACGTCCGAGCTTAAGTGGAGCAACCCTTCGTTTGTCCAGCAGTTCACAGCCCATGTCAGGCATTGAATCACTCAGGCATTCATTAAAAAAGTCCATCTATAATTTTCTCCAAAACTGTCTTCAAACGGGACCGCTCCCCTCTGCAACGGGGCAATTTAGATTAGCAAACAAAAGACAAACCCGTCCTAGGGAAGAGAGGTAACGTAGTAAAATCTGTTTCCTGGAGACTCGAAGACTCTGCTTGCAAGTCGAGATTAGCGCCCCATTTAAGGGAAGACTTGGCAACTGCTAGGGTTGGTTTCCAACAACAAACCACTTAAACCCCAACTTCAAAGTCACGCCGAGGGTTATTATGTTCTGAAAAATACTGTACACCGCGATATCTGGCGCTTGACTCATTCTTTAAGCCACATTTGTCGCATTGGTTTTGGCGTGTCTATTTTCGCTAGATTAAAGTACAGAAATCACTAAACGATCGCGAAAACTGAAGTTGAAAAGGACTCAAGTATGCTTCATTCAGCTTACAAATATACGCTCCTCTAAAACAAGTGCTCAGGCGGCCGGATTCATTTTCACTGGAGGAAGAAAAGAAAAAGAAAGAAAAAAAAATAGCTGCTGTCATCTCCCAAAAACTACAATAGTGTTCATGATGATTTTTAGTATAACATTCCTCTCCGAGTAACTATTTTCTGCTCTTTCCAAGTTTGTAAAAGCCCCGTTAGTCTGTTTCAGCCACAGACGATTCGCCTGCTACTTTATTTGCCCCAATTGGCTTCACCCGGACCCATTCTATGGGACTCAGATCCCATATTATGAAGGGAAGAAGTAACTGACGGCGTTACCTTTCCAAACAAAAAACTTCTCTTTAGTTTTGTTTATTTAAATTAACTTGTATAGTTGTTTTGTTTGGCAGCCATGAGATAACAGCTTTCCTAGAAGAGGTTTTGTACCACCTCTACAGTATGATACGGAATTTTATCTAAAACTACAACATAAGAAGGTAGCAAAATTAGAACTCGCCTTTCTCGAATCCAATTTTCAAAGTTAAATTGATTCATGTGTCCTTGATAATTAACTCCAGTTATTAACTAGAGATTTTTTCAGAATTTTTTTTTTTTAAATATTTTGTTCGTCAACAACGCTGTCAATTGGCAGGACCATATCGGCGCCGTCAATATACCGAAATTTCGTCCCGCAGTGCTTTTACATCCCAGTAAATCTACTGATATAGGGCTGTCGTTTTAGTACACATAAAAAGCTTTCTATCTGGGTCGGGTTTCGAAACAAAAGATCAACGCCTAACCAACTCAGCCACCAAGCCCAATGTTTCCAGATGATTTGGTAATCTATTTCTTGAAATATCGTTGACATGAACGTGAAACACCACCTTGCTTTGCCATCACTTGCAGAATGCTGGCTGACACTCTTGCATGTATTACTTGTAACATTTACTAATGAAACACAGCACAATATTAGTTAAGTTAGCAACATTAAGCAGCATGATAGCAGAAATATTTATAAGCTCTTCTGAGTCGGAAGACAGACGAAGACGGATTGTGCAATAGCATTCATTAGTCACATGACCTGCCAGCGCATAGAGCGAGAATGAAAGAGAGATACAAGGTATCTCCGTCTCACTTTCTCTACAGTTGTTTCCCCGAATACGCCTTCATGTGCGTTCCAAACTCTAGAGGAGATTATTGTGGATTACCTCTCATCTTCATTTTCCACATACCTTACAACGATTCAATATGCACCCGTATTTTTTTCCCCCCCAAATACAAACTTATTTTTCAACATAGTCTCCTTTTAGGGATACACACATAGTCTGACATTCCTGTCGTGTTTAACCCCTCCAAAAACGTAGAAACTTCCAAGCTCTGCATGATACGCCTCTGTCTCCACGATGACCTCCTTTGATCTACGAAATTGTGTTCATTTCTGTACCTATGGAAACAAGAAGAAATCATAAGGGACCAGATCAAATGGGGAGGGACAGCAATGAATTTGGCAGCGATAACTCCGGATGAATGTGCTGTGCGTTGTGGTGAAAGATTTCTTCGCCAAATGGGACTGTGTTATTTTAAACTCTTGTAGAATTGGGTCAATAGCTCGCTGTATGTTGTCCAGTAATCGCTTTCCCTTTCTCTAAGAAGTTAATGAGGATAACATCCGTCGTCATCATTTTTCTATCGGTCTGGTTAGCTTAGTTGGTTAGACGCTGGCCTTCTGTACTCACAGTCACGAGTTCAAATCCGGCACAGACTGTTGGTTTTTAAGTGTGCTTAAAAGCGACAGGGCCATGTCAGTAGATTTACTGGCATGTTAAAGAACTCCTCCGGGACGAATTCTAGTACACCAGCGGTATTGATCCTGGCAATTGACAGCCTCGATAACAAACAAAATTTGTGTGTGTGTGTGTGTATATATATAAAAAATATATTAATCAGTTTTCTGGCCGATGGGACCGTCGTTACCTTCTTTGGAGCAGATTCACCGGAAGCAGACCATTGTTTTGATTGTTGCTTGGTTTCCGGACTATACTGATGAATCCAGCCCTCCAACTAGACTCAGAAATTCCTTTAAATAGCTCCACAGCTTCGAGTTAAAACCACACTCGCTTGTTAACTGTGAGCAATCGCGGTAACCATATGGTTGATAACTGTTTCATCTCAGTCTATGCAAACTATGAATTGCCATTCCCGCCGACTCGCCTATGGCCTCTGCCCCTTCCCGAACTTTTATTCGACGAGAAGCGAGAAATCACATCATGGATTTTTTTCAATAGAAACTTCCGAAATACAATTTCTCAAACGTGTATCAGAACATACATAAAAGTGTTACACCCCAAATGAACAAATAGAAGAACTAAAGATAAATAAATTAGAAAATCGATTAACAATATGAAATAACAGAAGTTCCACTATATAGAAAGAATGGATGACAGCAGGATTACCTAACCAGCTTTCCAGAAGGTCGACGTTCGATTGGAGACTAAGGACCAGATGGGAAGTTATTTAGACCACTCGCCTCTCACCTAGACGGCCGGGGTTCGATCCCAAGCGACCGCATGTGAGATTTGTGGTGGACAAAGCGGCGCTGGGGCGGGTTTTTTCTCCGGGTACTCCGGTTTCCCCCGCTATCACATTCCACCGGTGCTCCATTATCATTCATGTATCATCAGTGTCATCGCCTGTGGTGCCATAAGTAGTTAAAGCGGGTGTTAAACACTACCAAAAAAAAAAAAAAAAAAAAGGCTTCATAGTCTAAACTTGCAGTGGAGGAAGACTTGTTCAATGATTTCATCTGTAAATTTGACGGGCAACCTGGAAGTTCATCAAAACATGGTCGATCAGCTTAAAATCATTGAACCAATATCTTCTTTGTTATAGATGGCGAAAGATCCTCATAAACAGTATGCAATTTGGCTTTTATTTACCCCCAAGTTTTCCCGTCCAAAAGTAACAAAGCGAATAGCCTTTTCTATTTTTGTGAAAACACGTTGAACTACTAATTGAAATGCATGTCAAATCCAAACTAACCTATGAATCAGTACCAAATTTGTTTGGCGAACGCCTTTCCTTCCTTAGTGTTGTCAACCAAAGAACGTTTCTTTCTTTGAGGTCCTCAGCTATTATAGTGAATTGGTTATCTGATTTATCGGAACGGGATGAATTATTAAAAGAAACACAACGCACGTACATGTACGTGAACTCTGGGATCTGCAGACAGAATGACACCAGATATCAGGGTGTATAGCATACTCATGTATCAAATGTAGCCGCTCTGCTTCCCAAATTGCGCGAAACCTACTGTATGATAATCTGATAGCCCTCTCCAAAGGTTGAGGCTGGAAACCAAGCCTCGCAGTTCCTGGTCCCTTAACTGAGGCCTGAATATCCACTTGACAGCAGAGTCTTCAGATTCCAGGTAACAAGAGATTTTACTACGTTGCATCTCACCCCTAGTGCTTTTTTTTTTTTTTTTGCCCAGTGAGCAGGTGAGCACATGGGCCATCATGTTTAGGGGGGAAAAAAACTATACTGAATGAAAACTAGGTAGCCAAGTGCTCAAGAAAAGGTGCGTACGTAGTAAGGAACTGCAGCATCAACTGTCTTAGCTACACCATCTATTTTGAAACTGTACTTTTTGAACCGCCCTCGTATATTGCTGAAGAGACTGCATATTAGACCTTCCCTGTATCCAGCAAAAAGATGTCCTATTCAAAAGGAGATCAAGTGACAAAGGCAAACTCTTCAGTTATGTAAAATTAATTTAACTGCATTTTGAAACTGGAAACCCTCCAAAACGAGTGAGGGATTTGCAGTAAAATAACGGGGGGAACTACGACTGAAATTAAACCGGTTTAACGGATACAATGCGCTATTAAAGAGCTGGAGAGCCCCATATGACGCTCTCGTTTAGGGGATGACCAATTGCAGTTATATAGGGAGCCTGCTCAACATTTGTTATAGTCTCGATCTCGGGACCTTAGCTAGGATACTTTTTGATACACGTAGTTTTTACGCGATGTCTTAACCGTAGGTGAAATTTCAAGATAAGCTTTGGCACAGATAGTAAGCAACTGATTTGGAAAGGTATAATCTTCAAGCTTCCTATATGCGCCTGGAAAAACATTACATCTGCAGAGGAAGTATGTGCTAACAATTGTTATGATTCATTCAATAAATCATTCATGATTTTCTTCTCAAGGGCAGATCCTTCACCTAGTCTTTTAGATTCTTCCCACTTGCTTCCACATTTGAACCAGTTATCTTAATACTGCCACACTTTGTTTTGCATTCACAAGTCTTCCAGCATCACCTAATGGTTTGTTTTCCTTCTCATCCAACACTCTAGGAACATTTATTTCCCTCTGTCTAAATTGTTCAATTACTGCATACTCTTTCTGATATAGCTTCATTAGTTACTTAATCTGCTCATTTTATACGCTCCATTCTTCTACACTTAAAGCTTGCTGTTTTATTTCCCATTTCATCACAATCTGTCCATTTCCTGCATAGATTTATCCTCAAGGGTCCACATAAATTGTTACTATAGGGTCATTAAATTATAAGGTAACCCCTCTCGCGGCCTCTCTCTACTGCGCCAAAGACCCGAGAGTCGCCGGAAAAGCGTTGCTGGCAAAGGTGCACTGGAGTCCTTATCTTAAATAAATGTTGAAGATATTGATCATTTGCTCCCAAACAGGCAGTATAACAAGTTAACAGCAGAAATTCCTGTGTGCTCTACAAAAACTTAGTGATAGGATCGTGAAAGAAATCACAATGATTCCTGTTGCTAAACTTAGACGAGTGAACGAGAATATTTTCGCAAATTGTGCTACCCGTGTGTGAGCAGGTCAAAATTTCCGTTACTTATCGTAAGTACTTTAGTGCGCCTTTGCCGGCACCACTTTTCCGACGACTCTCGGATCTCTCACGCAGTGGAGAGAGGCCACAACAGGTGTTACCTTATGATTTAACTACCCTATATTATAAGCTTCCTCTGCCTTGTTACAGTATTATTACTACTGATTAATATATCTGAAGCTCTCTGTTTGCATCAACACACCAATGGCTGTGAAAAAAAGTTATTACCTCTTGGGAATCACTACAAATTTGCACTGTTCAATATTTACTAGGAGAATTTGGTGAGTAAATATTTAAGGAAAAAAAAAGAAGAGTGGTACTAGCCGTGAGAAGAATTAAATATAAAACATTTGCTGATGATATGGCTGGCACTGGTAGTGGAAAAGATGTGCGTATAGATGTCAGTGGCGAGAGAACAGGACGATAAAAAATCAAAACAGACACTTTTACTGCACGAAGATATATGTACCTTAACAAAGTAATCTTTCTGTGCAATCATGGTCAAGTGAAACATATTATTTGCCATTAATTTGTCCGCTAGTTTTGAAAAGTACAACCTGCGCTTGACACTATAGAAGGTTCACTAAGTTGCTAAGTTGATGATCTAAGCAACATATATGTGAAATGTGAAAGGTACCAAGTTGTCCCTGGATGCAGCAATTATGCTATGCCATGCTTATTGATTTATGATCATTGTGAGTTTATGACCTTTAGGATAACAAAGGCATTCTTTCAGAGAACAATACAGATTTATTAGCAAACATTACTTTTATGATTTTATTCTTTCCAAGAATATATTCAAATACAACAAGAAAGAAAGGGAGGGGGGAGAAAATCTGCTGGTAATTAACTTTGGGATTAGCACCTGTTAGACAAAGTGTATTGTTAATTCTTAAAGAACAATATTTAAGGTTAGGTATCAAGAATGTAAGTGATCATTGATGACTAATTGTGTGCACCCCAATGATTTAATAAATATGTTAAAGATGTATTGAACTGCTTTGTAAATCTTTTCTTACTTTGTAATCCTAATTACAAGCAACTCATTTGTTGATGACCCTAGTAGTGGTTATCTCAGTTAGTCTGACTCCCTTAAACTCATTTTATCTTCTCTACTTCTTTTTTCCTTATCTTCATAATCCATTTCTCTTTTACTCTGCTAAGAAATTTCCCTACACCCTTATTTCTGGGTTCTTCTTTTCCCTTTACAATTTTTATTGTTACTATCTTTGCTTTCATTTTGAAAGATGTATTGATGGTTAGATATGTAACTCATCATTCTATCCACAAGTAGGATCCCACAAGGTCAATTAATATATCAAGTAATGATCCTCATTTGTGATGTTGTTCAGTACCATATTTGAGAGTTCATAAAAGGCAAAATGGAGAATTTATAAACTTCATTTACCATCTCAAGACCTGTTACAAAAGTAGAAGTGAGGTAGAATTACAGATATATGAATTACACTTGAAACTAACCAAAAAATTAGGAAGCATCATTTGGGAAAATTTAGAAAACAATCTTTTGGCTAAATTAAGCATCAAAATGAGAAACAAAACTTTAACGAAAAAACGTAAAGTTGAAAAGCTGTGCAAAGAACAGGGGAAAAGAAAACCAATTCAAAAATCCAAATGAACGTCAAAAACCTATCGGACCAAACTTTCACCAAATCAGAACTGGATTTCTTAAACAAAGGGATGAAAACTTGCGTTAATTTTTCAGAAAAAATTGACGATTACATTGCGGACGTACAAATAGCCACCCAGCACATAAATGATATTGATAAAAACATAATAAAAAGTGAATGTTGCCAAATTATCGAAACAATAGAAAGCAAAAAGAAAACTAACCCCCCAAAAAATGTAATAAGAGCATTAAAAAGCAAACCGGTAATTTATAGCAAAGCAGACAAAGGAAACACAATAGTAATTATGGACAAAACTGAATATGTAGAAAGAATGGAAACACTTTTAGAAAAAGAAGAATACTCTACAGTACAAAAGAACCCTCTAAACCAATGTATAGTTAAATTAAATGCCAGTATTCAAGAATGTAAACTAATAGACAAAAAAGAAAAATGCAAAATTAAAGTTGATAATCCAGTTCTGCCCAGAATTTATGGCCTTCCAAAAATACATAAGCCGGGAAATGCAATGAGACCAATTATAAACAATATAAGTGCACCTACTTATAATCTAGCAAAATGGTTAACAAACAGATTCTCTTCCTTCCCTAAATTTGAAACAGCAAGTATAAAAAACTCTCTAGATCGGATCGATAAAATTAAAGACATAAAATTGGAAAAAACCGATATGTTAGTTTCCTTTGATGTTACTGCTCTGTTTCCAAGCATACCTACAGAAAGCATACAATCCCACATCAAAAACTGGTTACTTGCAATAGGAAAAACAACAGAAGAAGTGCGAGAATACATCATATTAACGAATCTGTGCATAAATCAAAATTTTTTCACATTTAACGGGAAATATTACAAACAAACATCTGGTTTAGCTATGGGCAGCCCTGCTGTCACCTATATTAGCAGATCTCTTCATGAGCACTATGGAAACTAGGATTAAAAAGGCATTCCCCTGGATGTTCAAAATATGGTACCGCTATGTAGACGACATCTTTGCAATAGTCCCAGAAAGACACCTAGAAGATGCACTAATACTCCTAAATATGCAAGAAAAGTCTATAAAGTTCACAATGGAGAAGGAATGTGATGGACAACTACCATTCCTTGACCTAAAAATCATCAAAACTAATAATCACCTTACATTTGGCATCTACCAACACCAACAGCTATATAAAACAAAAGAGTTACAATCCCATTCCCCATCAGCATGCTTTACTCAACAGCCTTACACACAGATTGGTAAATGTACCAATGGGAAAAACAGAATACCAATGTGAACTTACTAAAATATTGGACATAGCTACAGAGAATGGATTTCGGGCAGAACTGGTGTACAAAAAAGTTAATAAAGCCAAAAATAGAAAGAGAATTAAAGAAGTCAGCACACTCACTCAAAACCAGAAAGAAAACAAGATCTACAAAAAGTTTACATACCACCCTACAACTTTCTACAAATTCCAGAGGATCTTCAAACGACATAACACCATTCTAGCCCCTAAAAACAATTACTCTATAAAAAACATTTTAAATTCTAAATTAAAAGATGATATCCCACAAGAAAACAAACCAGGAATATATCAGTTCAGCTGTAATGACTGTGAAAAAATCTACATCGGCCAAACAAAAAGAAATATAAAAACCAGGGCAAAAGAACACCACAGAAATATTAAACTCAAACAAGAAGAAAAATCTGCAGTAGCTTGGCATTTTTGGAAAGAGAAACACACTATAAATAGAAGCCCAAAAATCCTCAAAAACATCACAAGGAAGACAGAATTAAAAGTTTGGGAAAACATATATATTTGGAAAAACAAGAACCGGGTTTTCAATTTTGAAATCCCGCCAGGCGATCTACTCATCCAGAAGTTCATCAAACCACCACCAGGGACAGAGACAACCACCACAGCAAGCAATGCCGGTAGTCGACCAAAGGAATTGACAATGGAAGCACATGGCTTCTGAAACATGTTTTCCGAAATAAAAAAGTAAGTGATGTAGTGTTACAAAATCGACTTAACTAAATTCTAATACTTTAACCTGGTTGGTTGGTCATATCGGACGATGAATGAAATTGGTGTAATGATGCTCAAATGATCTCGGGTCCATGGAGCTTAAAGTTACTCAACATTTGTCTTCTCAAAAAAAAAAAAAAACTTATCCAGGTAAATCTCCCTAAGCGAGATTCAGACACGCCACCACTACACTACCCAGGTGGGCTCAGAAGTAAACTGTTTCTCTTCTCTAAGTCACTATTAGTAATTTGCCTTTTTACTTTCTCTACATATAGTTAGAAGGCATCAAATTGCACCCAAAAATTTATACTGAGATTTCACCATAAATACATATTTTGATACACCTTGAATTAAAAAAAAATTTTTAGAAAAAGGTCAGTTTGTGTTTTTGTCTGTAGACAGCATAGCTCAAAAACAAAAAGTCTGTGAAATACCAAACTCATATTTAAGTTTAGTATCTCCCAAGGATGTGATACAATCATTTTCAAGAAAATCCCCTCACCCCAACTACCGGTAACATAGAACAATTTTCGAAAATTTTTATTACCTCAAAAATGGCCCTAACAATTTTTGATGAAATATTACATATTAAAGATATTTAATGACAAATAAAATGTTTACCTTGAATTTTCTGAGAATAGCCTCTGAAGAACTCTTTATTCTGAATGAGTTTTGCTGGTAAACCATAAGAGATAACACAAAAACTTACCATACAAAATATGTAGATCTCATTAAAAAACATAATTTATGTCATATACTTTTTTTTTTTTTTTTTTTTTTTTTTTTTGCAGAGCTGACCATTTCAGATATTCATTGTTATTAGTTTCAGTTTTAAAATAATTAACTTTTCTCAAAGGGGACCGAATGTCGATTTTCACATAGTGACCAGCTTTTAAAAGATTTGACTATCACTTTAATCTAATGTATTCCCTTATTTCCCTTCTACAGAAGGCAAGTAAGTAATAAGACAATTCTGCTAATATTTATCTAGATTAGCATAAAAGATTAATCTTTTGAACACATGAAAGGTCATTCAATATTTCGAGTTGGTTGACAGTTGTGAAATATAAAAGTAGCCAGTAATGGTCAAGATGTAATATACATCTGAAAGTGAATGTGCACTGAACTATTGCCAGAGTATTGACTTTTCCTCAGAGCAACTTGCTCAGCTATTTATTAAAGGCAAACCACATGTTCAAGTGTAAATATAAGCTTAAGGAAATCATTTGTGGATTTTTTAAGCAACTGTGTTTTATCAGTTGAAATATTAAGGAAAGCTAAATTTGAATGAACCTTGTGTTTTTTTCTAATGTGAGGCAAACATATGCCGTCAGGTTGTAGCAAGTCACAGCAAACAACAGGGTCCTCTGGTTTTGAGATTTAGTCAAGCTTAAGTTTTGTTTAGAGTAAGTGTGAGAAAATGAACTGGATGGAAATACTGCGTAAAAATGGAGATTCCAAAAACTATTTCTAAAGGATTTTGAAAAAGCAATGCAAATTAGGGGTTTTTGTAGCAAAAAAAAAAAAAAAAAGGCTGAAATCCGTTCTGTAGTCAAAGTAAACTTTTACTGAATCTACCAACATGGATGTCAAGCTTGATGTAGGTCTGCAGTTTGAATCCTGAGAATGAGGTTAGAATCTATTTTCTTTGACCCATATAATTGGCAAATTCTGAGGAATTCTCTAAATTTAGGTCTGGGACGTTTCCTCCCTGAATTTGTTTCTCAATTAGTATTTCATATCATGTTTATATTATTCCCAAAAATCTACACATTGCTATTTATTTTAATAAATAACAAATAAAAAGCTAGTGACAGTTTTTATGTATTGTAACTTTTGCATATCTTTATGAGCTATGCTTGGGAATTACAGAGTTAACTCATATTCACATGGTCTTTTCAATTATCAAACATTTTATTTTGTAAGAAGATCACAAGTCTTACTGGATGTTACAGAAATAAATTATCAAAATAGTAAATCTTTAGACAGATGGGAACTACTTCAATACTGACAACAATAGATAAGGCTACAACTGGTTGAAACAAAATAATGCAAACCATTCTATAACAATGGAAGTTTTCTTAGTTTTCTAGTGTTCGGTATGTGCACAGAGCAAATAACTTGCAAATTCAGCATATTTTCAACAGACTGTAAAATGCCCAATGAAAAATATGTTTTCGGGGCCTTTAATTCCAGTTGAATGCATGATGAAAAAGAATGAGTACATCACAGTACTAGTGAGAGTGAAGTCCATAAAAAGTTTCCGGAAGGTGACAAATTTTTCAGCAAGATTTAACTCTCTACCGTACTTCTAAGAAAATGAAGAAATTCTTCAAAGATGATAATGTTCATGTGCTGAATGGCCAGGGAATTTGCCTGACATTAACCCCATAGAAAATTTATTGTCTATTTGCAGAGACTTATAAAATGTAACTGTTCCACAAAAGAACATTTGATATTAGCTTTAATTCAAGTGTGGTTTCATGATGATCTCAAAATGCAGGTTTCCATCTTGAGGAGTCATTGCTTAATTGGTTAATGGAACTTTATTAAGAAGTATAAATGGGAAGTAATTTGTGATTAAATTCATGAATGCATGAAAAGCGTTATGTTATTGTTCTGTCATGATTAATTTGCACAGGACTGTATATTTGAAGTCTACACAGGAGTTACTCTCCATGCTAACCCCTTGTACCCAAGATCACGGGTTCAAACCCAGCAGAGGGCGATGAATTTTTTTTTGTTTAAGATGTAAAACTCCTTAGTATGGCTTTATTCGCAAGGGAAGTAAAGCCTGTTGGTACATTGTTATAGATTTATGGCACATAAAAGAATTTTAAACCTGATAAAGAGGCCTTTGAGCAAAATTAAAGTCTTTCATGCCCAACATAGAATGGAATGCTGAGAACCACAGCAGTTAAAGAGCATCCATAAATAAAACTCCCATTACTTTTTACACATATAAGGAAATGAGTCATGTAAAAAAGAAATGACAGAAAAAAGCTTTACAATACTGTTTATTTAAGCACATTTAACAACAATGCACTTGACACACTGTATTTCGTCTGAGATCATGTACTGAAAACAATATTTTACTCAGTTCATTTTTTTCTTGTTGGCAGAGTAGTGTCAATATATTGAGAGAAGCGTCAAGAAGCACATTATTGAAACAATGGATTATTGGAGACTTAGAATTTAGATAAGATGGAAAGCTAATATTTTGTCAGTGGTGTTGATCGAGAATTGAATGAAAGTTTAAGTATTTCAAGTGTATGATCGACAAAGTTACAATGCAAACAGCACAAATAAAAGTATTTTCCCTTAGGTCTCACTAACTGGCCATGTACACTGACTGGTACACAATACACCATTAACTTCTTGGAACCTTGGGAGCAGAAGGCCAGCGCCAGCAATTGAATCACTCAAGACTGATAATGGTGTTGTATAACATGGATGTTCAATATTCCTGAACATGAGAGCGAATGGCTTCACTGCCAACTGCTCAACATTAGATAACAACCAACCAACCAACTGATATTCCTGAACATTGCTCTCATTGGGACACTCGACAAAAACAAGGAGTTAGTATGTTGAATACAGTTGAACTGTTAGGATCTGAAATCCGCTACATTGCCAGGTTTTAATTCTTGGGATCATTGGAGTTTAGGCTTTACAGACCCCTCGATTACGCTGTCGTCGCTCCGCAGCCGCGACTGATCCATTCCTCTACTTAAAAAAGCATCCCTCTGCTTCACTTTGCTGTTTAGGGCCTTCCTTCTTGGGCTACGCTTTGCGGCTCAGGGCTCTGAACGGTTACGGCGGCTTTTAAAGACCTAGTAAATAAGCAGAAAGTCGCTCTAATGGCAGAACAGCAAAAGCGCCAAATCTGGACCACACAAAGAAGTGGGTAAAAAAATGATACTCTTTAAAAATGTGTTTCTCGTCTGAAACGCATAGCTGTCCAACTTCCTTTCTCGTAGGGCAAAACAGCCTGAGGTTCTGAACCAGCTTTTTATCCCCATTCTCATTTTCAAAGTGGTTTAAGAGTCATAATGCTGCACTTCCTGACAAACTAATGACCTAATTCCGTTTATAAGTACTGTAGCTATTCAGAGTCCTTCAAATATGATTTGGGCAGATTTTACAACCTATAATCCCTTATTGTAGATAAAATATGTAAGAACGCTGAGTAATGATGGTGTCATTTCGCAATCTCGAGAACCATATCCTGAAATGTTATTGTTGGCATATTTTAAACTTAAACAAAGCAGCAGGGCATTAATATTTTTCTTTCCCTAATTCTAAATCGATAAAAAGCCCAAAGCAGACACACAATACATTAAAACTTCATTTAGGTTTTACCAAAGAAAATTAGTTCAAACATGTCTTTATGCCGTAAGTATACAAAAACTCATCATACAATAAAATAAAAAAACGGTACCCGATATGCATATGTTAAAATGCCCTTCATTTCTCATTAGTTCCTAAATTAAAGGTTCAAATATACAAAAAAGGGTGATGATAGAACATGGCTGTAGACGAAAATTCCTGTTTTTAAACGCTTCTACCGACTAAATTTTTTATATCTAAGAATATCCTACATCAATATTAGCTACAACTTCTCATAAATATGCTTTTTAAGCTCTACATATAATCCTTGCAACAATATATAACACAAATAATCGCATTTTTCCAACATGTAGTGTTGGCATTCACAAACTAGGGTGGAGTTTTAAAGTTTAATTTCTGCTTACCTTTTGGTTGAATCCAGAAGAACCCCCTGGTATAACTTGTTTTCGAATGCATAGGAGACCACCAAAATGTCCTGAAGAGCTTCTTCCACATTCACCAATATTTTGGAATTTTTAACTAATTTTGTTTGTGAAACTGTTTCACCGTCCGCCATATTGAATGTGAGAATTATTACCCAGCTGTTGGTGAAGAACTTTCCGCCTGAAACAGACCAATGAAGTCATTGTACTGAGCATGCGCACAAATAAGGATTTGTTGCTCTACCATTACTTGGGATTGTTCAACATAAATAAACAGCAATAATTAATACTTAGATAGAGAAAATAATTGCATTACACTTTCTGAAGACATACAAGACTGAATTCTGAAGCGTTTGAAAAGCTACATAAACATACTTTAGTCATGCATTGTTGTGGGATTAGTCATATTGTTCGAAGAAAATGACGTATTGAAACAAGTCTTATTGGTAACTTATTTTCCTGGACGGCTTGGGTTTAAGTTATACTCGGTATGCAACCACGTATAACTCTACACATTACATTGAAGGCTATATTTTTATAATTTTATTCTCTGTTCCATTGGCCAGCCTGAGTTATCAGCTGATTAACAGCTGATTGCAACTATAGCCAATCCAAAATGTCTGGTGATTGCTGAGATTGCTCCTTAGAAGATGAGACATTTTGGTTAAATTGCTGTTGGCAATATGTAATTGGCAAATTTATTTCGATTTACATTTGTTGAAACTTGACAATGTTTTGAGACGTCTGCTAAAACCTGATTAAAGTTACTTGTCATGATACAAACCACTTTTAATGAGTGATTTACATTTGGTAGATGCAGTGATTTCAAGATATGTAAAACAAACGGTTTAAAAGTATTTTTATCCTGAATACAGAAGCGACTAGTATTTCAGATATGCTTAAGGAGGCTCGAATTGATGTTGATAAGCCTTTATGGGATCAAAATACATTTATTGGAAGGTTTAAACATTTCTTATGGGTTACGGATCCTCGTACCTGTGTTGTATCCGAAGAAGCTCTTGATGCTGCAAAGCTGTTAGTGGAGCAATACAGGTGATTAAATAAAATACATAAATTTAACATCTCTATAAGTTCTCAAAATATTTTTAAAAGTGATTAAGTAGTATGTATGCACCAAATAATATGCAGTGCAGTAAAATAAATCCATACAATTCAACAGCCAATGTTGATGTTTAATTTAAAAAAAAAAATGTAATATACAGCATTGCTATCAAAATATTTTATACTTGTTGCCTATTTTATATTTACTTTAACCAAATATCTGTTGAGACATATTTTTTTGTCCATTAAGTCCAAAATTAGCAACATTTGGGAACATTAAATACTCCTACACTATTTTATTATCTTATGTTTGTGTCAAACTAAGAGAACTAAGAAATTGGAATTAAGTTGTAACCCACACGTATACCTCTTCTTCTTCATTTATGATACAGATTCCCATCATTTCTTGGGGTGCACTTCAGCTTGGGGCTAATTGTGCTATTTGTATCATTTAGAGCAGGAGTACAGCCTTGTAATGGGTACGGATGATGCTTCACCACGTATACCTACAGCATATACTTCCAATTTAATGTCTTTACCTGCACATTAAAATACTCCTTATGTAGAGTGATATTTATATATAAGAATAGCTTTAATTTTCTTCCGAAGTTTTGCTTTATATCTAACAGCATGGAAGTTGATTACAAAAACTGATTATGGAACAGTAACATCCTTTTCTGAATATTTATAAACTACTTACTGCCATTTTCAGGTCATTTACTTAATATTATAGTCATGCATACCAAGGTTAGCTATAATCCCAAGATAGCTAAGGAGTGAATATAAGTACTCTGCAGTAGGGTTGTGAATTTTAAGTTTCTTAAACAATGCTGTACAGGATTAACAAGAGTCAACACCACAAAGAATTTGTACAGCTGTTTGGTAACATGAACAACTTCTTTTTGTTTACAGGAGGGACTGAAAGTAAGAAATGTTTGCTGATCTCAGGCATTTTGATTGAGAAGATTCTTAAGGTTTCTTAATGCAAAACATGTTGAGCTAAAGTTCAGCTTTAAAACACATGCTTCACACTGTTATTTAACATAAGTTAATGTAGCAAAAGAGATTTTAATATTTGGATTATGTTAATGGTTTACATAATGGAAAGATTAACATATTGAACCCCTGCCACCGCGCATCATTAGGTGGTACAGGGTAGAGCTATCTCAAGCATACAGAGAGGGAGGTTAATGACCTCAGTGTTAAGGTGCAGCAGGGGTAAATTCAGGGAGAAATCGGGGAACTATAAATACATCTAGAGATGTGAGGAGATGCAGCACGTTTACTACCACTCAGGAATTAATGAGACTATGATTGAGATGTGGGGAAAACCCAATGGATTTCTGTAATTGCACACGACTTGCCTTGAACATTCTGCTCTGCTGCAAGTTAAACACTTTTCCCCTTTATTGAACCTCGATTCAGAGAGTGTCTTGCTGAGTCTATAGCTCTGATGTAAATGTTTTGTTCTGCCATACTTCTTGGGATCTTTATAGCTAAAACTATGCTTATGCCTGTATTACTTATGAGGCCATGACTGTGTCATCATTTACAATATCTGGTCCAAGATGTTGCTCAAACTGGTGCAACATTATGCCTTGCTTCATGAAATATTTAACCCTTTAATAACTGTTGGGACATGTAAGGCCTGCATGTTTTAAGTGCTATTATAGCAATAGGGTTAATTTCATATTAAACTAATCTTCAACCATAAAAACAAGCATTTAAGGCTGTTTTATATCGTAAAAATATTACATTTTCAATAAAATTTTAGTGAGTTTTTTTTTTTTTTTTTTTTTTAATCGGCTTCATGCAATTACAATGAAATGTAACCCCATTATCTTCAAAGTGTGCCATTACGTTATTTCACTTGGGGCCTCCTCATCCTTTACCACAAGTACAATTGATTACAGTTTCTGGAATTCAAACTCGTGAGGTTTGGCTAGTTAATAACATATTCCACTCACAAAAGTACTCACAGCTTTTTGAACCATTTTGGTGTTAGTACCTTTGGAAGTGCTATGAAAGCTGATTTAGAAAATAGAGAAAGAGTGGCATAAGTAGAAAAGTAATTCCTGCAATAAAGGGTTAATTTACCCAATGTGACTACATGGTACCATTTAGTACAGTAGTAGATATGTTTCAGAAATGGGAAAACTTTAATGTAAACTTTTCTTAATATAGACTTAAACTTTTCAAGTTTTTAATTCTTTGCATTTGCCAGATGTATAAAATGCAATAAGGATGAAAAAAAAATAATACAAAGTTGATTTAGCAGCTGATAAACACATAATGCTGGGTGCTAGCAGTTGATGGTGTTATAAAACTTCTGTGTTCACATTTTTTGTAACAACATAGCTTTTTTGACAGAAAATCTTATGCTGTGCTTGCAGATTGGGTAGTGAACCTCCTGGTACTACGTTGGAACATATCATTTATGCCAAAAAGCTATATGAGTCAGCATTTCATCCTGATACAGGCGACAAACAAAATGTATTTGGACGAATGTCATTTCAAGTGCCTGGTGGAATGGCAATTACAGGAGCAATGCTACAGTTTTACAGGTTGGTGACACTGAACATGCAATCAGTTTTAGTTTTACTTTCTGCAGCTTGTAATTACAATGTTCATAGTAGGTAGAGAAAGTGTTGTATTCTACTCAAAATTTTGATACCAAGATTTCACCAGAAGTCATTATTTTATATATTCTGAATCAAAAAAAAAAATTGGAAAAAGTCTGAGAGAGAGAGAGAGAGAGAGAGAGAGAGAGAGAGAGAGAGGGGGGAGGGAAAGAGAGAAACGGAGAGAGAGGGAGGAGGGGAGAGAGAGAGATATGGAAGGGTCATTGAAATTTTTATATATGGACTGGGAAGAAAGGAATTTGTTAAAATAGTGTTTAGTAAATCAAGAGGATAGTTTAAAGAACAAGGAATGGGTAGACTATCTCAGAAATAACTTGAGAAGTAGTGGTTATGGGGAAATTTGGAGAAGAACAGAAAATAATGTGAATAACTTAGGGAAATTGGCAAGGAAAAGATTCAAGGATATAGAAGAACAAAAAATGTTTTGTGAGATAGCTGTAAAGAGATGTTTAGTTTTCTGTATACCAATGAAAGACCATGGTGAAGGGAAAAATACATAGATGTGACAAATAAAGAGGATCCAGAAGGTATTTCATGGGAGAAAACAGCAGTATGGAGGTTAAAAGGTTTAAGGAAGTGTATTTCACAAAACCAATGTCCTATATGTGGGGGCAATGAAGATAAGGAACATATAATATTCAAATGTAAAGTGAGTGAAGTTTGGAGAAAAGAGTATATTAATAAGAAATGGTTTAAAATAAATAGAAATGTAGTTGAAATTTTTCAAAAAGAAATAAGAAGATTGGACAATTCTTATATAAACTGAAAAATAATTGGATATGGACAGTAAATAGTAAAAAAATATTGTAACAAACTAGAATTAAGAAACTATTGTAAAATATGAGTTTGACCGATATAGAGCCGGCTGGATACTGGTCATATTCACCTTTATACAGGCAGCATAAATAAATAATATTATATTTAATAAATGCTATGAAATGTTTTTTATAGTCTTAGTTGTGCTACCCAAGTTTATAGTTGTGGCAGAAGCTATGATATGACTGTGTAGCTAGATTTATCCTAGCTATAATGAATAGATAGGAAAATAGACTCCCATTAGAATGATTTACATACCCATTATAAGCAAGTAGAGAAAGTCATGTGAGTGTAACACATCTTGTAAATGTTGGGTATGTGTCATCAATACTTTTGGTTTACAGAACATCTACTGCTGTGGTATTCTGGCAGTGGGTCAACCAGTCATTCAACGCTCTAGTCAATTATACAAACCGCAATGCTAAGTCTCCAACCACTACTACTCAGCTTGTCACGGCTTATGTGTCGGCAACAACGTCGGCAATGGTTACTGCTTTAGGTTGCAAGACTTACTGGCAGAGGGCAGCTTCCCCATTCTTGCAGGTAAATATCACTGAGAAAGGCATTATGGCAGGTTTCAACACAAACTGGTAAATATGTGGCATAATTTATGTCAGAGTTGTAGAGTTGACCATCTTTGAGATATTCCTTGTTATTGTTTCAATTTTAAATTATCTAACTTTTCCAAACGGGAATGTGCAAAACGAACTGAACCTCAATTGTTTCACATAGTGATCAGCTTTTAAAAGATTTTACTATCAATTTAGCCTAATGTATTCCTGCATTTCCCTTCTACTTACAAAGAAGGAAGTAATAAGACCAATTCTACTAACGTTTATCTCTATTAGCATGACATAGATATAAGATAATCTTTTGTAAGAATAGTTTGTATGTGAAACAGCTAGAGAAAGTTATGTGAATGGAACACCAGATTTTTTAGCCTTGGACCATGTACACTTAAGATGAGGGATCCAAGTTAGCTTGGAGTCTAGTATCACTTTTAAATACTTAACTTCCCCCTTTACTGGTATTTCTTTCCTGAAGAGATCAAAATTTGGTTATTTAATTTCAGTATCTTCCAAAAATGCAACATGGAAGATTTTTTAACAAAATCCCTCATTCACAAACTGGCACATTTTTTGAAATATACTATTTTCTCCATAATGGTTCTCATGGTTTTGATTAACATGCCATATAATAAAGACTTGGGTTGTAAAATGTATATCTTGAATTTTCTGGAAATAGTGTGAAGCCCACCATATTTTTAAGGAACTTTATAATCTTGTATAGCTGGTAGATAGTAAGCAATAGATGAAAACATAGTGTAGATCTATTTAAATACATAATTTATTTAAAAAAAACTGTTTAGTGGCGTAAGGTGTTTCTGGGATATCCATTATTAATTATCCTGATATATGGTGGACTTTGAGATAGTGATGTGTTTTAACAATTTGAAATTTAGTTGAGTCGATTTTGTAACACTACATCACTTACTTTTTTATTTCGGAAAATAAGTTTCAGAAGCCATGTGCTTCCATTGTCAATTCCTCTGGTCGATTGCTGGCATTGCTTGCTGTGGTGGTTGTCTCTGTCCCTAGTGGTGGTTTGATAAACCTCTGAAAGAGTAGATTGCCTGGAGGGATTTCAGAATTGAAAACCCGGTTCTTATAAAGTTCACAATGGAGAAGGAATGTGATGGACAACTACCATTCCTCGACCTAAAAATCATCAAAACTAATAATCACCTTACATTTGGCATCTACAGAAAACCTACCCACTCCAACAGCTATATAAAACAAAAGAGTTACAATCCCATTCCCCATCAGCATGCTTTACTCAACAGCCTTACACACAGATTGGTAAATGTACCAATGGGCAAAACAGAATACCAATGTGAACTTACTAAAATATTGGACATAGCTACAGAGAATGGATTTCGGGCAGAACTGGTGTACAAAAAAGTTAATAAGGCCAAAAATAGAAAGAGAATTAAAGAAGTAAGCACACTCACTCATAATCAGAAAGAAAACAAGATCTACAAGAAGTTTACATATCACCCTACAACTTTCTACGAATTCCAGAGGATCTTCAAACGACATAACATCATTCTAGCCCCTAAAAACAATTACTCTATAAAAAACATTTTAAATTCTAAATTAAAAGATGATATCCCACAAAAAACCAAACCAGGAATCTATTAGTTCAGCTGTAATGACTGTGAAAAAATCTACATCGGCCAAATAAAAAGAAATATAAAAACAAGGGCAAAAGAACACCACAGAAATATTAAACTCAAACAAGAAGACAAATCTGCAGTAGCTTGGCATTTTTGGAAAGAGAAACACACTATAAATAGAAGCCCAAAAATCCTCAAAAACATCACAAGGAAGACAGAATTAAAAGTTTGGGAAAACATATATATTTGGAAAAACAAGAACCGGGTTTTCAATTTTGAAATCCCGCCAGGCGATCTACTCATTCAGAGGTTCATCAAACCACCACCAGGGACAGAGACAACCACCACAGCAAGCGATGCCAGCAGTCGACCAAAGGAATTGACAATGGAAGCATATGGCTTCTGAAACATGTTTTCCGAAATAAAAAAGTAAGTGATGTAGTGTTACAAAATCGACTCAACTAAATTCCATTATTAATGTTCAATATTTTGCCTTCTTTTCAAGTCCAGACAATGTTTACTTGTTTCTCGCAATTGCATGTAAAGAATGTGGAATTTTATGACCAGCATGTATTATCAAGTTCTTAAACATTTTAAATACTATCACTATTTTCTGTGTCTATAATGAATTGCATAATGCAACTATTTCTGTAAAGGGTTATCTTCATTACAATGAAGTGGATAGCAAAATAATTTCATAGGAATAGTTTACATAGCTACTAATAAATGATTAAGGGTAGACAAAGACATGTGAATGTAAGAAATTAGTTTTTTTATGCTCAAAAGGCTGCAGCTACAGTGAAAGGTAATCCTAACATCATGTGTGACAACTACTGATTATTCTATTTGGACCCTCCCCATCTACAGGTACATTTGACTGCAGTTGCTGAAATGAATGGATATGTATTTTGCTCTTCTTAAAGATCATGGCTGTTTGAATTGCTTACATTTAAGTGCCTGTGAAAGGGATATAAAAACTAGAGGAAGAGTGGCATATGTAGTGAAATTTGACCATCGGTCAACTGATTAAACAAATGAGTAATAACTGTTTATATACTTGTGAGGATAAGACTGCAGTTTAGTTTGGCCATTAATCAGTAAGTTAATGTACCGTTTAACTCTAATGGAAGTAATACTTGAAGTGCACTGCTGTTATTGATCCATATTATTGGATTCTTGTTCATTATTGGCATTTATGCATATAGAATAATAATACTGGCTCAAAACAAACCACTGCTCCAAAATACAGACATTCATTCCTATAGCACTCAAGGAAGCCGGTCCCCATGGCCACGCTGGCTAAGGCTTCTCGCTTTGGTGCTTCGTGGGCAGGGGATCGTGGGTTCGAGTCCCACCTTGGGCATGGGTGTTATATGTTTGTGTAATGGAACAGTAAAACCAGTAATCATACAGCAATCATAGAGGGGGGGAATGTAAATAGGGGATACAGCGCCAGAGTCCTGACCAGACTCCGGTACTATTTTTAAAAAAAAAGGAAAGGCAAACTATTACAGAGTACACATCAGTCAATGTTTTGTAAAGATATAGAATTGAAAATATTTCTTAAAGTGTATGAACATTTTGTAAAACAAGTTATTTATTATTAGATGTCAACTTTAAATTTGTAACTATGATTGTGTACAATTGAATAATTTGGTGTGTGTGTGTGTTAGAATTTTGACAATGCTCCATGCTTGTAAAAGTTTCATGAGCAATAAATGAATTAAATTGAAATGTTGCAGCGCTACGTCCCATTTGCAGCAGTTGCAGCAGCAAATTGTGTAAATATTCCATTAATGCGACAAAATGAACTGATATATGGCATTGATGTATATGACGATGACAATAATAAAATTGGCCAATCAAGAGTAAGTATTGTCACTTTTTGTAAACTCATCTTGATAGTATGTTAAAAAGCTTTTCCTTGAATAATTAATCATTAATATCTATACTTGATGCATAATATGCTAAACCATATTAAATGTGGCATTAAGTTGGTAATTTTAATTATTTTGTGATAGCAAATTACCTCTATAAATTTGTTTTTTCACACAAGCTGTATGTAGGACAGGAGTTTAATAGGTAGCATCAGACTGAAAAATTCATTGCCATAGCCAGGATTTGAAACACAGATCTTCTGGTCACTAGCTGGTTGCCCTACCACAGAGCCATGGCAACATACCAGTAAACCACAAGGTCATTTCAAATTACAATGTCGTGAGTACTTTAAGTCGCAGGCCTCATATTTAGCCAACTATTAAAGCCATTTATTGTTAGTTTAATGGGTTTTTCACACAAGACATGTGTAGGACAGTAACTGGATAATGCCATGAAAGAGAACTGAATTTCAATGACAATCTCATAGCAGCAGCTATTAAACGATTTGACTGTCGCTTTAGTTTAGCATATTCCCTTATTTCTCTTCTACTTAAAGGAACTAAGTAATCAGACCATTTCTACTAATTTATATCTTAAGTAGCATAAATTAAATAGAAGAATAAAGCCAATGTCCCACGGTCAAAATTTGATCCAAAATTTTTTATACCCTGAGAAAGTTGTGTACAATTTGTGTATTCCATTCCCACGGGAGTGAGTATTGGTCCAAATATTTGTTGCATGCACATAAACAGCTGATAGAAAATGGTGGAGGTTGCTGATCTACAATTATTTACGTTCGCTGTTGCAAGCTTAGTTTATGTTTCCATTGCAAGAGCATATTATAATAGAAAGAAAAAAATCAATAAAGAGGCACTGGTGGACTAGACCATGGATGGAACTTAGGAATGCAGGCTAAGGAAGAGGTGTACTACATATGCTGCAAAATGAACTCGTTTCTGACCCTGTAAATTATTTTAACTTCCTTAGAATGGACGAAAATTTGTTTGGAAAGTTACTGTTCTTAGTTGAGGCAAAAATCACTCGCTAAGACAAAAATATGAGGCAGTGAATACCACCAAATCAAATATAAGACCACGTTTTTATATTTTTGTTGAGAAAAGGAGGTTAGGTACAAACGGATCCGATAAAATAGATTTGCAGTTGTTATAAATACCTGAGTCATTATTTCATAAATCTCTAATAAAGTAAAAAAAGCTACACCAACCATAACAAAAATAATTAAAATTAAACCAACTAAAATTAATATCAATAATTCTCTTACCATTTACTACTTATGCCGCACAAAAAAATGTCTATTTCTACCATAGCTCAGCTACTATAACCCTATTATTTAGGACAAAGTCTACAAGAACAGCAAAGTTTCACATAAACAATCACATTGGCGGGAAGGAAGACCCAGTGCTAGCTACCATTTTACTACATCATTACTACCAGGTCGTTCATTGGTTGATTTCATATGTTTTGACCAAAAATTAGAAACCGCTGTATCCTGTTGTAACCAACTGGAATTGGACCAAAAAATAGGATGGAAATTGTATACAATGAAATTATCCGATGTCCCTCGATCCAATTTGTAGTTTCGACCAAAATATTTTACCGTGGGATATCGGCTTAAGCTTTTGTAAGCACAGTTTCTTGTAAATATATAGAAAAAGTCAGGTGAAAGGGAGCACCTCAGTTGTTTACATTCTCTACATGTACTATGTACATAGTATATAGAGAAGGTATTATATTGTACCCAAAAATTCAATACCAAGATTTCATCGGAAATATATGTTTTGAGACACCCTGAATCCAAAAAAAAAAAGCATTTTTAAAAAAATGACTGTGTGTTTGTCTGTGGGCAGCATAGCTCAAAAACGAAAAGTCTGTTAAATACCAAACTTGGTATTTAAGTTCAGTATTTTCCAAGGTTGCGACACAAAGATTTTCAAGAAAATCCCCCAACTCCAACTATACTTTGCATGGAAAATTATTAAAAAATTTTGATTTTTTCAAAAATGGCTCTAAAGATTTTGTTTAAAATATTCTATATTAAAGATATTCACATGACAGATAAAATGTTGTCATGCATGTTCTGGAAAGAGCCTCTGAAGACATCTTTATTCTGGATGAATTTTGCAGAATTTTGCATAACTGGTAAACTGTAAGGGATATGCAAAAACTTACTTAACAAAAGATGTAGACCTTGTTAAAACACTCAATTTATTATATACACATTTTTTTGGTGGAGTTAACCATTTTTGAGATATTCCTTGTTATTGATTTCAGTTTTAAAATACTTATACTTTTCTCATACGGGAACTTGTCAACTCCTGGCCACGCAAAGAAATAGATTTTTATACCATGTCAACCACATTTTAAAACATGTGACTGTCAGTTTAGCCTAGTGTACTCCTTTATTTCCCTTCTACTGATAAGGAACTAAGTAATAAAACCATTTCTCTAATGTTTATCTCGATTAGCTTATAACTGGCCAGTTACAGTCCTTTCCCTTGTATTTTGCAGGTAGCAGCTGTAAAGGGAATTTCTCAGGTTGTTATCTCCCGAATTGTGATGTGCGCTCCTGGAATGAGTAAGTAGGTTTTATTAGTTTTATCCTTAAATTCATTTTGTAAATCAGCAGGACTTGTTTAGTAACACAAATGAAATTATTGTGCAGCAATCCTTCCTGTTATAATGGAGAGACTGGAGAGGTACCCGTGGATGCAAAGGATCCGGCCTCTTCATGCACCATTCCAAGTGATGGCTGTTGGATGCTTGTAAGTTTAGAAACTAATGTGAATGTGCTATCTGTTGAATAAATATAGGGTGTTTAGATTTATTCGAACTTTGCTGCCAGTCATTTGTCTACGCTTGATGTAATACTAAGAGCAAGTTTATCACTCATTGTCTCTTGCAGGGGACTAGCAAATGTGAGTAGAAGGGGTGGATGTCAACAGTTTTGAGGACACCTAACTGAAATGGGACTTGTATCCTCATTATCATCTTCCTGCCAAGTATTAGGCCTAGTGGCCTGTTACGGTCTTATTCCATCTCTTCATTGGATGGCCATATAGTCTTCTTTTTTGTGGCCCGTAATTTAATATTTGACATAGAATTCTTGATGCAGGCATTCTGAGTACATTGTACCTCCAATTTTGACAGTAATTTTGAATTTTTTCTATTATTGGGCCAATTTTTCAATTCTTTCATAATATCTATATTCTTTTTCTTATCCAGTTTAGATTATCCTGCAGTTCTTCTTAAAAATTTCA
This sequence comes from Hymenopus coronatus, assembly GCA_030762935.1. NCBI lineage: Eukaryota > Metazoa > Arthropoda > Insecta > Mantodea > Hymenopodidae > Hymenopus > Hymenopus coronatus. Next base: position 14,550,784 of record CM060898.1, on the reverse strand, counting down.
TTTCATTAACTGTGACACAATGTTGATCACTTTGTCATGTGGTCCATACATTAAAACTGGCCTCGCCAGAGTCTTATAAACCTTTATCCTAGTGTGTCTTTCGACCAGAGATGGTTTAAATATTACTAATAGTACTCATTGCAAAATCATACATTTCCAATTTGTGTGTGTGAGGAAATTACATTTTTCGAAGCCTTTTCTTGCTGATTCCTGTATTCTTCCTCCCGAACCCTTCCTAGTGTAGGGCTGCAGCTTCAAGCATCTGAAGCTCTATTCTCCTTTTGGTTCAATAGTATAGAGTATGAGACATATTCTACCCATAAGGGAAACTGACTAATATTGCAGTTATGATTAATATTACTTATTAATATCTCATTTATTTGAGACATTAGCTTCAGTGATAGCTTTGATAGCCTACAATATATGGTGCTGATAGTGATGAGTACCTTGCAAGGGTCAGTTATTTACTTGGAACATATCTTAGGAGAGTCGAACTTGGTATACCCTAACTAGAGTAAAAATGAGTTGTACAATATACTTATTTCATAGATAGCTATTCAAATGTTTGCAGATTTATAACTATTGTTGTAAGGCATTGACAGCCAATTGGCATGTAATCATGTTGGTTGAAGCCTTATATTACTGAAAGATAAACAGTATTTTGCATTATTTTCGCAATCGGCTGTAACTGGATGAACTTCAGTATGTTAAATACATAGAACCTATCATTTAACCCAAAACATTGTTGCTTTTTATACACTTTTAATAGAATAGTACAATTTAATGGTTGTTTCTTTTTTAATGTTCATGGGGGCAGGAAGGTTGTAAACTATGATTTGATACAATAGATTTGTCAGCCTACGCTAGTTATATTCAAATGAAATTTCTGCTTATTTTTCAGTCTGGTGTTTATGGTTCCATTAGCTTGTGCAATATTTCCACAAAGATGGTAAGTTTTATTTAATTTACATTATAATTATATTACTTTCTCTTAGGTCCAGATCATTTCTTTTCAGTTGTTTTCACGTCCAGCTTGGAGTATGTGTATACTTTGAGACTGATTATTTTCAGATAATTAGTTTAAAATAATCACAAATTAATAATATAATAATTTTAATAATAATAGATATGAAAATGATGTTGGTACCAGGGAAATTACAGTAATGTCTAGAAGTCAAATGTATAAGAGGTTATTTCTTTTGTATTTCAACAAAATAGCCGAGGGCAAGGAAATGTTTCCAAGTGCAGGCAGAGATTGTTAAAGTTGTCCAATTGCCTTTTGAAAGACAGAAAATTCTAATAGTGAATAGGTTAATGGTACTGGCGACCATGGGATCGTCAAGCCAAGTGTGTTGAGGTTTTCTCACCAGAGAACAAGAACATTCCTGATTCCTTCATACTTCTTTTGCAGTTACAATTGCAATAATATTCGCAGTATTACATTGTTATCTGAGAACAATAATTGTGCTGCAAGAGTTACAAATGGTGAGCTGATTTCTTGGCAAAGGATCAAGATACCATAAATATCAACATTTACTATTTTATCTACTGTGTTATTCACACAAAGGCTTATTTGTGGTACTGCCTCCTGTAAACCTGAGTATCATGCTCACAAATCTTAACTCAACCATGACAAGTAAGAGGATCCAAACTAAGGAGCTAGCATTGAACCAGAGGTCGCCCACAACATACTCTCTTTTTTCTTATACAAGGGAGTTTTCCACTCAAAATCTCCTGCATTATTTACTCATAAGTAATAGTATCATGTGGACTGTTGAGGGAGGCTCAAAAATATATTACAATTCAGAATTTTACTATAAGAAACATTTCTTGCATGCAGATTACCTTATATATTTTCTAAATTCTCTTTCTTGGACATGAGTTTCCTGTTGCCTACTTGCAAATATGCATGGTGTTGAGCTGCACCCTGATCTTTATGCACCAGTCAGGATGTTCTAGAACAATTGGAGTACTCTTTTCAAGCTTTTGCTCTGATTACCATCTGATCTATACCCCTAGTACAAACCTTGGTTGCGACAATAGTATGCTGTACTATGAGTATTAACCTTGCTATAAATGGTGTCCATCTTCATAAAGCATTCATCGTTGTCAGGAGGTTATAATTCACAAACGTAGTCACTGAGGATTTCGATTTTTAAACAGAGGCTTTAGAAACATGCACTTGTTGTGCAACATGTCTTAGACACTTTTTACATTCTCTAGCACTAATTACTGCAACATATAGCAATAAATTTAAAGAAGAATTTGCATCACAAGCAAAAGGAAAAAGTTGGGAAAATCTGTATAATGAAACATGTAAAATTTCTACACTACCAAGAAAATGTTGAGAGGCAACTTTTAGACTACTAACAGGTCATGACTGCCTTAACAAACACCTACATAGAATTGGTATTGCTGAATCTCCTATATGTCCATTTTGTGAACTTGGAAAAGAAATGGAACGAGAACACCTACTTCACTGCCCAGCCTTCAAACTTAATACTAGCCTTTCATCAAAATACTGGGATGTAAGAGTGAATGGCTTCATTAGAAACCAACCAACAACCACTTTCTCTAGCACTTATGTACAATATACGTAGTAGCTAGAGAAGGTTATCATTCCTGCTTACTAAATATTACAAATGTTCACATTTTAAATAAAGCACAGGTAACTTATGTAACATGATTTGAAATAATACAAGGTGTATTTCTCCTGCAAGAAACTTGACACCTTTGCACAGTTTTCAGGGGAACAAATACACTCAAAAAGAAATTAATGAAGCTTTTAATAAACCATGATCCAAAAACAACAAAGGAACCAACTCAAAGGAAGACCATTTGAGCTTAACTGTAATTCCATATTGTAGCTCTGTGATGGGAAAAATAGAAAGGATACTCACCAAATACAACATCAAAACTAAGTTGAAGATCCTGACAAAAATAAAACAATTCTTAGGAACGGTTAAAGATGATTTGGGTATCCTTACACCTAGCATGTATGAAATTCCATGTGAATGTGGCAAAATATACATAGAACAAACAGGAAGAACAATACAAAAATGTATTAATCAACGTTCAAAATTGTATTTGACTAGGTTAGCCAGAAAGATCAGCAGCGGTACAGCATAGATTCTACACAGATCACAAAATCAACTTCACATGAAACTTTTAGAAAAGGATACAAAATACAACAGAAGATTAATCAAAGATAAGCACTGTACAATTAAATGAAACAAAAACAACTTAAATAGGGAAGAACTTTACATTAGTAAAGCAAGGACACCAATTCTGCAACATTATTGCTCTCGTGTTTAGTAAATTGGTTGCTATCTTCAGTTTTTTAGTCACTGGCAAGCCCCAACAAATGGGAGATAGGTGGGCAGTCCCAATGGGTAGCTCCAGTTCCCCTGAGGATGGCAGCAGAGTTATTCACTGAAAGCTTGGGCTGTTAGGCCAAGAAACCATAATCAATAACCAGTGTCAGAAAAGCTTAAGCTCTTTGAACATTTATGATGGTTTAAAGCGTGAAGTGGTTTTAGAAAGACCCTGTATCTCTCTATCTTCTCTTTGAAGACATTTGTACCAATATTACAGGATTGTTACCATAATTATTTCTTTCTTCCCTGCTGGATATAAGTACAGATGGTGTATTACCAGCTTTCAGCAGCATTTAGTTAATAATGTAGAAGCAGAGAGAAGAAAGCATGAAAAACAATTTAAAATAAAATAAAGACAGAAATATATGTATATATAAACATACATGTAAATGGATAAATTTAAAAATTAAATATGATCTGATAAAATAAATCAATAATAAATCAATAATAATAATAATAATAATAATAGTAATAATAATAATAATAATAATGATAATAATAATCATAGTTACATTTAAAAAGTGAATAATATATTTAAAATAGATTTATTTATAAATAAAAAAATCTGATATATTCCATTCACATGACTCTCTACACCTCTGTAGCATATTTTTGCTAAAAAGCTTATTCTTGTGTCTATTTCATTATGATAAAGTTAAACATTAGTAGAAATTGTCATTATATGACTCCATGTGAGTAGAAGGGAAAATTAGAAGTAATGTTACAATTTAACCCTTTTATTAATTAGAAGGGAAAATATCTGGTGTGTTCCATTTACATGGGTTCTCTAATTGTTCAGTAAAAAAACCTTTTATTCAGAAGACTAATATTTTATCTATATCATGCTAATCAAGATAAACATAAGTAGAATTAGTTTCATTACTAGCTTCCTTGTAATTAAAAGTGAAATAAGGGAATGCACAGGCTAAAGCGATAATTTAGTCCGAAGCTAGTATTAAACGGGAAATAAGGGAATGCACAGGCTAAAGCAATAATTTAGTCCTTTAAAAGTGAAACAATTGAAATTTCAATCACTTTAGTTGCCAGGAGTAAACAAAGGTGAAACAAGAAGAAAGATGTCTTCCTGTTTGAGAACAGTTTGAGTGGCTTCAAATTGATACCAATAATCTGGAGTATCTCGAAAATTGTTAACTCTGCAAAACAATGTATATGACATACATTGTGTGTTTAATGAGATCTACATTTTTGAGTAGTAAGTTTTTGTATATCTCTTACGGTTTGCCAGTTATACAAAAGTCATTTAGAATGAAGAGGTTTTCAGAGGCTATTCCCAGAAAATTCAAGATATACATTTTGTTTGTCATAAAAATATCTTAAACATAAGGTATTTTAATCAAAATTGTGACAGGCATTTTTAGAAAATCAAAGTTTTCGAAAAATGTTCCATGTAAAGGGTAGTTTGGGGTGGGAGGGTTTTCTTCAAAATCTTTGTGTTGCATCCTTGAAGATACTCAACTTAAATGCCAAGTTTGGTATTTAATCAACTTCCCATTTTTGAGCTATGCTATACACACACATGAACCTGTTTATAAAAATGTTTTTTAATCATGGGGTCTCAAAACATGTATTTCCAGAGAAAACTCTGTATCGAATTTTGGGTGCATTACAATACCTTCTCTATACATTTATGTGCATAGTACATGTAGAGATCGTAATAAATATATTATAAATAATAACACTAATAAAATATATATTTTAAAACTATATAAAAAGTAAAAATATATTAATAATTATTATTTTAAAATTTATTTAGTATAGTAGTAATTTTAAGAATTATAAAAATATTAAATAAAACAAAGAGTACTAGGAGTTGAATGTTTGTTTAGCTTGTATATTAAATAATTGTTTTTGAATTCTAAATTTAGTATTATTTTTAATTGTTTTATCTTAAGTTTATTTTTGGTTAGTAATTATAGTTAATTATCTGTAGAGACATTGTATAAAAATTGTAGATAACAAAATTGAAAATAAATAGTAATATGTAGAATATTACCCCACCCCAGGGTGTATTATAATAAGAAATTAGGTACCAGGGCATAGTATAAAGGTTTTATTTTATTCTTCCTAATTCTACCTTGGTGCTGACCTGATTAATTCCAAAAGTTCTTTGCAGAATAATCTGTATATTTGATCTCAACTGGCATGTATTTTCTTTTCTAGTTCTTTGAAGACCACCACAATGGCATGGCTGGAACCAGAAGAATACAAGAAAATGAAGGAAAGCTTTGGTGGCAAAGAACTGCCTCAGTATGTATACTTCAACAAGGGGTTGTAAGACAGGGAGTTCACTTTAGTCTAAAATAGAAATATGGAATGAGTAGTTCACATGAGACAACGGGAAAATATGTTTTTGCTTATCTTATTCTTTATGCTGCAGCAAATGAAAACCTTCAGCACCTGTATAGCTTACAATCTGAGAAATTTGCATTGTTTCCTATGGAAATGGAGTTGGAATACTAATCATGCTTTTTGAATGGGGTATTTTGTGTCACTGCTCTCTTTTAGTGAAGTTAAGAAAGTGAAAATGTCATTATACAATACTTATGAAAATACAGTATACTCTTGATTATCCAGGGGAATGTGGGGGAGAAGAAGCACGAATAATCAGGAAACCTGTAATTTAATGCTTTTAAGCTACAACATGTATATGTAAATAGGAAATTATGTTTAAAAGCTTTTTTTCAACATGTATTCTGTGTTTTAATATTGGAGTCGAGTATACACTCATGAGCTTCACAAAAACATACTTACGCAGAACTAGTTTCGCATGCGTAAGTATCATTGTCTACTGCTTTCGAAAGCAGTCAAAAGCAGAAGACAATACATGCAACATGCATGCGAAACTAGTTCTGCATAGGAATGTGTTTGTGGAGCACATGTGTGTATTCTTGACTTCAAAATTAAAACTAATTTCTAGCTTCCCAGAGTACCACTTCCAGTAATTAAAATTATACACTGTATTCTGTGTTCAAAAGTTAATTCTACTTCTGTGCATAGGCATTATTTTTCTTTGCATGACTAAGTGTAATTTTCATTGTTTAAACGATCACTGCATGACAACAGAGTACCCTTACCATTGTTATTGGACTACCTGTTCTGTGTAAATTAAAAACATTTAAGTTTTTCTGATGTAATCAGTGTGTAAGTGTCAATGAAGCAAGTTAAAAGAAATGTGTAAAATATGTAGCAGAGAAACGTAAAAAACATGTGTTGACATTAAAACAAAATAATTTTTGGAGTGTGGGGGATAATCTGCACACGAATAATCATGCATGGATAATCCGCACACGAATAATCAGGAGTATACTGTATTACTAAAAAAGTTTTGTATCATGAATTTTGATAGACTGAAAGTTGATTTATGTAAATAATTGAATATAGGACTTTAATGTGATATTGCAAGTTTTATATTATTCTGTTTTACTTCTCCAGCTCTCTTAATTGAAATCTAGTTTCCTATAGGTTTTTTACAGATTTCAGTAGCCTTTGTAAAAAGTTTAACCCAGGATTGCCTAATGTACAGGTTTTTAAAGAATATAATGATATTTTCATTTTTTGTTCCTACATAAGTATCATGTAGCAAATGCTTCTTTTTTTGAAATTGTTAATCATGTGCCCTGTTTTACTGAAGGTGATGCCTGATTAACTTCCTTTATCATGTAAACAAAACTAGTTGCTCGCCTGGGTGGTAGCATTTCTGCCTCACATTTAACTGGTTGCAAGTTTGAATCTCGCTTAGGGTGAGTTACCTGGATCAGGTATTTTCAGGGTTTTCCCTTTCCTGAGAGGATGAATCTCAAATAATTTGAAGCTCCATGGATCCCGAGATCATTTGAACATCATTTCACCAATTTCATTCATCTGATATGACCAACTAAGTTAAAGGACACTAAACTAAGGAAAAAAAAAATACTAATTGACAATATTGCTTATCAGGTGCAGCCAGTAGCGGAACATGAGTATACATTCTGGGTGCTCACAAAAATTTTGAGAATCAGATAGCCCCAGAATCTGCTGAATAATAGTTACGATTGCAAATAAGTTAATAGCAACTGCAGCCGCTCCCAACAACAAAGATGATAATACTTACACATCATTATGTCTTATGAAAGAAAGAGTAGTTTGGTTCTGCACGCATGTATATAACCTAACTTCTGCCCAAGTTTCATTTATTTATTTATTCATCACATAATTATGTTTACAGTACTGAGCAATGCTCATAGACGTGATGCATCAAAGATCATAAAACTATAGTACAAACTAGAATTAAATAAAAGTACTTAAATCACCATAATTCATCTATTGTGTAGAACTGGTGATCCAACAGGTATGACATTACTTCTGATTTAAATGCTTTTAGTTTTGTCTGTTTTAATATTTCCTGAATATTTACTGAAAAATTTATCTGCTATGTAGTTAAAATTGTTCTGATAGGTTTGTGTGTTTGTTCTTTGACTGTTTTGTAATTATATATATTATCGTTGGTAATGAATAGTTCATTTTTGCTGCTGCAGCTATTTTTAAATGCATTATACATTTATAAATGTACATACATGGTAATATCAGGATTTGCAGTTTTTTTTAAATATGGCTTACAGAGGCTCTTTGATTTGCTCCATCCATTACTCAAAAAAAAAAACAAAAAAAAAAAAAAACACTATTACAGCCACTGTATTAAGGAGAATATGTTAGGTCCGGCACACATGTTATGATATACCTGTCAGGTAAATCGGAAAGGTATACCTGTGCAAGCTTGAGTACACACACACTGTGGTAAACCGTAAGATTTTAACATAGTTGAGAGATGGTGAGCAAACAAAAACAATGATGTGATTGCTTTAGTCAGTATGTTAGTAGCCAAGAAGTGTAAAAAAGAAGGGAAAATGCAAAACCTGGTGCAAAGATTAGCTTACAAAGTGAAACGAATATACTCGCACAAGATAGCTAAACGAACTTTTAACTCTTTTTATTATATTATTGTTATATATAATTATATATAAAATAATAATTAATGACTAAAAGAGTTGGTCTAAACACAACCAGCACTCTCTACTCACCACAACTAACCTAAAAACGGAAAAACATGTGCCAGAGACTCACACACCACACATACACGCTCAGGTCTACATACCTGCACAGGTCGAAAGAATTGAATTTTGATTCTTATGCGGTCGCCTGCGCAGGTGCAATTTGGCTCTGATTTACTTGTATAGGTAAACCTCACCAGTATATCGGAATGTGTGTGCCAGACCTTAAGAAGCATTAACATTGCTGCCATCTAGCAATGAGCTATCATCTGATATCATTAATCATAGAGCGGTGAAAAAGAATTTTATCATTTGAGCATGCCCTGCAGATTGCTTACTGCATATGTATTTGGCCCATAAGGCGATTACATCATACCAGTTACATATGCACCAAAGTAATTTAAAATGTGCACAACTCAAAATTACTATCGACATTAATGCCACATTTCATCAAGTTTAGAGGAGTAGTGCAGCAGATTTAAATACTTATATGAGGGCCATCTAGAAAGTGACAGATGATTTGCCATAACTATCAGCACAAAAATTTATTTACAAATTTGCAGTACCTTACTCTATTTTTCACCATAATCATCATTACTATCAAGGTATTTGTTGTCACATGGTACCAGTTTTTCAATGCAGATGTTATACTCTTGCACCGCTAAAGATATGAGCCAAGATGTCACTGTCACTTTAAGATCTTCATCTGTTGGGACATTTTTTCAATTCAAAAAGTCATGTATGGTGTCCAAAGTGAAACACCAGTGTTTGTTAATGCTTTTATCAACATTTGCTTTCAACTTCTCCACACTGGTCTTTATCATACAAACTAGTTCTTCCTTGATTACTCATAAATTGTGCACCATTTCCTCACTGAAGACTCGTTCATTGCATTATCGCTATATACATGCATTATTTGCCTATAAAATTTAATTGCCCAAACATTTTGTGCATTCAAAAAAAACGAATAAGTACTTTGGCGGTAGAAAAGTGTAACATCAGCTTTGAAAAATTGGTACTATGTGACAATAAATATCTTGACAGAATGAGATTGCATTGATAAATAGAGTAAGGTACTGTAACTTTGTAAGTAAAGTTTTGTGTTGATATCTTCTGTATTATTTAGTTATGCCAAATCGTCTGTTACTTTCTGGATGGTACTTGTATTTTAAATTACTGCATATACATTATGTGTTGTGACATTCAGAAAAAAAATCTAACAAACCAACAAAGTGTCAAAAGTTAGGGTGTTCATGTGTTCTTATACAGCAGCTACCACTGGTTATACTCAAGGTCGTTAAAGCATGAACTCGTGACTCATACAAATCCTGCTAAGTCGGTACTCCCTCTAAGGGTTTTTTACTTTCTCCATACGCACTATGTACATAGTGAATAGAGAAAGTATTGCACTCCACCAAAAATTCGATACCGAGATTTCACCGGAAATATATGTTTTAGGGTCCCCAATATCCAAAAAAAGCATTTTCACAAAAGGTTTGTGTGTGTGTGTGTGTGTGTATCCATGTGTCTGTGAACACGATAACTCAAAAACGAAAAGTCGGTAAAATACCAAACTTGGTATTTAAGTTTAGTATCTTCCAGGGATGCGACACGAAGATTTTGAGAAAAACCCCCCCACCCCAAACTACCCTTTACCTGGAACTTTTTTCGAAAATTTTGATTTTCTCAAAAATGGCTCTAACGATTTTGATTAAAATTTCGGATATTATACATATTTACCTGACAAATGAAATGTATATCTTGAATTTTCTGGGAATAGCCTCTGAAGAGTAGTTTATTCTGGATGAAGTTTACTAAATTTTGAGTGACTGCTAAACCGTAAGAGATGGACAAAAACTTACTACACAAAAAATGTAGAGCACTTTAAAACACACAATTTATGTTATATACATTTTTTTTGTGGAGTTCGTCGTTTTTGTGACATCCTTATTTTTGGTTTCTGCTATAAAAAACGTATACTTTTCTCATACAGGAACTTGTCAACTCCTATCCATATAAACAAAGGAACTTCATTGACATAGCAACCAGCTTTTGACTATCACTTTAACCTACGGTTGTCCCTTATTTCACTTCTACTTACAAGGAAGTGAGTAATTAGACTATTTCTGCTAATTTTTTCTGATTAGCATAAAGTAAATAGAAATATAAGCTTCTACACTTAGTCCTGTAATGTTTACCTCACAAATATCCTTTTCCAATTATTGATATGACATCAGCACAGGAGTATCAATTTGTCCATGGTTATTTAATGCTCTTGCAGTGAGTGTTCACTGAAAGAAGGAACATAGTGGTTGGTTGACCTGGTAAAAACACATGAATCAGTTAGAGGATTGAATGTCGTACCAGCATGTTGTCACAGTAGCTCAATGGTTAGAGCAACTGCATGGAGAACGGGAGAACTGTGCTCAAATCCTGGCTGTGGTATTGACTTCTTCAGCAAGTTCTAATAATATCATTCAAGAAAGTTTCTCCGGTTACCAAAATGAGAATAATTGGTACTTATACTTGAGTGAGTGGCAAATGAGTGTCCCTCAAGCAAGACTATGGATTTGACCTTAAGTTTCTTCTTTTACTTCTTCCTTCCTGCATTAGACATTGTTGTCTATAGCAATCAATAGATCTTGTTTTGGGTCTTACAATATTTCTTTTCCCTAACAGTTTATATTTCGTGAAAATGAAATGGTCACCTGATTATATCCATTTTTTATACTTTGCTTATATAAATTGAACAATAAAACTAAAGAATATAGAACCACTATATATAATTCCCTTTTATATCTTCACTTCTTTGGTGGTCTATTTTCCTATAGCCATCAACTGCATTTTAAAATCTCATTTCACTTGCTTCAACTTTATTTGTTTTTCTCTGTCATGATGCAAGTTTTGGCATCAACATTATTTTATAGAATGTTAATATTGTGTCTTTTCTTGCTTTATTTTTCAAGCATCTTTTATACTGCCATTGAGATGTTAAGTATATACTTCCAATTTTTTTTATTAGATTTGATTATTTTTTTTAAAGATATATTGCATCCTAAGTATTTAACTTCTGTAACCTGTGTAGCATACTAATGCCATCTGCTTATCATAGAGCAAAGAGGTAAAGGGACCTCAAAGGCTAGCTGTAAGCCACCATCTGACTGCAGATGGTGATAGCAGCTAGACTGCCTGGCACATGCAAAAAAAGTAGTATGGTATTAGGATGAAACCTAGGAGGCTACTGTCAACAACATACCGATAAAGGTTTATTACCTAGTAGTTCTGTTGCAGCATTTTGGTAGATGAGGCGACAGCCGTGGCATAAAAAAGGGGTAATCAATACGTCAGATATGAAACATGGATTGAAATTTATATAAATTAAAATCATTATAAAATAAATTGCTCAACAATGCATTTAAAGCCCTGCAAAATGTTTGATGATCATCTAACCATTACCAATTGTTAAGTAGTTAACTGCAGGTATGTCTGCAAAATTGAATAGCCAATATGATGCATCTGTAAATATTTAAGTCATATTATTATCCAGATGATCACTGTTGTAAACTAAATTTACAGGATGTTGATAGTTTGGGAATAGTCTTATAGGATGGACATATGGTATTTTTGGTAAAAATTTATACCATGACTTATTCGAAGGTCGTCTTATCTTCCAAAATATATGGTAATTAATATATATAATTTCATAATAACCATAAGGAATAAATGCAAAATTTCTCAGAAAAATAGTACAGAAAATTACACGCTGCTTTAAGAATCTGCATCTAGACTCAGTTTTGTTCAAAGCACAAAGCACTTAAATGGTGTTATGTTGCAGATTTGAAATGTTTGTGTGTTTAAATGCAACTTTAGCTGCTTCATTATTATACACTGTTAATAAGCTTTATCAGAAGTTATAGATACAGCAAAATAGCTGTCTTTGTCTTCCAGTCGACTTTTGTTAAGCATACAATTAAATGTCGGTTAAATAAATTGACTGATATTGTTTGTAACATAATACAAGCAATCCATATAAACCTCAAACATTTTAATAGTTCATTAATTTCTTATCAAAGCTCATAGAAATGTGAAATTTGTTTTAATGATCTCCATGGCTCAGAGAGAACCGACAACAATTGATCAATGCCATCTGTTGACTATATTGAAATTACAAGCATTTTCATGGTATTGTTGATGGCTGCACTCTTTGACATGTGTCACTGGTGGTCTATGTTTTCCACTCTAACAAGTATACCATTTGTATCCAGCTTTCTTACTAGTGATAAAATTGTTGCTTTTGTCAGATCATCTCATTCATTAAATTCTCTTTGAAATTCCTGTTGTGTTGTTACCAAGGAATTTGTCTTCTAATATGTTTTCACAATGAAAACACACTATCAAAGTGAGTACTTCATGTTGCTGTTATGACTGCAAGCTGAAAGCTATCTACAGTGCCACGAAAATGCTCATAATTTCTATTGAAATCATCAATATAGTCAACAGATGACATTCATTGATTGTTGTCGCCCTGAGTCACTGAGATCATTAAAATAAGTTTCACATTTCTACAAGCTTTCAGAGAGAAATCTTAGCTTATTAAAATCGTTGAGGTTTATATGGAGTGCTCTGTATATCTATTGTTCCATGGGACATTACAGTGTTATTACAAATGATCTTCCAGATTACAAACTTGAATAACTCTAATAACATTCACATAATGAAATTGTGTCAATGGGAAACAAAATTCAAAAAGTTTTATTAGATATATTTGTTGCTGTATGTATGCTCACCATATGGTCGGATGACTGAACCCATTTTTGAGGTGGAAGCACTCAATGGGTGGTGTCTTACCTTTGATAGTAGGATGATGAGGATGGTAGAATGAGAGGACCTAAAGCTTTTACTGTGGACTACAAACCACATTGGGAATGCACCACATAAGTTTCTTACTTTGAGGTCCTCAGCTATTATTGTGAATATGTTATCTAATTTACCTTGAACTAGCTGAATCATTAAAAAAAATAGTTTGTGAACACTGGGATCTGCAGAAAAAAATTAAACCTTAACAGTGAAGCCACTCAATATCAAGGTGTATCATGGGTGTAAAGTACTTTGTGTCTTGAACTTGATGCTCCGCTTCTGAAATTAAGTGAAACTCAGCGAATAAAGACAGGGAGCTAAGCTCCCAAGAAAATATCCTCGCATAGTATTACTTACACATCACATGGACTCAATATGGGCTCAAAGTGTCACATGACACAGATCAAGTCTGTAGTCAAATTCCTGCCACTTGTAACATTCAGATGATTCACTATTGCAATGGCCTCTGTGATTAAATATGAACTTTCTGGGTACATAGAGGTTACTAATATATGCACTTGGATAGGTAAGAGTTAGACTGAAAAAATTCAATGTCATAGCTGGGATTTGAACCACAGATCTCCTGGTCTCCAGCCAATTGCTCTACCACTGAACTACCATGGCAGCATTAAATTCCTCACTGAATCGCATGTTTCCCAGTGTACCACTAGGTGATTTCAAATTATTTTGAGGAACATGCGAGTCAGTTGAGGAATGTAATGCTGCATGATAGCTCAGTGGTAGAGCAACCGGCTAGAGACTGGGAGATCCATGGTTCAAATCTTGGCTATAGCATGGAATTTTTGAGTCTGACTCTACCTATCCAACTCCTGTCCGACACACAGCTTGTATGAAAAAAACAATTAAATTAACACTAATATATGCACTGTTTAACAAAATTATAAAGAAGAGGTCTAAAGGACTGATCCCACTTGGCAGGATTGGATCAAACAGAATTTTCGTTTGCAATGATTTTAAATGCAAAGAAACAAACAGAGGCATGTGATATCAAAATGCTTTGAATCGAAAATAATTCACTGGCAAGAATATTTGTTCTACAGCCAGAGTGGAACTTCTTGTTTTGCTTATAATCACTAGCTATCATAGAAAACAAAATAGTGCACGCATAATTTTCACGCGAATGGCATGAAGATGCCCTCTTCAACATTTCAGCAATTCTGATTTCCCTTGTTCCAATAATTTATGCATAAAAGTTCCCTGCAGATTCAACATCTTTATTTAATTCTATTAGTTAATGTTTGACACAAAACGTGTCATTTTTCAAATGTTAAGCTTTTGCTATATTGCCATTGGTCTTTTTTTTACAAAATGTCCTTAACTTATGTCTTATTTGCTCTGACTTTTACAAAGCTAGTCAATGTTCCTTCAAATCATACTACAAACTTTATCTTCCCTCTCTCAGTTTGCTGTATGTACAAATGTAGCTGGTGTCACTGTTTCTATACAAAAATTTGATTTAGTGGAAGCTGTGCTTAAGGAAAACTTTTATAATGAAATATGCTTCTGTATTATAACATAATGGTCATCTCCGAAGTGCAGCTGCTTGCCAAGCGGAAGACCTGAGTTCAATTCCTGGTACCACCAGGGGGAGTTTTCCCCCACTGGGAGATCTGGTGTGGGATGCACTCAGTCTCGTGAGGTCCCTGAGTGAGGGGAGGGGGCCAATTGAGGAGCTAATTGATTGAGAAATAGCGGCTCCAGATGGAGAAGACCACATTAACCGGCCAGGAGGGACTCGAGTCGCTGATCACGTCTCACCCTCCAGCACTGCACCCTATTCATGACGCCTTCGGGCCGAGATGGGGGATGCAGCAGTAGGCTAAGGTCCCTTGTGGACTGTCGTGTCAAGGAGTTATGTTATTATAACATAATTATCTATCTAAACAATACTTAATACATCTTTCTTTCCAATAATTAAAACATATTTAATTATTTTATAGGGCGTAAATATGATAATTAGCTGTTTTATTAAATCATGAGCACAATTACTGCCTTGCATTGATACCAATTCCATGTATCCAAGTGTTATTAAAGGTTAGCAATTTCAATTTGTAATAAAAAAGATCATTTGTAATAACATAATTACAAAAGGCTTTGAAAAGTTGTAAATGAAAGGAAATGCCTTTTGGGTATATATTGGAAGAAAATAGCAACTGTTGTACATTGTTACAAAGGAATCACTGTAGTCAATTTGTCTAATTTGAAGACATCTGCATCCTTTAAACCAGGGGTTCTCAACCTTTTCCAGTCATGTACCATTATATTATTAGATTTAAAAGAAATTAAGATGAGTTCCATTCACATGCTTTCTCTGTTCTACAAACTATTCTTTCAAAAGATTATTCTTTTGTCTACATAATGCTAATTGAGATAAACTTAGCAGAATTGGTCTTATTACTTAGCTGCTTATAAGTAGAATGGAAACAAGGGAATACACTAGGCTAAAACGATAGTCAAATCTTTTAAAAGCTGGTTACTAAGTGAAACAATTAAAATTTGGTTCTCTTTCCATGGCCAGGAGTTAAACAAGAGAGAGATGAAATGAATGAAGACTTCCCATTTGAGAAAAGTTTTAGGTAAACATTAAAACCAATAACAAAGAATATCTCTGAAACAGTTAACTCTACAAACATAAATTGTATGTTTTAACAAGATTTATATTTTTTGTGTTGGAAATGTTTGTATATCTCTTATGGTTTACTGGTTATACAAACTTCATCCAGAATGTAGAGGTCTTCAGAGCTATTCTCAGCAAATTCAGGCTATACATTTTGTTTGTCACAAAAATATCTTAAATATGTGGTATTTTAATAAAAATCATTAGCATAAATATTTTAGAAATTCAACATTTTCTAAAGATGTTCTATGTAAGCAGTAGTTTGGGGTGGGGTTATTTCCTGGAAATCTTTGTGTCACATCCTTGGAAGATAGGAACCTTAAGTACCAACTTTTTGGTTTTACCACAGGTACACAATGTTTTTCTAAAAATGCTTTTTTTGGGTTTAGGGGACTCTGAGAAATTTATTAATTCCGATGAAATCTCAGTTAAGACAAAAGGCCAGGAAACTGAGGTAACAGTACTATTAGGCTCAGGAACAAATTTGCACAAGTAGAGTTGGTTGTAATTATAATGTAAGAAAAATTCTACAAATAAATTGATTCATTCAATTATTAGATGTATCAGAAAGTAAATTTTATGAAGGAAATGATATTGTAATACAAGTGACATCAGATGATCCCAACAACCCTTTTTTGTTTTACTTTCTCTACACGTACTATATACATAGTGTATAGAGAAGGCATTGTATTGCACCCAAAAATCTGATACCGAGATTTCACTACAAATACACGTTTTGGCACCCCCTGAATACAAAAAAAAGCATTTTTAAAAAAATGTCCATGTGTATGTGGGCAGCATAGCTCAAAAACGAAAAGTCTGTTATATGCCAAACTTGATATTTAAGTTAAGTATCTTCCAAAGATGCAACATGAAGATTTCACCCTTTACGTGGAAAAAATTTCGAAAATTTTTATTTTCTCAAAAATGACCGATTTTGGTTAAAATATTTTGTATTTAAGATATTTATATGAGAAATAAAATACATATCTTGGATTTTCTGGGAATAGCCTCTGAAGACCTCTTTATTCTGGATGATTTTTATTGAATTTTGCATAAATGTTAAACCGTTAGAGATAGACAAAAACTTCTTCCCCAAAAAATGTAGATCTCGATAAAACACATAATTTATGTTATAAAAATTTTTTCGTGGAGTTGGCCTTTTTTGAGATATTCCATATTATTGATTTCAGTTTTAAAATACTGCTTATACAGGAACTTGTCAATGCCTCACCACATAAAGAAGCAGATTTTAGTCCCATAGCAACCACATTTTAAAACATTTAACTGTCTGTTTAGTTAGTTTATTCCTTTATTTCCCTTCTACTTATAAGGTACTACATAATAAGACAGTTTCTGCTAATGTTTTAGCAGGAAATAGAAAAATAAGTTTACTAACAATAGTTTGTTACAGAGATGTAGAGAAAGCCATGTGAGTGGAACACATGATTTTTTTTTGTAAAATTAAGTCTATCAGTATAAAAATGGTTGCCCCCAGATAAGGCTCCATATAACATTACTGTTATACTTTCAATAAAGATTTTTTGTGAATATTCCTTTAGTTCCAACCCAGGTCTTCATCAAGGATAAATGCCCAAGAAATCGTATGCTATTGTCAGTATACATTCCCATTGTTGTTACTGGGCTATTGTTAACCAAAATCATTTGTTCTGTAGTGCATGTTCTTGTTTCTGTTTTTATTACCATTCTCAGGAGATTGTGAACAAGCCTTTATGTACCACACAGCAGATGCTCATACGCTATAGGTTGAGAACCCCTGCTTTAACAGTAAATAAGTGTAAAATATTTCAGAATCATGATGTTCTTTGCTGGTACTTAAATGTTTAAATGCTCAACCCAATGTATTACAATAGAGTTTTAGTATTTTCACTGCCATTTTCTGTACTTAACATTTATCACTTATATCATATCAGAAAAACAAAATAATTTTGAAAGTCTGCTTGTATTTCTAGCTAGTCAATAAGATACAACAGTGAAGATTCTTGTGCAATTATTAATCACTATAATCTACTTAACTTCCAGTTTGTTGGATATGGGTACGTATTGTGCTAGCATTGTAACAAAATAAGTTTATAAACGGTACAGCAAATATAAGTACATGTAGGATTATACAGGGTGTGATAAATAATTAGTCAAAAGGAAAATATATAGCAACCTTACTGTTCCAGCAGTTTTTAGCAATTTGTGTATTTTTAAGTATTTACATTAATAATGCTAAAAAGAAGCTGTCCTGAAAGCAGTAATTCCTTGGCAGACATGTTTATGGCATTCTGTAACAGTTATAATTCATTTTATAATAAAAACTAGTGATGGGACAAAAATAACACAACAGTTATTGTGAAACAGTTTCACCATTAAAACTGTTTCATAAAACACTTTTGGAAAGTGTGTTATTCTTTCATGTATCGCTTCCCCTTTACAGACCCATGCAACAATAACAGCAACACCTGAATAGTTGTCACTTATTGCAACAGTTACTACACTACAGTTGTTGTGTTCCACAACGTAAATATTTTGTCATTGCTTCCAAAGTTTACCTTGTTTTGCCTTGTAGCGCGTGGCCTGATATTATCGCGAAATTCAATTGTACTAAACAAACTTATTCTCCCTAGTTAACACACAACAATGCTTTGCTTACATAATTTGATAATTTCCTTTTCAGCGCACCTAGCGAGTGGTTTCATTTGGCGCATTGTGATTTTATCGATGGACTGATTTATCTCAATAGTATTTGGTGCTACATAGCATGTGTGCAACAGTTTTGCAGCTGATCAATGCGGCGAAACAGTTTAGGGCATTCCTGTTGCAGGAAACTGTTATTTCGAAACTGTTTCGCAAAAAGAACAACTTTCCCACCACTAATAATAAGAAAACATTTTTTTCCTTAATTAAAGCTGTTTGGAAGTATCTCAGTTATGGAATGCACAAATGCAATATTTTAACAATATGACTGATTTCATTTATATAATGTGCATTTATTTGCATTTTGCACCCTAATTCCAGTTAAAAGTAAGTTTGGTTTTACCTGCTTTATGCTGAGGATATTCTTGATTTTTTTAATAAACGGTTTAGGTGATGGATATTGTGCTTCTGGTGGGGGAATAAGTGTAACGTCTCACAACAAACAGAATATGAAGTAGCTGTATTGATTAATATTTGCGTAATGCATCTGTGACTTTTTATTAAGTGTTACAGTTATGAACAGTGTCATCTTTCTTTGTGAAATTTCATTTTAGAAAAGCAATTACTGTAATTTAACGCATAGTTGCCTGCTTGTAAACATTGTGTGCTATCTGTAAACCGGATGCCTTGTGATATGACAATATACTGTTGAAAGGTTAAATATTTGTGTTTTATTTCTTGCACTTCCTGTTTGCAATGATATCAATCTGGGGCAGCAATTTTGGCATTTTAAAATGTTAACAAAAATTTTAAACTGCGAGCAGCCGGCATGATCAATAGTCCTCAAGAGTTTTAGGCTCTAAAAGAGTTTAAAAAATAACAAAATGGGTCCTTAAAATACCATTTTATGCTTTTCAGTTTTATTTAAACTTCAAATAAGAAAAACAGGAAACACACAAATGATACGCCTATTGTTTATATAAAACTACAAAGCTTCGCAGGAGCATAAAATGTGCTGGGGTGTTTCAGTCTCCTCCCTGCAAAATCAGCAGACTAAGTTGCCCTAAAGCACTCCAATTGTGTTAAGATGCTTTTTCACAGGGACCTGGCCTGTGAGGAAAGCAGTAATTGTTCTCAGCTGAGTCTGCTATGTTTTAGATGTTCTTTTTGACCAGTTATTGACAGCTTCTCTAATTAGACATCAAGATGTTCTAGAACCAGCTCTGGTCCAATAAATTGCTGCTCCTTGTCTTGCAAGTTTGTCAGCTTTTTCATTGCCCTCTATGCCTTTATGGCCTGAACCTCATTCTGCCAGGTCATTGGGCATATTTAGGCAATTTTGAACCAGTCCTGATGTAACATATTAATATCTTAGTTATTTTATTAATTACAAAACAACTATCGGATAAGGAAATAAAGTGTAGTAACAAAACAATGACTACAAAAATGAATAATTTTCTTTTGTAATGTAATTTAATGCAATTTTCTGTGTTTGGGTTTCTGTTTGTCTTTCGCCTCAATGTACACTAACACAATGGATCTCTGCTTCAGTCTGGTATTATTGCTGTGTGCATGTGTGTCTGGTATTATTTGTGAATGTGCAATGTAAAGTTTGAAAATGCCGAAAGAGAATTCCTCTAAAAGTGCACCAATACAAAGCATATACCAGGACTCATAGTGATGGAAGAATAGCTTTCTGCCAAATTCTCTAAAAGTGCACTAATATTTTAAGAGGATTTCTCTTTTGGCGTTTTCAAACTTTATATTGCGCGCGCGCACACACACACATACACACAGAGTAATAATACCAGACTGAAGCAAGTGGGAGGCTTTACTGCAACTGTATGAGTAAACAAGAACCACTTTCTAGAGGGTAACTAGGATTCCAAGGTGACGTTTTTATGTTACAAGGATGGTTGCTAGAAATCCTGAGTTTATCGCAAAATTTCTTTCAGGACAGGCGTTCCAGGCCATTAACCCATCCCTTCTCATTTACAGTAACATGTTAGCCAGTCTTCTCAGTTTTATGAATGTAACGTTTGAAATGCTTTATTTTGATATGTTAGTCAAGCTATGGAGGATTTGAAAATTTGCTTCAAAATAATTTCAAAAGGGGAATATATATATTAAGATAAATAGTGATTTTTAGGCTTAAAATCCATAAAATAGGTACATTGGGGTAAAATAGGCACTTTTAGGCACAATAAAATTTCTACAATAAATGTAATTTGTCATGAAATATGAACATATATAATTTTTACTTTCTCTATTTTTTTTGTTTATTCCTTCAGAAAAAAGTAGGTATATAAACTAAAATCCGAGGTCTATGATCAATGACCAGCTCAACTGTTGTTACTTTCTCCATACGCACTATGTACATAGTGATAGAGAAAGTATTGCACTCCACCAAAAAATTTGATACCGAGATTTCACCGGAAATATATGTTTTAGGGTCCCCAATATCCAAAAAAAGCATTTTCACAAAAAGATCCGTGTGTCTGTGAACACGATAACTCAAAAACGAAAAGTCTGTAAAATACCAAACTTGGTATTTAAGTTTAGTATCTTCCAGGGATGCGACACGAAGATTTCGAGAAAAATCCCCCCACCCCCAACTACCCTTTACATGGAACTTTTTTCGAAAATTTTGATTTTCTCAAAAATGGCTCTAACGATTTTGATTAAAAATTTCGTATATTAAACATATTTACCTGACAAATAAAATGCATATCTTGAATTTTCTGGGAATAGCCTCTGAAGAGTAGTTTATTCTGAATGAATTTTACTAAATTTTGAATAACTGCTAAACCGTAAGAGATGGACAAAAACTTACTACACAAGAAATGTAGAGTACATTAAAACACACAATGTATGTTATATACATTTTTTTCGTGGAGTTCGTCGTTTTTGTGACATTCCTTATTTTTGGTTTCTGCTATGAAAAACGTATACTTTTTTCATACAGGAACTTGTCAACTCCTATCCATATAGACAAAGGAACTTCATTGACATAGCAACCAGCTTTTGACTATCACTTTAACCTACAGTTGTCCCTTATTTCGCTTCTACTTACAAGGAAGCGAGTAATTAGACTATTTCTGCTATTTTTTTCTGATTAGCATAAAGTAAATAAAAGTATAAGCTTTTTAAGAATAATTTGTTGCAGGGATATGGAGAAAGTCATGTGAATGGCACACATCAGATTTTTTCAAACATACAGCCAAGCAGGGAAAGAATTGTTGGGAGTTGGTGAAAGACAGTGGACTTTCAAACCAAGTGCAGCAGTAAGGATTTTTTGAAGAAACTGCTTCTCTAAACCATGGCCACATGACGTTGCCAAACAAAATACTAAGGTGGCCACCCAGTTGGTCGCCATCCCTCTTGCAAACAAGAAATATTTTGTCTTTTAGGGGGGTACCGAAGCAAAGGCATGTGACCTTGGTCTTTAGGGTAAAAGGGATGTTCTGTTTTCCCTTGGTAACAAATAATCAGTTGCTCTTGTTATTTCAACTTGATGTGTTTGCCTAATGTGTAAAAGTGGTATTTTATAAAACTGTGAGCAGTATAGTTTACTAGATCCAAGTGTTTGTAACATTTAGCAACATTGTGATTTGAGTGTTTTCTAATGAATCTCATGAATGATATAATTTGTTTGTTAGGAACTCCATTTTCTAGGTGGAAAGATATAGACAAGAAAGATGTTCTAAACTTGGACAGCCCATTGATATCGACATACCTGTTAAAAGAAGTAAGAAGAAAATAGGGAAGTAATACAATATTACATTAAAAGATTTTTGGTTGTGTAGTAGCCATAATTTGCAATTGCAGTTCTGTTTGCCTTTAAGCAACAAAAATGTGTCAACATTGTTGACAGATTTTCTGCTCTAAAATAGGAATGACTTAATTTACAAGGAATAGGTAAGTCATGCGTTTAATTACAGCTTGCCTAAGAGAACGTCACCTACTCTGTAAGGCATGAGCTGCCACTGACATTGAGTTTGATGAAAGCTTCTGATTACAGTGATGTTATTTGTTGTGCACTTTCTCCAATTATGAGACAATATTGTGACCACAGGGCGGAAATGTTAGCATTTTGCTGAAGCATGCTTTATGCCCAGCCGCCATCTACTGGCACTTCACACTACCATATGCTCCATCTGTCAAATTAATTGTTTTTCCAAGCTTTTTAATTAAAAATGAAGGACAATGGAAGGAGTTGAAGGAATATTTATTACAATTAGATTTTCTGGCCAGTCAGAAGTTGTTATTGATAAATTGCTATTATTGCAAGGTCATAATTTTGTTCTAACTTCTTGGTCTAAAACTACTGTTAATGTAACAAAAGGCTGTACCATATATTACAGCATTGGTTTAAAGCTTTAGTAGATGTGTGATATTAATCAAGAATTTTGATATTACAACGATTACCATTCCATTCAGAGTCCAAGGAACATGCCTCCTATTCTCACGATTCTGTTGATAATGTGTAACATATTTCACTAAGTATACCACAGAAAAATTACTTAAATAAGTACCCCAACCTATGTATTGAAACATATTTCCCTTTCTTTTTTTTTGCTTCTGCTATTCAAGGAAACTACAACCAAACACAACACACTATTGACCACTTTACTGGTTTAAAACTTACACTCTAAATTTACTGCTTAATTGAACATTTAAAGCCACAAAATCTTATTTTTGGGTGCACGTTTAACCCACACAAGGGTGCTCATCTCAAAAGTGTAGTGTCGAGTTAAGGATTTTCTTGTTTTTTTTCCTTGCTGGTTGATATTCAAATGTTTCTTCTCCTGTCTGTAACTCAAAACTCCACATAAAAAGGGTAAGTGACTGTTGGAATGATGTGACAACAATGAAAGGATAAATGACAATGAAAACAGCACACTAGCAGTACTCGGCTTAAAGCAGAGAAGTGACTGTTGGTACCAAGGTTAATAGATTGTTAGAACGATATGACAATGAAATGATAAGCATCAATGAAAACCACAAACCAGGCAATTCCAAGGCTCTACACAGCAAGCATAACACATACGTTTCTTTTTTTTTTTTTTTAAACATATAAATGAGTAAATTTTGTGTATAGGGATCAGAAAAAGTGACGTATTACCAAGAAAACGTATAATTGAGCAAAATTTTAATGGAGAACAACTGGTTCCTAAAATATTAGCATATATGTGCGAAAAATGTTGAAACGAATAACGTGCAAGTGAGCTTCAACTGTATTTGATGGTAAGAGTTGAGTCAGATTTTGCAACACTAAGTAAAGTAAGAGCTAAAGTTTTCCTAACGACGTATTAACTCTTAAGTATTCTTGGGCTTCTAACCAAGTAAGTACTTGGGTTGACTCAAAAAGATTAAGATGTGCATCATCTTCAGGGTAAACTGATAACTTGAAAGTTTGGATTCACATATTTATAGTGCCTGAGTGAAACTAGTATCTGATTGGTTCGCTTTTTTTTTTTTTGCAGTGAAGCAACTGATATTTAATATGGCAGAGGCATGGATAATGGACCTCTTGTAAACTATATATAGCAGTTATACGCCTAATGTTTTGAACTTGAGCACGGAGCTGTTTGAAAACATGTATGCTATAAACCAGTACTCAAAAGTATGGCCAATACCTAACTATGGTTAATGAAATGGTAGAAATTGTACTTAACTTGGTAAAAATAAAATCAGTTTCCTTCAAAATCAACTGAGCACGGTTCATTTAAAAAAACATCCAGTTTCTATGTGTTACCCTGCACTTAATGTATACTACTTTTTAAGACAACTCTGCAATCCAGAATATAAATCAACTGTAAATTTTTCAAAAACCCAGGAATTAATTGTGGAAGTTTGTAGTAAAGCAAAAGGGGTTGTACCTATTTTAAATCTCCAGGAAAATTGTCTGCTGTTCCATTGCTGTAAGTTGTATCATGCTTTAAGAATATTTAATTTGTTCTGAAATAAGGTTACTGCAAGTATTATGCTTGACAACAGATGGAATTTCTAGTTTGCCGTTGCGCACACATGGTAATGAGGGATTAACTCATTGTCATATATGGCACTATAGAACAAAATCACGATTTGCAGATGTGAAAATAACAGATTTAGCCCAGGGACCTTTTCTTTCAAAGATATGGGGTTCTTTTATGTGCAAATAAACTTTAATTTCCTTCTAAAATAGGCTATGCTCAGCCAAGTTTGAACCCGCAACCTTTGGGTATTATAGGCTAGCATGGTAACAACTGCAATATGGAGTGCAACTTCAGATGCCTTTAATTATTGCATTTGTTTTGAGAGGGATCCTTACATAGGTAGACAAGTTTATTTGTCAGAACAAAGTACATTATGTAGCAACATCAAATACAAGTAATATCAAAAACAATTAGCAGTATCATAAAATTCAGCCAGACAATATAAAATGGATTTAAAATCAAAATGCGCTTCACTGACCTCTTAAAAGATTCAATGCAGAGAGCTTTAGTGCAGTTACTAAGTTTGTTAAATAGATTTAATGATATTGTCTCAAAGGAATTTTGTATCTTACTATATTTACATCTATTTATGTAAATATTGGAACTAGTTCTGGTGTGATGACGATTGATTTTTCGGAACATAGATTGCATTTATGACTACTTCTTTTAGCAAATAAAGAGGCAGTGGAACACAAACAATGAAGTCAAAGTTGACACCCAATTTAACAAATAAAGGTTTACAATAAGTTCTGGGAGCTACACCACATAAAATTTGAATTGCCTTTTTCTGTAATAAAAGTATCTTTTTAGCTAAAGCATGGTTCCCCCAAAATAAAATACCATAACTCAAATGGCTATGGATTTGTCTATGATAAATTGATAATAAAACATTGGAACACACATGCTTTTTTAAAACATGTAACATAAATATACCTCTGCTTACTTTGTTGGCAATATAATTAATTTGTGAATGCCAACCTAGACCAGGTTCTAAATGAATGCCTAGAAATTTTGTGCTAGTTTCAATTGAAAAAGCAGGACAACTAAAATTAAAAGTGAGGTCAATTGTTTTGTTCTAATTGAGAACAAGACTATTGTATTTGCACCAATTATCAATTTTTTCAGTAGACGATAAACTTGATGCAGCCAGCTGGTGCAGCTATTGCTTTAACAACAGTGAATCACAAACGCCATTATGTCACTTCCCTTCAGTGACATAGTTCTGAAAATGTCATTCTTGTGCTGTTTCAAACAGTCAACTTCTAGAAGCCTCTCTCTGGTTATGGACTGTACACAAGGTGATTCAAAAATATTTTTACAATGTTTGGGGTTGGATTCCTTACATTGAAACAAGAAAATAGATTTATATAAACATATGTTCTAAAACCCTTTGTTTTTGTATTATCAATTTATTACTGAGAGTTTACATTCAATGGTTTTCCTGGTCCAACCCAACAACTCCATTTATATGTGCACTCATAGAAGGTTTTGGCCAATTTTACCCTGCAGAATTTGCCTTGTTACAGTTGTTATTTGTCAATTGAGTAATACATTCCCCCAACATGTCTTAAGCTACATTCACAATGAAATGCAAGTGCAAAAGTTTGGATTCATATTATTTAATGCAAGCATTCACATACCTATAGAAACATGCAAGACGCAATGCAAGAGTTTGCAAACTCCAAACTTTATCCTTGCTTGCGTGCAAAGAGGAGGAATTCTGCTTCTTTTCTCTATGCATTGCCTATGAATTCAACAACAAACGATGGCACTGCAAGACTTTACAGGGCCTGCTGTATGTGCATGCTCTTCTATTTGGCCGTGCAGTGCCGCACCATCTCTAATTTCCCTCAAGAGGTTATGACAGTCTCCTTGCGAATCCCTCTTTGATTTAACTATTGTCTGTGTCTTGATTTCTTGTGTAGCTTTATCACTTTCTGAAGTTTCTATGCTTGTACTATTTTCAATAATTTTGAATGAGCAATTATTGTGACGTCACTGTCGCAAGTGTCGGTTGTTATTATGTAATTTTATAACATATTTATTTGTAAAAGATTGAGTGAATTTTCTTATGTGGTACAGTTGGTTATGTTATTCAGTTTGTAACTTGCGGAGCGCTTGGAAGATACTTGCATGTAACTTACAGATCTAGGAACGCGTGCCAACTTCTTGCATTACGCTTACGATGCATTGTGAATGGTGTCTCCTTGCATCTGCACTTATGCTACATTAAGTCTGTGCTTGCATCTCAATGTGAATGTAGCATTGCAGGTGCTGTCTACAAGGGACTCTTCCAGATTTACTGAAAGAAACTTTAGGCAGCAGACATCCCAGATGAAGAGACTCTTAATTTGAGTCTTGTGAAACCAGAAACCATCGACACTGACAGAGAGTATTGAAATCCATGTTTGATGAGTGCATGGGCGTCAAGATGCAAGAGGAGGATAATTCAAGCATTTGCTATGAGTGGTGTTTGTGTTGAACACCTAGTAAGCTGAAAATGTCAAAAAAATAGAATCATGTGTCACTTTAAAATAGTTTGTTGTTCTTGTTGAGGCTTGTTTATAGACGCGACTGCCAGCCAGAGCAGATAGCTACAGCGTCTCTAATAAGAAGTGGAAAAGAAAAAGATGAAACAAGTATGATAACCAGAAGTGAAGATGGAGAGGATTCAAAATTTCATGCATGTACGTGTAATAAAGCGAAATAAAGCCTTACAAATGGGCAGAGAGAAAGGGACCAGAAGCGAGGGGAGCTGAAACGGGCCAGTTGGAAATATTTGTAGTAACTGAGAGAGAAACTGGTGTGATGCTGCAGCATGTAAAGGGCACGCAAAAAAAAGGTGGTTAATGTCAGCTACGTGCCCGCAGGCACACCTGTCAGAATCACATAGACGAATTAGTTATAAGTAAGCCGGGGTCACAGCCACATGTAATGAAGCTCGAAAATAATAAGAAAAAGCTATTTTCGGTAAGCGCGGAGTGTGTGATACGAAGGGTACCAATTGTATAGAGGGAAGTTCCGGTCAGCGTCCGGAAGCTTCCTGGGCTAACCGTAACAAGTCCGAGGAAATGTCACATGGAGGTGTTAAAAGATCGGGTGTAATATCCGCAGTCGAAGTCGCCGTCCTAGCTGCAGCATCTACAATATCATTACCCTTGATGCTGACATGGCTAGGTATCCAAACAAGCATGAGCTCTGTGGAACACGATAAACGGTGAATGAGGTTAAGTATAACAATTTCATAAATTTGTCGATGGATCCTCTGAAAGGGATGGGCAAGGGCTAGAAGGAGGCTAAGACAATCTGTAAAGATAAGGGGCCGATGTGGAGGTGAGGACTGGAGCATCACAAGGGCCTGATGTAGGGCAATAGCTTCAGCAGAATATATAGATGTACACGAGTGTAATCTCCAAGTGCGAGGGGTTCGCGTGGTCCAGCTGTAAATACCCGAACTGACTCCATCCAGCGTTTTGGAGCCATCTGTAAAAAGTATCCGCAGCAAAACAGACGGGGTGGATGCAAGATATGATGATATAAATTCCCACCAGGTCCTGTCAGCATCTGTGAGTGAGCCCTGAAAAGATGTAGTGTCAATGGTTATTGTGGGGGGGGGGCCAATCCAGTAGATATACCGGTCGGACCGGTGTCCGGTAAATGTGATCATAGGAAAGAAACGATGCAAGACACCGGACCAGTGGTAGCGGGATTTCCGCGTCAATCGAATGAGCATCGCGGAGAATCCCTAACAGCCGGGTCAGTTTAGGTAAGAGAATGTTACGGGAAGATGTTAATAAATCGGCAATCAGGCGGCAACAAAGAGTAATCTGACGATGCGGAGCATCGTAAGTAGGAAAATAACGTTGGGCGAGAATTAAGGCGGGACGGCCCGGGATATTAAAAATAATATTGTAAAGCTGATAAAAAAAAGACAAAAATTTCGCCTGGAGGCCCTTCGTAGGCAAGGGTGCCAAGAGAAGTCCATACTCTATGCGAGAAAAAATCAACGGGTGGAAAAAGGCGGAGCAAGACCAAGGGGACGGTGCCCCAATAGCGCACCGCCATCGCCTTAAACAAAGATCTCAAAGATTGCAACGTCGAGAGAAGAGATTTGTAATGTGCTGTAAAACGGAGGTCTTGTTGGAGCAACACACAGAGACATTTAGTTGTTGTGACCGCATGCAGGTCGAGATTATTGAGGTGGATGGAGACCCTCGGAGGGCGCATCGAACGCTGAAACTTAAGAAAGCGGTTTTTGTGAGGTTAACGGATAGACCCAGGGTAGCGAGGAAGTCAAGGACGCGTTGACAATCGGATTCAAACGTGCGCAACATGCGTGGGAACGCGGTGAGTTCTCGTGGTATAATATGATGTCATCGGCATATTGGAGATCCCGTAGAGACCGGCACCTCCGAAACAATATCGCCCGCATGGAGTGTATAAAGTAAAGGGCTAAGCGGAACCCTGAATAAGCCCATGGGAGGTGAAACGGGCGTGGTTGTGTGGGAGGCGGGGAGACAGCGTACAGCGTCGGTTAACATGTAACGCGGCGATGACGCGACAAATCGGGGGAGGAAGTCCGATGGCCCGTAATTGTTGCAGTAACAGAGGAAACGTCAACAAAGAGCGCTAGGATGTGTTTGCGGGTACCGAACAGGATGTGGACATCGGTGAGGAAAGTATATGGGGGGTTTTAAAATAGGAAGAATAATGACTTCTGCCAGGACGATGGGACCGAGTCAGAGTGTAACACCAGAGGAAAAACCCGTGCCAAAAGTGTGTACCAAGATTCCGGTATTAGCTTCAGAAAGGTATAGGAGCCCGTCTGCCCTCGGGGCAGACTTATCAGATTTATTCTGTAATGCTAAACGCGTTTCCGATGGTGTGATAGGCAGTAGTAACGGATCCTCGTGAACTATAACCGACACGGCAACCTGCGAATCCGCCGATACGTAATCCGGAGTAATCATACGAAGAAATTGTTCTTGGAGGGCCGGATTCCCCTCTAAAGGCGATAGCCGTCGGGAGATATGGGAATGTTTGTACCAAGCAAGTTGACGCCATAGTTGAGGTACCGGGGTGGACGATGTAATGGAATTGCAGTAGTTCGCCCAGGCAGCTCGTTTAATACGTCTAAGTTGTCTACGAGTTCGGGCCTCGGTGCGTTTAGCCAAAAAATAGGCTTCCGCGGTACGAAGATGACGATATTTGGTGTGCCAAACGTTTTTCTGCGACCAGACGAGAACATTCCGCTGTCCACCAGGGTACTTGGGGTACTTTAGGCAATGAGATTTCAACTAGAGGATGAAAAGTATCGCGGTACTCATATAACGCAGACTCCAGCAGGTTGTTAGTAACGGCGGAGTCAGGAATACCGTCCGTAACGTTCCGCATAGAACGCCGAAAATGTTCTGGATCCACCGCCCCCCCGCCGGAAGAGGGCAGGACCCGGGCGTCGGGTAGCCGTATATTGAAAGTGGTCACTCCCCATCGTGTCGGTATGACGAGTCACAGTCGTATGGGGGGCGATGTCCGGGGTAGCGAAAAACAAGTCAGGAGATGTGTCCGTCTGTCCCGGAGCACCCAGGCGAGTCGTCATGTGGGAACTCAGCAGAGTCCATTGGGAAGTTGTCACGATCTGTAACAAGGGGTGTCGGTGGCCTTGCAATGGTGATATCTGATGGAAGTTAGCGATGTTGAAATCCCCGCATAAGATCTGGTGATGGGACTGAGGAGCCAGGTAGCCCTCCCATTCCGGTACAGCGAAGCGTAGACCCGTCGTGTACACCCCTAAAATTGTAAGATCACCCAGGACCACCCAGACAGTTTCCAAATGTGGGGGACAGCGAATATCTATATCCCAACTGTGGACAGAGAGATTAGTAGCTACACCAATGGCCACGCCCCTACCCGGGGTAGCACGATCATTGCGATACCATTGGTATCCAAGAATACTTAAAGAAAGATGCAAATTCAACCAAGTTTCGGTAAGGATAATAACATGTGGCCTGACCCGCGGTAAAAGGCAAAGTAAATCTGGGATTTTACGGTGGAGACTACGTGCATTCCAGTAAAGGAGCCGAAGATCGTGCATGTCGTTAAATCTGTACTATCTTAGAGATGCAATTGAGTTTTTAGAGATAACAGAGTGAGTAAGAGTGAATCTGGAGCCTCCTCAAAGAGTTTATTGAACAGGATGCGGAGATCCCGGATATCTTTATCCCGGGACGTAGAGGGCCTTTGTGGGCTCATAGGAGTGGCACAAACCTGCGGCAGGTCCACCTGAAGGGTGGTTTTTCCCAGTCATCATATCTGGTGTAGTGGCGCTATTGGCAGCCTTAGGGGTCGAAGGCCATCGGTCATGTGGAGCCCAGCGGGCTAAAACCCAATCATTGGGTATAGGTGACTGCACCTCCATGCATTTACGCTTGGTCGACACAGAAGGAGTCATATAAGAAACTCGTGACATCGGGGGCAGAGCCCCCCGTGTCCCGACTGAGGGGCCTGAGACAACAGGGAAAGCCTCCTCCCTGCGACCAGCAACCTGGCAGTCGGTGGAAGTGCGACCTAGTACCATTTCTCTAGCTTCGTAGCGTGATACTGTTAGTTCGGCTATTTTAGTCGCAATCTGAGATTCCAGCTTGTAGATGGGACATTTATTTAACTGGTCTGTGGCAGGCCAGCTGTGCATCCAAATGATCCTGTCCGCATTTCAGACATCGTTTTGTGTTTCGGCAAAATTTTGCCCTATGGTGGAATTTGCCGCAATTTGTGCACACCCTCACCCTTTCGGTGTACGTGTCCACAGGAAATCTTTGAAAGTGTAGATAGATATGTGAAGGCAGTCTTTGTGCCCGGAATGTAATCTTTAGGGTATGTGTGGGTACATAGTATTAACCCCATTTTCCTGAGTGTGGCAATTGAAGCTGTGTACATGATGCACATGCAACTGCACCGTAGCACGCAAATGGATACTCAATTCCTCTGACATAATATCAAGATCAATGCCACACACCACCCCCGTAACAAAAATATTATAATAGGCAATGGAGGAATGCGTATCATGTGATGTATCAAAATCAGAGTCCAAAAATTTATTAGCACAAATATGTGAGGAGAAATGGACTTCTAATTGATTATATCCACATTTATGGCTATGGGTAACACCCTCTGCGTGCTGAAACAGCCAGTGCTCAATTTTGAGGAAATGAAAATCCCGGATATTCCTGCTATTACTACTTATAATGACAAAGTAGGGACCAAGATCCGAGGAAAGGTATCTGAGAGGGGGTGGAGGCGACACACCAGTAGGCATGGCCTGGTCACCAACTCCGGCCCCATTAGACTGTTGAGTCGCTACATTATCAGATTGCAAAGTGGAAGTAGTTGGTGTTGATACCAAAATATCGGCATTGGTGACAATATCGGTCTCCATACCGTCGCTTGATGGGGAATTAGAATGAATTCCTATGAGATCCTGCATCTCTGATGCAAGGACCCCTTCACGGGGGGAGGCCAAAGTCAAAGTATGTCTGAAACACTTTGCCTCAAAATCCAACAGGAACACAAAAAAATTAAAGCAAATACACACACAAAAAGTCCCACACAAGCACAAGTGAACTAGGAGACGCCTTGAGCGTGACATGTGTATCAAACACACGTTACACACAACCCTAGCTTCCCCTAACCTTCCCTCTCACGGCTGGCAGCACATGAAAATAGTTTGATTAATAATACATTGAAGTCCAATAAATCCAAAATAAAGGATTTCGGGAAATATGTTTGCATAAACATATTTTCTTGTTTCAATGTAAAGAACCAGTCCCCAATCTTTGTAAATCACCCTGTATAAGGAGCAGAGAATGCCCAGTTGGTAAGAACTGAAGAGTGAGTACAGTTAATAGGTGAACAGTTAAGTTCAGTGACACAGATCTATTGCATACTGAGTATGTGACGTTAATAGAACATGTTATGTTGAATGTTTTGGTGTTCTCATTTGTTACAATATACTGTGTCTGGGAAACTCGACTAAGTCACTTTACTGTTCCCAGGAAAATTTCCCATCAATTGTAAATGCTCCGATTAAATTACCTTATATTTTAACTTTGTAATTTTTATTGTGGTTACTGTTCTCGGTTTTATAAACCAGCCTAAACACATGGTTCAACAGGATGAAGTACCATTAAACCTTTCCTTTACACACAGTTTTGTTTCTTTTCCAGATGCACACCATATTATTACTGGTAACTGCCACTAAATATTTGCCATTCCAACTGATAGTCACTTTGTCCACAACAATGTCATACACTCCGAGTTGGAGTTTTCGTGTTTTTTCCACATATTCATCATCTACATCAGGCCAGTGTAGTATAGCAGTTGGCTGGATACTTCTTCCACTGCATTCGTTTTGTAGCTCTTTCTCGATATTATACAACCATAAAGCGCCTTTGTCGTCACCACAGGCAAGAAATCCACTCCCTGAAATTAAAATTAATGGGTTTATTATTTTTAAATAACTTAACACCCTCACTGTATAAATTTGTAACAAACCAGAAAGCTACACAGAAATAAGTTTGCTATTTTAGGAAAAATTTACAGGGATATTAGCAGAAAGGTTAAAACTTTATGCAGAACAGGAAAATGAAGCTGTTAGAATTTCAAGCAGGCTACAGAAAAGGGAAGCAAATAATAAAGTTAGAAGTATTGAGTCAATTAATGACACTAAATAACACTCACATTTAAATTACCTGGAACATGTGAGTATTGTTCAGTGGCATTAATCCAATCAATGTTTACTTTTAATTTGATCTTAACAACACTGTCATCAACTTAAAAAAAAAAAAATAATGTATTTATATTAAAGACAATAAAATGTCCCAGTTAAAAAGAGGAAGGGTTTGCAGATTTTGAGAAGGCATTTGATACAATAAACAGAAAAGCTTTATCATAGAAATTAAGGAGAAAGGGTGAAAACTATATAAAAGAAGTGGAAAAAGTATATAATGGGGTAAAGTTCTGTGTAAAATGGGGAAACAAAATCACAGAAATGATGGAGCAATCAATTGGTCTGAGTCCAATATTATTTAATATATTCATAGATGATATAATAGAAAAATCCAAAAAGAACCTGACAGACAACCAACAAAGCCAGCGAATGATGACAAGCTTGGATCACTTAACGTGGTACACCGCAGAAGGGCCTGACTTTCTGAAAGGAATCATCACTGGTGATGAGTCGTGGGCATACCACTAAACGCCCGAAACAAAGAGGTAAGTATGAGTGGAAACATGCTGGTTCCCCAGTAAAGAAAAAATTCAAAGTGGCTCAATCTGGTGGGAAAACGCTTATAACAGTGTTCTGGGATACACATGGTAGGCTTTGCTGAACATGGGACCATTGTGAATCTGCAGCCTACATTAAAACTTTGGTAAAGTTGCGTCATGCCCTTTGTGACAAATGCCACAACATTAATGTTGACAATGCTCGCCCCCATGTTGCTGCTGCTGTTTGTCAGAAAATCACCAAATTTGGTTGGGTGGTGCTCCAGCATCCACCATACAGTCTGGACCTTACACTGTCAGACCTTGTTTGGTCCCATGAAGAAATTCCTGGCCAGCCAATTGCTTTGTAACAGATGCGGAAGTGAAATCAGCTGTTTACAGATGGCTATACTCCAGGGAAACTCTAGACTTCTACAAACAGGGCATTATAAAAATGGGATCATGATTGAGACAAACATGTTGAGAAAGTAGGTAAAGGTATAAGTTCATTTGTGATTTTTTTTAACAAACTTTTTTGTTACAAAAATTGTGTGTTACTCTTTGATAGGTCCTCGTATAAACCAAACCGGGCAGATAACTACATTAAAAAATCTGATGTTACATTCACATAACTTTCTCTAACCATTCAACAAACTATTCTTAAAAAATTTATTCTCCTATCTATTGCACGTTGAGATAAACATATATAGAGGTACTTTTATTACAAATTTTTTGTAAATTCAATGGGAATAGGGGAATATACTGGGCTAAAGAGAGTCAAAAGGTTTAAAAGCTGATCATTATGTGATGGCTTTGTAATTCTGTTCTCCTTGCTTGACCAGGAGAAAGAAAAGCTAATAACAAATTTAAGAAAAGTATAAGTACTGGAGAATTGAAACCAATAAGAACGAATATCTTGGAAGTGGTAGACTGCACAAAAAATTGCATGTTTTAACCAAAGTGTATCTCAACCTTAGAAGACACATCGAGCACACTGTTGCCACATATGTAGAAGTTGGGGCTCAGCTATGATTGCTCTACCAATTCAATGTCATCTTGTGTATTCTACATCACTAAATAGTGAAATATTTACATAAGGCTATTATAGGACATTTATTTTTCACCTACACTTTAGATGTCCCAGTGGCAGCTTGTGACCAAATTATCTGGTGGGGCACAATTTTAAGATCGACTAAAATTAAAATTAAATTGAGTATTATTTATGGGTGCTATTTAACTGCTGAGGTTCTTACCATCCCATTTTACATTGGGCATAAAAGACCACTTAACCAATCGCATCATATTTAAATGCCCATGCAACTAATCAAGAAATTGAAAGCCTGCCTGGGTAGTGTGGTGGTAGCATGTCTGCCTCATATTCATATTCGAATCTCGCTTAGGGTGAGTTACCCGGCTAAGGTTTTTTTTTCAGGGTTTTCCCTTATCCTGATAAGATGAGTAACTTTAAGCTCCATGGACCCCGAGATCATTTGAGCATCATTTCACCAATTTCATTCATCGTCTGATATGACCAACCAGGTTAAAGGACGTTAAACTAAAAAAAGAAAAAGAAATCGGATTTAAATATCCTAGTATGGCGGTAACAGCTTAATACTTATACAAGCATTTAAAATCAAACAATAATTATTTTTTGCTGAAACTTTGCATGCATAATATTAAAAGCATAAACTCAGCAGTTGTTCAGTATTTACAAACACCACTATTTGCAGTAAAAGAGAATACAATGTCACACCCACTATCTTTCCTGCATCATAATATGAACATGTTTCAAAGGGTCTGGCATGTCATAATTATTTTCCTTCTGCATCGGACTCACTGTCTCTGTCAGTAGAGCCTTCTTCAGAATCTGTTTCATATTGAGAATAATCACTACTTTCACAGTCATTCCCTATTATACTCCTTGTCATGTTCTTTGTGCAGACATGATGGCTACTGATGCAAATGATTTTTTTTTTTTCCTGGGGAACTACAAACACTATATGTCAGCATTTCATTCCAGATGCACACAAATGACATCTGTGATGATGATGATGATGATGATGATTGAAGTTTAAGGGTGCTCAACTGCTAAGCTATCAGTGCCCTTAACATAAAACAGTGAAGCTAAAAGACCAGAGATAAAATCATGCAAAAAGAATCACAATTAAAATAGCTAAAACATGAGACAAAAACCAGTATAAAAAATCTGATGTGTTCCGTTCACATGACTTTCTCTACATCTTTGCAACAAAATATTGTTAAAAAGCTTATGCTTCTGTTTACTTCATGCTAATTCAGAAAAAAATTACCAGAAATAGTCTTATTACTTGCGCCCTTGTAAGTACAAGGGAAATAAGGGAGTACCATAGGTTAAAGTAAGAGGGGCATACTGAAAGTCATGAGCAACCCATTGTAAAAATTTAAATTTCAACAAT
Source organism: Hymenopus coronatus (assembly GCA_030762935.1). Taxonomy (NCBI): domain Eukaryota; kingdom Metazoa; phylum Arthropoda; class Insecta; order Mantodea; family Hymenopodidae; genus Hymenopus; species Hymenopus coronatus. The sequence goes on along the minus strand of CM060898.1, from coordinate 14,514,547 downwards.
GTAACGAAACGAATTGCAGGATCGTAATCTATAGCCTTTAAGCCACATGTTGACATATTGTGACGTCATTAGCTTCTATCACGTGACCACAGACGGTGTTTGAAAAATGGCTGACATTGATGTTTCGTTTCGACAGCGTGCTGTCATTGAATTCCTTGTGAAAGAAGGAAAATCTGCTCCTGAAATTCATCTCAGACTTCAACGTGCGTATAGAGGTGTCTGCATGGGTATCAGCAGTGTTAGAAGATGGGTGAAACATTTCAAAGATGGAAACACGAGTCTGCAAAATGCGCCTCGTAGCGGGCGTCCTCGAACTGCCTCTACAAAACGCAACAAGGAAAGAGTTGATGAGCTCATTACAGGAGATAGGCGTTTCACTGTGAATGAAATTGCTGCGCAACTTGGAATAGGACATAGTGCAGTGCAAGAAATGATCCACAGCTTGGGTTATCGAAAGGTCTGTGCCCGTTGGGTCCCCCGTTTATTGACTGAAGACCATAAACTTCAGAGAAGAACCATTGCACAAAACCTTCTTCAGAGATTTCATAATGAAGGTGATGAATTTTTGACGTGTATTGTGACTGGAGATGAGAGCTGGTTCCATCACTATGAGCCAGAAACGAAACGTCAGAGTATGGAATGGCACCACTTGAACTCACCATCGAAGAAGAAAGCGAAGACAAGTGCAGTCTGTAGGAAAAGTTATGGGAAGTGTCTTTTGGGATGCACAAGGTTGCATTCTGGTTGACTTTCTTGAACCTGGACAAACCATAAATTCTGCCCGCTACATCAAGACACTTCTGAAGCTCCATCGGGCTTTGCGTGATAAACGCCCTGGAAAGAGGATCATCCTTCAACAGGATAATGCGCGTCCGCATACTGCCCGTGCCACTATGGAGAAGATGAGGGCATTAGGGTGGAAACTCTTCCACATCCTCCCTACAGTCCCGACTTGGCACCCTCCGACTACCATCTTTTCGGTTCTGTGAAGGAGCAGATGCGTGGCCAATGCTACGAGACGGAGGATATTCGGAAAGCAGTGTGTCAGGGTCTGCGGGCAGCTGGAACAGAGTTCTATCACAAGGGCATTTTCAAACTTGTAGAACAATGGGGAAAATGTGTGCAAAACAATGGAGACTATGTCGAAAAGTGAAAGAAAGTCTGTAGATTATGATGATGTATTTGGTTTGGCTTAAAAATAAATATTAAGATTGTAAAACAGTGTTGCTCATGACTTTCAGTATGCCCCTCATAATAGTCAAAAGCTGGTTACTATGTAACTGAAGTTCCTTTGTTTGTATGGACAGGAGTTAACAAATTCCTGTATGAGAAAAGTATATGTTTTTTATAGCTGAAATCAATAACAAGGAATATCTCAAAAACGATCAACTCCATGAAAAAAATGTATATGGAAGAAATTGTGTTTTATTATGATCTACATTTTTTGTGTGGTAAGTTTTTGTTCATCTCTTACGGTTTAGCAGTTAAAAAATTCTATGTAAAAGGTAGTTGGGGGTGGGGGGGATTTTCCTGAAAATCTTTGTGTCACATCCTTGAAAGATACCAAACTTAAATACCAAGTTTGGTATTCAATAGTCTCTTTGTTTTTGAGCTCGCACACACGCACACACAGAAGGACCTCTTCTGAAAATGCCTTTTTTGGATTCAGGGGTACCCAAAACAGGTATTTCCGGTGAAATCTCAGTATCGAATTTTGGGTGGAATACAATACTTTCTCTATATACTATGTACATAGAGCATGTAGAGAAAGCAAAAACCAGTATAAAATGAAAACAAAAGTAAAATAACTCTCCAGCCCTGAAACCAGAGTTGGCAATAAAACCATGGCATTAAATGAGCTAAAATGGGAGGAAGCTTAAAACCAAAGTGTGAATAAAAGATACTTGTAACAATTAAAAACAAGCTGATCAAAAGTTAAAAATCTGCTACATTATCACAGTATACAGCTAGCACAGACTAAAACTGCGAGGTAAAAGAAACTTGTCCACTGCTCTTGGATCATAAGCCAGGACCTCGGCATGTTCAAAGATGATGGAATGCGTGCTAGGTTGCCACACTCTACTAACACATGACAACTGACTGTGCAGGAGCAGGTTCTCGTTTAAAAAGGTACCTGTGGGTAAAAATAGTGACCAAGTCGTAGCCAAGCCAATATTCCCCCTCCTGATGGGATAAATGAGAGGTGGTTTCCTAGTTGAAATGACATCAGTGAGAAGGAGCCTAAAGTAGATAGGGCAATGCATCTTGCGAGCTGAGCTCGTCATATGATTCATATGCCAAAAAAGTGCATGCGAGCCCTGGTTGTCAAAAGATGAAAATGAGTTACAAATGCTCAGAGGCCTCTTTTTCATGGTGGAGGTTTCTTTATGCGTTGTAAATCTATAACATACGACCACCAGCTTTACTTCCCTTCTAAAGGAAGGGATTTTTAGGTATGTAAAAATCCTCCGCAGGTTTGAATCCACAACATCAGAAACCAGAGGTTGGCATATAACTCCTAGACCATGGAGGACAACAGAGTAAAGTTAGTGGATACTGAAGACTATCAGTGGAACAATACTAACCTTTCTATTTGTAGATGAAATGTATCCTTCAATCCTTTGCTTGAGGAAATACTTCAATAACTCTTTGGTTGAAGTCAGGAACTGAACACACTATACTCCCAGCCTCTTGACCCCGAACAGTCACCTTCATAATATGCTTATTACATGTCAACAACATTATCAGAGAAATGATCCTGCTGCAAATTAATGCATAACTGGTCTTTGCAGCAGATGTACTCCAGTTTATAAGATTCTAGCTTCAATACTACTTCACATGACTTTATGTTCATCAATTACAACATTCACAATGTTTATTTTCACAATTGAAGCTCCATTTCTCTCAACAAATTAAGGAAACTACCCTTAAAGTAAGGTAAATCGTGATCGTCTTAAGATTTTCTTTACAATCAATTGTACACTTTACAAGCCATCACCTACCTTTCTTAGCATTAGAATTTTTACTTTCTCTACACGTACTATGTACAAGGTATATAGAGAAGGTATTGCACTCCACCCACTCTCGATACTGAGATGTCACTGGAAAGATATGTTTTAGGGTCCACTGTATAAAAAAAAAAAAAAAAAAAAAAAAAAAAAAAAAAAAAAAAAAAAAAAAAAAAAAAAGCATTTTCACAAAGAGAGAGAGAGAGAGAGTGTGGGTGTGGGTGGGTGTGAATATGATAACTCAAAAATGAAAAGTTGGTAAAATACCTAACTTGGTATTTGTGTAGTATCTCCTAGGGATACGACTCAAAGATTTTGAGAAAACTCCCCCCACCCCAAACTACCCTTTATATGGAACTTTTTTTGAAAATTTTTATTTTCTCAAAAATGACTAACGATTCTGATTAAAATATCATATATTAAAGATATTTACCTGACCAATAAAATATATATCTTGAATTTTCTGGGAATGGCTTTTGAAGACTACTTCATTCTGGATGAATTTTACGGAATTTTTCATAACTGCTAAACCGGAAGAGATGGAGAAAAACTTGCTACACAAAAAAATATAGAGCACTTTAAAACACACAATTTATGGTATATGCATTTTTTTTTATGGAGTTGATTATTTTTTAGATATTCCCTGTTTTTGGTTTCAACTTTGAAAAACTTATACTTTTCTCACTCCTATCCATACAAACAAAGAAACTTCAGTCACATAGCAACCAGCTTTTGACTATCACTTTAACCTATGGTATTCCCTTATTTCACTTCTACGTACAAGGAAACAAGTAATAACACTATTTCTGCTAATGTTTTCTTGATTCGCATAAGATAAATAGAAGCATAAGCTTTTTAACAATAATTTGTTGCAGAGATTAGAGAGAGTCATGTGAATGGAGCACATCAGATTTTTCTTCTTAAGGTGAATTTTATAAATCTCAGCATTACTTTCACTATATGTCACTAATTACCTCTCGCAAGTAAGGTGCCATTTTCCTGTTTGTTGACACCTATTCAATAACTACTCAATTATTGGTTCTTTGCCTTTTCCTGTTTTTAAATGAAACGTAAAACATTAATCCTAACTACTGCTAACAATTTTAAATAATAGTGCTATTAAAAAGGTGTGAATCTATTTTGCCTCAGACTTAAGGTAGTTATAAAACCGACTGCTTCTATGCACTAAGTGATGGCACATGGGCATATGCTGTCTTCTGTTTGGTTTATCAAGTACCAACATGGTAAACTTTTACCACATAAGCTTCTTTTTCTATATTTCAATCGGGAGGTCTATACATCAACCTTGTTTTCAAAAAGACATTAAAATTATAGACCCATTTCTTATTATTTAATCTTACATGTGAAGACATCTTTGCCTAAATATTTTTTGTCAGGGGTTAGACTCAAACTTTAATTTTTGCTTGTAGTCAGTTCTGATTTTCTCTTTTCTAGGCTAAGGATTTTTTTTTTTACGTAAAAATCCTTAGCATTCCTTCGGAAGGGAGGTAAAGCCATGTCATAGATTTCCGACATGTAAAAGAACCTCAAGCCTGATAAAGAGGCCTCTGAGCAAAACTAAGCACTGAGAAACACAGTAGTAAAAGAAATGAAATGGAGTAAATAATACTCCATTTCATTTCATTTTACACACACATACACAATTTTAATATAGTTACCTGGGCAAGTCCCCATACTCATAAAATAATTATCAGTGTTGCTCCATTGCAGCACATGTGTTGGCTTGACTTGGTATGTCATCTGATTGGTTTTCCCAGCAGCTAATGTACCACTAAGGTTCCAAATGTATATCACACCATGCAGGGCACATTTGGTAGCTATGATTCCATCCTGTACCACTTCTATAGAGTCAACAAGCCGCAGCTCGCCAGAAATTCTGCCTTGTGACTTCTTGGGCATGACAAACTTCAACATGTCAGTCCTAAGGAATTAAAACATCATATTAACATAGGTAACACTTCATTTGTATATAGTTTCTAATACTTAAGAATGGTAAAGCGAAACTCTAAATTCTGTACATTTAACGACAGAGCTGTCCAATTTTGTTTATTTATTTTTCTTGTTTATGATGGTGTTTATTAAAAATTTCAGCCATTTGCTCCAAAATAGTTTCCAGTTTATTAATTGATTAATTAAGAATTTAATTGTATGAATAAAATGCTCCTTGTGGAACAGTTTTCAAATTTGATGTATAATATTTCTAAGCATGATTATGTGTTTTTTCATTGTCGGCTTACCCTCCCCATATTTAGGACTGACACAGCCCCTAGGACTTTCAAATGGATGCGTAGAGGTCAGAAACCTGTAGATAGCCAAAGGCACAAAACCATAGAATGGAAAACTTGGAATGAGCACGAGGAAGTGGATGATATGAAATGCAAGCGAAATGGACAGAGCAAGGTGATGAAGCAATTGGTGGAATAAGTGTCAGGAGAAACCGGAAGACCCAGAGAAACCCGCCCAGATGCCACTTCATTCACCAAAAATCCCACATGTGATGATAATATATAAGCAAATAAAGTTTGGTTTGCATTTTGCTGCATAACGAAGCAAACGCTTCAGGAAATGTTGTATATGCTATTTTTAAAAGAAATTATAAATTTTTAAAATTTACTGCCACATAAATACTCAACTATTTCACAGCAAAACTCAGGCCAAATTATAAAACAAAGGTCCTAAAAAGCTTATATACTAAATATCATAATAATCGGGTCAAAATTGATCAGCAACCGACTAATTATGTAAAGAAAAACATTGTTTGGAGAAACGAAAGCATTATTGGAAATGCTGAGTACTCTAATGTTCAACTGACCGCTGAGACATTAAAAAATTTGATGTGTTCCATTCACATAACTTTCCCTAGCTGTTCCATATACAAACTAGTCTTACAAAAGATTATTCTTTTATCTATATCATGCTAATCGAGATAAACATTAGCAGAATTGGTCTTATTACTTTCTTTCTTGTAAGTAGAAGGAAGTAGATTATGGTAAAGCGATAGTCAAATCTTTTAAAAGCTCATCACTATGTGAAACAATTGAGGTTCAGTTCGCTCTGCACGGTCCCATTTGAGAAAAGTTAGGTAGTTAAAAATTTAAATCAATAAAAATGAATATCTCAAAAACAGTCCATACTAGAAGAAAAATGTACATGACATAAATTGCATGTTTTAACAAGGTCTACATTTTTTGTATAGTAAGTTTTTGTTTATCTTTTATGGTTTAACCATTATGCAAAATTTTGCAAAACTCAACAGAATAAAGAGGTCTTCAGAGGTTATTCCCAAAAAGTCCAAAATATACATTTTATTTGTGATGTAAATATATTTAATATAGTATTTTAAAATTGTTAGACCCATTTTTGAGAAAAACACGATTTTCAAACATTTTCGCATTTTGTGGTAGGTGGTAGGGATTTTCTTGAAAATCTTTGTGTCGCATCCGTGGAAAATACTAAATAGAAATACCAAGTTTGGTATTTAACAGTCTTTCCATTTTTGAGCTATGCTGCACACTCATGCATGCACACACAATTGTACCATTTTCTAAAAATGGTTTTCTTTTTTGGACTCGAGAGACATCAAAACATATTTCCAGTGAAATCTTGACATCAAATTTTTGGGTGAAATACAATAACTTCTCTAGCTACTATATACATATGGGCTAGAGAAAGTGAAAAGGCCACAGATAAAAAATTATACCACTTCTAAATAGATAAGCTTTTAAATAATAAAAATAAAATATCATGGCCCACCTCTGTAGTGTACGGGTAGGCATGTACAACTCAAATTCAAAGGTTGCAAGTTTGAATCTTCTTAGGATGAGTTACCAGGATAAGGTTATCTTCAGGGTTTTCCCTTATCCTGAGAAGACGAATGTACAGTAACTTTAAGCTCTATGAACTCATTTGAGCATAATGTCACTGATTTGATTCATTCATCGTCTTATTTGACCAACCAGCTTAAAGGACATCAATCTAATAAATAAATACATACATACATAAAAAAAAAAAAAAAAAAAAAAATTTGGTCTAGAATTTTGGACTTTTAGTTGACTGTCCCCTCCCCCCCTTTTTTTTCCCTCCGTTTTTTCCAGTTTCCTGCATTTCCTTAGTTGACCTTATTATTCTTAAAGTTTTTCTTTTACATATACATACACAAACATGATACATTTACAAACACAGAAACACCCAATCCCAAGACGGGACTCGAACCCACGATCCTTGCACCACAAAGCGGCAAAGCGAGACATTTTAGAGAGTGCAGACACCAGGATCGGTTCCCCTTAAGCCATAGTTGATTTTGCAAAAACAAATAACAATCTGTGACTTACCGTTCTTCATAAGTAATCAGATTTTTCCCAGAGAAGCTCCATGCACTAATACCATTGTTACATGCTGCTAAAAGAATGTTTTCTTTTGGACAGTAGGTTAGGTTAAATATTTCTGAGTCAGCTGTCAATGTTTGTAGGTGAGACAGGCTTGTGTTATATTTAGGTGGCATTGGTGAGCCTATGTCATACACAAGTACATCAGCACTGCTCATTCCACCTGCAAATACACAACTCAATAAGTTACTATAACATTTCTGTAATTATTTACTTTAGCAACAGAACAGATTTCAGAGGGATACTTTTGTCTTAAAAATGTCTACATTTTATTCCTTTTTCAAAAATGCTTGGAAATATTTTTCAGGAACTAAGTTTTTAGTTCTTATGGTAAATGATGAAACAGCTTACAAAAAATTATATTATTTATTTAATCAGTTTGAACTAATATAAAGATGACAAATTTGATGTCATATTAAAATTAAAACAAAGAAGTCTGTCAATGATCATTTGATTTACTGTATAACTGAACATACAACAGTGACCAACAGCAACATACAACAAATAATAATTACTCAAAGGCAAAAAAAAGAGATTTTAGACAAACTAAACAATAGAACGAAATTGAGAATATTGCTGTGAATTCATGTACACCAAAATTCCTATTAACTACAGTTCTATTTACTGTCAGTATTTAAACTTTTATTTCACTAACCTGTCCGAACCCACCCCCAAAATACAATACAAAACACTGTGTAACGACAAGTCAACAGTCATAGGGTGTCAAAGATAATAAACAAGTTCTCTTTAAAATATGAAAAGAATTTAGAGGTTCTTAAGCACTTAACAGATGTGTAGCAGGATGGCAAATAACTTGTTGTGCAATGTTGCCAGGTAGCTAGGGACTGGCCATGATTAAAGGCAGTTATGGCCCTGTCCTTTTGATTAGGAACGACAGTTTAATAACTAAATATAGTGTCTATAATTAAATAAATAAAAACTTAAGCATTCATATGAATTGATTGTAACACTTTCCATCACTTACACTGTTTCATTATTTTAGGACATATAACAGAAGTCCCATTGCTTCCATTATCAACTTTTTGACTGTCAAAAAGTGCCCACCATTGTTTTTAAATGCAACATTCAATTTGGGTTTTCAAGATAATGCAATATATATTATTGAGGTTTATACCTGTTTTTATATACAACAATTTTTGCCATGTATTAAAATTTTGGCTTGCATGGTTATTTAACTAATGTTTTCATTGTCTAAATTCATTACTGTAGTAAAAATCTGATGTGTTCCATTCACATAACTTTCTCTACATTGTTGTGAAAAATTACTGCTGAAAAGCATATTCTTCTATCTACCTTATTATAATCGAGATAAAACATTAGCAGAAATTGTCTTAAATACTTGCTCCCTTGTAAATAGAAGGAAAATAAGGGAATACAGTACGCTAAAACAATAGTCAAATCTTTTAAAAGCTGGTCGCTATGTGGTTGAAATCCGGTTCTAAAAAAGACCAGAAGTTAACAACTTTCCGTGAGAGAAAAGTTTAAGTAGTTTAAATCTGAAGCAAATAACAAGGAACATCTCAAAAATGATCAACTCCACGAAAAGGATATATATAACATAAACTGCGTGTTTTAACAAGCTCTACATTTTCTATAAAGTAGGTTTTTGTCTATCTCTTACGGTTTACCAGTTATCCAAAACTTCGCAAAATTTATCCAGAATAAAGATATCTTCAGATGTATACCCAGAAAATTCAAGATATACATTTCATTTGCCATGTAAATATCTTTGATATACAGTATTTTAATCAAAATCATTAGCCATTTTTTCAGAAAATTAACATTTTTCCACATAAAGGGTAGTTGGGAGAGGGGGGGGATTTTCTTGAAAATCTTTGTATAGCATTCTTGGAAGATACTGAACTTAAATACCAAGTTTGGCATTTAATGGACTTTTTGTTTTTCAGCTATATTGCATGCACATGCACACACACAGGCATTTTTCTAAAAATGCTTTTTTCTGGATACATGGGGTTTCAAAACATATATTTCTGGTGAAATCTCAGTATTGACTTTTTTGGTGCATTACAATACCTTCTCTATACACTACATACACAGTACATGCAGAAAAGTAAAAATTGTGATGCATTTTTAAAAATATTCACATTAAAATTTCAAGTTTTACAGTAAATGAGTTATAACATAAACTCATTCGACATAAACATTCTTAAGCTTTACAAATTTATTCAATTATCTTGAACAAGTTTCACCTTCACTTGAGGGCATCATCAGCAATTTGACAACTGCATTATAAATTTACCTTTCAATTACACCATATTCTTTTCTATTAACCTGGATTGCTGTAGAAAAATTATAATAGTTCATACTCCCCAGAATCTTGATTTTTCAAAATTTAATAATTTATTTCTCAAAATTGGAGCTTTATTTTGAAAAAGTAATATGACTATTTCTTTCATGTACTTTTGAAAGGCAATATAAACATTTTGACACAAATTAACAATTGCATCATTTGGAGAATTTTGAATATGGAAAAGTATTGATAAAATGTTTGCGAGAAAATAAGATTTAAAGTTGCAAGTGCTTATTAATAAGCTTACCCCTGCCCATCTAATGCTTTAGTTAATTGGTAATTTAAGTAGACTAAGTGGGATAAATGATACATTTTCTTAAAGTTTAGAATTCATATTATTTTATTATTAACTTTTCACAATTTTTGGTCACAGATGCATTATCCTAAGAATATTTCTGAGTTGGATTTGTAACACTTGTATCATTTACATATAGTTTTGTCAGACCAGAAATTAATCACAGACATCACAAAACTGAGCCCACCAATAGATAAACCTTGCTTCAAAAAGTTCACTTATCACCCAAAACTACACCACAAGTTTCAAAAAACATAAATCACACTTGCCCGTGAAAATAAATTCACACCGGGAATCTATAGAATAAATTGTGCAGATTGCAACAAATTTTACATTGGAAAAACAAAAAGACACCTTGAAACAAGTTTTAAAGAACACTTGAGAGCAGTAAAATACAAACAAACTGACAAATCAGCCATTATACACCACTTTTGGTCTACTGACCATGAAATGGTAGAAGTGATACTTAAGTGTTACAAATCCAACTCGGAAATATTCTATTCATACGTAACACTGTTCCAAAACACCCTTTCATCAAAATTGTTGCATTATCCTAAGTTCATCTAAGCAACTAATGTTTAATGTGTGTCTAATTATTGTGATTCTCTACCTGTTTGCAAAGTTTCAGGTTAGATTTCATTATGCACTCATACAGTTCGCTTCTAAGTCCATAAAATTGGTAAAAACTGTAAAATTTACTTGTAACCCAATCATTTCCAAAAACTAAATACACGCTAAAATGGCTAACATTAAACAGCTAATACATCTCAAAATGATAAAATCTCTAAATCTGTTCTGTTGCTAAAGCAAAAAAACTGATGTCTTCCATTCACACAACTTTCTCTACATCTCTGCAATTATTATTATTTTTTTATATATATATATATATTTTTTGGCAAGCTTAACGTCCTTTAACCAATTGTTGTTAAAAAGCTTACTCTTCTATTTACTTCATGCTAATCAAGAAAACATTAGCAGACATTTCTTATAACTTGCTTCCTTGTAAACTGAAGGGAAATTAGAGAGTGCCATAGGCTAGAGTGATAGTAAATCTTTTAAAAACTGGTTGCTATGTGATTGAAATTCCTTTGTTTATATGACTAGGAGTTGACAAATTCCTATATGAGAAAAGTAAAACTATTTTAAAACTGAAACCAACAACAAGAAATATCTCAAAAATTGTCAACTCCACAAAGAAAATCTATATAACATAAATTGTGTGCTTAACAAGCTCTACATCTTTTATTAAGTAAATTTTTTTCAATCTCTTATGGTTTACTAGTTATGCAAAATTCATCCACAATAGATTCTTTTCAGGGGTTATTTCCAGAAAATTCACGATATACGTTTTATTTATCATAAAAAATCTTTAATATACAATCTTTTATTCAAAATCATTAGAGCTATTTTTGAGAAGTCAAAATTTTCGAAAATGTTTCCATGTAAAGGGTAGTTGGAGGTGGGGGGGGGGATTCTCTTGAAAATCTTCATGTCACACCCTTGGAAGACACTGGATCTAAAAATGCTTTCTTTGGATTCGGGGGTCACAAAATATATATTTCTGGTGAAATCTCGATATCAAATTTTTGGGTACAATACAATACCTTCTCTATACACTATGTACATAGTATGTGTAGAGAAAGTAAAAATTACCAAAATTAATCAAAATCAGGATAACTATTTTTGACAATATCAAAATTTTTGAAAATATTTCCATGTAAAGGGTAATTGGAGGTGGGGGGATTTTCTTGAAAATCTTCATGTTGCAGCCTTGGAAAATACTGGATCTAAAAATGTTTTCTTTGGATTCGGGGGATATCAAAATATATAAGTAAAGTAAAGTAAGGTTTTATTCATCCGTTAAAGTGGTTTGGTACAATGTACAATCACTATTGGACACGTCAAGCTATAAACATAAATAATCATAAGTTTTTGCAATATATACAATAGTCTTTACATGCTATATACTAATAATTCATGACATACATTCATGTTCAAGGTAATCATTGATAGAGTAAAAGGAGTGGTTAATTAGATGTGCCTTGAGACTGGATTTTAGCTGGTTTACATTTTTAATTGCCTTGATATGACTTGGTAAATTATTGTAAAGTTTAATGCCAGAGTATAAAATACTTTTTTGGTAGAGTGAGGTGTTGCAGCTGGTGTTGTGTTTATGCACCATATTATTAGTTACAAAAAATGAATCGGAAGCATTAATGTTCTTGAGTATAAATGTAATAACTGTATATATGTAAATGCAGGGAAGTGGGAGGATTCCGAGTTTTTTAAAAAGAGGTTTACATGACGACTTTGGGCTAACTCCTTCAATAGCTCTGATAATTTTTTTCTGTGCAATAAAAGTTGATTTGCATGCTGGAGACTCACCCCAAAAGACTACTCCATAACTTAAGAGTGAGTGCACATGTGCAAAGTATGCTGCTCTAACGGTTTCTTTACTTGTGCATGTTGACAATATTCTTAGCATATAACATAGAGAGCTGAGTTTATTATTGATGAGGCTAATGTGTGCATCCCATTTCAAATTACTTTGTACACAGACCCCAAGGAATTTTATGGATTCTACTTTTTTGAGTGACTGATTAGAGAGTTGTATTTGAGGGGCAATATAATTTTTGTTGTTATTTGTGTGTATATCCATTGCTACAGTTTTATTTGCATTTATAATAAGGTTATTCAATGTAAAATAGTTTGTGATTTTCTCTGAGACTTGATGAATAGAGGTTAAAAAGGTTTCTTTTTGAGTTGCCGTAATCAGAATATTTGTATCATCAGCATATAAAATGGTTTTAGTAGATGGATCATTTATGTGGAAATCATTTACAAAGAGAAGAAATAGAATGGGACCTAGTATAGAGCCTTGTGGCACACCATAGCTTACTTGGAGTGGACTGGAATGATAATAATTGATCTGGTTCTTTGCTTTACCTTTTATTTCCACTATTTGCATACGACCACAGAGATATGATTCCAACCATTTATTGGCTAATCCTCTTATGCCTAGGGCCTCTAGTTTAGTTAATAATAGCTGATGATCTATGGTGTCGAATGCCTTTGATAAGTCTAAAAATATAGCCAAGGCATGCTGCTTTTGATCAACGACTTTAAGGGATGCGGTTATAAATGAAAAGATTCCTGTTTCAGTTGAATAATTTTTCCTGAAGCCATGCTGAAAATCAGATAGTAATTTATGTTTTTCTAAGAAGTTGGAAAGACGCTTAAGAAACAGTTTTTCTAATATTTTAGAGAAGACTGAAAGTAGTGCTATGGGCCGATAATTAAACATATCATTGCTTTTCCCTTTTTTATGTAATGGTTTGATTATTGCAGTTTTTAAGCAAGTGGGAAAAATACCTGAGCTTAGAGATTCATTACAGAGATATGTTATTGGATTCACAATTACATGTGCACATTTTTTAATAAGAAAGTCTGGTGTCCCATCAACTCCAGCACACCTTTTTGGCTTAAGATCTTTTATGATTTGTAAAATTTCTTTCTCGTTTGTCGGTGTAAGGTATATTGATTCATGTATTGAGCTGTGAATATTTAAAGTAAGAGTGGGATTATTTATGGAGGCCTGTTTTATGAGATTATCAGCTATATTACTAAAATACGAGGGCCGTTCAGAAAGTAGCCTCCGGTTGATTGCAAGAATTTCACCAAGTTAAATAAAAATATTTTAATATATACATCTTACAACTACATCTTTGCACTATTTTTCTACATAGTTTCCATAACGATTGAGGCACTTATCGTATCTGTTCACAAGCTTTGAAATTCCTTCTTCATAAAAATCACCCGCTTGTGCCTGGAGCCAGCCTGTGACCGCATCTTTGAGCTCTTCGTCATCATCAAACCGCTGGGACCCGAGCCATTTCTTCATATGCATGAAGAGGTGATAATCGCTTGGCGCCAGGTGGATGGTTGACAACGTCCCACTTGAAGGACTCAAGAAGGGCTGTTGTTCTGCGAGCAGAGTGAGGACGGGCGTTATCGTGCAAAAAAACGAATCCGGAAGTCAGCATACCACGGCGTTTGTTCTGTATAGCCCGTCGTAATTGTTTTAGTGTTTCACAGTACACGTCTTGATTAATGGTCGTCCCACGTTCCATGAATTCAACCAACAACACCCCTTTTGCATCCCAAAACACCGTTGCCATCAATTTTCGGGCAGAAAAATCTTGCCGGGCTTTTATTGGTTTGGTAGGCGAATTTGAATGTGCCCACATCTTTGATTGTTCTTTTGCCTCAGGGTTCATGTACTTAATCCAGGTTTTGTCCCCGGTCACGATTCTGTTTAACAGAATCCTTCGGCCTCATAACGTGACAGAAAGTCTAATGCAGAGGCCATTCTTTGAGTTTTGTGGTGGTCGGTAAGAATTTTGGGCACCCATCGTGCACAGAACTTACGGTAACCCAATCTTGCTGTCACTATCTCGTACAAGAGAGTCTTAGAAATCTGTGGAAAATCAGTAGACAACTCCGACATTGTGAAACGTCGGTTTTCACGAACTTTTGCATCAACTGTCTGAACGAGTTCGTCCGTGACCAATGATGGTCTACCACTCCTCTCTTCATCATGAACGTTTTCTCGTCCACTTTTAAATAAACGTACCCATTCACGGACCACTCCTTCACTCATAACTCTTGGTCCGTACACGGCACAAAGCTCACGATGAGTAGCTGCTGCAGAATATCCTTTGGCTGTAAAAAACCTTATAACAGCACGCACTTCACATTTGGCGGGGTTTTCTATTGCAGTACACATTTCAAACGGCCACAAACACTAAACTAGCGCAGGTACGACTTTCACTCGACCACGGCTTGATGCCGACTGACCTGCTGAGTGCGTGAATGCACAGATGGCATCGCTACTCCCCCCACTACCCGCACTGTGACCGATCGGAGGCTACTTTCTGAACGGCCCTCGTATGTATTAAAGTTTTCTGCTACTTCAATTGGATCTACAACTTTTTTAGAGTTTATGAGCAGGTTTGTATTATTCTCTGTTTTTTTATTAGTGCTCGTTTCCTTTTTAATTACATTCCATATTGCTTTTGTTTTGTTACTTGCTAGGTTGATAAGTATGTCATTTGTCATAGTTTTCACCTCTCTTACTACTTTATTCAAAATCAGTTTATACTTCTTGATGTAGTTTTGAAATTCTACAGTTAATGGGTACATTTTTGATAATTTATGTAGATAGCGTTTAGTTTCACAGGATTTTTTTATTCCTGTGGTTATCCAGGATGTAGCATTTTTTTCTGGAACATTTTTTACAGTTCTGAAGGGAAAAGCTAGGTTTAAGTAATGCTGTAGTGTTTGGAGGAACAATTCAAATTTTTCTGATACATTGTTAGCTTTATATATTTCTACCCATGCTTCGCTACTAAGTAAGTAAATAAAATATTGGATATTCTCATCATTGAAGATTCTTTTTTTAGTGGATTCTATTGATTGGGAGTGTTTAGTAGCTAAGGGAAGATTTAGTATTTGTGCATTATGGTCACTAAATCCCATATTAAAGATTTGACTTTTGCACAGGAAAGTATTAACAAATATTTGATCGATGAGTGTTGAAGAGTTTTCTGTGATTCGAGTTGGATCATGGATTGTGGGTTCCAGATTATAAGATGTTAACATATATAGCAAGTCAGAGGTAGTTTTTGATTCTTTACAAAGGTCAATATTGAAATCCCCACATACTATTACAGTATTTTTAAAATGTTTGATATTACTTAGAGCCATTTCCGGTCCTCTCAGGAATGAATTTACGTTGGTGTCGGGAGCTCTATATATACAAAGTGTTGTTATTTGCAAATCAGGGAGATACACACCTGATATTTCTAAGTTCTGTTCTTTTGCAATACGATTGATGGTTTCTATATTTTTAAAGTTGATGCCTTTTCTCACAAGAATACATGTACCCCCACCTTTTTTACTATCCCTACATGACCATGCTGCTGGCGTGAAATCTTTGAAATTATTAAGCACAAATAGGTTACTTTCCTGAAGCCAGTGTTCGCTAAAACACAGGACATTGACATGTTGTAGATAAGTTGCAAGCAGAATCTCTATGTCACTGATTTTGTTGTTTAATGATTGAACGTTATGATGCAGAAGTACAAAGCACTCTTTTGGTACATCTAGACAACCACTTACCTTTGTATTTACTGGGTGATCCAAGGTTCCTTGGCTCTTAGGTACAGTTGATATGCTCAATATATAATTTGTATCAGCCTTCTTGTTTGGTTTTTTGGCTCGATTTTCATTTTAAAAAATGAAGTAATTTTGCACAAAAGAAAGTGCAACTGTCTGTTGACGATGTTGCTTAGCTGCTAAATCGAGATCACAGTTCCCCTCGTTGTTAATACTCGTAATAGTATTGTAAAAATATGCGTTATTAATTAAAGGTTCACCCCTTACAGCAGCAGACCTACCAATATTGTTCAATAATTCACAGAAGTTGTTACTGGTTTTGATACAATGGCTTTTTTTAAATGGCACTTTAACATCCACCACACAGTTTTTTAGTTTCCCTTTAGTTCACAGTTGATTACTTCACATAGTAGCTTTCCAAAGTTGAAGGAACCTTTGCGATTTAAATATACACCATCACTTGCGAATTGATCTTCGGTCATCCAGAAATTACCATCTACAAAAGTACACTTTTTTATGTTACACAGCCAGTTAAGTTCTTCATTGATCTTCCTCGTCTTCCTTATTGTGGTATTGCATCGCCTTAGCACGCCACTGACTATAATCTTTGCTTCAGGCACTTCAGACTTTATGCAGCTAATGAGATCCATTGTTTCACCCATTATTTCTTGTGCACATAGCCCTGGTCGTATGTTGTTTGTTCCGGCATGCATCATCACCACTTCTGGTTTCGTTTCTTTTAAGTTGAGCTTATCAACTTGGTGCTGCAGTTCACGAAGTTTAATTCCAGGGAAGCACCTTACATCATATTCTTCATTAGTGCATGTTTGCCCCGAGAATTTTAATAAGGAGTCACCTATAACTAGAACATGCGATTCTTTCTTTCTTCCGCGAACATTGATCTCCGGGACTGCATGATGTTCTTTGTTCGTCGCATTCTCCTTTGCATTATCTTCATTCAATACATCATATCTGTTTTTTATGATCACTCCACGGCTGCTGTTTTGATTATTTTTATATGTCCCAGAGTACCGTTTTTGATGTTTCGCTTCATTCTGAGTGTGTTCCATACTTGCTAGCTTCATCTTTAAGCCTCGAAGTAATTCTTTGAGTTCTGTATTTTCTCTTTCCAATACTTCGTTTTTCTACCTCAATGTGTTGACTTCCTCTTTACCCATCCTACATTGTACTTTTTTCAGAGTATCATTTTCACTTCAAAGTCTAATGTTTTCGTTTTGTGCGTGTTGAAGGTCTCTATTTAGTATGTCGATTATCACGTGGAGTGACGCTGCCATTTCCTTTTTATTCGCGGTTGCCGGCTGCAAGACTGTTATTGGCCGGTTTTTTGGTTTTTCACCTAATTCACAACTGTCCCTGACGTTCCTATCATTTACATGTCTCGTGGCATCACTATATTTCATTATAACAGCACGTTCACATCCTGATTCAATAGAATTAGCACCGTTTTCACTTAATTTAGGCTGCATACTCCGGGTCACCATACCACCTGACGCCATCTTGATCTCAAAAAAAATATATATATATATCTTGATACCAAATTTTTGGGTGCAATACAATACCAATACCTTCTCTATACACTATGTACCTAGATTGTGTAGAGAAAGTAAAAATTACCAAATTTTCATTCTTTCTTCTATCATTATCATTTTAGAAATTGAAATCTAAACAAGAACAACAAAGTTGTTTGTACATCACCCAAGCTATCACTTATGTAAACAACTTTGTATTACTTACAAAAAAGAATGTTTGTTTGCTTTGGATGGAAAAGCAAACTGCTCACAATTAATTTTTTTTTAGATTTTCTCAAGGGTTGCTCCAAAAATACAACACCATTCTTGGGATGAATAAGATGTAAAACACTTCTGGCACCTGCAGCAGCCAGAATAGTAAGTTCTGATGTCTGTGCCAAAGGGGTGAAAATGGTTGTCCATGCAACAGTATAAAACATTTCCCTGAAATCAGACAACATATCATATAGGAAGCTATATTTAAAAATCTGATGTGTTCCATTCACATGACTTTCTCTACAACTCTGCAATAAACTATTGTTAAAATGCTTATGCTTCTATTTACTTCATGCTAAACGAGAAAAAAATTGCAGAAATAGTCTTATTACCTGCTTCCTTGTAAGTAGAAGCAAAATAAGGGAGTACCATAGGTTAAAGTGATAGTCAAAAGCTGGTTGCTATGTAACTGAAGTTCCTTTGTTTGTATGGACAGGAGTTGACAAATTCCTGTATGAGAAAAGTTTAAGTTTTTCAAAGCTACAACCAAAAACAAGGAATATTTAAAAATGATCAAATCCACGAAAAAAATTTATATTAAATTGTGTGTTTTAAAGTGCTCTACATTTTTTGTGTGGTAAGTTTTTGTACATCTCTTATGGTTTAGCAGTTATGGAAAATTATGCAAAATACATCCAGAATAAAGTAGTCTTCAGAGGCTATTGTCAGAAAATTCAAGATATACATTTTATTTGGCAAGTAAATATCTTAAATATACAAGATTTTAATATAAATCAGTATCAGTGGATGATCACTCACTTCTGCCAAGTGTAAGCGAGTGTGAGGCTGGCAGGTTCAGGATTGATGTGCACTGTAGCGCTACAGGGACAACTTCTGCTATAATACATCACATTTCCTCCCAAGCAGGATTGATGTGCACTGTAGTGCTACAGGGACAACTTCTGCTATAATAAATCATGTTTCCTCCCAAGCAGGACTGATGTGCACTGTAGTGCTACAGGGACACCTTGTGCTATAATAAATCATGTTTCCTCCAAGCAGGACTGATGTGCACGGTAGTGCTACAGGGACACCTTGTGCTGTAATAAATCATGTTTCCTTCCAAGCAGGACTGATGTGCACTGTAGCGCTACAGGGACACCTTGTGCTGTAATAAATCATGTTTCCTCCCAAGCAGGATTGAACCTAGTTGGTGTTGACCGAAGCCTTGACTTACTGTCCTCTATGTAAATAGAAAACTAGCTAACAGAACTTGACCTGCTGCTGGGCTGAGGGAGGGTATGAATAATCCCAACATTTTCCCCTTTACTGCTCTTTATTTTTGGGTAATGTTTAACGTCCGTTTTAACTATTTATGGCACCACAGGTGGTGACACTGATGACACATGAATGATGGAGCACTGGTGGAATGCGATAGCAGGGGAATCTGGAGTACCCGGAGAAAACCCACCCCAGCGCCGCTTTGTGCACCACAAATCTCACATGCGGTCACTTGGGATCGAACCCTAACCGTCTAGATGAGAGTCGAGTGGTCTAACCACTCGGCCATGGTGCGGCCTTGTTTACTGCTCTACATGGGGAGTGAATATATAGGAATTTATAACTTTATGTTGATTAGGACTGCCGTAATAGTTTTAAGTACAGTATTTTTCAAAACATGATGAACATGCCCCACTCTTCTTCAAAGTTCTTTACAATGTTTGAAATTAGGGTATGTGTGGCAGGATACCAACCTTCACTGTTGCCAAGTCTTCCACTTACTGGCCCCTTAACTGAGGCACGATTATCGACTTACAAGTAGTGTCTCCAGGAAACAAATGTTACTATGTTGCCTCTTGTCCCAAGTTAGTCATCTTTTGTTTGCTAATGGTTATTGCCCAGTGGTAGGGGGAACGGTCACATTTGAGGGTCATTATGCTTTGGAGAAAAAATAACATGGAACTTACTATAAATTTGTATCGCAGCATAAGAGCATCCTTTTTGGAACAGTTTTAAGCTATTTACTGGTCTGAACAAATCACCTGCGTGCCTTGTATTGCACATGTACATCAAAGTTTACTGTAATTATCTGCAAGATAGCGTATTTGAGAATATATGTATTCACCAGCAAGAGCAAGAATTTTTTTGGTTTTAAATAAAGGCCTACATGAATAACAGGACCCAATACCACTTGTAATGGATATGATCATTTTTGTAGTATAAACAATTTATTGCTGTGCTGAATTGCCCCGGAAGATTATTCCATAACACAAAAGGAAATGAAAGTAGGCAAAATATGCTCTTCTTAAGGTATTGGGTTAAAGATATTTTTTAAGTTTCTTAAGGCAAAGCAAGCACAGCTAAGTTTTGGTAAGTATAACTTTTATCCATTTTCTCCAGCTGAGCTCTTTTTATTATATTGGTGTAATCATTGTAACTGATTAATTCATTTATTTGATTTTTATGCTTCATTTTTAAATGAATAAAGACTTTTTATCTCAATTTAATGAGAGCTTGTTAGCTTTGAACCAAATGTTGAGTTGTTTGAATGCTTTATTGAATAAATCTGTTAATAATTTATGTGATAGTATATCTGCAATGAGCACCACT
Organism: Hymenopus coronatus; assembly: GCA_030762935.1. Lineage (NCBI taxonomy): Eukaryota > Metazoa > Arthropoda > Insecta > Mantodea > Hymenopodidae > Hymenopus > Hymenopus coronatus. The sequence goes on along the minus strand of CM060898.1, from coordinate 14,493,974 downwards.
ATTGGCTCTTTGCTTATGGCAAGTCATTTATAAATATTAAAAATAACAGAGGGCTAGTATAGAACCCCGAGTGACACTTTCAATAATAACTCCTGGTACAGGCACACAACCATTGAACCTATAAGGTGGAACTCGGATAATTCAAATGTCTGTAATTTGAAACTGTTGTTAATTCAAAAGTTTTTTCTTGATCCCTTGAATTTTATACTAAAGCAAAATACAAAAATCACATGTAATTCAAATTTCATTTTCTTTAATTCAAAGTTTTTGCTCAGAAATGTCAGTTGAAAATTAATTTAAATGCAGAATTTAATGTGATAATTTTATTCATTTGTTTTTGCAAAAGAGGTCATCGCTCTAGAGTTATTTGTTTGTCAGAATGCAGTTTGGAGCTGGAATAGCTTTTATAGCTGCCTGCCTTGAGCTTCTGTGCCTGCTTCCAACATCCCCTTGTTTAACACACCTTTAGTTGTCGCTTAAGCTTCCTACTGTTCAGTGTGTTGCAAATCAACGCTACTATGTATCTTAGTAAACTGCATTCCAGTACACAACTTTAATTTTTGTAGAAAAAGTCGAAGTTGAAAAGGGTTTGAGCGTTTGAAGAAAAAATCTGAAATTGCAAAAGAATATGGGATACCACCAAGCACTTTGTCAACTTATCTGAAGAATAAGCAAAAATTTTAAGCAGCGCCTTGAGTGAAAATGGAAAGAATTGAAAAAGAATGAGACAGACTGATTACAAGAAGTGCATGTTGCAATGATTTAAGCAGGAACAGGTTTATAAGATGCCAATTTCCACATCATTGGAGGCACTTCGTTATCTGTGTTAAATTCATTGTTACATCAAGGGACAAGCCAGCATAAGTAGAGTTGGTTTTGACTGTATTGCTAAAATGTCAATTTTATACACAATTTTTGTAATTCAATTTTTTTTATATTTCAAATATTTTTCTTGTCTCTTCAGCTTCAATTTATCCAAGTTTCACTGTAATTTAATCCTGTCCTCTTTTGTGCCAAATTTAAAGTAACCTTTAAAATTACTTGTGCTTGTAATATGTGCATAATGTTCAATGACAAGGAGAATTTGTTGATGAGATCAACTTCACAATATATTTTAAGATGAAATGAGAAATGAGCCTGAGTGTTTTATTCCACTGGATCTAGTACTATCTATGTATTTCTATGCCACCTTACATATTCACATTGGTACATCCTATGTATGATATTATTTACCTTATATCCTTAGCATAGTATTTTCTTTCCACTTTACCATTCTGAACATTAACAAAACAAACACTGTTTCCTGCACAAGTTGCAACAATGTTTGTGGTTCTTCCTGATTCCTCCTGGTCAGGTTCAAATGCACAATGCCATACCTTAAATGTAAAGCAAATTAACAGATATATTTACCTTATATCCTTAGCATAGTATTTTCTTTCCACTTTACCATTCTGAACATTAACAAAACAAACACTGTTTCCTGCACAAGTTGCAACAATGTTTGTGGTTCTTCCTGATTCTTCATGGTCAGGTTCAAATGCACAATGCCATACCTTAAATGTAAAGCAAATTAACAGATATTATATTTGAAGGTAAAGCTATACGACGGTTCCACCACCCATATACTGACATGCGCGCGGCACGCACACACGCGCTAAGTTGTTCAGATGTGAAAGTTGCCAGATTGCCAAAATTTTGACTTCTTCTTGGGAACATTGGGGTTTTAGCTTCATAGATTCATCGTCTACACCCTGTCGCCTTCGGCCGCAACTGCTACACTCCTCAACTTATAAAAAATATCCCTCGGCTACGCATTGCGGCTTAGGGCCCTCCACGTTGGGCTACGCTTTGCAGCTTAGGGCCCTAAATGTTTATAACAGACCAGTAAGTAATTACAATGCGGCTCTAATGACGAAATAACAAAAGTACCCGCCTATAGAAGTAATGCCAAGTGGTGGAACCATTGTATACTAATAATTATTTGAAATATGTAGAAATGTCATTAAATAACTATCAAACTATCAACAGAAGCTTCAGAAAGAACGTTAAAATACACCAGCACTGCTGTATGTTAAAACTTACATTTATGGCTCTATGAGGAACAAAGTGGACGAAAGACAAGGACTGTATTAATTGGTTAATATGTGTAACAATACTGGGATATTAATTCATTGTCTTAACATTAAAAAAGAAGCAAATAAAGAATGGTTTAGTTATCACCTGAGTTTGAACATCAGCAGCATCGTTCTTCCGTGAATGACACCTAAGGAAATATTTTGGCTGAAATTCGTTTACGATGTCACCTTCATTCGCCCTGTCTGATATTTCTGTTTGACTAGGTTCGACGCTTAAATCGTCGTATTTCAATTTTCTCTTCATCATTCTCTTCTTCCTAATTCAACTCGAGTCCCGCGTTTTAGCTTGTGCTACTGTTTTTGTTTACCACTTTACAATACAGCCAAAATAGCAACTGTCTAATGGTTACGTACATGTACATATAACAAAAAACTAAATAAAACGTGCTATAACGTTATAAATTAGTACTTATTGCATTAAGAACGTCGAGATGTTCGCGAGTAATGAGAATCCCTCTTAGTTTTTACAGGAATATTAGTTAATTATGATATGCTTGGCCCGGTGAAAGGGAAGTTTTCTTCGTACATATGATTGGTAAACTTAACACTGTTGTGAGAATGTCTGCTTGTTAAACTTCGAAAATGGATTTTGCATAAAGAAAACTAAAAGCTGTATATTACGTGGAAAGACCGCGAATTTCAGTCATATATTTATTAGAAGTTACGCTGCGTGGATTGTTTTTAATTCTTGCATGTGATTTCAAAGAAAGGAAAACATGTCAAATTCTCATATTTTCATGCCATCGGGTTTCCCGAGAGCTCCGCTGGCAAATGGAATAGGAAGATATATTTGTCAGTTACAAAGAGTGACAATAAAGTTCTGCAAAAGTTTTGGTGCAAGCAGGGGAGTCAGGTAGTTTGAGTAATTTGACAATTTCTTTGTATTTTGTTTGGCATTGAAATTGAGGTTAAGTTTCAGTTTTCAACGTGAGTGTGTGAATTTATTGAAATGTGCAAGAAGTGTCCACGGCACAGTTCTGGGTAATGTTTCAACATGGCTAAGCTTACTTAATAAATGTAAACCTTTATTTGAATTTAAGGAAACGTCATTATATTTCAGAGACTTCATCGAGCAAGATCTTCTTGATTTTGCTAAGCAGAATCCTGGTATAGTAGTTTATGTCAAGCCAAGGAGACATCGATCGCCATGTCTTTCTGCAGAATATTGTAAGTATATTATATGTTCTGATAATAAAGAGTTGAGTTTCTCTGTAATGTAATTGGAATCTATTATAGCATATGCTGTGTTGGGGTAGTTGAAGGACTTAAACTGCATATGAGTGGTAGTATTAAGGAAAGAGCTCCAAAATACCTCAGAACTATCAAAAGCAGCAAAGTATTTGACTGCCTTTGCAGACTAGGCATTTTCAGAGAAATCAATGCCACTTCCTTGTGTGATCCAAATTAGCTATTCTGTTATTCTGCCATTAAAGCTGCTTTGTAGTTAATGGTCTGTTATAAACTTTTAGGTGTCTAAACTGCAAAGCAAAGACTTAGGTGGTAGGACCTAAGCCACAAAACTTAGCCGAGGGATATTTTTGTAAGTAGCGGAGTGGAGAAGTCACAACCTTAGCTACGACAGCATAACACCTTCAAATTTGTATCACCTATGGAATTTTTACCATTGATTGTTACGGTGCTGCCATGAAATTATAGGAAAATACTTATTTAAGGAATTGTTAATAAAATAATAACTATCTTTGAAATATTAGGTGCTTAGTAAAGCTAGACATTTTAGTTTGAATTAGATACCCCATTTTTTTCTGCTAACTGAAAGCTAAATATGCATACTTTGATTACAT